>PVHT020000105.1:14157173-14229991 GCA_004024745.2 Catagonus wagneri | reverse complement strand
CCAATGGAACAGAATAGAGACCCCAGAAATAAACCCAGACACCTACGTCCAATTGATCTTTGACAAAGGTGGCAAGAACTTCAAATGGGAAAAAGAAAGTCTTTTCAGTAAGCTTTGCTGGGAAACTTGGACAGCTGCATGTAAATCAATGAAACTGGAGCACACTCTCACACCATGCACAAAAATAAACTCTAAATGGCTTAAAGACTTAAATATAAGACAAGACACTATTAAACTCCCAGAAGAAAACATTGGCAAGACACTCTCGGACATCAACCTTACTAATGTTCTCTCAGGTCAGTCTCCCAAAGCAACAGAAATCAGAGCAAAGATCAACCAATGGGACCTAATCTAGATTCCATAGCTTTGTAGTAAATTTTGAAATTGGAAAGAGTAAGTCCTCCAACTTCATTATTTCTCAAGATTATTTTGGCTAATCTGTGTCATTTTAACTTTTTAAAAAAGGATTTCTGGTTTTGTGGTTTTTCTCTATTGTTTCTTAGTCTTCCATTTCATCCATTTCTGTTTTGATTTTTATTAATTCCCAACTTCAACTTTTTTGGGGGTTTGTCATATTTGTTTTATAACTGGAAGATGGACATTTCTCTTACCCCTTTTCAGGCTTTCTTCTCTTCTGAGGTATGCAATTAAGGCATACATTCATAAATGACTCAAGCTCTACTTAAGCTGCTTTCCACATGTTTTATTTTGTGTTGTTGTCATTGTCTTTTAGTGATAAATATGTACTTATTTCCCTTAAAGTTTCTTTCTTGACACATTAACTATTTAGAAGTGTGTTTTTAATGTTTTTTTGAGGGGTCATCTTGTTGTTAACTAATTTCAAATTGTAGTACACTGCATTCAGAGAACCATGACTTTTTTGGTACACATTGAGCCATGTAAATTGTGTTGTTCAAATCTTCCATATTCTATTTTTTCTGCCTCATTTGAATGTGAATTTGTCCATTTTACTATGTCATTCTATCAATTATGCTATGTTACTTGGTTCATGGAACACTGGAACTGTTAAATATTCCCGGTGAATTGTTCATGTTTTCATTTTGCAATAACTTTCATCTCTAAAAATTTTTTTCAATTCAGTCTTTTTGTCTAATGTCAACAAAATTACTGTCTTCTGACCTCTGTTGTTGCTACTGAGTAATGTGCTGTCAGTTTCTTAAAATATGCATTTGCCTGGTATAATTTTTTTGCCATTCCATTATCTTTAGTCTTTCTGAGTCATTAGATTTTAAGTGTTCCTGTTGTGAAGGGCATGTGGCTGAGTTTTGGTGTCCAATATCTTAGTCTATTTTAAATTCATGGATTTAATATATACATATATACACATTTATAATATATACTATACATATACTGATATAATATATAAATATGTATCAGTATCCACTTCTATCTCTATCATGATACATAGGCAGTCATCTAAGCACTTTACATTTATTAACACAATTAATCCTCACAACATCCCACTGATGGACCCATTAAGCACCATTAATATTCCCACTTTACAGAGGAGACCTGAGGCCCAGAAATATTAAGCGAGTCACCCCAGTTGACCTAAGGATTGTGGAAAGCAGATTGAACATTATGGAAGAGATAATCCTGGAATTTCTAAGAGGCAGGTAGGGTCAAAGGATGGCAAGCATTCTTGGGAGACCAGAGTTTTTAGCTTATAGTAATGAAGAAATTAAGCTAACAGGTGGTACCATCCAGCAAATAGGTGACAGAGCTGGGATTTGAACCCAGCAGTTTAGCTCCAGTTTCTAAGCTCATAACTATCATGCAAAGTGCCTTTCATAGGACTTGTTCGTGTGTGTGTGTGTGTGTCTGTGTGTGTGTAATTCCATTGTTTAGGACTTTAATACTTAAAAAAATTTTCTTTTTTTTTTTTTGCTTTTTAGCACCACACTCAGAGCATATGGAGATTCCCAGGCTAGAGGTCTAATCGGAGCTCCAGCTGCCAGCCTACACCACAGCCACAGCAACGCCAGATCCAAGCCACGTCTGCGACCTACACTACAGCTCACGGCAATGTCAGATCCTTAACCCACTGAGCGAGGCCAGGGATCGAACCTGCAACCTCATGGTTCCTAGTTGGATTCGTTAACCACTGCACCACGATGGGAACTCCCAGGACTTTAATACTTTTAAACATGATTATTTTACATTCTCTCTCAAATTGTCATTCTATTATGTCATATTTTAGGGCATCTTTTGGTGCTCTTTACTGTGTCTGCTGACTCTCATGGAGGATTTTGTCTCCATTTCATCATTTTTATTTGTGAAATCATCTTTAGAGAAGCCTGCTTTTCTATAAAAATCCCCCATAGCCTGGGCTTTGGGTGTGTCCCTTAGGTGCTGTTTTGCTCTTGCCGCAGAGAGATCGCCATAATTGGACTCACTTTTTGGTCATTTTATCACCTTGGAAGGCATTTGGCTTCATGGTGCCTGCAACTTCTGCAAATTTAAACCTCCTGATTCGGGGCAAAAACAAACCTGGAGATTTTGTTTCTCAGATAGACATTTTTCCCACCCAAGCACAAGTGTGCGATAACTTTTGTCCCTGTGCCAGTGGATCAACAATTTTCCTAAATCTACTTTTTCTTTTTTTCATTTATAATGATTTTTATTTTTTCCATTATAGCTGGTTTACAGTGTTCTGTCAATTTTCTACTTACTGCAAGGTGATCCAGTTACATATGCATGTATACATTCTTTTTTCTGACCTTCCATCATAAGTGACTAGACATAGTTCCCCGTGCTATACAGCAGGATCTCATTGCTTATCCATTCCAAGGGCAATCGCTTGCATCTATTAACCCCAAATTCCCAGTCCATCCCATCCCTCCCCCTTCCCCTTGGCAACCACAATTAATCACAACCACATTAAATCTTTCGCCTTTTACTAAATCTACTTTTCGATAAGACTACAGTCCTTTAAAAACTGCTTTATTCAGGAATCCGGGACCTAATCCCAGCTGCAGCAGCATCTCACGTCCTTGCCACTTGCTTCCCTATTTCTTACTGACACCCTTGGGTCTTCCCTCTCTCTTACCAATTCACTCAGGGATTTAAAATAATTTTTTGTATATGTTATCAAACATTTCTAGGCAATGTGATGGGAGAGGTTTCAGATTATCTTTTCCCCTCATCTTATCTTATGAGAATTGGAAGTCTCATTTCACCCTTTAAAAAAGTATGATGTTAATTATTTTCTCTTGATAAGAATAACGAAAAACTTGGGACACATATTAAAATGTTAGGAAAATGTAAACTACTTATGATACACTACCTAGAAGTGAGCACTATTTATTGTTTTTATCTTTTATTCTTCTATCATCCAGATACACATATATGTGTGTGTATGTATGTATGTAGATAACTAGATTCACGTATACATCATATGTTTACTACTTTTTTCACCTGATATTACATTTTTGTTATATCATTACTTTTTTTTTTTTTTTGGCTCCTTAGAGCCGTACCTGTGGCATATGGAATTTCCCAGACTAGGAGCTGAATGGGAGCTGCAGCTGCCAGGCTACATCACAGCCACAGCAACGCCAGATCTGAGCCATGCCTGTGACCTACACCACAGCTCACGGCAGCACCAGATCCTTAACCCACTGAGGATGGCCAGGGATCAGACCCCCATTCTCACGGATACTAGTCAGGTTTATAACCTGCCGAGCAACAATGGGGACTTCCTCATTAACTTTTATAAAATTTACCTTTCTGCACCCATGACCTAGAAGTAGCAGAGGGAATAACTATTCTAAGAGCCCTACAATCCTAGCTAACTTTGTGCCACTTATAAATTGTCTAACATTTAAAGCAAGAAAATGTAGTTTCTCTCCCATAGAGCTGAATAAATTGATTATACTGTCTGGTATCCAATTTGCTGAAACTAAATCTTAGATGCTCCCCTGTTCTAGCTTTCAGGTTAAAAATCGCTCTCCTAGTGAAGTTGGAAATGTCTGAAGTGGTCCCCCCCAACTCAGTTGCTATATAAGGGCTGTGAGAGAACAGAATTTAATAGCAAGTTTCTCCATGGCAGGGTATAAAGACGGTTTGAAACCAAAGTTGGGGAATGACAAGCATGTGCGATGGAATGGCATTCCCCTTCTCTCCTTCTAAAAGCAGCCTATCCTTGGGAGAATGGGCGTTGTGTTTCACTTGCTCTTGCAAATGCAGGTCTAACTTTGGCATAGCCTTTCCATCTGCCTGCCAGCATCCATGCCCCAGTTGACACAAGGATTGTGGAAAGCAGATGGAATGTTACAGAGGAGACAATCCTGGAAATTCTAAGAGACAGACAGGGTCGAAGGATGGAAAGCATTCTTGGGAGACCAGCGTTTTAGGCTCCCAGTAATCAAGAAATCAACTCAGATGTATGCGGCATTATAAAAATGGGCATTTCCTATAGGTTACTTCTTGGCCCTCCCCAGTTCAGTCACCACGATGCAGTGTCTCAGTCAAATGGATCTGAGTTCCAAATTAGGTTCTTGAAACTCAGATGAGTTCCAAGTTAGGTTCTTGAACTAGTAACAATAGTCTTAAAATCCTACACTTTCGATTGACAATAGCCAGGATTTTTCAGAGAAAAAGAATTTCAAGTTTCAAAAGACTCACTCACCCCTAAAAAGATCAGTGCACAGAGTCTATGTCGTAATAAGTTATTAGAAAGAAATCAGAAGAATAACTAAAAGGGTGTACTTCCTGCAGATTAAAGATTGCCCAGATTTTGTCAAAACCGTTTTTATTTAAAATAAATATGCATATAAAGGAGTTCCCATTGTGGCACAGTGGGTTAAGGATCTGGCATTGTCTGTGTGGTGGTGACAGTTCAATCTCCAGTCCGAGAACTTCCATGTGCCATGGGTGAGGCCATTCAAAACAAGTGTGTGTGTGTGTGTGTGTGTGTGTGTGTGTGTGTGTAAAATATATATAATATTAAATATATGCATTTAATGCTATTGAATTCCTAAAAGTGGCACAGAAATGTCAGACAGTGACCAAAGAGCTATGGAGGGCTGTTGTGCATAATCAGGTGCCCAAAGAGTGGCTGCAGGGATGTGATGACCCAGGAGCAGACGGACTGCGTTGCATCTTGGCTACATCCATCTTCAGGGCGGGTGACCATGGACCCAATGGCAAGAAGGATGCCCAAGAAGTCTAAAGATGATACTATGGCAAGAAGGAAATGTATGAGGACATCCTGAGTTGAGTGAAACTTAAAATGCCTGAAAAACACTGAAATGACTAAGTTTATCTTGAGGTTAAATAGATGGCTTTTCTGCCATCAGGTGGAATGAGAACTGAAATTTAATTGTGTTATAGGAAAACAAAATTCAGTCACTTGCCCATTAGAGTTTTGTGACCTACGAAAATCTTGCCAAACTCTGAGAAGCACCATAAGGGAATTCATTATAAGTCTGTAGGTGAATGTCTCATGGAAGCCAAGGAAAAAAATGTGTGAGCTGGGCTTAGAAAGGACTGGAGCCAAGTACTGGAAAACCATCTCAGTCTGGTCTCAGCTTGCATTGCTCCTTCTTTCCGCTTATCAACTTCCCTCTTCTCTCTCTGAGAACCAACTTTCTGCACTCCCCCATCCACGTGCCAGAATATAGTGGCATCTAATCCTAAATCATGTGACACAGTTCTAGCCACATACAGATTCTAACTTTCTGTATCTCGATCTCAATTCCAAATTCTTATACAAGAATCTCATGGCCCACTTTAGTCCTATGTCTGATTCCCTCTGTTCAATTAGCAGTGACCTGGAGGTACAAACATGACCGCTATGGGGTCATCACCCTGGTTAAAGGCATGGTCCTCGGGGAGCTGGAAACGGCTGGGGGCTGGGGAGACCAGATGATGACTAACATTCACTGGCCTCGCTTCCCCCATCCCAAAGTAGGAGCAATAATATCTACAATAGCCCTATGTTTAAGTGAAGGCAAAGAGAACTAACATTATGAACTTCTCTCCAGGTACCAGACATTGTAGTAAGTTAACCAGGTTATCTTAGCTCATCCTGAAAACAACCTAGGAGATGGGCATTTTAATTTCCACCTTTACAGATAAGAAAATGGATGTTCACCGAGGTTAAACCTCACAGCTAGGAAGGGGCAGAGCTCAGATCTGAACCCAGACAGAACCAGGGCTGCGGCAGAGGAAAGAGCTATTTATTAAGATTGAGATAACGTCTGAAAGCTGCACATTACATTCTCAGCTATTAATAAATTGCCTGGGACAGTATCTTACATGAAGTAAAGGCTCAGAATTAAACGTCTCATTAATAAGAGCACCTGACTCTGATTGCAGCAGAAGTCTTATCATCATGAAGCGTTTGGGTCACATTAATCCACCAAACACCTCTGGGAAGATGGGCCCCCATCTGCCAAGAGGTTTCTGCCAAGACATGTTTTAATAAAAATGAAAAGGGAGATGAAAACAGCAGATGATGCCGATTTTAACTGTAATTGACCTTCAGCCACCACTTGGTGCAATGGATCAGAGATCTTCTAAAGCTTCCACTGCTGCCTGAGGTTTGAGGTGTGAAGTTGCCAGCTTAGGGGCCTGTTGTCATGGAGTCTTCTTTAGAATGTATCCATGTGTTCTGATCTTCTGACCTCCTGAAGCTAAATATAGCTGTTTTTGATTGGTGCTGAGCTCACACAGAGCTCAGACTCTGTTTGTAGAGGTTTGCTGAATAAAAGATTTGTCAACAGGTAATGATTAATCACCACCTGTATTCTCAGTCCTGAGAAGGTTAAACCTCTAAGATACAATCCCTGCCTCTGAGAGTAAACGATCTTTTCTATGCAATCAAAACCCTAAGAACTTGGTTATTAGGAAAATGCAACTCAAAATCATCTTGAGATCCCTCTTCATACTCACTAGGTCAAAAAGGGGAAAATAAATGTTGGTCAGGATGGGGAGAAACTGTAACCTTTGTACATTGCTGGTGAGAATGCAAAATGGTGCAGCCGCTGTAGGAAAACATTTTGGCGGTTTCTTAATAAGTTATTCATGGAATTATCAAATGACTCAGCAATTCCGTTTCTGGGTGTGTACCGGAAAGAATGGAAAGAGTTGCTCTGGGAATTCCCTGGTAGCCCAGTGGGTTAAGGGTCTGGCATTGTCATGCTGTGGCTCTTATTACTGCTATGGCACAGGTTCAATCCCTGGCCTGGGAACTTGTGCCTGCTGCAAGCACAGCCAAAAAAAAAAGGGGGGGGGGGGAAGAAAGAAAGAAAAAAGAAAAGAAAACCGGTGTTCAAACAAGACTTCCTACACAAATATGCACAGCAGCACTATTCACAATAGCTGAAATGTGGAAATAACTGAAATGTCCATCCACTGACAAACAGATAAACAAAATGTCGTGTTTCTGTAAAATGGAATATTATTCAGTCATAAAAAGTAATGAAGTGTTGATAAAACATTGTACTAAGTCAAAGAAACCGGACATAAAAGACTACATATTGTATGATTCCATTTCTGTGAAATATACAGATTTAGGTCTATATGTAATGTATATATTTATATGTTAATAACTATAGGAGCTATGACCAGAGATGAGGGTATCAATATGAAATGCCTTGTGATTCTACCTGGGCATTCCATCAGATGGCCTTTCTAAGAGGAGGAATCAGAACCTATTAACCTGGGAGCTGCCGTTGGAAATTGGTTCATTTGTTTTTCTAACTGAGCTCAGAAAAGAAAAACCATTAGACCCATATATTATATATCAGTGTCCTCATTGCTGAATATATATAAATCATGTAAGACCCTAAAATCATTTATGTGTTATACTTTTGGTTACCTTCCACTGTGTTTTTTTCCATTGTTTTTTAAATGATATTATTATGACTCATGTTCCATTTCTTATACCCTATGATTCAATCCCCTTCCAAAAAAAATTTTTTTAAATCATGTTCACCTATTTAAAAGCCCTGTAGTTATAAAGTTCTTTTCCCCCCTTAAAAAATAAAGTTGAGATATAAGGGAGTTCCCATCATGGCTAAGTGGTAACAAACCCAGCTAGTATCCATGAGGATGTGGGTTTGATTCCTGGCCCCATTCACTGGGTTAAGGATCCAGCACTGCTGTGAGCTGTGGTGTAGGTCACAGTTGCAGCTGGGATCCTGCATTTCTGTGGCTGTGGTATAGGCCGGTGGCTACAACTCCAATTCAGCCCCTAGCTAGGTAGGAGCTTCCCTATGTCTTGGGTGTGGCCCTAAAAAGACCAAAAAAAATTTTTTGAGGTATAATTGACATATAACATTATATTTGGTTTTGGTGTTCAACCTAATTATTTGATTTTTGTATATACAAATATTATAAAATGACACCACACCAAAAAAAAAAAAAAAACACATATAGTTTCATTTTTTTTTTTTTTTTTTTGCCACAGCTGTGGTGTATGGAAATTCCTGGGCCAGGGATCCAATCCAATCTGTAGCTTCGACCTAGGCCACAGCAATGCTGGACCCTTAATCCACAACAGCAATGTTGGACTCTTAACCCACTGTGCCAGGCTGGGGATTGAATCCATGTCACCTAATAGATAATCCTTGATCCTTAACCCACTGTGCCACAGTGGGAACTCACATAGTTACAATTTTTTGTGTGTAATGAGAACTTTTAAGATCTACTCTCTTAGCAAATTTCAAATATATAATACAGTATTACATGACCACCAGACTGTACATCTCCAGGACTTATTTATTTTCTAACTGGAAGTTTGTACTTCACACACATTTTTTACCCATTCCGCCCACTCCCTGTCCCCCACCCACGTCTAGCAATCACCATTCTGTTCTCGGTATCTTTGAGTTCACCTTGGGGGGATTATTTTGCGTATATGTGAGATCATATGGCATTTGTCTTTTTTGGTATGACTTATTTGACTTAACATAATTCCCTTTAGGTCCTCCCATCTTGTTACAAATGGCCCTATTTCCTTTTTCATGGCTGAATAATATTCCTCTGTGTGTGTGTGTGTGTGTGTGTGTGTGTGTGTGTGTGTGTGTAACATTTTCCTTATCCATTTGTTCATCAGTGGACACAGACTGCTTCCTGTGTTAGCACTTATAAATACTGATACAGTGAACATGGGTTCATATATCTTTTCAAGTTAATGTTTTCATTTTCTTCAGATAAATACTGAGAAATGGAATTTCTGGATCATATGTTAGTTCTGGAAGTTCCCAGGCTAGGGGTCAAATCAGAGTTGTAGCTCTGTAGCTACCAGCCTATGTTACAGCCACAGCAATGCAGGATCTGAGCTGAGTTTGTGACCTACACTGCAGCTCACAGCAATGCCAGATCCTTAACCCACTGAGTGAGGCCAGGGATCGAACCTGCGTCCTCATGGATAATAGTTAGATTCGTTACTGCTGAGCCACAGTGGGAACTCCTGGTAGTTCTATACTTAGTTTTTTAAGGAAAGCTTACCTCCATAACTTGGCAATTGTAAATAACGCTGCTCTGAGCCTTGGGGAGCATGTATCTTTTTGAATTAGTGCTTTTGTTTTCTTAAGGAATGTACCAGGAATGGCGTTGCTAGATCCTATGGTAATTCTGTTTTTAGTTTTTTGTTTTCTGGGGTTTTTTTGGTCTTTTTTAGGGCCACACCCGCGACGTATGTAGGTTCCCAGGCTAAAGGTCAAATTGGAACTGTAGGTGCGGGCCTTTGCCACAGGCACAGCAACGTGGGATCTGAGCTGTGTCTACAACCTACACCACAGCTCATAGCAGTGCCGGATCCTTAACCCATTGAGTGAGGCCAGGGATCGAACCTGCGTCCTCTTGGATGCTAGTCAGGTTCATTTCTGCTGAGCCACAGGGGGAACTCCTAAACATAGCCATCTTAAGTCTCTGCCATCTACAGATAGTTTTTGTTTTACTCGGATGCTTGCCTGAAAGCTCTGCTATAAGCTAAAAGTCGATTTTGTCTTCTAAGAAGGATGGCCTCGGAGTCTTTTCTCAGCGCATAAAAGGACCGTACCAGGTACTTCAAACTATTAGTGCTTTAAAACAGCCTGTAGGGTACAGGCTTCTGAGCTGGCATCTCTTAGATAACGTTCCCACCATACTGGTAAGCGAAATTAAGCTCTCCAGGACTGTTTTTGGTTGCGGACTGCTAACCCAAGACCCAGGAAACAAGAAATAGTTGAGCGAACTGAGGAGGGAAATTTCACTGTGGTCATTTTTTCAGAATGTTGATTCTATTTCAATGTTCTGTATTCTGGTTGTATAAATAAACCCCTTTCTTTCTTCCTCAGCTGTTTGTAACCTATAAAATTTAGTAGATTCTGCTTTTGTAAACTGAAATGGAACATATAAAAATTTGACCCCCACTGATGCCACAGAATTCGGAAGCTCTTACTGAGTCTCCACACTTTTCCTAGCAATGTAATTATTTGCAAAGGTTTGACAAGGATCTGTTCTCCTTAGCAGTATACAATTGGAATTGATGAATTGATTGTACCAGGACCTTACCTGGAGGGCCATATTTGAGAATGATGCTTATTTCATCAGATATGACCAGCCACTTTTAGGGAGCTAAGGTTTTCTTTGCTTATGAAGCCAACACTTACAAAGCCCTTCTAGGAAAACTGGTTGGTCTCTGGCTTATAGCATCCTAGCCTTACAGGAGGTGAGGAAGATTACTTCCTGGCAGACTAGGAACCTTAAGAAATTTGGAGGATTTTTGAGAAGAAAGAAGTTCACCCAAAAGTACAGAGATTGCAGTTGAAATTTGATGGTAAGAATTTCCCAGCCACAGGAGAGCGAATCTTGTAAGAAATCATTCTGGTGTTCCTTATGAAATCTTCTAGACAGAAATTCATTTTATAGTTGGTCAAATTACTCTGTGGACTCGGATCTTGCCAATCAAACTTAAGAATAATCTTTCTTTGAGGTTGTCATGGTCATAGAAGGAGAGGGGACACTGGGGAAAACTGTGAAAGACTTGAACATGGACCAAAAGGTTACTTGACGTCTTCAATGGGAAATTAAGCTTTGAGAGTAACCCTGCTGAGTTTTCTGATTCTGTAGTTTGTGCCTTTCCTCGCCTTTGAGCTGTTTTATAGAGAATCGGTAGCAGTGCAAATAATTCTTCTCCGTAGATACAAAAATCGTGTTCGGTGAAATGTTACTGATCATCATTCTGTGATGATTAACCAATTTTGCCTCTATTTGCACATTCATTCCTGATTCAACTATAAAAGTGTAATACTTTGAGCTCTCCTTTATAGCATCTCACTGGTTCCCTTATTAGAGAGTTAATAAAATCTTTGATGTTCTCTTTTCTATTTATATAAGCATCACAATATTACCTTTTTAAAAAATTTTTTCTTTAACGGGTATTTGCCTGTTATATATTTTCCCATTCCTATGCTTTCATACCTTCTCTGTTATAACTTAAGTATGTCTCCTATAAACAGCATGTAGATGAGTTTTGTTGATGTAACCTATCTGACAATCTGTGTTCTCATCTGTGAGTTAAATCCATTCACACTGATTATGATTACACTTACGCTGGAATTATTTACTCCATCTTATTTTGTGTAAATGATTCTTTATAATGATTTTTCTTGACTTTGGTTTATTCTCTCCCTGCTGTCTATTAGATTGATGGACTTTTCTTTGGTCTCCATTTTCCTTTCTATTTGTTTGGAAGTTTCTTTTTCTTTTATTTAGTGGCTACCCTTATGGCAGAACCTGCTAGACATCTCTGCAAATAGCCATCCTTAGCAGTAAACCTGGGAGATACACCTTGCTGAAAAACTACCTTTTTGAGTTTCCTTCACAGATAGAAGTGAAACGCTATGTGAGAAGTTGGTTGAAACTTCTGGGAAAGCTCATTAAAAGGGTAATAACAGTTGTTCTTCCCTTCTTTGTCCTGCTTGGAATATGAGTGTAATGGCTGGAACGCCGGAAACCATGATGCACCCTGAGGCAACCTTGAGGATGCAAGCCACGTCCTAAGGCTAGTAGGACAGAAAGAAGAGCTTGAGCCCTAATGACCAAGGAGTGGCCAAATTTCTTGGCCACAGAACTGCCCACCTCCAGATTTCATTCATGGACCAAAGACCAACTCCTATCTTGCTCAAGTCATTTCAGTTAAGATTTTTACTATTAGCTGAATGTGATTTCTAACTGATACACTTTACATTTTTATTTTATATTATTTTATTTTTTGTCTTTTGTCATTTTGGGGCTGCACCGGCGGCATGTGGAGGTTCCCAGGCTAGGGGTCCAATCGGAGCTGTAGCCGCTGGCCTACACCACAGCCACAGCAACGTGGGATCCGAGCAGCATCTGCAACCTATACCACAGCTCACGGCAACGCTGGATCCTTAACCCACTGAGCAAGGCCAGGGATTGAACCCGCAACTTCATGGTTCCCACGGATTCGTTAACCACTGAGCCACGACGGGAACTCCACACTTTACATTTTTAAAGGATATACTTCAACAGAATCTAAACTTAAGCAATACCTCAACACACGTTATAGACCAAGGACTACTACTATCAGAACAAATTTCTCACTTTTTAAAAAACTCCGTATGGATATTTGTACCATCTTCCCCTACTACACACACACCCACATGATATTTTCTCAAATTCTTACAGCAAGTTCACAAGTTATAGACGCTTATTCTCATTTCACAGATGAGAAAATTGGAGGTCACAGGCGTTAGGTCACCTATCCAAGGTCACACACACAATTAAGTGCCAGAGCCAGGACCTGAAGCCTTTTTTAACACCCAAAGTTTTCCATGGTGTCAAAATCTTTGCACTCTTTTTACCAGCTACTTCCTCGGCCCTGTAGCTGGAGACAAACACACGCTCTGTCTGGGCGAGGCTAGAGCAGAGCAAATGGTGCTGTCATCCAGATCATTTTATCTTAATAAATGCATGTATCATAAGAGATCAGTCTGCAACTTACCTGGATACACGCCTTCTTCCCAAGGGGAAATTTTTCTTGCTCGAAGGAGTTCTGGAATAAGGCTCTTGGGACCCCTCGCTAGAGAATTAGCTAATAAACTGGGTCCCAGTAAGCCTCAGCAGACAAATAAAATAAAGTCAGAACCATAATCATGATCAGAAAAGGTAAAGAAAAATGTTCAAGCAACCATTCTGTGACCATCAAATCTGTGTTTCTCTTTCAACACCACCAAAGAGATATCGCTGAAAAGGAAGTTTTGTAAGTTGGATGAAAGGAAGGCAGTGAAAACGTTTAGAAACAGGAACTATTTGAGTTGAGAGTGAGGACAAGGCAGGGACTGACTGAACAAAACAGAGTACTGAAGTGTTTAAATGAAAAAAAAAAAGAAAATTAAAATACTTTCTGATTCTTTGACATATGTAAAAGGACAATGTTTACTAGGTGATTTTGATCAGCTAGACATGCTCTGAAGGCGAACGCAGCCAAATTATGTAATCCAGAGCCTCCTCAAGTTCGAGATGCAACGCTCTTAGAGGGGTAACAAAAAAAAAAAGAAACGATTTTGTAAAAACCGAGATTGCTAGATTCAGAAACAGAATTCCGAATGGACTTTTCAGGCCAAAGTAAATCCTTCTCCTGCGGTTTATGGAGTATTTGGGTCACGATGACCCATTTATGTAGATTTTTAATTTCTGCTGATCTTCCAACTGAATTTTTTTTCAAACTCTAGTTGCTGCAAAACGTAAACTCCGGCATAGGCTTAACTCACATGACTACCCTTCACTTATCCTCCCCACCCCCTGCCCAGGTGTCACCTCTCCCGAATGTACTGGGATGAGGGTGATGGCTTTTATCCCTCTGACGTTGACCTCTTGGATATTTTTCTCCTGAGCCTGGGGTCCTTTCACCTCTTCCACCACTGCCGTGACAAATCGCACCCCACTCTACTGACTATCACCTCCCAGAACTTGGCCTTTGAAGTCCCTGTGACACAGTGCAACCGCCTTGGGCTCAGAGGGTCAAGGTGGAACCAGCCTCACTTCCCCTTCTGCCTAATTCCTTGAACCACAGGACCACAAGGCTGTGTGGACGAAGCAGATTTACCAGAGCGTAGGGCTAATTAAATGGACTTACACAACATGGGAGTAAATAAAAGGTGAAACTATATATTCAAGTCAGCCTTACTTATACTAGAACAAAAATCGCAGAGCACTTGGAAACAGGGGGTAGGTGGAAGAGGCAGCTTGAGCAGGAGAAGAATCTAGGGTGGGCTTTGCACTTCTGAGTGGGGCTCCTGGGACCTCCCAGCCCACGCGGGATCTCAAGATGCCTTCTCTTCTGACCAATGCACATCTCCCAAAGACAGCGGTTCAAGGAGACCAAAGTCTAGATTCATCTAGAGGGAGAAAACATTTCTCTAAATGCAGTGAGGACTGCACAACCCTCTGCCCACCCTTGATTTTCCTTCTACTTCTGAACAGTGGCCAAAGGCAAAACAGGAAAGGGGGTTCATTCTCAGGCTACACAAAAAAAAACCTGGCTAAGTTATGGAATGACCACTGCCCGCTACCTGGAGCCTGTATACATCTCTGCAGACGATCTTTGGAAGGACTCTGTCCAAGCGGAAGCAACATGGTTTACTGGCTTTTCCAGTTGCATTAAGGAAACCAAGGTTCAAGCAACTCCTGTAGATGCACTTTCCAGGACAAATATCCACTGCTTTTATCAAAGCACCCTTTCCGTTACTTAATAAAGTGACTGCAGCAGAACTGGTGCCAGACTTTTCTCTCTAAATCTGTGGTTCTCGAGTAAAGGCGATTTTGCCCTCCGGGGAACGGTGAATAGTGTCTGGAGACATTTTTGATTGTCACAACGGCAGAGATGGTGAGGGGAAATACTACTGGCATCTAGGGTGACAGGCCAAGGATGCCACTAAATGGCCTACAAATGCAAAAGACAACTCCCCACCAGAGAGAATTCTCCAGCTCCAAATATCCATAGTGCTGCTATTGAGAAACCCTGCTCTAAATGCTTGGAAAAAAATGAGATTTCACTTCCTCTGTGACCGGGACTCAGCATGCTGTCACTCTCATGTCACTCTAAATTTTACTTTTAAAATTCATCAGCTGATCTTCCTAGAAATCATTCCCAAGAAGTCAGACTACGAGTAATCATGGCGTTTACTGGGTTCTTACTGTGTGCCAGATTCTGGGAAAAGGACTTTACATACTTTATCTTACTTATTGTTACCATTTTCAGAAGTGATAACTGAGGCTCAGGGCAATTCAGTAAGTTGCAGATGGATGTGAAACTTGCTGAGGTGGGAATCAACTCAGAACTCAAGTTTCTGCTCTTTAACTCAGTGACTTTCTAAGGAAACCAATGGTGTCTATTCAGTTTATTGAACAATTGCTTTATACTCATTATGAGAATTCTCATTATGAGAATTTTCCATCTTCCGACAAAAAGTATGTGTTAAATAAAACTTTGTAATTACGGTCATCCATCACTTGGAGCAAGCTTGATAGCTGGATTTAAAAACACATGTATTGGAGTTCCCGTCGTGGTTCAGCAGTTAATGAACATAGATGAGGACGCGGATTCGAACCCTGGCCTTGCTCAGTGGGTTAAGGATCCAGCATTGCCATGAGCTGTGGTGTAGGTTACAGATGCGGTTCAGATCCCCCACTGCTGTGCTTCTGGCGCAGGCCAGTGGCTAGAGCTCCGATTCGACCCTTAACCCAGGAACCTCCATATGCTACGGGTGCAGCCCTAAAAAGACCCCCCCCCAAAAAAAACCCAAAATAATGGTAAAAACAGATGTATTTAAAAACCCCCTCCTTGGAGTTCCTGATGGATCAGTGGGTTACGGACCTGGCATTGTCACTGCTGTCACTCTGGCTGCAGAGCTGCTGTGACATGGACGCAGCCAAGAAAAAGATAAAAACCAAACAAAAACTCCCTCCTTTCTAAAAAGAAAAAAAGCTATGTCTTTCATATACTTCCATCTCAAATTTAAAAAATCTCTTCATTTTTGAAACTTCCAGACTAATCGATGTAATGCTTTAAGTGGAAGAACAAGGTAAAACTGCAAGGACGATTGCTCTACCTTGAGGTTCCCTTATTTCAAAGAAAAAAGTTGCTTTCTTTAAGCAACTTTTTGTGGCATTTACAACAGAATATTGAATTTTTTTATTCATGTACTTGTTTCTTCCATTGTCCTGTATATTAGTTTTCTACTGCTGCATAAAAATTAAAACAAATGTAGCAACTTAAGACAACACTCATTAATTAGCTTAAGTCAGAAGTTCTATACAGCCACAGCATAATTGAGTTCTCTGCTCAGGGTCTCCCAAGGCTGAGACCAAGGCATCAGTCAGGTTGAGTTCTCTTCTGGAAACTCTGCAGAAAATCCATTTACAAGCTCATTACTGTTGTTGCAGTTGTAAGAACAAAGTCTCATTTCCTCCTTGCTGGCTGGTCTTCAGGGGTTACTCTGAGCTCCTAGACTTCTCTCTGGGAGACGAGCCCCCTCCATTATCAAAGCCATCAGTGAAGAATCTCATTGGTGATGAATCTATATCATGCTTTGAATCTCCAAGAAAAGCCCAGTCCCTTTTAAGGGCGCACCTGATTAGGTCAGGCCCACAAAGGACAATCTCCCTATCTTGAGGTCAGTTGAGACCTTAATTACATTGGCAAATACCTCACAGCAGTCTAGATCAGTGTTTGTTTGAATAATTGGGATAAGGTCTGTGTACATCAGGTTGGCAGGAATCTTGAAGGTTATCTCCCCCTGCCCCACCCCGGCCATGCTTGCGGCATGTGAAAGTTCCTGGGCCAGGGATCAAACCCATGCCACAGCTGTGACCCAGGCCTCTGCAGTGACAATGACAGATTCTTAACCCACTGTGCCACAGGACAACTCTTTGAAGGTCATTTTAGAATCCTCTCTAGTTCATACTCTGTAAATTCCTTGATAGCAAAAACTGGGCCTTGTGCATCTCTGTCTGATACTCAATGGCTATTCTATGAAAGTTCATTGAACTGGATTGTTTTAAAGGAACTGGGAAATTATGAAGTCATGAAATCGTTACACAAGAGCATTCACTTCCAGGTAAGGACACTTCCATCAGGAAAAAGATCAGATAAAACACAATGCCTAGGATGCCTCTGGGCGGATCACCATCCTGACCTCTTCCTCTACCAAAAGATTAGGTGGATTTTCTACTTTCATTATGGGAATGCAGCTTTGATTTTATTAAGAGAATTCAAGGAAAAAGAACTCCTGTCCCAGATATCTGCAAGAGAAACAACCTTCCAGAATCACATCTGTTCTGTGGCGTAAAGGATGGTATCATGAGCGTCCCTTAGCTGGCCTGCCAGCTCCTGAGGGTGGAACTACATCTTAGTCATATTTATATCCTAGGGCTAGCATGGTGCCTGGTTCAGAAGACACTTTAAAGATAAAAGCTGATTGAATGTTCATAGAATGAATACTATTTAGCCTGTCTCTGCTAACAGTCCTTCAATTCCTGTGGGCCAGGACTCTGTCCAGTGCATTTTCTGCAATCCAGCAGTGCCTGTCTGGCCCCCCAGCAGCCAGTGAGCATTCAACAGGTGCAATCCTTGGGCCATATACTTTGGCATTAAAATGTACTTTTTCCTTCCCAAACTAGCAGTTGATGATTTTAGGTTATACAGTATGAACTGAAGATGACTAATACTCAAGCTAGTCTTAGGAAGCTTATGTCTAAGAAATATTCAGCTTTATGTTTACACCACCACCTCCATCCCCAATCCAAAACCTTTCATCTTCCTTTCCAAATGGACATTCATTTCACTGTCTAGTAAACGTATTTATGGAAAACATTTATTTATATCAATCAGAGGACAGAGCTGTGATTTCTGAAAAACAGAAGCTCCGTTTTCCTTAGGTTTTCTCAGCTCCTTCATTGCTAGTCTCAGACAGGGTTTAAGTTGTCTGCAGTTTTGTGAGCTTCCCCTGCTTTTTAGTCGCATTAGGGAAAACCTTTCCCGGCCTTGTAAATCCAGATAAACACGATCCAGATAACTCTGCTTCACTGTTACCTGGCAGCTGGGGATTTCGGGCCCGCGCCGTGACGTCACCGGGCTCACAGGCCGCGGCGCTGGTCTCAGGCTCCGGCGATTGGCTGGGGCCCATGACGTCACGGGCAGGGGCGGCCCTGGGTTCTCGAGGGCCGGGGGATGCTCCAGGTTGGTTTTTAAAAAGGAGGGTTGGGACCGGGGGAGCCCGCGGAACGCCCGGCCCCTCCCGCCGCGCCGGGTCCCGCCCCGTCCCGCCCTGCCGCACCCGCAGTCCACCTTTCCCGGCCTGGCCGCGCCAGTCTCGGGGGCGGCCCCAAAAGGGGGCGGGCGGGGAGGTGGAGCGAGGAGGAGTCGGGCGCGGCGCCGAGCCGTCCCTGGTCGCCGCCCACCCCGTTACACACAGCATGTAAACAGTCCCCGCCGGGAGGAGCCCCGGGACCGGAGGGAACCTGCGCCGCCCGGCCCCGCCGCCTGCCCAGGAGCCCGAGGAACCGCGCGCTGCCCGCCCGGGAGGAGGGCGCCCGAGAAGAGGAGGGCGGGCGGCGGAGGGAGCGGGAGGCGGGCGGCGCGCGAGGCGGCTGAGGGAGCGGCGGGCGCGGCGGGCCAGGATGGATTTCCAGCAGCTGGCTGACGTTGCGGAGAAATGGTGCTCCAACACGCCCTTCGAGCTCATCGCCACCGAAGAGACCGAGCGCAGGATGGATTTCTACGCCGACCCCGGCGTCTCCTTCTACGTGCTGTGTCCGGACAACGGCTGCGGGGACAATTTTGTGAGTGCCTGGGGGAGGGACCGCCGCAGCGCGCGGGAGTGTGGACGCGCGGCCGCTTTCCTGCGCCCGAGCTCCGGCTAGCGGGGGGGGGGGGGCGAGGTTGCGGCGGGGGGAGGGCGTAACCAGCTGGCCACCGCTCACCCCGCTGCTCCGCGCTCCTACGGGGGAGTCCCTAGGCTCTGCGCTTTGGGGTCATCGCTCGGGGTGGGGCCGGTAGGCGGCCAGCAGGGGCGTCCTTAGGGTCTGGGGAACTGGCTGTTTCGGGGACGCGACCTCGCGCGTCGATCGCGGTTCTCGCTTTGGAGCATCTCCCGAGGTGTCTACGCCTCGCACCAGTCCGGGCTGGGGCGCACGGGCCCTCCCCTCTCGCAGGATCTGGGTTCTGGAGCTTCCTACGTCCAGTCGTCCCGTTTGGGTGAGGAATCCTGTTACCCTTCCAAGGAGCAGACCCAACTCCTCTAGTTGTCCCCGCCCGGGAGAATCCCCCTCCCGGTCCCCGTCCCCGCCCGCCCTGCATTTTGTTTCCTGCGCTGTTTGGACACAAAGCCTCTGTCCACACTAGCGATGCCCATCTCCTGGACCTCTTTGCGGAATTACACCCCGGATCTTAAAAACGCACGCGCGCGTGCGCGCACGCAGACACACACACACACACACACACACACACACACAGGCATGCCTATTCCCCGTTCCTTCTGTGCTTCTTTTGCTCCTCTGTGAGCATCACACGAGGTGCATGGGGCCCCAGCGGTTCTGTCCCGCTGAGGCGGCGGCCTCGGCCCTGCATTGCCCTTTGGTTTTTCCAGATGAGGGGGAATTCCCCCCCCCCACCCGCCCCCCACCCGAGGCTCGCGGGGACCCGGACCTGGAAGTGAGGTGTCCAAATCTTCAACTTTGCATCCTGTGCCCACTTGGGATCTTGGCACTGGCAGTTTAGGAAGGGGATGTAGAGGCCGGGGAGTTAGGCTGGGAGGTGCGGGGACTGGGCTAGGATGATGCTCCATGAAGTGTTTGTGAACACAGGGGAAAAATAACGTAAGATGGAGGCGGCTATGGGCTCAGGTTACCGGCCTGAGTCGCCAGCCCGAGTCTGGAGCTGGCACTGAGGCCGCCTCTGAGGCTGGGGGCGGGACAGCTGGAGGCACGGCGGGCCTGGCTCCTCAGGTGGGGTGAAACAAATCTGGGCCGAGGTCCAGGCTGTCGTGCACCCTACCACCCACGGGAAGTTCACAAGGAGTTAGCAAGATTGTATTTCTGAGCCCCGGAGAGATGAAGGCTCGAGTGTAAAGCATGCCTCTCCCATCACCTCCAGTACCTGGCAAAGGTGAAGAATCCGAACCCCCCCCCACCTCCCCCTCCCGCCTGGGGCCCCAGCCCTGTCACTTTCCAAGAGGGATGTTCTTGAGTGACAGCCAAGTTTGAGTTCTGGCTGCCAATTGTCTTTTTAATGTTTTCAACGGCTCAGTGTACACATCCCCAAAATGGGAATAGTATCAGCCCCCAGGTGATCAAAGAGAGAAAGCACCCAACTGTCCCCTCACACAACAAGGGCCCCACAAATTTGGGTCGAAGACCTGGGGTTCCCCAAAGTTCAGAACTTCTTTCTTTTTCTTAAGAGCCTCCGTTTCTCACCTGTAAAATGAGGTTAATTAGAATGTTTCTATCATAGGTACTTGTGACGAGCAAGTAAGCTGTAAATATATGTAAGAACACTGTTAACTATAGTTAAAGTAAGTAAAGGAGAGTTGTTTGTCGCGAGTTCCCATTGTGGTGCAGTGGAAAGGAATCCGACAGTATCCATGAGGACGCGATTTGATCCCTGGCCTTGCTCAGTGGGTTAAGGATCCAGTGTTGCTGTGAGCTGTAGTGTAGGTTGCAGACACGGCTCGGATCTGGCATGGCTGTGGTGTAGGCCAGCGGCTACAGCTCCGATTTGACTCCTAGTCTGGGAACTTCCCTGTGCCACAAAAAGAGTTATTTGTCATTGGAGGGCTGGGAGGTCATTAAAAAGGGATTGGCTCCACTGTGAAGGCGCGAGTAAGCGCCAGGGAGGGAGTGGGAAGGGCAGCAGGGTCGAGGGGTTGTGGTGTTAGGGTTTGATTCAGAGTCCATCCTAGCCCTGGCCTCGCCTGGTCCCTGTGGCCTTTCTGCCTCCTTATTGTATGAGATGGGGCAAGAATCACTCTTGGTTCTGGATTTTATAGAGAAGAGCTCCACATGGCCTTTCCTGCCGGCACTTTAGGAGTCATATCCACAGGGAATAAGTGGGGACAGAAAAGCAAGCCTATTCTTTTCTCTTGAATATGTTTTATCAACCCATCATTCAGAAGTATGAGGTCTTATCAGGCCCTTTTCAAGGCCGCCCATATTATATTTTAAAAGTTTTCCCACCTGTATGAGTAAAATGCTTGGAAGTATTTCTTTTGAAAGTATTCATTCACTGACAGTTAAATGAAATAGGGAAGAAAGAAAATGGGGGGTGGTGATAATTAATTGGGTAGACCGGAAATTTTTCATTTTCTAGAGGCCAATCCCTGGAGTTTTCTTAGACTGAAACCTCCCCTCTGATACGTCTCAGGCCAGATTTGTCAAGCGGCTGTTTGCCTCTCGATAAAGGAACTCAGACATGAAGTAAATGCCCAACCTCTGTTCTTTTCCTTTTCCCAGGAAAATCTGTTAAGCATTAGAAGAAATTTGAAATGAACGGAATCCCTGTAATCTGAAGGATTTGTTAACAATAAGAATATTTACATAGGAGTTCCCATCATGGTGCAGCGGAAATGAATCCAACTAGGAACCATGAGGTTGCAGGTTCAATCCCTGGCCTCGCTCAGTGGGTTAAGGATCCGGTGTTGCCATGAGCAGTGGTGTAGGTTGCAGACACATCTCGGATCCCACTTTGCTGTGGCTGTGGTGTAGGCCGGCAGCTGTAGCTCTGATTCAACCCCTAAGCCTGGGAACCTCCATATGTATGCTGCAGGTGCGGCCCTCAAAGAGGAAAAAAAAAAGGAATATTTACATAGCATTTCTCAACTTAGAGAATGTTTTTATGTCATTCGTATTGGGGGCTTACTCTGCACCAAGTCAGGGCTACCTAGAATGGGGCCGTTCTGTTCATCTAAGAGGCAGTGTGGTGTAATAGTTAGGGGCACAGGCTCTGGGGTCAGGCTACTCGACTTTGCCCCCCAGCTCCCCGCATCTAACTTGATGCCTAGCGGGGAGTTATTTAACCCCTCTGAGTCATGATTTCCACATCTGTAAAAGAGGCATGATATTAGGTCCCCCCCAGCAGACTTGTTTGAGAACAGTGCCTAAAGTGGGGGTGATGATATTAGTGACTCTGGCAGAGTCTCCCCATAGCAGTCCTTCTGGATCTATTTAAAATATAATCCAGGTCATGTTCTCACCAGTCCCTACCTCTCCTAAACTGACTTCTCATCACTTTTGCAGTATAACCTAAGCTCTCCTGGCTGCGAGCTCCCACACGACCTGTCTCCTGCCACCTCTCTGATCTCATCCTGCATCCTTCTCCCCCTTTGCTTCCTATGTTCCTGCCGCACTGGCCTTTCTGATCCTGACACGAGCCATGCTCTTCCTGCCTTAGGGCTTCTGCATTTGCTGTTCCTTCTGCCTAAAACACTCTTCCCTCACATCTTTACATGGCTAGCTCCTCTATGCCATGAGGCCTGGAAGAAACCTACCTGACCGTATATATACTCCCTCACCGCATCCTCTTTTCTTCTTACCGTAGTGTTCATTAATACTTGATAATACATTGTTTATTTTCAGCCTCCCCCCTTAGACTGTAATTTCCATGAGAGTTTGTCTTATTCGTCACTGTATCCCAGCACTTGCAACTGTGTCAGTCATGTAACAGGTGCTCAGTCCATGTTCATAAGAATGAATGAATGACAGTCTAGTGGAGAAGGCAGATGTTCAATTTCAAGAGTGACAGCTCAAAGACAACTACCACTTAAATGCAATTTACCATGTATCAGACTTTGCATATACGAACTCATTTTATCTTAGTAATCTCACAAGCTACTCTCTATAATTAGCTCCACTTTACAGATGAGAAAACTGGAACCTAGCGAGGTTAACTGACTTTCCCACAGCTAATAAATGGTAGAGCAACTTGAACCATAGCCTGTACTGAATACATAGCATCCCAGGAGTGACAGCAGGGGATCCAATTCAGACTGTGGGTTCAAGGGCTACTTCTTATTGAGCCTCAGAAAAATTCTGTAAGGTGGGTGTTATTGTCCCCATTTTATAGGTGAGGAAACTGAGGCTAACGAGCTTAAGGGACTCATCCAGAAGTAGGCCACTAAGAAACGACAGAGCCAGGACCAGAGCCCAAGCCCAGAGGTGGCTGTCCCTTCCCCCATGCAGAATGTCTTCCAGGCAGGCTCAGGCCAGGAGCTCCAGAGGCTTAGGAACGAGGACTTCTTTTTGTCTGCCCCCCTCTTTCTAAACTGCCCTGATTCAGGCCTCTCCATGTATGGCCCGTGAGCTCAGTACCTGGGATAAAATGCTGCCACTGGATGGGGCTACCCTGCTTGGCTTTACAGATGTGATGGGGAGGGGGGCTGAGAGCTCACAGACTTCTGCCAGCTCCGAAGGTACCAAGGGCTCAATCAGGCTTGAGGAGTGGGGTGTTGGCAGCCACTGACATGCCAGACGGACCGAGGGGCACGTGTTTCTGGGCATGGCAGCACCAGCTGCTTTTCCTTCTTGCCTAGACCAGGAGAAAGGCACTCTAGAAACAAAGCGCACTTCCCTGCCCGCCTCCCCCGCCCCCACGGAAGGGGGGCGGCGCTCCCTTTCGGGTCCTCCCAACCATCAGCGACGTTTTTGCATTACAATTTTGTGTAGTTTAATCCCTCCTCAATGCAAAAGCAAAGATAGCAGTTGTCATGGTATTAAAGAAAAATGCTTTATTTATAGAAGGGCTATGGGTGCCTATGCTTGTGTCCCTCTCTCTGTGTGTATATCTTCCCCACTTCGTTCTAAGCATGTCGCTATTCTTAACTATGTGACTAACATCCTCTTTATTTTGGGGAAAGAAAATATAACTTGTTTGAAGGAGACTGTGTCGTGTTTACATGGTAGTAAGGGGGAAAGAAGGCACTTTCTTGTCCAATTTAAACTCTCAGTCTCCTCTTCCGTCAAATGAGGATAATCATACCTATATCCCATTATTACTGGGAGGATTAAATGAGGAATAGCGGTAGAGGGTGACGCTTTCCGTGTATTATTCATTTAGAGAGATTATTCTGGGGAAAAGTTTATGTCCTCTGTGTATTTGTGGAGTAGTAATCCAACGAGAGTAAAATTTTGCTGATAGGAGTTCAGATAGATGGGAGTAGACTGGGCCTCTGCAAGACATGAGGCAGCCTACAGGTTATCTCCTGGGACCTTTTGATCCACCCAGTAGATATTACTATTTTGGGGGACTTACAGAGGAAGGAGCTGAGGCTCAGGGTGAAGGCATGACATTTGTTTTGACATCCTGGCTTTGGCCATTGTTTCCTGTGTGACCACAGACCAGTTGCTTAACCTCTCCGAGCCTCAGTTTCCTCTTTGGTAAAACGGATGGGCGTTTGACACCAAGAGTCGGTATGGTCAGCCATGCTTTCCATCCTGTGTAGAAGTATGTTGGGGGGCATGAGACGGCTTGTACCCTCGTCCACCGTCTCTGCAGTCAGTCTGGGATTAAGCCACACCAACTTAAAATGGGCTCACCCCCATAGCGCTGATGGCAGGAAAGCCGCGCAGTGAGAGCGAGGCCCTTGGCAATGGCCCTATGACACAGATAACTGAGTCCTGGGAGAACAATGGCTGTGTTCTCAGCTGCTCTGCCACTCACCCCCACCCGAGCACCAGGCAGTTGAGCACCATCCCCACAAGTGTGAGAACGTAGGTGCGCAGACTATGCTCGGAAAGATATTTGTGGGATTGAATGACCTTGATGACCAAATACCATTTTTGGATAAACTGGATATTCTCATCTTCACTGCAGAAAACAGAAAGATGTTCACTTTCCTGTCTGCAGATGACACTGTTATATTGTTTCAAGCCGGGCGAGCTTTGATAAGAAACTCTGATCCCACTTAGTAACAGCAAGCAGGGCCATAGATGGCACGTTCTGAAATCAGAGTTCTCACTGGGGATTTTCAGCTCCAACCAGGCAGGAATCTATAGCAAAGAGTAGGCTGCTCAGGGTAGGTGCAAGGCGGGCCTTGCCATCCTGAAAACTGGAGTTGGTTTTAGTCGGTAACGACATTATGAGATTTTTTAATATAATGCCCATCCTCAAATATGTGGTTCGTCCAAGTTGTGCTCAGGTTCTAGTTCTCAGAATTGTGGGTGCCAGAACCAGCAGCATAAGCATCACCTGGGAACTCATTTGACATGCACCTTCTCAGCCCTAACCCCATTAGGAACTCCGGGGGTGGGGCCCAGCGATTGTTTTAGTAAGCCTGTAGGTGACTGTGATGCTCGCTGAAGCTCCAGAACCACCACTTTCCTTTCCCTTGTGAATCCGTTCCTTGGCATTTCTCCTGCGATCACAGGCCAGGCCTGCGATCTGCCTTGGCTCTAACTAGCCTATTAGAAATTCGATACATTCTGGCACTGGACCTGTAGTTGCCAGGGAGTCACACTGTTCAAAGCCACAGGTTCTCTGACCCCTACTATAGTTTTTGCTTTTTTTTTCTTTTCTTAAAACGGCCAGAGGTGGGTGTTTGGTTACACATGCTTAAAATATTTTCCAAGTGGAAGGCCTTGTGGCCATGCCCTGAAGTGCAGTACTCTGGATCTTCAAGTGTCCATTTGTCTTTGCACAAGACTAGACCGCAGATCCTGTTTTCAGGAGTCTCAGCCCAGCCACCACGTGCTCACTCTGCCCTCCCCAGCGCGGGAATGGGCCTCTCTTTAGTTTTCCTGATGTAACCTTCCTGTCCCTAGTCCCTCACCTGTTAGTTCTGAAGGTCTGTTTTCTATGTGGGCACTGCCTCGGGGCACTAGTTGCATGTCTGTCTGCACGGGCCTCTGGAAGGCAGTGGAGGCAAATGTTTGCTCAATCCGTGGCGGGTGCCAGGCTTGTTCACCTGGCATTGTTTGTCCTAATCTCACTTGGTTTTATATTATTCTCCTTCTGTTGTTTCCCCTTTGTCCTTATTTTCCCAGCTGCAGACTTAGTTTTTAGTTCTTCTTATCTTGTATTCTGTGGGTCTTTGCTGACTGCTTTGATTAATTTTAGAAGGGGGCAGTTTCCATTAAGAAAACCGAATACCTTTTGTTCTGACATCCAATGGATATGAAATACTAGCGTTTAGCCAGTGATGTATTTTAAGCATCTGTATACACCTGGGCCTGTCTGATTCCAGCCCCCCTGCTCCCTCATGCTATCATATGGGCAGGGATTCTGTTAAAATTGTTTTTTAAAACCACAAAGCTACTGAGAATTCAGGATACGTTAGCCACAGGAAGGAAATTTAGGCAGACTGGGCAGGTGTTAAGTCTTTCTTCTCCAATATATTCATAAATCCATAGCTCCAAAAATGAAGTAATGAAAATTGTGGCGTGAACAATCTCTTGTGAGGTTATAGATGCCCTGACAACACTAAAACTAAAGAATCTGATTCCCAAGCAAAGCTGGATACACTGCGATTCTGTTATTGTTTGAGGAATGTTCTCTCCTTAGTTTACTTGGTAATTTAAAGTACTTTTAGAAAAATGTAACTTAGGTTTTTTTCAGCGACTGTGTGGCTGGGAGATGCCAGCTGGGAGGACGTCAGATCTCATTGTTCTCCCAGGCCTTTGATCCTCCCCCAAAGCCCCTCAATAAAATAGATTGATCAAGATAAATAAATAAATAAATAAATAAATAAATAAATAAGGTAGCTTAAAAAATAGGCTTACAAGGTTTTTAGACGAGATCGGGCATGTTCAGGGTGGTATGGCCATAGACCCAAGGTTTTCATAGATACACCTGCTTCTGAATTAACTACCAGCCAAGTTGCCTTGGATAATGTTATCAGTGAAGTCACCTAGGGTGTCTGATTTAGCCTTATGGCAGGTGGCAGTCACTCCCTCCCCCCCACCCCGTATTCCTACAGATGCAAAAAGGGGAAATAGGGGCCTTTGTGTCCACCATTTATTGAATATCTACTCTTTGCCACCTAGGCACTGTGCCAAGCACTTAATGAACATTGTACTTTTTCTCCAATCTTCACAACAAATCTTGGGAAGGCAGGCTTAAACTTTTCCATTGTGTGCTGCTAGATGTTAATCCCATCTCTAACTTAGATAAGAATTTGTAACCTGCTAGAATTTTTTAAAATTTTGAGTCTGAAAATGGATGCTGAGCCCAACTTAAATTAAAGTGGGACTTTATTGTTCTTGCTGAACCCCCACCGAATAAGAATCAAGTGCGATAATGGATATGAAAGCACTTTGTACTATTAGGCTTTTGTACAAGGTAGGAGACTATTACACAAATGGAATTTCAGTGGCTCAACAAGTTTAAGGGTCTCTAATTAATAGGGAATCATGTTCGAGCTATTCACTAAAGCTGGCGAATCTCGAAGTTATCTTTATTAGGTCAAGGCAGATGCTGCTCTAGAAGTCTGCTGGAATTAGAGCGGCATGTGTCGGAAATGGACCTTCACAAATCTATGAAACACAGATAACTGGAGTATTATCATATGCCATTATAATAAGACGGCATATTAGCACCTAGTTATTCTCTCTTGAATCTGTGCAATGTTGTTTTTTTTTTTTAATTTACTTTTTTATTTTTTTAGGGCTGCACCCAAGGCATATGGAGTTTTCCAGGCTAGGGGTCAAGTAGGAGCTGTAGCTGCCAGCCTACGCCACAGCCAGAGCCACACCAGATCCAAACCACGTCTGTGACTTACACCACAGCTCACGGTAACACTGGAGCCTTAACCCACTGAGCAAGGCCGGGGATCGAACCTGCGTCCTCATGGTTACTAGTCAGATGTGTTTCCACTGAGCCACGACGGAAACTCGCTGTGCAGTGTTTTACGTTCTTGGAGATCCTACAGTGATTAGGAAGGAGTGAGATAGATATGTTTATTGAGTGCTGGGCATTTAACTTTCTGGGGCGATGCGCTAATCGTTTGTATTAATAGAGAGGGACAAGTGTGTGCTTGACATGGACCATTTTTCCAAACTGATCATGTCTCCTGCTGCCTTGTCCCCGCTCCTCGCTCCCATTTGCTAGATATCTTCCTCCTCTCTACGCTTCCTTCACCAGGGTTGAGCTGTCATTGCTCGGGCCCTTCTAAACAGCGATTCTTGGTACTTGACAGATGCCCTGATGTTATCCTGGTGGCTCAGTGCCCCCTCCGTTGCTCAAATATGTGGAGCGGGGGCCTTCTGCATCTAGATCTCTTAAGCCTCTTTCTTGGGTTTTTTCCATATCCTTGAACATTTATAGGAGAGACTAGCCTAGTCTTAAAGATGTGCTAAAATGGATATCCTCATGTGGGGAAAAAAAAAGCTTGTCTAGCCCTAAGAAAAAAATAAAACCGAAAACAGTCTCCTGTTGGTGTATGTTAACATTGCAAGGTGGCGCTTGGGGATGGTAGGTACCCTCTTAAAGCATTTTAAGGCAAGGTGAGCTTTCACGAAGCCTTTGTTTCCCAGTGACTTAGTGATGAGTTTTCAGTGTGTCCTCCTAAATGCATTTCATCTTGAAGTAGTGATGAACCCCTCCACTCACAGGCTAATCTGGGTGAAGAACGTCTCCAAGTTAGCAGTTACCCACTGTGCCTGACTAATCCTTCCGCCACTGCTGAGGGCAAAGATGCGGTTTCTACAAGCTCTTGGTTCCTCCTCCCTATTGTTTCCAAACCACCCTTAGCCTGCACCGGAAGCGGGTGGAGTGGATGGAGGCATTGGAAATCCTGGGTCGGGGAGTATCCATCCCACTGCCTTCTTTACTCCGTGTGAGCAGATCTGGTGGAAAATGGAGCAGGTGAGATTACGGGCCCGAAGCGTGGAGGTTTTCTGCAGGTTATGTGTCTTCTGATTTCCTTCAGTGCAGACAAATCAGGAATGACTGTATGGGTTTTACTGTGGAATGGAGGTCTTCTTCAGATTCGTGTAATTAACACACAACAACAAAAATCTTCTCTGCTTTGTGTAACGACTGTGTGTCTTTGTTTTCTCCTTCCCCCGGCTGGCGGGCACGCAGCACGTGTGGAGTGAGAGCGAGGACTGCCTGCCTTTTTTGCAGCTAGCACAGGATTACATCTCCTCCTGCGGCAAGAAGACGCTCCATGAAGTCCTGGAAAAAGTCTTCAAGTCCTTCAGACCTGTAGGTGCCCGCTTGGCTTCTCAAGCTCTCTCGTTGTCTCCGGTGACGGTGCTTTGAGTAACACGGGTTGTGAGGCAAGGGGGCAAAACCTGGGGTGACTAATTGTTTCTCTCGTGTCTGCCCTGTGGCTTAAAGATAGCAGCTCGAGGAGGGAGGCTGAGGGCGGAGAGGGAGGGGAGAAACGGGGTGTGACACAGCTGTTTGTCGCAGGGATGATGGTTATTTCTAGCATCACTGGAGTGAAGAATCTCCGATTGGGTGGGAAGCAGACAGAGCCCTTGTGAGACAGCTGAGTGTTCCGGCTCCCATCCAACAGACTTCAAACCAAAATGCTTGGAAGTGCTGTGGAGGTTCTCTTGTGACAGGAAACGGCCAGAAGTCTCTGTAAAGGACGTACCTCCATGTCTGTGGCCATCCAGAAGGATGAAGTTGGATACCGGTTCTGTTCTTTTCTCTTTTTTATAGTCTTGTAGAAAGCTTGTCCCCCCCATCCAGCCCCCGACCCCTTTAGGATTGAGGGTAACTGACAGCTTGTTTCATTCTAGCTGAAAGACATGTAAAAAAGAATGCTCTCCTCTGTTTTGAAGACTCCCTTTCTCTCTTTCACTTTTTTTTATTTTATGATTTTTATTTTTTCCGTTATACTTGATTTACAGTGTTCTGTCAATTTCTACTGTACAGCAAAGTGACCCAGTCACACACACACATATATATTGTTTTTCCCACATTATCATCCATCATGTTCCATCACAAGTGACTAGATATAGTTCCCTGTGCTATACAGTAGGATCTCATTGCTTTTCACTTCAAATGCAATAGTTTGCATCTATTAATCCCAGACTCCCAGTCCATCCCACTCCCTCCCCTTCCCCCCCTTGGCAACCACAAGTGTGTTCTCTAAGTCCATGAGTTTCTTTTCTATGGAAAGGTTCATTCGTGCCATGTATTAGATTCCAGATATAAGTGATATTATATGGTATTTGTCTTTCTCTTTCTGACTTACTTCACTTATTATGAAAGTCTCTAGTTCCATCCATGTTGCTGCAAATGGCATTATTTTGTTCTTTTTTATGGCTGAGTAGTATTCCATTGTGTATATACACCACATCTTCTTAATCCATTCATTTGTCGATGAACATTTAGGTTGTTTCCATGTCTTGGCTGTTGTAAATAGTGCTGCAGTGACCATACGGGTGCATGTATCTTTTTCAAGGAAAGTTTTGTCCAGATATATGCCTAAGAGTGGGATTGCTGGGTCATATGGTAGTTCTACATTTAGTTTTCTGAGGTCCCTCCATACTGTTTTCCATAGTGGTTGTACCAAGTTACATTCCTACCAACAGTGTAAAAGAGTTCCCTTTTCTCCACACCCTCTCCAGCATTTGTTATTTGTTGACTTATTGATGATGGCCATCCTGACAGGTTTGAGGTGGTACCTCATGATAGTTTTGATTTGCATTTCTCTAATAATCATTGATATTGAGCATTTTTTCATGTGCTCGTTGGCTATCTTCTCTTAATCTTTATTGGAAGAGTAAGTCAGATTACGTGACACTTTTCCCCAAGTGCAGTTCCCCACCCACTATAAATACTCTACCTGTTTAATGTTATTTGTTCTAGAATTTCTTTCTTTCTTTTTTTTAACTCTTTTAAAAGGGTATCTACTTCTTTCCTGGAATTTTCAAGCTTGTCTGTTATTTTTTCTGAACATGGTAGACTTGGTTGCATAAGAGACTGTCAGATATTCCAGTATTTCAAGGTTTGGGAGTCTGTTTTGTCATCTTTTGTTTCCACTGGTTCTCAGTCCTGATATTTTATTTTTTCTTGTGTTGGATTATCTCTGCCTGCTTGAAAATTTGTTTATTTGCACTTGAGAACTTACACAGAGGGATAAATTGAGGCCTAAGATGATGGTACTTTCCTCCAAAGAGGATTTTTATTTGCTTCCGCCAGGGCTGGAGGGTCCTGTCAATCTGAGACCACCTTCAAACAATTTGAGACTTGTGGTTCTTAGAACTCTCCAGGTGCTGGAAAGCCCGCTCGCAGGCCTGTTTTTTTTCTAGTTCATCCTGATTGCTGTCTGATTGCTGTCTCATTCTGTTCAGGGCACCAAAGACTGGGTGGCTTCTAAACAACAGAAGTTCATTTCTCATCATTCTAGAAGCTACAAGTCCAAGATGAGGGTGCAGGCAGATTTGATATCTGATAAGGGTCTATTTCCCAGACAGATGGCCTCCATTTCACTTAAACTTCACATGATAGAAAAAGAAAAGAGAGATCCCTGGGGGCCTTTTTTATAAGGGCACTAGGCCATTTATGAGAGTTCCACCTTTGTGACCTAATCACCTCCCAAAGGGCCGACAACCTAATCACCTCGCATACGGTAGGATTTCAGCATATGCATTTGGGGAGACACAGGTATTCAGACCATGGCATAGGCTTTTAGGGTTCCAGGCTCATATGGGGATGGTGTATTACAGTGTGCTCCTTCAAAAGACCCTGGGTTTGACTTTGGTCTCCCCGGCTTTTAGAGTAGGCCAAGAATGCAGTTCGTCTCAAGTCAGCAAATATTCTTAGGGCACAACAGCTTTTTGTGATAGGTTTACTTCTGTGGGTTCTAATTTGTGATATATTTAAAAAACATTTTTTCAGGGAGTTCCCATTGTGACTCAGTGGAAACGAACCCGACTAGTATCCATGAAGATGCAGGTTAGATCCCTGGCCCTGCTCAGTGGGATAAGGATCCAGTGTTGCTGTAAGCTGTTGTGTAGGTTGCAGGTGCGGCTCAGATCCCAAGGTGCTGTGACTGTGGTGTAGGCCGGCAGCTGCAGCTCTGATTCGTCCCCTAGCCTGGGACCTTCCATGTGCCGCAGGTGTGGCCCTAAAGACTGAAGGAAGGGAGGGAGGGAGAGAGCGTTTTTCATATCGAATCCAGCTTTTTAAAGTTTATTTATTTATTTATTGGTCGCACTTCTCAGGCCAGGGATCAAACCTGCACCACAGCAGTGACAATGCCAAAACTTTAACCCCTAGGCCGCCAAGGGATCTCCAAATCCAGCTTTTTTAGTTCTCTATGGAATAGCTGGTCCCAGTCACTGTCACTTACTCCACCATTATAAGAAGTGGAGTTTCAGGTGGCTTTTGTCATTTGGTCTGATTTGTATCATTTGTCCAGCCAGTTCATTTTTTGCTTGTTTGTTAATTTTCTAGGCCTGTTAGTCTCGTTCAAAACAGATTTTTGACTTAAAGGCACTGGTGTGTCCTGCTTGCACTCCTTCAGTGTGGATTTACTGAGCAGGCACTTGGCGCTTTTTACTGCTCTCTTCCTGGCACTTGAATCTGATGAAAATCTTAGGCCACACAGAGCCTTTATTCTAGTGGCAAAGAGACAAGATAAATGGGTATGACACCTAATGCGTTAGTGACAAGCGCCAAGGAGAAAAATACATGAGTCAGAGAAAGGGGGTGAGACGTGTCAGAGGCACTGACAATTCTGATTAGGGGAACAGAGAGGTCTTCGCTGAGAAAGTGTGTGAGCGAGACAAAGTGGGGCGTGAGCCACGAGGAGGCCCAGGGGAAGAGCTTTCCAGGTAAAGCGAACAGCAGATACGACCACAGGGTGGAGAAAATCAGTGTTCAGGGAACAAGGGGGGCTGGTGTGGCCCACGTGGAGGAGGAGCGAGAGATGAGTCTACGAGCTTCTGGGGCTTGCAGGTCACAGTAGGACTTGGGCTTTTGTTCTGTTTGCCAGGGAGCCGCTGGAGGGCCTTGAGCACAAGGGGGACCTGCCAAGCAGAGGACAGGCTGTAAGGGGGAGGGTGGGAGCCGGGAGCCCAGCGAGGAGCCGTCGGGCTTGGACCGGGATGTCGCAGTGAGGGTGGAACAGGGCTCAAATGCGAGATGCCTTGGAAGCAGACCCAGCAGAGCCTGCCGGAGGACTGGAAGTGTGCTGTGGGAAAAAGATGACAACGACTCGTCAGCAAGGAGGCCCTCATCTGCTAGGTGAGGGGAATGGTGTTTGTTTCCTGCCGTGGGGAAGGTGGCAGGAGAAAAGTTTGGGGTGAGACTATCCGAAGTTCAGTTGTGGGCATGTCTGCGTCTGAAAGGCCTGTCAGACATCCAGCTGGCGACAGCAAGACAGAGTTTTTTAAAAACAGATTCCGTGGAGTTCCCATCGTAGCTCAGCAGAAACGAATCTGACTGGCTTCCATGAAGATGCAGGTTTGATCCCTGGCCTTGCTCAGTGGGTTAAGGATCCAGTGTTGCCGTGCGCTGTGGTGTAGGTCACAGATGTGGTTTGGATCTGCTGTGGCTGTGGCTGTGGCTGTGGCTATGGTGGGCAGCTACAACTCCAGTTTGACCCCTAGCCTGGAAAACTCCATATGCCATGGGCGCAGCCCTAAAAAGACAGGAAAAAAAAATGGACTCCCGGAGTTCCTACTACAGTGCAATGGGATTGGTAGCATCTCTGCAGCTCTAGGACGCAGGTTCAGTCCCCAGCCCAGCACAGTGGGTTAAAGGATCTGACGCTGACACAGCTGCAGTGCAGGTCACAACTGCGGCTGGGATCTGATCCCTGGCCCAGGAACTCCATATACGAAATAAATAAGTAAATAATTTATTCCCTCAAATTTCAATCCAAAAAAAAAGGTCTGTTAGAAAACAGTATTCATTTTGCAGCAGGTTTTCTTGCAGGGGTTCCACTCATCGGCCTGCTGCCTGACTCTCTTTATGTGGCTGTCATTATAGTGGCAAACAACAGGCTACCTGCAGCTTGGGCTTAACTGGAGAAAGTCATCTCCCACCAGAACTCCTTTTGCTGTATTTCAGCAACCGGGCAGCCACCCGTAAGTGGCGGGAAAAATGCAGTCCAAAAAGTCTAGATGCATAGGGACTTGGTTGAATACTTCTTTTCCGATCACGCTGCTCCGTGTCCCGGAGACGCACAGATTTCATTTAATGCTGTTGGACTTGCAGGGTTCATTTCTAAAGCAGAGCCTTGCAGAGTGGGGGGCAGGGATGGCGCCCCCAAGGTGGGACTCTCTCCTGGGACAGCGCCCCCTCTTGTAGGGAAGCTTTTGCGAGCTGTGGGCTCTGGCCAGGCCTTCCTGCCTTCAAGAGAGGCTGGCGGGAGGCCCTTCTCAGGGCCGTGTGCGCACAGGCTTTGGGTTTCTGTCGGTCCGATGGGCCCCAGATCGGATGAGAGAGGGAGTGTTGCAGACCCAGGTGAAGGCCTGCTAGAGGTCAGTGGGGAAGCTTTTACCCTCTCCATCGCCGCTGAAAGGTGTGTTTCTTCCCTCTGCTGCTGTTTGTCTGTTTTATATAAACAAGCCTTGGGTTCAGAAATAAGACACAGGAAGGGGTCTCGCTGTTGTAGCTGCAGGTATTTGTTGAAGTTAACACACACCCAAATGCTACAAGGTTATCAAGCAGGTAAACTTCAGTATACCGTTTCCCTGAAAATGTTTGATCTGATGCAGCTCTGATCAATTCATGCAGCTGCTTTTTGCTGGGGAAACCATAGAAGGTGTATTTTCACCTTTAGCTTAGAATAGCCTCGTTGGTGGCTTTGAATCTATGTTTTTCCTTGGCCAGCCTGTCACTAGCCCCTAACCTGTTCTGTCTCTCCAGAAAGATAAGGATCTTTCTGTTAGCCGCCTTCTGCTGCCTTTGGGGACATCAGTCAAGCGGAGTCAATTAACTTTGCTGAAGCCTGTGCACACCTGCCCGCAGGGGCCAAAAGAGTGGAGTTGTCTCCTGGCCCTCTTCAGGCATCTTGCCCGCAGGGCTCAGTGAGCTGCTGTAACACTCCGTACCCTCCCACATTCCACCTTTGTAGACTCTGTGCTTTTGTCCCCTTTCTCTTGTTTGCCTTCCCCTCATTGCTTTGAAGTAATATCAATATGTTCACCCCTTACCAAAAAAATCTGTCGTTGGATTTGACGAAAAAAAAAAGATTATTTTTCCCTATTGTCCATACACTTCACTTTCCCTCTGCCTCTTCATCACATGTTCAACAAAACGTACAATCATCTACTCTTTGCTCAAGCTCCTCTTTGGAGAGTAAGAGGCAGGGCACAGGGCCTGGTCCTTGCACTCAACAAGGTAACTTTCTGGAAGGAGAGGCAGCCACAAAAAGGTATAGATAAACTCCAGGTTACAAGACAGAATATTTAGGAGTTCCCATTGTGACCCAGCGGAAACGAATCTGACTAGTATCCGTGAGGATGTAGGTTTGATCCCTGGCCTTGCTCAGTGGGTTAAGGATCCGGCATTGCCGTGAGCTGTGGTGTAGGTCTCAGACGTGGCTCGGATCTGGCATTGCTGTGGCTGTGGTATCGGCCTGTGGTTACAGCTCCGATTAGACCCCTAGCCTGGGAACCTCCCTGTGCCGCGAGTGCAACCCTAAAAAGACAAAAAACAAACAACCCCCCCCCGAAAAAAAAAACAAGACAGAACATTTATTTTGGTCCAGACACTCTGCTAGATACTGTGCAGATCGAGCCAAGGACTTCCTTTCCCTGCTCCGGTTGCTCCGCTTTGCTGCTTCTCCCGGGACATGTTCTGAAAGGGTGTCGGTGAGTGTACACCAACCGCAGGGCGTTGTCCGTGGTCCCTTTACCTAGTTATGCGGAATCAGGTTACTACAGTGGTGAGGAATCCGAGGTCTGGAGGGAAGCTGCCTGGATTCAAATCCCAGTGCTGCCACTTACTAGCTGTGTGACCTCAGCCAAGTGACTTGACTTTGCTGTTTCTCGGTTTCTTCACTTGTAGAACTGGGAAACAAATGACGGTAGTTACCTGAGGGTTGCTGTGAAGATCAAATGACACGGTTCTTTTTGGGGACTCGGTGCAGCATATCACACGTGATAAACCCTGATTAAATGCTGGCACTGATAAGGATGCTCGGCAAAATACTGTTGAGAAGTGAGCTCCATAGTGAAATTTTTGTAGGACTCTGAGATACTTTTGGTGGAGAGAAAAAACACTTTGCTAAGTGATTTCAACACACGCTTAAGGGATTTGTCTAAGGTAAGAATTTTACAGAGGTGGTGGTGGAGTTTTACAGCCCAGAGTTTATCGACATTGGTTTTGGCAAAACAGTAATCATCCGTTCCGTTACCTAATCTGTACAGCTCTCGGGCTGGAGGCGAGTGCTTAGCCAGAGGCCTTAGAGACGTCCCCGGGTGGGGCAAGGTGGCTCCGCCTGCCCTGGCGGCCCCGTCTTTAAAACGAGGGTCAGGAGTTCTCATCGTGGCTCAGCAGTAATGAACCCAACTAGCGTATGTGGGTTCAGTCCCTGGCGGTTGCTCAGTGAGTTAAGGTTCCACCGTTGCCGTGAGCTGAGGTGTGGGTCTCAGATGCAGCTCGGATCCCAGGTTGCTGGGGCTGTGGTGTAGGCTCCAACTTGACCCCTAGCCTGGGAGTTTCCATATGCTGCGGGTGCGGCCTTCAAATGAAAAAAATGAAATGAAATAAAGTAAAATGAGGGTCATACATGTTTCACTGTGTGTTGATGCTGAGGAGCTTCAGAACTGGACAGAACACAAAGGGCAGTCAGAGCCCGGCCCCCTACCGAGGTTTGTCTCCATTTCCAGCTCATAACTGCTGATGGGAAATGCTCTTTGGGTGCATATGTGATTCTGTCTGCAGGGGGGTGGCTTCCCTGCAGACTGACCCACATTCAGCTCCACCCCAGGGGCCTCATAGCTCCGACCTAGGTTTTTTCCTTCCTACTGGAATGTCATATCCAAGTGGTATACATATGCAGGCTGTCACTGCTGTCCGTGAGCGGGTTGGTGTATCCCTGTCTCGGGATCAGTAATGGTTTTGGAGACACCTGTCACTAACCTTTATAAATGCGAACTGGGGAATTGTTGGGGTCCTATATTTTTCTTGTTTAAGTGGCCCTGGGTTGACACATGCTGGTCGTCGCATGATTGAGCTGTGGGTGTCAGTACTGGTGAGCACGCCATTTATTTTGTCTCCGTGCTTCTGCATCTTCTATTAGTGATGACCGACAGTCTCCCCTGGTTAAAGACAGTTTGCGAGAGAAGAGAGGGCTTGCCTTTTCCAGTTCAGCTGCCAAGCCTCGTCTTTGCCCTTTCGGCTCCCTCAAAGCTTTTGCTCTGTCCTTCTGCAACATCACTTCTCCTCTCTGACTGTAGTGCTGTAGACTTTAGGGTCATTAGGCACCTGTTGCTATGGTGATTTTGTGCACCGTTTTGGTTGATGCTGCTTTGATGGCCTTGCCTGGAGTGGCAGCCCGGGCCGCCCCATGTTTTCTTGCCCTGGGTCCCCCCACTGGGGTTGCTGTGTGACTCCACATTTTTTCTCTTAAGAAGCAGAGACACTGCTACCAGAAGAGTTCCCTTAATTCTGTCTTACTGGCATAAACAAGGTTTGTTTTGTTTTGTTTTGTTGCCACTAATGACTGAAAAGCCAGGGATTCAACCCCCAGGAAAACCCTTTGTAACCCAGGAAAAGTCCAGTTCTTGCTTCTGCTCTTCTAGTCTGGTCAAGAGTCTGGAAGAGGAGAAAGAATTCACCTGTGGGAAGGTGCCCTTTATCAGGAATGCAGAATCTGAGGTCCCACCAAGCCCCACTGAATCGGAATCTGCATTTTAGGTAGGCCCCTTGGGGAGTCAGATACATATACAGTCATACACACAGCCAACGTGAGAGACGCTGCCTCAGAGAACCCTCTGGGGGGTTTCCTGCTGTGGCGCAGTAGAAACAAATCAGACTAGCATCCATGAGGATTTGTGTTCGATCCCAGGCCTCGCTCCTTGGGTTAGGGATCCAGCGTTGCCGTGAGCTGTGGTATAGGTTACAGATGTGGCTCAGATCCCTCGTTGCTGTGGCTGTGGTGTAGGCCAGTAGATGAAGCTCCGATTCAACACCTAGCCTGGGAACCTCCATATGCTGCAAGTGCGGCCCTAAAAAAGGAGAGAAAAAAAGGGAAGAATCCGGAATCCTCTAGAAGGAGTTTGCAGGGACCTCTGAAGCCACAGGGCACTTACTGGGAGCTCCAGAGGCCAGGCTGGCTGACTCTGCTCTCCAAGGCTTAGATACCACCCCCCCTTCTCTCATGAAGACATTCTAGCCCAGGCGCTTGAGCGAGCGCCTCCTTCAGAGGTAGCAGGTGCTAAATGCCAGCTGTTAGAGCCCCAGCTGGATTACACCACTTTCCAAAAGACCCGGAGTTAATCCTGCAGATAACCGATACTCTTTTGAGTCTGAAGAGCTTTGTTTGGCGTCTCCACCCATCAGATACACCCGTTAGGACGGGTGGGCCCCAGTAGTTCTTATGTGATTGGAGGCTGTTCCGAGGAAGGTTGGCTGACAGCAAGACCCTGGGAATCTACTCCTGTTGCCCAGAGCATTCATAAAGAGTTCTTTCTAGCCAACTGAAAAAAATTTTTACTGAAATAAGAATCAATGATTCTAGGAGTTTCCCTTGTGGCTCAGCGGTAATGAATCTGACCAGGATCCATGAAGCTGCAGGTTCGATCCCTGGCCTTGTTTAGTGAGTTAAGAATCTGGTGTTGCTATGAGCAGTAGCGTAGGTTGCAGACATGACCCGGATCCTGCATTGCTGTGGCTGTGGTGTAGGCCGGCAGCTGCAACTCCGATTTGACCCCTAGCCTGGGAACCTCCATATGCTGCAGGTATAGCCCTAAAAAGACAAAAAAAAAAAAAAAAAAAAATGAATGAATGATTCTAATTATCAGGCATGATTTAAATATTTCTGACAGGATTTCTTGGCCTATCTGCTTTTTCTTATAAGAATGTGTGGGTGTAATAAAAGCAAGGACTCCAGGATTCTTCCCAGGCTGTTCACACTCCTGTTTCTGATATGTGTTCTCGACTGTTAAAAATTTGGATCCAGAAATTTTTGTTTTTTCCCAATCTGGCTATTCAATCTATTCTTTTTTTTTACTCTTCCGGTTTTATTGAGGTAGTATTGACGTAGAGCACTGTGTAAGTTGAAGGTGTATAACATAATGATTTGACTTACATACATCATGAAATGAATACCCCAGTAAGTTTAGTGAATATCAGTCATCTCATGTAAATACAAAATTAAAGAGGAAAAAAAAACACTTTTTTTTCTTGTGATGGGAACGCTAAGGATTTACTCCCCTAACAACTCCAAGCATACAGTGTACGGCGGTGTTAAGGATAATGACCGTGAGGTCCCTGACGTCCGTAGTACTTATTTCACTTACAACTGAAAGTTTACTTGTTGACTGCTTTCGTCGAATTCTCCCTCTTCCCAGCCCCTGCCTCTGACAACTCAGGAGTTAAATTTACACTTACCTACCATAGATGACAGTGAAGACAGAGGTGAAAATGCTGGATTATTATATGTCTGTATCATGGCCTTTGGAATCCCAGGCAAATTCTAGCTCTGGTGCTTTTTTCTCTTCTCCTTTGCATGCTTCCAAATTGTACAGACTCATAAATGTTGACCTCGACATTGCATTTCGAATTTTTTCAAAAAGGGTATTACCCTGTAGAAAGCACTGAAGCCTCCAGCTACAGGAACGGCATGGACTACTGGAGGGGAATTTGCCAGGTAGCCTGGTGGTTAGATGTTGTACAGAGTCAGCACTCTGCAGGCCTAGGTTTGAATCCTGCTCTGATGCTTACTGGGCGACTCTGGGCAGATCCACTCAACATCTTTATGTCTTCTTTGTAAAAGGGAGATGATCGTAGTACCTGCCCCACAGGGTTATTATGAGGACCAAAGGAATTAATATATGGAAGAGCTGCTTAGACAGTGGCTAGCAGGTAGTAATGTCACCAATATTGACTATTTTTATTGACTCCGTGGTTTGACAATATTGGTTGGGTTCAGTGGAATGTAAGTGTGAGGATCAAATGTAGAGACCGATGGAATTGAGTTTCTTCTCTTCCTGCTTCCCACAGCACTAACTAGCAATGAGATGGTCCAGAAGCAAGCCCAGCAGAAGAGAGAGGGAGAAGCAGGGGCTGGAGACAGTCTCCTGATGCAGCAGTAACTCCCCTCGATTAATTGAGCTGGCTGTGCTTTGAAACGAGCAGCAAAATAATGTAATGTAATTAGATAAGTCACACGAGGCTTTGCAGATTGCATACCATGGCCACGTTCACGTTCTCGTTTAATCTCCACAGTTTTTCTGCAGTAGAGCAGTAGAGTTCCCCAACCAGAGCTCTGGCTTCTGGACCCCAGAGTCGGTGCCTTTTCCACACACACTCCGTGAATCTGCAGACTCTTTACGAAGGTGCCGGAAACATCCTGAGAGCCGCTTCTCTTCTCTCTCCCTCCTGTAAGGATGGCGGTGAGCAGCTCTCAGATTAGCACCTGGATGGTTCCTGCCAAAGGGAAGGGCCTTCCAGGTGACTGTTGCTCTAGCCCAAGACCTGTGTGCTCTAGGTTCACTTGGCAGGGATGGTAGGGAGCGAGGACGAGGGGAGAGCGGAGGGAGACGGGGATGATGCTTGGCTTGCTGGAACCGCTTCTACAAGCCACCCTAAGTCGAGGAGGGGACGGACGTTAGGGGGTGCCTGCAGTTTGGCTCCATGTGAATTATCTAAATATATTATGAAAAAGAACTATCAATGGCATGTCCCTTTAGGACAAGATGGCCGTGTATAGATGCATGCCTTGCTAAGTGGCCTGACCCTGATTGAGCCCACTGAGCCTCAGCATCCTTCTGAACCCAGGGCTCCCAGCAGCCAGTCAGATTTGTTAGCTGAGAAGGAACCCACTGACCATCCCTTTTTTCAGGGGTATCCTTTCAGTGCAGTGCGGAGTTACATTTTTTTTTCCCCTGTTCTTTGGCTGCCCCACAGCATATGGAGCTCCCAGGCCAAGGATCAGAACCAAGCTGCAGTTGCGACCTACTCTGCAGGTGCAGCAGCGCCAGATCCTTAACCCCCTGTCCCAGGCCGGGGATCAAACATGTGTCCCCGTGCTCCAGAGACGCTGCTGATCCCATTGTGCCGTAGCAAGAACTCCACATTTCTTATTAAAGTAATGCACCGTCTGTTAGCATTTAGGTGATTCTGGAGTTCTTGGTAGTGGCAACAATCTATCTTATCGGCTATTTAAATGTTATCAGTTCTGTCGTGGCTCAGTGGTGACAAACCCAACTAGAATCTATGAGAACATGGGATTGATCCTTGACTTTGCTCAGTGGGTTAAGAATCCAGCATTGCCATGAGCTGTAGTGCAGGTTGCAGCTGTGACTTGGATCCTGCGTTGCTGTGGCTGTGGTGTAGGCTGGGAGCTATAGCACCCATTCAACCCCTAGCCTGGGAACTTTGACATGCTGTGGTGGTCGCCCTAAAGGACAAAAAAAAAAAATGTTACCAATCGTTTGATAATTTCACCTTGCTGTGTGGTGGAGCAGCTCTTGAAATAAAATTGAACACCAAAATATTAGTCATCTGTATTCATGATAAACAACCATCTTTTTTTCCTTCTCTAGAGGCAAACTACTTTTTATTCCCTCCACTAAGATATGGGAGGGAGACAGTAGTAGGAGAAAGGGGCTTCCCCCTTCTCCCAGGCACAGTGGTGTGCTGCAAACTGTTCGGACAAGCCGAGATGCCCCCTGCCCCCAGTCAGCGGTGACTGTGAGCCAGCTGCAGCGCTCCGAGCTCCAAGTGGAAGGCGCGTGTCTGCAGCTGGCCATGGTGCCGTGGCAGGCCAGTGCATCATATGATCTATAACGCCTGGCCGATGATTGTGTCCTGACTGTGTTCATAGGGCTGTGTGAGATGATCTGCAAGAGCGGTGGCCCAAGAACTTCAGAGTCAAGGTATTATTTTGATCAGAACTCCTCTTACCCTTTCCTCATGGAAGCTTTTGTGAGGGACTGGGAAGGGGGCGGTTGGCAGGGCGCTGGGAGGCAAAGCAGAATAAATGGAGCGGTCTGTCTTATTTGTCCTTAACGCTGTTAGTGTCTGGATCATAGGGCCATTCAGTGAGGTCGCCTGAAAATGATCAACCAAGGAGCCACCAAGTGAGAAAGGTTCACCCAGGAGCTATGGGGTGGCAGCCCCGTGATGGCAGACGGGGCCAAGCCGCCTGTGGCCATGGCTTCCTGCCAGCACCAGAGTTCATCCGTATCAGCAAAGGGCACTCACAGTTTCCAGCCTAGGACAAGCCAGTGCTTTAAGAAGACGTTTACTGTATATTTATTGTCAATTTCCCTGATGGCAATTACGGGGCATTTGAAAATTACAAAAAGATAAAAGGGAAAATTTTACCTGTAATCACACTGTCTAAAACAATACTCTTAAAATTTGAATATATTTCATTGAAGTCTTTTTTTCCATGCATCTGTGCATACTTTTTAAGAAAATTTGTATCCTAATGAAGATGTGATTTTCATCATGTTCTTTTTACATTCATGAGCACACTTTTATATCATCAAGTTATTCAAAAATATTTAAGTGAATGTGTAAGCTTCCACTTTATGAATAAATGACATTAATTTATTTAACCATTTTGTTGAACATTTTAATAGTTTTTTATGTTTTTATATGCGTGTTGCGAATAATAGCAGCATAAGATTTTAGGGGAGAAAATATAGCAGGGAATAGATTTTAACATCTTTTTTTTTTTTTTTTGTCTTTTTAGGGCTACACCCATGGCACGTGGAGGTTCCCAGGGCAGGGGTCAAATCACAGCTGTAGCTGCTGGCCTGTGCCACAGCCACAGCAATGCCAAATCTGAGCCGTGTCTGCCACCTATACGGCAACACTGGCAATGTCAGATCCTTAACCCAATGAGTGAGACCCAGGGACTGAACCCGCGTCCTCATGGATACTAGTCAGGTTTGTTACCACTGAGCCACAAGGGGAGCTCCAGTTTTTGACAGGTTGATGGGATAGTCAGCACTGTTTGTTCATTGTACCAATTCTGACAGCTCAGATATATATGTGGGCATAGATATTATATGTTCCTTCATACATGGATGTGGTGTCAGGTTTTAATACTTAAAGAATCTCTAGGCTTTCCAGTATAAGCTAGCCTTATACTTGGGTACCAGTCCATTGAAGGACTGACATTTCCATCCAATAAATTTATAAAAATAATTGTAAAGGTAGTTGACTCCCATGAGAAATCCATAGCTGCTGTGTTAAGTCCCTTTAAGTGCTGTTGAATTTTTTTTAATTGAAGTATTATCGATTTACAATATTATATTAGTTTCAAGTGTACAACCTAGTGATTCAATATATTTATACGTTACACTCCATTTAAAGCTATTGCAAAACAATGGCTATCTTTCCTTATGCTGTACAATATATTCTTGTTGCTTATTTATTTTATACATAGTAATTTGTATTTCTTAATCCCATACCCCTGTTTTGCCCCTCTCTTCTTGCCTCTCCTCACGGGTCATCACTAGTCTGTGACTCTTTTTCTGTTTTGTTATACACATTCGTTTGTTGTATTTTTTAGATTCCACATATGCATGATAAAAGAGTATTTGTCTTTTCTGTCTGATTTATTTCACTAAGCATAATATTCTCTAGGTGTATCCACTGTTGTTGCAAATAGCAGAATTTCATTCTTTTTTATCACTGGGTAATATTCCTGTGTGTGTGTGTGTGTGTGTATGTGTGTGTCTCACATCTTCTTTAGCCATTCCTCTGTTGATGGACACTTAGGTTACTTCCATATCTTGGCTGTTGTAAATAATGCTGCTGTGAACATTGGGGTACATGTATCTTTTTTGTTTTGTTTCGTCTTTTTAGGGCTGCACCCATGGCATATGGAGGTCCCCAGGCTAGGTGTCGAATCAGAATCATAGCTGTTGGCCTACGCCACAGCCACAGCAATACCAGATTCAAGCCACATCTGCAACCCACACCACAGCTCACGGCAACGTCAGATCCTTAACCCACTGAGCGAGGCCAGGGATTGAACCCATGTCCTAATGGATACTAGTTGGGTTCTTAACCTGCTGAGCCATGACGGGGACTCCACATGTATCTTTTGGAATTAGCGTTTTCATTTTTTCGCATATGTACCCAGGAGTAGAATTCCTGGGTCATGTGGTAGTTCTATTTTTAATTTTCTGAGCTACCTCCACACTGTTTTCCCTTGTGTTGGAACGAGTTTATACTCCCACCAGTAGTGTACAAGGGTTGCCTTTTCTCTACATCCTCTTCAACATTTGATGTTTGTAGACTTTTTGTTGATAGCCATTCTGAAGTTTGAAGATGATAGCTCATTGTGGTTTTGATTTGCATTTCTCTAATAATTAGCAGTGTTGGGCATCTTTTCATGTGTCTGTTGGCCATCTGTATTTCTTCTGTGGAACGATGTCTATTCAGATCTTCTGCCTATTTTTGATCAAATTGTATGAGCTGTTTGTATATTTCGGATATTAACCCCTTATCAGTCATGTCATTTGCAAATATTTTGTCCCATTCAGTAGGTTGTCTTTTTGTCTCGTTGATGATTTTCTTTGACGTGCAAATGCTTTCAAGTTCAATTAGGTCCCATTTGTTTATTTTTGCTCTTATTTCTTTTGCCTTAGGAAACAGATCCAAAAAAATATTGCTACAATTTATGTCAAAGAGTGTCTGCCTGTGTTCTCTCCTAGGAATTTCATAGTTTCAGGTCTTCCATTTAGGTCTTTAATCCATTTTGAGTTGATTTCTGTATATGCTGGGGGGGGGGCGTGTTTAATCTCATTCTTTTCCATGTAGCTGTCCCATTTTCCCAGTACTGCTTATTGACATGACGTCATTTCTCTGTTGTCTGTCCTTGCCTCCTTTGTCATAAGTGTTGTTGAATTTGGATCAGATGCCTTTGGTTGTCCTCCTGCCTCTGGGCCCCTTGGCACTCACAGCTGCCTGTCTTCTCTCCCCCGCAGTTACTGGGGCTTCCAGATGCAGATGACGACGCGTTTGAAGAGTACAGTGCAGATGTGGAAGAGGAGGAGCCAGAGGCGGACCACCCCCAAATGGGGGTCAGTCAGCAGTAGACTTCCAAGGGCTCCCACCTGAGAAGGAGAGTGAGCCCCGTGGTGGTGCCCAAGGGGGGTTTCCAAGCTCCTGGGTTATTAGCATTTTGCATTAGCACTTCGAAACAGGACGGCTGACTCCCAGCATCCAAATTAAAATGAAATACCTTTTTAATGACCACAAAATGTCTGGGATGAGCTTTGCTCAGAAGTGACCTGAATTTTACTCCCGTTTCAGTGGGTCTCTATGGAGTTGTCTTGTTAGCCTTTGCCATTTTGAATTTAGAGTCCGTTTTGTGGCTGACTGTTCTCTCTTGAGTTGATGTTGGAGAACTAACATTTGCTGACTCAAATGTCGAGAACTCCGAATGTATTAAGGATGTGTTTTGAGTCATCACAGGTGACATTATCAAGGGAAAGCATGGCAGAGAAGAAATGCAGTCTGCACTTTTTATGTACCTTTTAAGTGTATGTGAGTGGAAGGTTTGCTTATAAAGCATGAGTTTTAATATCTAGTCACTAAACTGTGCAAGTGCAAATACAAGGACAGAAAAGAAGAATTACTTGGTTTTGGATTAAGAGGGTAAGAGAGGCAAAGAAGCCTTTGTTTAAGTGTTCTGCCATTACTGAGGTACCTGGATATATAGCAACTGGTTCATGGTTAGGTATAAACATTACTTGCATGTTCAATTATTTTAAAACATGCTGATTCCAAAGCCACTTTTAAAGTCTAATAGTGGAGAATATAAATGGGGTGACATAAATTATTGACTTTAAAATGTTTATAAACCACCCCACCTATGAAATGAAACATTTACCTTCTCTCTTTATAACAAGATGGCAACTTGTTAAATCATGAAAACATCCCAAATCCAAGTGCCACTTAAACTTTGAAGCCATAGATAAATTCAAAGGGGAAAATAAACCAGGAGTAAAAAATGTTTTTTTTAGATATGATGGAATCCTTCTTTACTTTCTTAATCTATCTTTTATTCCTTAAAAAAGTCAAGAAAATGATCCCACTGTGTAATTTATTAAAAAATTGTAATCAAGTGCTTCAAGGAACCTAATCGCAGTGAAGTTTTAAAGTGATATGAAGGCGGGGGGGGGTGTCTTTGAATCCTGGGTTGACTTGGTTCAAAGGGGAAGATTTAATGATCAGAATCCTCAGACAACTTACAGAAACAAATGCTATGTTAACTGGAAACACTGCTGTTATCATTCAGCAGCAAAGACTCGGGGCGGGGGGGGGATTCTTTGTAATGCTAACATGGAATTATTTAAAACCTTTATTTCTCTAAGATCCTTCTACATCTCTGGTTCAAGTAATATAGGGTGCAGATTGCCTCTTTCACAACCCTTGACTGAGCGTAACATCTGGGATGGACCTGTTTTTAACATGCACACACGTGCCTGTTGGGTTGTCAAAGTTTTGGATTGAAAGAAAAAAAAAGCAGCAGCAGCAGAGGCCACGGAGCTTATAGGAGTCTTGTATATCTTCCAGGCATGTCGGTGTCAACCTGATTATCTCAACATTTTCTGTTTAATTGATAGGTGCTGTGAGGAGCGCAGCTGCTCGTGGTAAAACCGTGTCCTGCAGTGTTAAGTCATTGGGTAAAATAATATAGTGGTTTCCATCTGTGCTTCAGTACCCATGTTTTTTTTCTCTTCTTGGAAAAACCTATTAAAGGGTAACTTCAAGTGAAATGAATTTCCTTCTGAGTAGCCTATTAACAAAACAAACCTGGGGGTTTTATCCAGTGGGGCTGGCGTATCTTGCTTCATCCCCTCGCTGGTGTTCTGATTGGCTGTGTACCTGAGCGCAGGTGGCTGGGAGCTACATCTCCAACAGGTAGGGCCCAGGTCTGTAAGCTCGCCAAGAAAATGACTTCTGCCACCGACATGAAGCTTGACTAGCTTGCTCCATTCAAAGGTAAACTGGAATTTTGTACGTAAGGGCTTAAAATCTAAATTTACATATGTTTGGAAGGGGGGTGGACGTGAGCATAAAATTTATTTGATCAGAAAGGTGTTTAAATTTTGACCAAATGCATTGCCGTGTTGTTATGTTAATATGCTCGGTTTATAAAAATTGAGCTGAGACGGACTCAGCCATTGGGGAGCCAGGGAGAAAGCCGGTCTTTGTTCTGCCCCAGGGGTGGGAGAGAGCATCGCTGTGGGTTATTTTCGTGGCAAAACCCCAAAAGCCGTTTGCAAATCGGATGGTTTCCTCTGAAGCTTCGTTTTCTCTGGGCAGCTCCCCGCCAGTGCTCGCCGCTGACACCTGCGCACTAACGTCCCTCGCTCTGTGGATTCTCTGTTGGGGGCGCATGTGGCTTCGGAGCTGGCTCAGAGCAGAGCTTCCCCGGGCCGGTCGGGGGTGCAGGCAGCCTGTGGTTCTTGTTATGGAAATGGGTTCCCTGACCGGACAGGTGCCAGACTCACAAACACCCAAACACGCCTCCCGAGAGGCAGTGTGGTGCCCGGGGAGGGAGCACAGACCCAGGAGTTAGGAGACAGACCTGGGTTCAGTCCCGACCGCCGGGGACTACGTGCTCTCGGGGAAGTCACTTCACTAGCCGGAAGCGGGGGCTGATCGCTCTTTTGCTTTAACCGCTGACCTTCCTTAACCGCCTCACCGTGTGTGCCTGTGCGCGTGCGCGCGTGTGCGCGAAAAGCAACAATCAAGGAAAGCTTTCTGGCAATGCGAAGGAAGTACATTTTGAATCTCACAGCCCTTAGGATCCTGGCCACAGGCTGACCTTGGAACATGTCTGTGTTGGTCTGTGAGCGTCCGCAGCCCCCAGGAGTGATGCTGAGGGGCTGGTGAGGTTTGTTCCTTGGGCGAGGGGGCAGCGGAGGGCCCCGGAGCTGGGGAAACCTGCCTGTCCCAGGTGCGCGCGCTCTGCCGTGGAAGGCCCGGAATGTCTTTGTGCCCGACTGGGGCTTTGGAAGCAGAATAAGCGAAACTGAGAGGAGGAAATGTGCGCGAAGAATGGCTGGAAGAGAGTGGAGGATGAGTGCTTTTTTGCCGTGTCATCCAGCAGAGAGAAAGAGAAGTAATAGAGAAAGCGACTGAGTGAGTGAGTGAGTGAGTGTGTGTGTGTGTGTGTGTGTGTGTAGGTGTGTGGATGGCGGAATGATTGCTTGTTGATCCCTGTAGGTTAGCTGTGAGGTCATGCCTGTGATAACATTCCAGAACCTTGGTCCCAGGTTTGAGTGAATCACAGACTTTTTTTGCTTTTTTTTTAATGGCTCCCTGGTTAGTTTTGCCTGCCCGATAACCGTATGGAGCAGACTCCGCAGAGTCAGAGAACAAGTCCTGGAGGGAGGGGAGGCCCCACACCATGCCTGCCACCGCCCTGGGCGCTACAGGGTCCGCTCGAGCCTCCCGGGCGCCCAGCAGCACACTGTGCTTTTCCCCCATGCCTAGCGCATGAAAAGTCTCAGATTTAGGGATTCTCCTTGGGTCCTGTGCCAGACTGAGGCTTCCAGTGACTTTAAGTGTCTCGCCTGTCATAGTCACTGTCGGTTTCCACACCAGAGCAGAAACCTTCCCCCAGCACAAGCTCATCTCTAAACATTGCTTCCGCTTCCTAGGAGCACAAAGCATGTGGACCCAGGGAAGCTGTGATACTAGAGTGTCATGCAAACTTTTAATTTAGGAATCTGCCTTGCATATTAAAAGATACAAGTCGGGGAGTTCCTGCTGTGGCACAGCGGGTTAAGAATCTGGCATTGTCTCTGAGGTGGTACAAGTTCAATCCCCGGCCCGGGAGCTTCCATATGCTGAAGGTGTGGCCAAAAAAGAAAAATATGGAATAAAAGCACTTAGGGAAGCTGTGATATGATGAACAGATCTGATTTTCCAGGTTTGAGAGACATAGGGGAGTAGTTGGGACTTAACCTGAGGCAGGAGGAGATGAGGAAGAAGAATGGGAAGTTTAGGGTCTGACTCTTATAAAAAAATCAATCAATAAGCCAAGAGGCAGTTATCCTGTGAAGGACAAGCTTTCCTCAAAGAGACCACTTGCCTGTTGAGGGGCAAGGCCTGGGTTGGGGTGGCTTTGTGGCTTTAAAAATGCATTCCAGCCCGGGAAACAACGGGTGCCCTGCAAATCTGGGAGTTCTAGTCCTCACTGAACCAGCTACCAGCCAGGGCGGTCATTGTTTCCAGAGTGCTCGCGGATCTGATTGGGGCTCCAACCACCTGGCAGGCCGGGATGACTCCAACTTGACTTTGATGTCAGCACAGCGGGCCAAAGGGCAGAGCCCACCTTTTCCACCGCACTTCCGGGTTTTAGACCGAGCACAATTAAAACTCAAGCAGATCACAGGTCCCTCTTCCCTTTCGTGAATGTCAACTCCAAAGAGATGCCACTGCCGGACTGCTTAGTCTTCAGATTACCAGAGAAGCCTCCAATTTTTTTAAAATTAAAAACGAATCCTCTTCCGTAAAGGCACAATCCATTGGCTGGGTTTGGTGAGAGCAGGTGGGACGGGAAAGGCTGAAGTCTTTTAGATTCTGTAAAGAATAATTCTCAAACTTGCCACCATGCCAGCAGCCACTGGTATCCGTGGCAGCGTGATGTCCACGTGGAACAATTGTTTAAAATCACGTGTGGTCTTTGATATTTGTATTTAAATTTGGATGACAAAAATAGAGGAACTCTGAGCATTTCACGTTGGAAAGTCCCTTTAAAGCACGGTAGGGCTGAACAGGCACAAGTGGTTAAAAGCCGGCACCAGGCCACACAAAAATAAACATTTAATTTGCTGAGAACTGTGTATTCAAGTTACTGAGTACCACAGAGAAAGCTGACAGTCTGTTCTTTGTAAAACTGCCTTTGCCTGTTTTTTCCTTTGGTTTTGTCTTTGTTTCTTCAGATTGATCTTTTCTTTCTTTCTTTTTTTTTTTTTACTTCAAGTACTTTCTGATAGCTAGGCAGGTAAGATACAGAGCTGACTTCTGTACCAATGTCAGCTTTTTAGAGGAGAAAGTAAATTGTCAGTTCTCGGGAAAACTTGAAGCTCTCTAGGTACCAGTCTTAGTTTGTGTTAAGAGAACAGTTTCGCTATCTACAGAAGAAGCAAAAGCAAGGAACGGTTTGGGTTTTTTTGGTTTTTAGGCAAGAAACGTTTCATGCAGGGTGTGTATACCTTCTTTGCTTTTATTCTTCCTTTCGAAGAAATCTCTTGTAAATTACAAAACTGTGAAATGGGTTGCCAAAAATTGTTGACCTTCATTAGATGCTTCAAGCAGTGTAATAAGCCCCCAATGGAACTCTGTCCACACCCGCTGCTTCCTCTCTCCCCTGAGAGCAAGGAGCTCATCCCACGATGTAATTACCATTCGCTTGCTATTAAAGAGCCTTCCAAACTCTGAACTCTGCTGATATGTGCCTCTTGTTTACTCTCTCCCACAGGGTTGGTCCTAGAGGACACTGAACTTGATATAAAGGAGGAACTGGGGAAAGGGGCCATCAGCCAGCTTCGGGGTTGCTGTTGTTGGGGCCTGGGAGGGAGGGTGGGGAGAGAGGGAGGAGATTACTAGAAACACGGATGTGATTGGTGTGTTAATAATTGATGTGTTTGGAGACATTTATCTCTTCTGATGCTGTCACTGGTGTTTAGTAATTTTCCACTCTTCCTTCGAAATTTAGGTATTTTTCTGTCCTAATTGGGAATCGTTTATGGCCCAAGTTAGAAAGCCGTGGTGGTTCTAGATGACATGACACCATTTCCCTCTACTTTCCTCTCAAATTTGTTATACAGAGACCATGGCATTTAAAGTATAAACCTGGAAGTTGGTGCTAAGTCTTGTTATTTGATTAAGAGCAAGTTTCTTTCCCCAAATGAGTAGGTCTCCATAGATGCTTAAATTAGATTTGAGTTTTTCTTAATAGGCACGGCCTAGAGGCTCGTGTGTGTGTGTGTGTGTTTCAGATAACAATTCCTGCTTCTTTGTTTCCAGCCTGGCTGTTGTCAGAGGTTGTATGAGTGCTGGGGTGTGTATAAGCATTCTAGATCTCAGTGTAAGTCTGACCTCAGTGGGGCGGTGACGTGGGCTTCCTTAGAGTGACATGGCGTCCTCAGACAAAGCCTTTCTTTCAAGAGAATTCCTTTGTTCCTGTTAGTTGAGCACTGTCACAGATAGACTTTTTTTTCTGGCTGCTCCCACAACATGTAGAAGTTTCTAGGCCAGGGTTTGAACCTGTGCCACAGTAGTGACCCAAGCCACAGCAGTGACGATGCCGGATTCTTAACCCGCCAGCCCACCAGAGAACTGCCAGACAGACTTTTAATTGTATTTTATTTGTTTTTGGCTCACAGAATGTGGAAGTTCCCGAGCCAGGGATCGAACCCCCCCCCCCCCCAAAGCAGCAGCACAAGCCGCTGCAGTGACCACACCAGATCCTCAACCTGTTGCACCACAGGAGAACTCCCAGGTAGACCTTTTAAACTGCAGACTGGCTCCTTCATCTAAGTGCAGGGACTGGCGTTAGAAAGACCCACTTTCCCCTTTGCAGTGAGTCTTTCTAAGTTGGTTGCCTGGGGGGGAAGTTCCTGAGCCAGTCCGCTCCCTGACGGGCTTATCGCTGCTCCCCACCCCCCATCTTTGTTTCCTCCTCTCTACAAATAAGAGTGTGGACTCATTTCCTTGTTCCCTCCAGGCACTAGCATTGCGGGGAGGTACCCAGTCTAGATCAGTGGGATTAGGGCAGATGGGAAGCGAAGCTTATAGGGAAAATACTGTCCCGGGAAACCAGGGCTGGGTGACCAACATTGGCAAAACAAACCCATCTTCCCTACGTTCCAGTTTAGAAATAAAGACCACCTGGGAGTTCTTGTTGTGGTTCAGTTGTAACTAACATGACTGGTATCCATGAGGGTGCAGGTTCGGTCCCTAGCTTTGCTCAGTGGGTTAAAGGATCTGAGTTTGCCATGAGCTGTGGTGTGGGTCGCAGACATGGCTTGGATCTGGCATTGCTGTGGCTGTGGTGTAGGCTGGCAGCTGCAGCTCCGCTTCCGTATGCTGTAGATGCAGCCTTAAAAAGACACACACACACACACACACACACACCCCAAAAGAAATAAAGACCCCAGTCGAAACAGTGGATGCATATTAGCCCCAGTGTTAACACCCTGCCTTCCTACACATCCCTTCTTTTTGTGATAAAAACACAGGATTAAAAAAAAAAACACAAACAGGAGTTCTCGTCATGATGCAGCAGAAACGAATCCAACTAGGAACCAGGAGGTTGCGGGTTCGATCCCTGGCCTTGCTCAGTGGATTAGGGATCCGGCGTTGCTGTGAGCTGTGGTGTAGGTCACAGACGCGGCTCAGATCCTGCATTGCAGTGGCTGTGGTGTAGGCCGGACCCTAGCCTGGGAACCTCCATATGCCTTGGGTGCAGCCCTGGAAAAAAAAAAAAAAAGCAAATAAATAGAAACCAAAACCTACAACAAAACAGGAATATTTGGGCTGCTTTGCTTGCTTAGGAAGGTAACAGTTTCATTTCTTTTGGAAATGAGTCTCATTTTCATAGTAAAGAAAGGCCAGGTGGGACACCCTATTGTCCTGGTTTTACTGTGGACACGAATGGGTTGAAATAAAAGAAAGTAAGCAAAGCAGAACCCACTAGCCAGCATTTGGACCCCGCGCCAGGGCTGGAGCCAGCGGGCTGGCTGTGTGCGTGCGGGAGGGGCTGGTGGGCAGCTCCTGGCGCCTCCTGCTGAACCAGGGTCAGGGGCAAACGTTCCTCTCTGCCTCGCCGGCCTGATCTTCTGGGACTTTGGAAACTCAAGAAGCACATCCTGAGGTAGCTGGCACTCTGCTTTTCCTCTTAGTCCCATTGTGAGCAAATACTAACTTCGAAATACCTTCCTGACCTACCTTTCTCCCTCTTTTGGAGCAGAAAACAGTGACACTTCTAAAAATCTGAGCAGGCTGTAATTAGGCAGCCAGAGAATAAGGTAGGCATTTCCTGTTAGGCAACACTTAAAGGAGCAGAGATTTTTTTTGTTTCCAGAAAAATGTGGCAACGAGGCGGGATGTAAAAACCAAGTTTGTCCTTTGGGATGTTTTTTAATTGGAAGCCTCTAGAGGTCAGCACCGCATAAAGAAAGGGTTTTCTTTTATGCCTGAGCGTGCTGGGCGGGTTCTCGCCCATCTCCTGGTGGAGCCTTTGGGAGAGGCGTGCTCGCAGACCCGCAGAGCAGTGTGGAAAGAGCGAATGGCCCGGCTGTGCAGAGCAGAGAAAAATCGAGGGTCCTTTATGCATAAACCCTAGCATTTGACCCCGGTGGGGTTTCTTTCCTTCTCATCCATCTTTCTCTGCAGCTTCCACACCCCCGTGTGTACACACTGTCAGCTCAATAAACACGACTTATTGATGGATCAATGAAGCGTGGCCTTTAGCTCAGTCTGAGAAGGGCTGGGGAGATGCTGAAGAGGAGATGGATGGCATATTTCATCTTGTTTTGTTCAAGGTGAAAGGCCGCTCTGTGTTCTGAGGCAGCCCGGGCCTTTCTAATGATCAGCTAGCAGGCTTTGTCAAGCCCTGCAACTTCCAGCCAACTTCACGGTGCTTGGGGCAGGGCTGGCACCGCAGGTTTCTGCTTGGAACTCAAATCTGGCTCAGATGCGGGGGAGGGGGATTTGAGCATCTGTGGGACATCGGGCCAGAAGTAAGGTATTGCGGAGCCCCTGAGAATTGGCAGGCACTCCTGGGGGCTCCAGGACACAAGGGGCTGTAGGAACATGCAGTGATGGCCGTTGCTGTCCCAGGCCGCTGGAGGCCAGATCCCAAACCGGAAAAAGCCTTGGGAGTTCCCACTGGCTCCCAGAGTTGCCCTAGGGTTTCCTTTTTAGCCCAAGAAGGATCGGGAGGGCCTTTCCTCCTCCTCTGTCCCCATTTCCCCTTCTGTTCAGGTTTTTTATTGCTTCTGTCTACTGAGTTAGGCCTAACCCAGACCGCAGTCATGGACTGACAGTTGTCCTCTGCTGGGTGATTTGGCTGAGCCTGGAACCCACTCAACGGAGATGGGATATGGTGGAAAGGACAACAGACGTGTCACAAGCATAACAGAAGCCTTGATTCTCCCGGAAACCTTTTAACAGTGGCTTGACAGCAGTCTCACTACTACCATTAGGTTTTAAAATGACATTTTTTGATTCTGCTGAGTGTGGGCAAGGTCCAAGTTTACTCTGTGCCTCAGTGAAACAGCCTGATGAGGTTTCAGTCCTTTTGCCGTAAAGCAAACAGTGCTGAGTGACCGTGTCCCAGCTGTGCGTGCTGTTCCATGAAATGGTTTATCTTCACACACTTTTACAAAGCCCTTTCTAAGTGCCAGGCAGTGTTCTAAGCCCCTATCACCCCTGCAGTCCTCCCAGCGTAAGGTAGGTGCTATGACTCAGATCCCCCTTTTATAGATAAGGAAACTGAGGTCCGGACTTTCTGAACATCAGCTGATAAGTGTGGAGCTGGGATTCAAGCCAAAGCACTGTGACTTCAGAGTCCCCTACCCGCTCGGCTGTGAATAGCGTCGTGGGGTGGGTCTTCTTTCTAGTGCAGCCCCTGGTCCTTTTTACCCAACATCACAGAGGCCCCGTCCTTCGATGTCCTGCTGTGAATGCTGCTCGTCTGCCTGGCTGCCCATGCACAGGCTGGAAAGAAGAAAACTCATTTCATTTCATCAGCTCCTCGCCTCGCCTCTGATCAGCCTGGCGGTGCTGCGTGGTTTAGGACGAGATTGATAAAGTCCCCTTCCCCCCACCCGCCAAGTATCCTTGTTGTTGCAAAGATTTGAAGTCACTTAGAGAACTGAGACAAGTTTGTTGAAATCATTCAGTGATGCGTAAAATAGGATCCTGAGATGGACAAGGCCGTGGAGGCAGCCAGCGTGCCCTCCTTTCTGGACCCTTCTTCCTAGGTCTTGCCTTCCGAACTGCCCCTTACAAAGTCATCACAGACTATTCTAAGAACAGAAGAGGCTATTCAGGCCCGCCCCCGGGGAAGGGGCTTTTATACAAGCTTACTCTGAAATGACCAGAGCGAACATTCTCTCTTGTAGTCAGGCCAGGCTGAGAGCCAGAAGGAAGCTGTCAGCCACACAGACCTGGAGCAGTGGGGCCGCCAGCACACTCTGATGACTTCAGCCTCAGAGTATCTCCTTGCACCACTCAAACACCCTTCCAGCCTGCCTTCCAGGCCTTTCCTTTCCTACTTCCTGCTGAGGCAGCGGCTCGGCCCTCCGTAGGCATCGCCCCACTGCCTCCACTCCCACCCTAAGGCTCAGGCTTATCTGAATACAGAATACAGTGTCATGCGGACGGAGTGCACAGAAATTGGAGAACACGCTTCAAAGGCAAATTTAGTTCACTTTGTCTTATCTGCTTGTTTGATTTCTGCCATTGTTTCCTCCACCCACGTTGGAAAAGACAAGCCGGCCATGTCCTATCCCATAGCAAACGCTGGTGTCCCAAAGCTCCTCGCCCGGCTTCTGAGATTCCGAGTGTTGTCACAAAGATCCCTCACAGCTGGGACCCTGCGGGTCCTGCACGCGAGCATGGGCTTCAGGGAGAGAGCGCTGAATTCCGGAGCAATGTTTTCCATCTTCCAAGTGATGCTCAGATGGGAGGAGGGAGAGTAGAAAAGGTGAGTCAGAAGCAAACCTTTGCACGTATAAATTCTGCAAGGAGCACGAAGCTGCACAGGTTTGGAAAGAGAAGGGGACAGTGTCACATAGTGATGAAGAAAAGTGGGATTTTTGAGTGAGTCTTGTTTCCCATGTGGTCTTGGTCTTTTAAATCTTGAATTTCATTGCTTAGATGTGTTAAGGGCCACTTTGAGCCTTGGGCTGTAGTGGGGCGGGAGGTGGGGGGACTATAAAAAGACACACTCTTTAGAGTTCCCTTGTGGTGCAGTGGGTTAAGGATCCAGTGTTGTCACTGCAGCAGCTTGAGTCTGGCTTTCCCACCACACCCACCCTCTCTCCGCCCCCTCCTCTCCCACCTTGGCTGCTGAGGCATGGGTTCGATCCCCGGCCTGGGAACTTCTGCATGCCAGGCAGGGCCGGGATGGCGGGGGAGCGGGAACAAACTTTTGCAGAGAATCAGCTTTAAAAAGGGTCTGGAGAATGTCTGATTTAACAAGTTCTGACTCCAGTAGTCCCTGTGACCAGAAATGGAAATCTAGTAACTGAAGGGACACAAACTACACAGTCTTCCCCGGATGTCGCCCTGCAATAGGGTTTCAAGTTGGACATGCACTTGGGCAGGTGCCAGCTGTTGCGGGCTGTCCCCAAGTCTGGCTTTCCCACCACACTCACTGTCCCTCGACCCCCTCGTCCCACCTCACCTGACATTGAGCCCTTTTATGATTCGAAGGTCGTGTAAATTTAACACATGATGAAATGATGAAATCCTTTACCCCACTACTTCAGAAGCATATCCGGGCTTGTCCGGTGTGGTTAAAACTGGTGATTTGGCTGAGGAGTGGTCGGTACTTGGTGACAGAGCCAAACTATACAGATCTCTCTCTATGTGTATATACATATATATATATATTTTTTTTTTCTTCTTCTTTTTATGGCTGCACTTGCAGCATATGGAAGGGGTCCCAGGCTAGATGTTACAACAGCCACGGCAACACCAGATCTGAACCACATTGTGGCAACTCTGGACCCTTAACCCACCGAGTGGGGTCAGGGATCCAACCTGTGTCCTCATAGACACTGTGTTGGGTTCTTAACCCACTGAGCCACAGCGGGAACTCTTATCCAGATCTCTTTTTTTTTTTTTTCTGTCTTTTTGCTTTATCTAGGGCCGCACCCGCGGCATATGGAGGTTCCCAGGCTAGGGGTCTAACAGGAGCTGTAGCTGCCGGCCTTCGCCACAGCCACAGCGACGCGGGATCTGAGCCGCGTCTGCAACCTACACCACAGCTCACAGCAACGCCGGATCCTTAACCCGCTGAGCAAGGCCAGGGATCGAACCCGCAACCTCATGGTTCCTAGTCGGATTCGTTAACCACTGAGCCACGAAGGGAACTCCCAGATCTCTTTTGACCCAGTCCCTTCAAAGACTATTCCTGACTCTGGCCAGCTCCCAGAAGACTCCTATAACTGGTTACAAGAAGGGCTAAGTGATCTAAGAGGAGTGATTTGGTGTAAAGCTCTTGCTGTGTGAGAAATACCATCAGGTGCCCCTCTCGTGGAAAGCGGAAGGCTTCTCCACCTACACCTCGCAAGCTTTTGGAAAAGATCTGCTATCTGGAAGCAAACCAAAAAACGTCATCTAGCTCAGTGCTAATGAATGCATCCAACCCGAACACATGGTCCAGTTTCTTCAGACCTCTGGCCAAACCTTTGCTAAATGCGGGTGAGCTTATTCCCCGAGGCGCACTCCGAACCGTGCTCTGGCCCCGCACGCTTCAGCTCTGGAAAAGCACGAACAGAATTGGCCACAGGCTCTCGAAGATTCCATTTGGAAGCTCGTGTTGGTGATTCCGGACAGAACTTTGGTAAGTGACAACAAACACTGAGTCAGGCATGATGCTCGCTGCTGGGGACAGCCCTGCCTGCTGCTGCTGCTGCTGCTGGAGAGGGTGACAGATGTGGAGCTGGGCACAGCAGCTACTGCGAAGAACAATGACCTTGGAGTATTAGTTCGTCATCAAGACAATGGCACTTTTGTGACTCCTCTAGAAATAGGACTTTTCATCCGGCAGCACAGTGTGCCACACTTGGGGGCAGTGATGTCACAAGGAGGCAGAAACTGGGGAATTCATCCTCTTGAGCAGAGTGACTAATCCTGTTTCCCAGCCTTGGGACATTTGCTGATTTCACCCATCTTCCCCAAACCGCCCCAGCCTGTGGGCGAGGGGAGACTCATAACTACAGATACAATTTCCCGTTTCTCTTGCTCTGACACTGACTGTGGGGATTCTCAGCCCTCCTCAAATTCCTCCCAAATATTCTGGTGCCACCCCTGGGGTATCTCATGTGTGTTTTACAAGCTCCTCTTTGGTGGCACCGGTGTTCTCCTTCTGGGTTGAACTCTGCTGTCTCTGCTGATGCAGAGAACGCCCACATGGGAGCTGGGCTGCCAGTGTCCAGGGACAGGCCTGGTGGGTGGCCACTTTGCTGCCGCCCCCTGCCAGCGCCGGCCCTGAGGCTGCCGGTGCACAGCGGGGAGGCCCTGGCTGGGTGTTCCAGGGTGCTGGCTGTCCAGGGAGGGTGCTGCCCAGGCGACAGCTCCTCCATTTTTTATTTATCCTTTGTTTCGGCCACTCATCAAAGGGGCTTGAGTCCAGAGAGTTAGACGTCGCTCTGAGTGACAGGTTCAGAATCCTCTGTGCATCCAGCCTTTCTCGGTGTCATCCTGGAGCCCCGTTTGGGAGCCTGGCACGCTCCGTGTGAGTTCTGCCCGTGGAGGCTCCTCAGCCCCTCCCTGAACAGGCTGCTGGTGGCCCCACCTGCTGGCCTCCCAATCTGTCCAGAAAGGGCAGAAGCTGGCACTTGCCATCTGCCCAAAAGAGGGTGGGGAACTCCCCTCGGCTGACCCCCAAGGGGCCGAGTGGCGGCGTTTAGCCAGGGCCGAGGAAGGCTAAAGGTTTCAGGTGATTTAAACTCTCCCTTCCCATCCAGGAAGCATTTTAGTGAGGACATGTGTGTGGGTGACCCCCCCCCCATAAAAGCTGTTATACTTAGAGCATTAGAAAGTGATTTCTAGGGAGTTCCTGTTGTGGCTCAGCAGGTTAAGGTCCTGATGTTGTCTCCATGACGATGTGGGTTCAATCTCTGGCCTCACTCGGTCAGCAAAGGATCCAGCATTGCTGAAAGCTGCAGCATAAGGTGCAGATACTGATCTGATCTGGTGTTGCCATGGCTGTGGTATAAGCAGACAGGTGCAGCTCGGATTTGACCCCTAGGCCAAGAACTTCCATATGTCACAAGTGCAGCCATAAGAAGACAAGAAAAGAAAGGGAGGGAGGGAGAGAAAGACAGACAGACAGACAGACAGACAGACAGACAGACAGACGGGGTTCCCGTCGTGGCACAGTGGTTAACGAATCTGACTAGGCACCATGAGGTTGCGGGTTCGATCCCTGGCCTTGCTCAGTGGATTAAGGATCCAGTGTTGCCATGAGCTGTGGTGTAGGTCGCAGACGCGGCTCGGATCCCGCGTTGCTGTGGCTGTGGCGAAGGCCGGCGGCTACAGCTCCTGTTAGGCCCCTAGCCTGGGAACCTCCATATGCCGCAGATATGGCCCTAAAATGACAAAAGACCGAAAAAAAAAAAAAGGAAAGGGAAAGAGATTTCTAGTTCCTGACACTGCACAGCGGGTTAAGAATCTGACTGCAGTAGCTGGGGTGGGGCGTTCAATCCCTGGCCCAGTGCAGTGGTTAAAGGATCTGGCATTGCTGCAGCTGCAGCATAGATTGCAGCTGTGAGTCGGATTCAGTTCCTGGCCCCAGAACTTCCATGTGCTGTGAGTGTGGCCATAAATTTTAAAAAAGGAAGGAAGGAAAAGAGAGAGAGGAAGGGGGAAAAGAGAGAGGGTAGGGGAGAGGGGAAGAGGGAGAGAAAGGAAGGAAGGAAGGGAAAGAAAAAGAAAGTGATTTCTTGACTCTCAGAGTAACCAGGGGCTGGGCCCTCAGTCAGGGCTGCAGACGATCAAGTCTCAAGCTTCAGGCCCTTCAGAATCTACCTGAAGAGGAAGGTTCTTGGGCTCCCCACCCCAGGGCCTGAAGGACAAGGACAGTTGTGTGTTTACAAATACTCCAGGTGGTGTCGTTGCAGGTGCCCCATGGGCCACACTTTCAGACACCCCGGGATCAAGCTGCCCCCAGGCTAGCAGTCATTCACGGTGCAGAGCGGAGGCCAGGATCCATCACGCGGTTCCTGTGTGCCAGGTGCTGGGCAGAGTGCCTTCATGGTCCTAGTACATCGGAGTCCACAAGGAGAATAGCCTTACACAGATGCCAAATTTTTAACTTCATTAAAATCTCATGACTTGGGGTTCCCATTGTGGTGCAGCGGAAACGAATATGACTGGTATCCATGAGGATGCAGGTTTGACGCCTGGCTTTGATCACAGGGTCAAGGATCCAGCGTGGCCATGAGTTGTGGTGCAGGTCACAGATGCAGCTCTGATCTGGCGTTGCTGTGGCTGTGCTGTAGGCCAGCGACTGTAGCTCCAGTGTGACCTCTAGCCTGAGAATTTCCACGTGTCACAGGTTCAGCCCTAAACAGAAAAAAAAAAAGAAAGATCTCATGACTTGGAGAAAAGAAGTCAGTCCTCTGGGCTCACACGAGGACAGACCTGGCAAGAGAAGCCAGTTCTGGCTAAATGCAAAGCGTCGTCTCTGCTGCGGGATCTCACATGGCTCCCGTGGCGTTTGGGGGACAATAATGGGCAGAGGCCAAGTCATATCACAGCTCAAGACTTTTCACCACCCTCAGTACCTCTGTCAGCCCCAACAGGAAAGAAATGCTAGTATTGCAAAGGGACCGGGAAGCCTAAGGTTGAATCAGAGAGCCCCTGAAATTCACCACCCTTCCCAGGATCCATAGGTACCCATCAGGCTGGCCAACTAAAGAGTACAGAAGGCAGGGAGTCCCCAAGTCATAAGGAACTTATTCACAAAGACCCAACTGATATCGCTGTTTCAGAGCATCAGTGAGCCTGGAGTCATAAAAGAATCAGGCTCATGACTTGCCAGTCCAGTCAAAGCTCTACGCTGCCCGGACTCACTGTGAAACTCAGCACAGCTGCCTGCAGCAAGGCTCTGCCCGGTGCTGCTCTGTGATGGCCCGAGGCTAGGGGATTTGAACAGCTGCCTTTTGCCACTGCTCCCCTCCCAAGGTTATCTTTCCCACCACACCCACAGCGGGTTCTGTGCAGAGTGTATAACTGGTACGGATGCTGGTCAGGCTGCCAGGCGGTGGAAACCCTGCAAAGGACTTCTGCTTATAGAGGAGGCATTTCTGGGGTGCCCAGGCGCTCTCTGGCTTGCTGGGAAGTGGCCAGATTCCCAACGGGCCCTGAAGGGCGGGGCTGCAAGCTTCTGCCAAAGAAAGGCCTGGTGCCACCACACACAATGGTAGGGTGGCCCTGGCGCGATGTCAGATGAGTTGGCAGCAGCTGCTTGAGCGTCTCTCTCCAACGTTGCAGCTGAGCTCTTGCCAGATCCAGGGAGCTGTCTCGGGTCTGGATTTTGGAGAATGAATCGCACTGAAAGCCGAGGGCGGTCTCTGTCCAACTGGCTTCAGTAAGGAAATGGCCGTGAACCAGAGGTTGTCATTTGGTTCCGGCTGCCTGTGTCTGGAAGAGCAATGTAATAGCCCTGCAGCTAAATGCTGCAGAGTGGGCAGCAGGGGCCAGCGCAGGGCAATGGCCATGACGGTCTGTCAGGGAGCCTGATGGCCTTCCTTGGGGTCTTTTAGGAGACCCAGCCCCTGGAGGAGCTGCAGCATACAGCTGGGGCATTTCAGGTGAAAACGGGAGGATACTAGCCTCCTTAGACTCTCTTCAGGTTTTCATTCATGAGTTAACCCTGACCATGTGTGAGAAAGCACAATAACCAACCAGCGCTTTTGAGACACGGCCAAGCTCGTCCCGACTCAGCCACGCGCTAGTTGGGAGCCAGTTAGAAATTCATTTTTCCATTAGTAATTTGGGATAAATAACCCGACAGAAAAATGAACCAAAGCTACAGAGAGGCAACACACTGAAGAGCCAATACGAATGACCAATAAATACTTGAAAATGTGTTCAAGCTCTCTAGGCACCAGGACATGTAAATGAAGACAAGTCCTGGTTCTTGGCAAATTTTTAAAAGGTTGAGATAGTCCAGTGCTCACGCTGAGGCACCGTCACATGCTGCTTGTGAGAGTGTAAGTCTGGCTCATTTTGACATTTCTTGTGTAAACCCTCTGACTTTAGAATCCTACTTCTAAGAATCTGTCCTGAAGTAATAATTATGCATGTGGATATGGATAGTCATTGTAGTGTTGCTTGTGCTTTTTTTTTTTTTTTTTGCTTTTTAGAGCCACATGTGTGGCATATGGAAATTCCCAGGCTACAGATCAAATTGGAGCTGCAGCTGCCAGCCTACACCACAACCACAGCAACACTGGATCCAAGCTGCATCTGCAACCTATGCCACAGCTCAGAGCAACACCGGGCCCTTAACCCACTGAGGGAGGCCAGAGATTGAACTCACATCCTCACGGATACTACTTGGGTTCTTTACCTGATGCACCACAAAGGAAACTCTTAGTGTTGCTTGTAACTGAAAAAGGGGGCGGGGAGGAAACAATCTGTTCATCAATAGCAGAAAGGTAGAGTTCCCTTGCGGTGCAATGGCTTAAGGACCTGGCCTTGTCATTACAGCGGTTCAGGTCACTGCTGTGGTACAGGTTTGATCCTTGGCCCAGGAACATCCATATGCCATGGGCATGGCCAAAAAAAGCAGCAGCAGCAGAAAGGTAATGTCACGGGCAGGTGAGCACAAGTAGCTCCGTAGGTTCTAATATGGAAACACTGCTAACCTGTGTGGTGGGAGAGAAGCAAGCACAGCAGGACGAGAGGAGGATGGCTTCTTACTTAAGTCTCTATTTTTGTTATCTTTTACAGTATGTATTGGAAGGTTATTCTTCTCTCATTACAGTTCCCTAGGGAGGTGTCAGCGAGAAGAAGAGGGAAGGCTGCAGCTGGCGCAGTGCAGGGAAGGAGCTGGAAATCAGGAGCTCACAGTGGACAAGTTGAGTTTCAGGTGCCCGCTCAATACAGAGTGGAGATGCTGAGCAGGCAGTTGGATAGAGAAACTGATGCAGGGTTTGGGAATCGCAAAGAGGAGGCCCCCAGGGTTCCTGGGCGGGATGGAGAAGAGTTGCATTAATAAGATGGAGTGGGGGCCCACGGCCAAGTGCAGTGGACATCCAAGCCCTGAATCCCAGTGCTCTTGACACAGATTGATTTTTGCGTTTTGTTTAAACAATTGTAGTGTCCTAATCGATTCTTCCCACCCATCAGCACCACTGGCACCACATACAAGGCTTCCTCCCTCTTAGCACGGGTTCCACTTTTCCTTTGACTATGCAGCCCTGACTGGCTGAGCTCCTCTGGCGGCATCTGGGGCCCCAGCTTTGTCTTCACCTGGCATCCTGTCTTTAGATCCCTGTGCTCCCAGCCTCCCAACTGTAAGGAAGCCCTTCCTGCTCCTGAGTAAATCCAACCACTCCACTCATCCCATTCCTCAAACCCTGGCCTGGAAAGAGTCCAGATCTCCCACTCACTCAGTTTTCTTTTTGTGTGTATGTGTCTTTTTAGGGCCATACCCATGGAATATGGAGGTTCTCAGGCTAGGGGTCAAATGGAGCTGCAGTTGCCAGCCTACACCACAGACACAACAATGAGAGATTCAAGCCACATCTGCAACCTACACCACAGCCCACACCAATGCCGGATGCTTAACCCACTAAGCAGGACCAGGGATCGAACCCGTGTCCTCGTGGATACCAGTCAGATTCATTTCCGCTGAGCCATGGTGGGAACTTCTCACTCAGGAGTTTTCAACACCTACACAACTTCGGGTACAGTTTCTCATTTAATTTCCCAAAGGCAGATATATTATTAGGATCATTTTTATTATTGTCTTTGCCTTTTAGACAGATGAGAACATGGAGGTTTAAAGAGCTGAAACAGCAAATCAAAACTGCCACGAGATACCACTTCACACCAGTCAGAATGGCCATCATTAATAAGTCCACAAACAACAAATACTGGAGGGGGTGTGGAGAAAAGGGAACCCTCCTGCACTGTCGGTAGGAATGTAAGCTGGTACAACCACTATGGAAAACAGTATGGAGGTACCTTAGAAAACTATACATAGAACTACCATATGACCTAGCAATCCCACTCTTGGGCATATGTCCAAACAAAATTTTCCTTGAAAAAGACACTTGCACATGCTTGTCCATTGCAGCACTATTCACAATAACCAAGACATGGAAACAACCCAAATGTGCATCCACAGATGATCGGATTAGGAGGATGTGGTATATATATATACGATGGAATACTACTCAGCCATAAAAAAGAATAAAATAATGCCTTTTGCAGCAACATGGATGGAATTGGAGACCCTCATATGGAGTGAAGTAAGTCAGAAAGAGAAAGACAAATACCATATGATATCACTTATATCTGGAATCTAATATACTTCACAAATGAACCTTTCTACAAAAAGGAAAATCACAGACTTGGAGAACAGACTTGTGGTTGCCAAGAGGTTGGGGGAGGGAATGGGATGGTCTGGCAGTCTGGGGTTAACGGTTGTAGACTATTGCCTTTGGGATAGAAAAGCAAGGAGATCCTGCTGTACAGCACCAGGAACTATGTCTAATCACTTGTGACAAATCTATATCTGTATGCGTAACCGGGTCGCCATGCTGCACAGTTGAAAAATTGACAGAAAACTGTAAACCAGCTATAGTGGAAGAATAAAAAATAAATAAAGAGCTGAAATAACCTTCCCCAATTCTCCCAGATGGGAAGTGTCTTAGTGTTCTGTGGCTGTGTGACAGATGGCCACAAACCCAGCAATTAAGACAACTCACTATTACACTTAGAATGAAAAACAGTACTGTTCTCTTGTATAGCAGGGAACTATATCCAGTCTCTTGGGATAGACACCGTGATGGAAGATAATATAAGAAAAAGAATGTATACGTATGTAGACATTGGCACAACATTGTAACTCAACTAAATTTTAATAATAATAATAATAATAATAATAATAATAATAAAACTCTATTATCGTACTGTTTCTGTGCTTCAGAAACCTGAGCACATCTGGGCCGGGTGCTCTGCTTTAGAGTCTCTCAGGGGCTGAAATCAGATTGTCAGACAGAGTCGGGGTTTCATCTGAAGCTCAGGTGGGCGGGAATCTACTTCCAAGGTGCTCAGTTGTGGATAGAATTCAGTTCCTTTTGAGCTGTTGCCCCGAGGGCCTCCACTCCTTTCTGGCTGTCGGCCAGGGGCCACTGTCAATTCCTGGTCTTGGGGGCCTGTGCCACGCGGCTGCTTTCTTCACAGCGTGCGGGCTGAGGGGGCAACAGAGAGTCTGCTGAGAAGATGAAGCTTACTGTCTCATAGCACCTCATCTGGACATCCTCTTCGCTGTGTGTTGTTGGCTGGAAGGAAGTTGCGAGGCCAGCCCACGCTCAAGGGGAGGGGCTTCACGTGGGCGTGAAGACTAGGAGAGGGGCCGCAGGAAGGGCCATCAGGGGTTTTAGCTCAGGTCTGTCAACCTCCAGTGCTTGGGTTCTTCGCGCTATGCACGCCTAGCTCCTCAGGGCTCGGGGGCCAGTAGGGCCTGAACAAACAGGTAACAATAATATCACTTTCCTCATGTGACTCCATCCTTTAAAAACTCTTTTAGCCAGGGATATTGAGTAACCCGCTTTTAACAAGGAAGAAAGTGGACTTGGAAATTAACACGCTTTTTGGAAACAGCCTTATTTAGAGCTGAGGGCTTTGGTGATGAAGGGTGGAGCTAATGATGCCCTGTTATAAAGGCAGCGGATAACAGCTGGCATCACCTTTTCACCCAGTCCTGCACTCAGAGACGGCTGGTAAATAATCTCTGTGTGCCCAGCAAATAGGCCATTTACTGAATGCGGTCACTCTGGAGCAAACAGGCGGGGCGGAGGCGCAGGAGGAAAGCGGGCGGTACGCTGGCACAGCAGTCTTCTCGGGGGCCGCCTACTTCCAGGCCACTGGGGAGGACAGAGCCTCCAGTCCGTGTGACGGACCAGGGCCTGACTGTTGGAACGTCATTCTGTGATGTCAGTGTCCATCCTCTCTTTCCACCCCCCTCCCCCCACCCACCACTGTCACTCCCTGAAAACTTCCAGCAGGGACAATTTCCAGCGCTGTGGTTTCTCAGCAGCCCAGACAAGTCTTGGGCATCTGTCTGCTTCCACCTGTTTCTGTTTCCATAGTTGCTGGGTGGGCTCTCTCCCTGCCGCCCCAACTTCTCAGAATGCTCACTCAGCTCATGACCCTCATTCATCTCATGATCTGGGACCTCTGCCTCCAGCTTGGCCCCGACGGGCATACTTACTTAATAACTGCTTATTAGGGACCCACTCTAGGCCAGATAGTCCTGCAGGCGCTGTAAAAGAGATAGTCCTTGTACGTGGATATATATAGAAATAGATACCGATGAGATACAGGCTAAGAGCACGGCTTTGAAGTCAGATAGATCCTGCCGTTTAGTAACAGGAGACTCTACTTTGGCAAGTTACTCAAACTTTCCAAACCCTAGTTTCCTCTCCGGTAATTCGAAGATCATTATTCCTTCCTTGTAGGACTGTGGTGAGAATTCAGTGGAATAATTTGTGTGTAGCATTTAGTGTCATGCCTAACATGTAATAAATACTTAGCAATACTTGTATATGATCAGCACAGGACAGACCTCTAGCCGAGATCCCCCAACTCCACTTAACTGTAAGCCTCTTGAAGGCTGGGCCTACCTCTGTCTTGTTCTCAGTTGTGTTCTTAGTAGCTGGTACCACACCTGGCAAATGATGGGTGCTTAAACAACATTTGGGGAATGCCTTAATCAATGAATAAATGATACTACAGTTCATGACAAAGTATTTGTCTAATGTGTCTTCCCAAGATGCTCAAAGATCTCTCGAGATCAGCTAATTCAGTTTCAAATTTGCATACCCATCGTGAAGGATTTAGCAATTTGTTTAAGCATTTGACCAAGGTCTAAATGGGTGGACTTGCCTTGCCTAAGACTGTACAATTGCACTAGCACAGTCTTAGCGCTGGGATTCAGATTCTTGAAGGCTCAGCTCACACTCCTACATATTCAGCATGCGAGATGATCTTGCCAGCCTGACTGATTTAGCAAATAGGGAAAAGTCCCTCTGAGCTAGAACTTTCTAATTCCTTGTGACCATGACTCATTTTTGAAGAAACAAATCAGTCGTCCCCGGCCTCAGTGCTGAGCAAATGGTGGCACAAAAGCCAGCTGCCTTCTACTAGTTCGTCCCAAAGTAGGATCTGAACATCCCTGCCGAGTTCATGCAGTACTAGATGGGTGGTTTTCCTGCCTGGCGAGTTTATCTGCTCACGTGTGACCGGCAGGCATTCTTAGAGAATGAGAACAAATCTCAGGACCCAGTGATCTGGCTTCTAGTCCCAGCTGCACGAGCTGTGAGACCTCGGACGTATTTCCTTAACCTCTTTGCATTTTTATTTTCTCCTCCAAAAAGGAGGGAAAAGAACAACTTGTAAAGGTTTAATGATCTGTGCTACGACAAACGGTCCCTAGTACGGCTCCCGAAGAACGCTTGTGCACTTTGGATCTGAATGCAGGGCAGGCCCGGGAGAATCTTCACACCCCGTTTTCTCCCCAGTCTGACCCAATATCCATTGGCATTTTGGGCAAGAGAGTGATTTTCAGGATTTATCTCGGAGCATAGCTTTTGTGTTCAGCAGACTTAACGTGGATTGGAACTGAAGTGTATGAAACTGATAAAAATGGAGCTCACTTGTCAGAGCAGAGCCAGGAATAGCCTTGGTCCTTGTCTGTGATCTGCCCCGTGACATTTTTGCAAAGGCCTCCCACATATCTCCATGAGCCCCAAAACTTCTCAGAATTTTGTTGGAAAACAACCGAACTCAAGCATTCCGCATAGTCCCTGTCAAAGCAATCATGATATCCATACAATATTATGATATAAATACTAGTTATTATATTATAATTGCTACTGTTGTTGTTGTTATTATTGTTATTACTACTGGCATTTACTGCAGTGTTTCTCAAACTTAGCTTGCATCAGAATCACCTAGAAATCTTATTAAGACAAAGATTGTTGGGCCCACACCCAGGGTTTCTGACTCAGTAGGTCTGGGGAGGGACCAAGAATGTGCAGTGGTGACAAATTCCTAGTGATTCTGATGCTGGCGTCTGGGAACGCACTCGGAGAACTGCTAGTTAACTGTGTGCTTTCTGTGTGATAGGCGCCACGCCCGGCAGTTTACCCAGGACAGTTTTTATTTAGTGCTCACCACGATGCTTTGAGGAAGGTGGTGTGCTATTTATACCTTTTATTTACAGACAAGGAAACTAAGCCTTAGAGAGACTTAAGTGACTTGCTCAAGGTCTTACAGATACTAAGTGGCAGATTCCAATCCAGGTCTAACTCCAAAGTCCTTGCTCTTAAGCACGGCTTTAAAGGGAAAATGGATTATAAGGGGTGGGTTTACTTATCCCCATACACTTATTTGCATCCGTTGACCCAGAACAGACCAGTTAATGGAATGCACTGGCTCTGAGGGAAAGAATTCTGCCTAGGTCGGGTTTGATGGAGAGCAGAAAAACAAGACAAAACAAGAATTCCCAAGGAACAGACCATTGCTCATCATGGTCCACCCGTTTGGGGCATCTGGGCAGCTATACAAGTCCTTGGGTCTCTTTGGGGATATTTGACCAAGGGAGGTAGACATGTGACAAAGGATAGAAAACAAATTTCTCTTTATTCACTTATTTATTACTTTGTTAATTTACGAAATACTTTCTGAATGCCTACTCTATCCTGAATGCTGTTTGGTGCTAGAGGTACAATGGGAAGTAAAAACAGACACGGTCCATGACTCTTGGAGTCTGTGGAGCATTCAGCATAAGCCTAGCAACAATTCTCCCGAAGTCTTGAAGTCTGAAAATCCAGCTCTGACCATCTGATTACTTTATGTCCGTGCCCATTGGTTCTGACCCTTCCAAGTCTTATTATCTTATACTGTTTGCTCTGTGTGCCAACCCAGTGAATTTCCATTCTGACTCATGCAGTTCAACCCCCTTCTGACATCACGATCTCAAAAGTCTGCCTTCTCAATAGATATTTTATTATTCTTGATTATGGACAGGATTTGGCTGGTGTTTGATAATTGGTAACTTGCAGATATGACTAATAGGTGGAGGTTTTTTAACTGGTCTGCTCTTGTGTTCATACTCATTATTACTAATTACCCAATGTGTCTGATACGCCAGATGGATGCTTAATGAATGGTCTAATGATGAAATCTGAAACATCGTATTCAGGTTCAAGAGAAACACAGTCCCGGCGCGGGGGTGTGCAGTTCTCCATTCTGCCACCCGGCAACTGTCCTTTTAGAGCAGGTGTGAGGAGGCCAAATTAGATCCTGAAGGTCATATGGCATCGTTTGATTCCAAGGAAGTTTTTCCTGCATCCTGGGCTTCGCATGCTTTCTGTGAAAACTCATCTGGGGGAGAATTCTGTCTTGTTCCAATTTGGGCTTGCTCATTCTGGCCATGTTATGACCTATAAAAAAAGTAATAACAGATATAATAAGTCTTGACAAGTGAAAAGCCAAATTTCAAGGAATGATGTGAAAGAAAGAAGAAAAAAAAGGAAGGAAGGGGATACTAGGAAAGAAGGACTAGTAAGAAATCCACGACTGATGTGAAACATGAGGTTTCATTAACGAGCCCAAGAAAACCTCTAGGCAGCTCCTAGAGACATCCTTTTCTGCTATCTAATCTACAGATTTATTTGCGCTCAAAGCAAAAACTCAACATTCAGGGCAGACATACGGACTTTGCTTTGAACGAGTGGCCACAGCCAGTCTTCTCCTAGAGCTGGCCCAGAGCAACATTTTAAAACACAGACTGTAATGCTTGCTGGGGCCCAAGACCTTCTGTGGAATGAAACAGGTTTTTTCAAAAAGAGAAAATGAAAAAAAGAAGAAAGAGGAGGAGGAGGAAGAGAAGAGGCAGAGGAAGCAGAAGGGGGTGGGGGGTGGGGAAGAGCTGCGGCTCACACCCTCAGCTCTTTCCCTTAATATCAAATCTGACTCACAGATCCTCCTCTGATTACTCTTATTTGAGTAGCTCCAGGAGGAAAGTATCCAGTTTGTGAAAAGCTTCGGTGGCTGTGCTATGAAGGACACTACTTTCCTTTGGGCACAAAATCAGCCTGGACTGAATGACCGCCACTTGGATAATTGGTGCTGCCTGCTCGTGCCCAGGCCTGCCTTGTTTTTGGCAGGACCCCCTCCGGCATGACTTTCAGTGCCGGCTCTGTTCCTAGGTTGACTGGCCAAGCCCCCTTCAGGGTGTGGGTGGGAGAACGAGGAGGAGAGCTTGGTAGAACTGAGTGGTTAAGAGCTCGGGCTCAGGAGGAAGAAAGACCTAGGTTCAAATCTCAGGTCTGCCTCCTGCTACGTGACCCTGGGCCTCAAGATTCCAATGAAGTATTGCTAGTAACATGGGCTTTTTTTCTTTCTTATTTTCAGTGAATTTTTCCACTGAAAATAATTTGAAGTGTATTTGATTTATGATGGTATGTTAGTTTCAGCAGCAAAGTGATTCGGTTATATATATGTATGTATATATCTATATTCTTTTTCATTATAGTTTATTAGAAGATATTGGTATTTCCCTGTGCTATATGGTGAATCCTTATTATTTATTATTTTATGTAAGGTAATGTGCATCTGTTAATCCCACACTCCCTATTTATTCCACCCCCCTCCCCTTTGGTAACCAGAAGTTTGTTTTCTATGTCTGTGAATCTATTTCTGTTTTGTAAATAAGTTAATTTGTACTATTTTTAGATTCAGTGTATAAGTGATGTCATACAGTATTTGTCTTTCTCTTTCTGACTTATTTCACTTAACATAATACCCTCCAAGTCCATCCATGTTGCTGCAAATGGCAAAATTTCATTCTTTTTAAAGGCTAATATTCCATTGTATATGTACATACATTATGTAGGTGTATATATATGTATGTGTGAATATGTATAAATATATATGTGTATATATACATATACATATATATATATTCCACGTCATCTTTATAACATGGGCTTATAAAGATTTGATAAGGCAGTGTATAGTCAGGGCACAGGCAGTGACTGGCATGGCACATGTAATCAGCAAATGGTATCTGTGATCCCTGGCAATCTTGGTCTTAATTTTAGTATTAGCATGAATGGCTTAAGAGAGGAAAGCAGGCAGGTCAAGTGCAATTCTCAAATGAATTAGTACCCGATTATGAAGTTTGTCCAGTTAGTTTCTAAATCCATTATACACCTCCGTCCGGTAGAATATTCTGCGAGAATAGGAAAGTCCTATATCCATCCTGCCTCATCCAGGAGAGCCATGGCCACATAAGCTATTGAGAGCTCTTAAAATTTGGCCAAAGGGCTTGAATTTATTACATTTAAATTTAAATAGCCGTGTGATCTGCAGCTACCATGTGGGACAGCAAAGCTTTATAAGATTAAAACGGCCAAGTCTATGTGAGAAAGGGCAGATACTGTCAGGGAACAGATAAATGTAGACATAAGGAAGCATAGGGTTGAAAACATCAGAAAGAACCACCTTTTTAATTCGTATTACATCCCTTTAGTGTAAAAACAAGCAAATTATGAACCATTGCTAAATGTTAGAAGTCAAACAATCTGGTTTTAAGAGCTATCTGACAAATCATAATTCCACTGGAATAAAGAGGTTGAGCTTTGGCTCAGAAATTACCATCGCAAAATTTGTGCCCTTTAATTAACAATCATGATGAACAAATGAGGCAGCATTAGATCTAATCACTGAACCCCCTCAAGCAGAGGAGGGTTTTCTAAGTGTCCTTCTCAGGGTACATGTGGAACCCGTGGAGGTGAGAGTCTTTTTGGGGGGAAGAGAGATAAAGAGGAAGCAGTACTTATGTAACCCATTGCTGAGTTGGCAGTGAGTCCACTCATTGGCAGCATAATGAAAGAGCCCATATGGTGAGAAATTAATAAAGCTGGCACGTTTTCTGTTCCTATTGGCACAGCGCAAGATATAGGTATAAATGGTGTTCGTTCACTAATAACTCAAATGTGTCACAGACACTGTGGGAGAATGCCTGGTGTCTATGGTAAATTCACATATTCGGAGAAATTTAATCCAGAGGGTCAAGGATCCAAATGGAAAACAAAAATATTTCAAACTGACTTGGTTTTACCTCATCCTTATATTTACACGGAGGTCCCACACAACTGAAGTGAAAGTGGCGCTATATTGGGAATGAGGATATGGAGTTTTGAGTCCTGGTTTCTGCAGGTTACCTGCTGGGAGCACTCTGCCTCGAGGTTTCCAGACATGTAAACATAGGGTTGAGATGAACTGTCTTGTCAGATTCTGGCAAGGCTTAAATGGAAAACAAGGTGGAAAACCGTAAAGCACTTTGCAGATGAAAAGTGTTATCATGATCATCATGGCTGTTTGAGCTGGATAGAGCACAGTGACCCATTTTACAGGTGAAGAAATCAAAGCCGAGAGGGGTTAAAGGGTTTGGTCACGTAACCATGACCGCCAGCATCCTTATCTGGCTGGTGAGCACAAAGGTTTCACATTTCTTTTGAATCCCTTGCTTTAGAAATGCTTGAATTCATGGGACTGTAGAACTGGGACAGTCAGGGCCGCCTTTAGGTCCAGGAATGGGAGGCCCCTGCCCAGGGCCCTGTGTGTGTGTGTGCTGGTCGTGTGTCAGCGTGTCGGTGTACCAGTGCGTGTGCTGGTCGTGTGTCAGCGTGTCGGTGTATCAGTGCGTGTGCTGGTCGTGTGTCAGCGTGTC
>PVHT020000105.1:14081878-14156173 GCA_004024745.2 Catagonus wagneri | reverse complement strand
TCAGCGTGTCGGTGTATCAGTGCGTGTGCTGGTCGTGTGTCAGCGTGTCGGTGTATCAGTGCGTGTGCTGGTCGTGTGTCAGCCTGTCAGTGTATCAGTTCGTGTGTTAGTCGTGTGTCAGCGTGTCGGTGTGTCCGTGCGTGTGCTGGTCGTGTGTCAGCGTGTCGGTGTGCCAGTGCGTGTGCTGGTCGTGTGTCAGCGTGTCGGCGTATCAGTGCGTGTGCTAGTCGTGTGTCAGTCAGTGTTACTGGGTCAGTTAGTGTGTTATTTCGCTAGCCTGCATACCAGACCAAATCCGGCCTGCTTGGGTAAATAACATGCTACGAGAACACGACCATACTTGTTTACTTAGAAATTGTCCTTGGCTGCTTTGGTACTTGAAGAGTGAAATTGAGTCCAATAATTGCAATAAAGATCAAAGGCAAAAATATTTTATTCTCTGACCATTTACAGAACAAAATCTTCCCACTCCTGCTTTCAAGGGCCCCAGTAGCACAAACCACACCGAAAGAAAGAAGGAAGGAAGGAAGGAAGGAAGGAAGGAAGGAAGGAAGGAAGGAAGGAAGGAAGGAAGGAAGGAAGGAAGGAAGAAAGAGAGTATTAAAGAATGCACAGGCATCCTGTGCCTGATGATCTAACAGTCTACACTGGCAGAGGGAGACCTGTAATTCTCAAGAGCTGCTGTTGTGACCAGAACAAGCCAGACCCCCGACCTCCACATGGGTCTGCACCCATCCAAGGCCGGTTTAGGGCTTCAGGTGGGCACGGCTTTGGGGTGCAAGGAGGATTTAAGCTGCATAACTACTTAGATACCAGAAATGAAGAATCAATTAATTCGTCAAATCCTTTCTCTCAGGGTAAATGTCACAGATCCTTGCATAACAAAGTATCAGTTCCCGGTCCAGCCACAGACATTCTGGTTTCTCTTTGAGTTTCAGTTCCTGGTTCTGGTTGTCAGGGTATTTACAACAGATGCACGTGGCAAAGGGGAACATCGTGCAATGTTAAACAACTAATGTCACTTGTGAACAATTTTTTCTGTAGGTCTCGATATCACATGAGAAGCATGACACATTTCTTACGTTGGCAACTCAAGGGACACTGGACCCTAGAATCATGAATAGTTTTATTTTCCTAAAACTATTTTATTGAAATAATTTTGCCTTGGAGTTCTCATGTGGTGCCGTGGGTTAAGGATCTGGCATTGTCGCTGTCATGGCCCAGGTTGCTGCTGCGGTGCAAGTTTGATCCCTGGCCGGGGAACAGCTACTTGCTGTGGGTGTGGCTAAAAAGAATTTTGACTTAACCTTTAGCATCTGTATATTGTAATTTGTGTTTTGCCTTTGAATGGTAAAGATAAATTTGGAAGTTTTAGAAGCCAAACGTATTTGAAAACATTTAAAATTTTAACTTTTTGCTATCTATTTTAATTTACATTTTTTGATGATAATAGAGTCAAACTTGATATCCTTTGACTACCATTTTATCTTATCTTTATAACCCTCTGAACATCAATGTCAGTAGGATAAGATCCAGGTTTCTCGTTTATGATGGCAGTCACACTGCGTGGTTTTGGCACGAGCAGAGCTGCTATGTCTGTCTTTGATTTTGTTTTTTGATTTTTTTAGACAGCAGATGGGAAAGTGGCTGAACAGAATCATGAATACTGTTATTATCCCCCAACCCCCGGCAGACATTCTCTAGCTAGACCTCTGCTGTTTCTGTTCCTACCTCAATACCTCTGAGAAGCTGCTTCTCAGAAAAAGAGTTCCCTTCAGTTTGGGGACCTGCTTTCCCGGTGGCTTTGGCTCTCTTTCCTACGATTAATTTGCCAGGAGGCTCCTTGTCGGAGGTTCCTGCGGGCAGGCGCCAGCAGCAGGTTCCTTGAAGCCCCATCTGAGGCCGCCTTTCCCAGGAGGAGGAGGGAGGTGCTGCAGGGCTGGCCTGGAAGCGGGGAACCAGATGGCTTTTGTCCCCTTTGTCCCGAAGGCAGCTGCTTCCCTAGGGTGCCATTAGGCCCTGCCATTCAGGAAGCCAACCAGAACCCCCGCTTCTCTTGGCGTGAGGAGAGACACAATTCCAGATCCACCAGGGCGCTCCTGGAAAACTGGCTTGAGCTGCTTTTAATTACCCCAGCGGGCTCCCGGGCCAGGGCTCGGCTCTGCCACCTCCGCGCCTGGGGGAGCTTCTTCCACAGGTCGGAGGAAGTAGTGTATTCATTTGTTAGCTCATTATTCAAATATGAAGGAACAGAGACTGCAGGCCTACTGTGTGCCAGGCACCGGCACCCAGAGATGAACGTGGCCAGCACCCTCCTGTGGTTTGATAAGAAATGTCTCTGGTCCTTGCTTTCCTTCCTGGCACTGCACTTCCAAAACCCTTGGAGTTTCGCGATGGGACTGACTGTCTGGAGATCAAGCTCTCCAAAACTCACGGAGATTCGGTGAGCTGCTGGGTGGGTGAACACGTGCTTCTGCTGGGAGAGTGACGTGCCCAACTCCACGGGGACAAAAACTTCTGGGCTCAGCTTTAAGACCCTGTGCTTGTGCCTCTTCATCTGCTGTTCATTTGTATCCTTTATAATAAACCAGTAAACGTGTTTTTCTAAGGTCTGTGAGATGTTCTAGCAAATTAACAAAGAGAGGAAGGGGTTGTGGGAACCCAGAATTATATCTGGTTGCTCAGGGCCTGGGCCTGGCATCTGAAATGGGGGTTGTTTTGAGGCACCGAGCCCTTAACCTGTGGGGTCTGTGCTGACTCTGGGTAGTTAATGCCAGAGCCCAGGTGAATTGTAGGCCACCCAGCTGATGTCCACCGGATGCTGGTTGTTGTTCAGAAAACGCCCCAGGGTTCCCTCACCCCTGGGAACTTACTGGGCAACAGGCAAGGTCCATAATGAAACAAGTAATTACAATAAGGTGATGCATTCGGCCAGGGGGGAAGGATAAGCTGTCTTGGGAGCCTACAGCAGCAGTCTTATCCTAACTGGGGAGATGAAAAAGGTGTCTCTGAGGAAGGGGCATTCAAGGTGAGACCTTGAGACATAGGTGGAGACCAGGCACAGGAGGTGGAGCAAGTCTGAACTGGAAGGACACCTATGCCAGGTAACACAAAAGCTGGGAGAACCCCAAACTCAGGATGCCCTATAGCAACTGCGCAAAGCCTCTTGGATGCCCTGTGGATGTTCAGAACGCTTTTCGGATTACAGTTTTCTCTGGAGAGATGCCCAGGAATAGGAATTGCTGGATCATATGGTAGTTCTATGTTTAGGTTTTTAAGGAAGCTCCGTGCTGCTCTCCACGGTGGTTGAACCAGCTTACATTTGCACCAACAGTGTAGGAGGTTTCCCTTTTCTCTACTTCTCCTCTCCAGGATTTATTGTTTGTAGACCTTTTTTTTTTTTAGGGCCACATCCACGGCATGTGGAAGTTTCCAGGCTAGGAGGCTAATCGGAGCCACAGCTGCCAGCCTACGCCACAGCCACAGCAATGCGGGATCCAAACCACATCTGCAACCTACACCACAGCTCACGGCAACGCCGGATCCTTAACCCACTGAGTGAGGCCAGGGATCAACCCACAACCTCATGGTTCCTAGTCGGATTCGTTTCCACTGAGCCACGACGGGAACCCCTGTTTGTAAACGTTTTGATCATGGCCATCCTGACTGGAGGGAAATGATACCTCATTGTGGTCTGGATTTGCATTTCTCTAATAATTAGTGATGCTGAATATTTTTTCATCAATACCTGTATGTTGGCCATCTGTATGTCTTCTTTGGAGAAATCTTATTGACTCTTATCTGTGCACCACCAGAGGGCCTGGGTGTCTTCTTGAAAGAGATGGCACTTGAGCCGAATAGCAAAGGGCCAGCAGGACTTGGGGAGAAGCCAAAGGAGGGGGCACGTCAAATAGAGGGGACAAGAACCTCCGCTTCAGAACGCGTGACTCTGTCTAAACTAATTATTATAGAATAATTATATCCTTTCCAAAGTGTCTGCAAGAGAGGATCAGGAGATAATCAATTGTGGCCCCAATCATTTTGGGGACTATGCCCATGGCATGCAAAATTTCTGGGGCTAGGGGTCAAACTTTCATCACAGCAGTGACCTGAGCCACAGCAGTGACATTGCTGGGTCATTAAGCCTCTTCACAGCAGGGAACTCCAAGACACCACCTTGTGCGTAAAATTTTCTCCCAAGAAAAAAAAAAAAAAACAGAGCCTGAAGCCTGCAGTCCAAAGCAGGTCATGCCATGTTCCCTTTGAGCTCCTTGGGTAAATAGGACCTCAGCAGGCCATTTGCCTGCTGCACCCAGAGGCTAGACCCCTGACACCAGGGTTCCAATTTCACCAATGTCCCTGTGCCCCAGGCTGCCATGGGAGTCTTTGCGGGCTCAGGCCAAGTGCATAACATCAGAGAGTAACAAGGAATGAAGACGGGAGAAACATCTCCCGAATGTCTCATTCTGCCTGCTGACTCTTGCTTGTGGCGGACCGTGGTCTTATGTTTATGTTTCATAATCTCACTCCAGCAAGCCTCTTACCACACAGTCTGGGTTAAAGATGTGCACCTCAGGGTGGGTCTGCCTTTGATTCCATATGATTCTCAGGGGCATCACATGCTTAGGACCAAGGTTTGAGGTCTTTTCTTTTACCAGATGTGAAGCAATGGAAATTTAAAGCCCCGAGGCAAGCAGATAATCAGGGCGTGCGTTTCCCCATCCAGAGCCAAGTCAGAGACAGACAGCTTCTTCTGCCGTCTCCGTTTGGAACGGACTTGATGGGGCTAACTGGCTTGTTAAGTGCGGTGCACCGTTGGGCTATGCTTTCATGAGGAGGTTTCATCTCTAACCTTCCATCTTATGTGGACCCAAGGCTCACTCTTTCTTGTTCTCAAAAGGACACTAAAACTCAAACAGGGGAGTTCCCTGGTGGCTCAGCAAGTTAAGAATCCAGCCTTTTTCACTGCTGTGGCTGGAGCCACTGCTGTGGTATGAGTTTGATCCCTGGCCCCGGAACTTCCCCACGCTACGAGTGTGGCCAAAATAACAAAACAGAAATCAACCGCTTTGCAGTTCCTGCTGCGGCACAGTGGGTTAAGAATCCGACTGCAGCAGCTCAGGCTACTTCAGAGGGGCAGGTTCAATCCCCAGCATGGCACAGAGAGTTGAAGGATCCATGGTGGCTGCGGCTATTGCTCAGATTTAGTCCCTGGCCTGGGAACTTCCATGTGCTGCAGGTGCAGCCATAAAAAAAAAAAAAAAGAAAAGAAAAACTCAAACACTTTGTCTATAGATTAATTAGAGTGCATTATAAGCAGCTTCGACAGAGACCCAGACATAACAATACCTGAAACCAGAGAGTGGAACTTTTTCCTGTGACAGTTGTGCTGGTGTAGCAGCCTGGCTCTAATGTCCAGGTCCGTCCGTACTGCCTCCTCATCATCCCCAGGGTGCAGACAGGCTCCAGAAGGGGTCTCAGCCATGCCTAGGTCCGCGTGTCAAGCCAAAAATTAGGGAAGGATGGAGAGTATGGATATGGGGAGATAGAACAAGATCAGTCTCTAAAATAGTAGTGGAGACCAACACTCCTCTGCCCTGGAGCAGTTGGAATATGATTTAGAAAATCAAAGGCATACAGCACTAATTCTTCACCTGTGGGAGATGCCAATTAAAGCCTGTAAGACTTCTATTCATGGGGAAACCATTAGACAATGGGTGATGTGGGCAAAATAAATAGGTTTAAAGGAGAAAGTGTGTGTGTGTGTGTGTGTGTGTGTTTCAAGTATTTCTATTGTGAGTGGTAGGTACCAAAAATACAGGTGTGTCTTATTCCGTATAGTATAGCACTCTGCACAGATTCTCTATCTCTGATCTGATCCACTTTTACAGACTTAACAAATCCTCAAATTCACTTTAGGGCATGTATTTCCTTCTTGCTCTCACTGGCAACTGAGCCAAAGTCGGAAATGTGCATCTTCAGACTTCAAGGAGGAACTCCAGATGGAGTCCCGCTGGGATATGGATTGAGTCCATTGTCAGAGAAGATGGATTAAGTGGCAACAAAAAAGGAAACGTGCTTGAAGTCTAGCAGCAGTTGCTGAGGGTTATTCCGCTCCAGTAATTAGGCCTGAATCATTTCTTACAAAGGCTACTGTTACCTGTTTATCAAATTCTTTTGGGGGGGTGGGGGTGTGTTTGTGTGTGCGTGTGTGTTGGGGGGGGATGTGTCTGTTTGGTGTGTGTGTCTGTGTGTCTCTAGTGTATGTGTCTGTCTTTATACATATGTGTAGTGTGTAGTGTGTACCTGTGTGTGTTGTGTCTGTGTGTCTGATTGAGCTCTGCGAGGCTATATACTTTGCGCTGTCACTCTTCAGCATGGTGAATGATAACTTGTCAGGACAGGAGTAACCATGTAACTGAGGATTAAGTCACTGTCTGTTGTAACATATGAAGCACAAAGATAGGTGTGCATGAAATAAAACTGGTTTTCTTCAGTGGAAGTTAACTTCTACCCTAAGCCTCCTTTTGGGGAATGGGGGAGGCAGAAATTGAGTCTCAATAAATTCAGCCTTCCCTCCTCTCCCACCACCCCTTTTTTTGAAATTGTCTACATTCCCAAGAACTTGGTTACCACTAATATATGAGTCACATCTGGTCTTCATGGACATCTGTCCGTGCTGGCACCGACCAGGACCAGGACTGGGGAACAACAGGGGGGCAAGGAGGCCAGTGCCAGAGGTCTGGAAGGGGGCTGGGGTCCGACTCTGCTGCATCTTACAGATCGGCCTGAATCATCACTAGGGACCCCACCCGGCACCGTCCCTACCCCTCGGACTGCTGAATTGTGGCTATTTGCGGTTTGGATCATTGATTCACCGCAGAGCAGCCCCACGTTCCTGTCCACCCCTGTTCTCCCTCTGTGTGAGTTTAGCGTGAGTTTGGGCACCTGGCGACCCAGCAGCTCTCGAAAAGAACTCGGTAAAGTCTGCAGACGTCTCCTCTGCCATCTCGCCACGTCCACACAGCTACGCGCTTCCGTTCCTCCCACTTTCTGGGGTTTTGCCATCATCCCTCCCCCTCTTTGAGTCTCAGTCTGGAGCAGAGAGCAGGGCACTGGACGCCTCCAGGCCTCAGCGGTCTCCGCCTGCCCTTTCCTCTAGGCTTTCCTTTTCCCGGCTGGGAGCGTTCCAGTTTGGGTGAGGGAGTGGGGATGAGGGTAAGTTTTATCCCCCCATCAGGTGTTCTTTCAATTGTGTTTTTCATGCCCTGGGTTTTTCTTGTGGTTCCTGAGGCTTAGACTTTTAAAAATCAGATTAAGAACTGGCTCTTGGAGTTCCCTGCTGGTCCGGCTGTTAAGAATCTGACATCGTCATTGCCGCGGCTCTGGTTCAGTCCCTTGCCTGGGGACTTCTGCATGCTGTGGACATGGCCAAAAAAAAAAAAAAAAAAAAGAGAGAGAGAGAACTGACTCTTTAAACTACATCTCACCTTTCTCTAGTGTCTCCTCACCTGATAGGCAAGCTGGGTGTCAGGCTGGCTGACGGGGAGAGGACACGGGAAAGAAGAGCAGAAGGAAGGGGAGAAATACATCAGAACACACCTAAGTCTAGCACCTGACCACACCAGGAAAACCACAGCACTGTAATGAGTAGGATGCCATGACTTCCTGCGATCAGTATGGGGAAACCCATTTCACACACCAATGTCTGGGATATATTTTGCCCCAGAAGCCTCTATAACCCCTGAGAATTTTGAATGTTGTAGAGAAAACTGTGCACATTTCCCCATCCAATAGGCTAGGCTGTAACCCTAGTTCAAAGTAATAGCGAATACCATGAATGTGTTCTCAGACCCAGTATTTGTAGCAAAGGTGCCATTCTCTGATATGCTGCGGACATAAGTGTCAGATATGCTTCTAGGGCTGTCACCCACCCCTGTGACCAGCCAAGAGTCTACCCCCGACTGACAGAGTGTTGCTGTGTCTCTAGGATGAGTGTACATTCAATCTAAGCTGGGGGCTGGCAGCTCTACCTCACGGTGGCCAGGCTTTGCGAGACTAGGCCTCAAGCGTCCCACTTTCTGGTCCTTCTGGTCTACCTGTCAAGCCTCATTTGTAGGATATGTGGCCAAATATGACTCCCACGGAGATGGTCAAGGGCACCTTAGAAGAGAAGAAGGGAAAATGTGTTGGTTAGCCAAGGGCCTGCGTGTCATTTCTGGCACAGATTTCTTGCAGATTGCAAATCTCTACTCCATGTGCATGGAAACTCTATGAATGAACTTTAGGCACGGATGTCTTTCTTAAAGTGGGGTTCTGTACACGTCACAGCTATTTTATGAAAATAGGGCTCTATGGTCAAATTTATTTAGGAAGTCAACTTCTCAGAGTTCTTGAGACTGTACCTTATGATGCCCCACGTGGGAATGTGGCAGGTGACGCTGACTAATTCAGTGGGTCCCCAAGCACTTTCTGACACAGATAGCTCCTGGGACTGTCACTCGGTGGAACACACTCTGAGAAATGCACACTCCTCTTGTTACCAGCGTATCTTTCTGTGGTTCTGACCGTTGTGGTTTGGGGTTAGAAAAAAATATTATCTTGGAGAAGCTAAGTGACTAAGAAGCAGCCGTTTGGAATCACCATCAAAGCCAGACTCTCATCATTCCTGTAAATGTCCAGAAATCAATGGCTGGATTGTTGCCACTGCTTATTTCAGAGCTGGGTTTGTCTGGCTTTGTTACTGTTTGTCCGAGGTCCAAATTGTTTCTTTTATTTAGGCTTTCTTTTTTGAAACCCAGACACGAGTCTTCAGTAGCGCTAAAAGTTGGCAGGGTTCTCAGGAAGCATTTCAGAGACTTTTTGGGTGATAAACCAGTAGCCTAGGTATTATTAAATTAATTCATCCACCTAATGATTAGCATCAACCAAGTCCTGGGCCCTTTGGAACATACCAAGTCAAATAAGGCAAAGTTCCTCTTCTTTAATATCTTCCGTGCCAGCTCCATTTGATGTCTTCAGCCATTTCTGTTCTAGAAAACATTAGAGAAATGCATTTATGGATAAAGGAACCCCTGTGGAGATGAAGTGAGTAGCTGGTTCCAGTTTGGGTGCTATGAGGTGAGAAATTGTTCCAAAGCAACAACAGAATAAAGAAGGAAGATCATTACTTCACTTCTGTTTAATTTCGGTGACTTTCTTGGAAGAGGTAGTATTTTAGAAGATTTGAACTAAGGACGTTGGACTGATCTCAAGACGAGCTGTTCAGTAACTGTATAAGGATCCTGGAGTGGCAACATTAGCACAGTGAAGGAAAGGAGGCAGCCTCCACCCACAGCTCAGCAGTTGTGGCACCGGGTCTTCTAAGCATCTTTGTTCACAGTTGAAGACAGCGTCTCCTGTGTTTCCTAATTCCTGCCGTTGTGAACTGTCAAGCCAGTGTTTCATTACAATCTTGGCCCTTAAACAGCACCGTTCATCCCAAGATGACAGAATGTTATGAACAGAAATTAGGCCTTAGACCAAGTTTATAATAAATCATAAGCTTCATTATGCAGGTGAAGAAAAAGGACCAACCGCAAGATGACAGATTCGCCGTGGAGCAAGAGGGCAGACTCCACCTGGGCATTTCAGAAAGCTTCTATTATGAATTGGACGATCAGGAGACAACCCTCTTTGGGGGAAGGGGTGTGGAAGGAGAAAAATAAAAACAGAGAAAAAGAGGGATACTTGGGGACAGATATCCCTCCATCTATAACTCCATCCAGATCACTTGTAAATGTCAGCGTAGTCTGGTGCTTAAAAAATTAATCAGTATTAAAGAAAAACTCAAATTATTTTTCTCGTCAAGTCCCCTAAAGATCTACGTGAAGGAACAGGAGAATTTTTCCTCTGACTCAAAATGAACAAAAGGCCTGTGAGCAATGCGGGGATGTGACCTCACTGCAGTTAAAAATATTTGTGTGACTTGTATGTAAAATGGCAGGTAAACCATTCAGGACTCGCGTGGGCAACAAGAAATATAAACATAAAAGAGAAGAGGAAATGAAAATGCGATGGCAATAATAGACTTGGATTAACACCAGTATTTTCAGAGGAGCCCAAACAACTTCAGATTCAATAGAAGCTTCTTTGCCAAGGACGCTGACACGTTGCATCTATCAGCAGGCTGGCTGCTGTTTCCTAAGGAATGTCTCTAAGACCCGCCTTCCCCCTTGGTCCTCCACAGATCGGCTTATGACCCACATGGTTTGCTTTAAGTTTCAATTTCCTCTCAGTCTTCTGAATGGAAAATTTGTCTTCCTCTCTGTAATATATTCAGTTTGCTTTCATATAAAAAATAGTATTTATTAAGATTTAGCCCTTAAATCGAGTTGACTTTTAACCTGGCATCTCAGGTAACAGCCATGTTAAAGTTTGGCTCCAAAGATCCTGTTCTCTCCCTTTGCCCTGTCTGTTTGGTGAAAAGCAGCGTTATTCAAGGAAATCCCTCTGCAGTATTTCAGTGAGTTAGCAGCTTTTATTTTTTTTAATTTTTTATTATTTTAATTTTTTAATATATATTTTAATTTTAAAGTTTCTTTTTTAGAGTTAGCAGTTTTTAAATTTCACACTTCTGACTTCGTTCTTTAAAAAAAAATAAGGAGTTCCCTGGTGGCTCAGTGACTTAAGGATCTGATGTTGTCACTGCTACGGTTTGGTTTACTGCTGTGGTGCAGGTTTGATCCCTGGCCCCAGAACTTCTGCAGGCTACAGGTACAGCCAAAACAAAAACAAAAGTAAAAACAAACTTGGTCCCATTTTTTGTTAATGCTGGGGGTATTAAAAATGTTTTCATTACTTGGTTTGACAAAAGAACACAGAACATGTTAAAAAAAGAGAGAGAGAGTTCCCGTCCTGGCTCAGCGGTTAATGAATCGACCAGGATCCATGAGGATGTGGGTTCGATCCCTGGCCTTCTCAGCCAGTTAAGGATCCCACGTGGCTGTGAGATGCGGTGTAGGTCTGAGATGCAGCTCAGATCCCCACATTGCTGTGGCTGTGGTGTAGGCCAGCAGCTTCAGTTCCAGTTCGACTCTCGGTCTGGGAACCTCCACACGCTGTGAGTGTGGTCCTAAAAAGACAACAACAACAGAGTCCAAAGATGTTTATTGAAGTCATGTCCCTCTTTGGGGTCAGGCAGCCAAGGTGTGAAGATAGCTAACGTCCTTTTCCCCGCTTTATATTTAAACCTCAGTGAGTTTTCCTCCTGCTTTGGTTGAGGCCACACCATCTGGAACGTGACAAGCCAGAATCATACTGTGCCCTGGAGAGACCTAGTCAAGATTTGATCTTCCAAGAGGAATCCATCAAGATTACCCAAGATCAGGGAAGGCATCCGAGTCCATTCCTAGACAAACTGGAAACCCCAGTTCCCTTTATCTCTCGACTCAGTGTTCTTATTTGCCTGTCTTCAATGACTAATGTGGCGAATCACTGAGAAAGTCACTGTCAGAGGCAGAGCTAGCTCACTGAATTCCACCTTCAGCTGAGGAGCGAGCATGAAAAGGGGCTGCCCTTGCTGAATATCAGATATGACACCGATGAATTATCCTCAAAACAGAAACAGGAAGTGAAACAAATCTGAGTAGTACCCATGAAAAAGCGGATTCAGTCCCTGGCCTCACTCACTGAGCTGTGGTGTAGGTTGCAAACGTGGCTCGGATCCCGAGTTGCCGTGGCGGTGGTGTAGGCCGGGAGCTGTAGCTCTGATTTGACCTCTAGCCCGGGAACTTCCAGATGCTGCAGGTGCGGCCCTAAAAAGCAACAACAACAACAACAACAAAAAGCAGAAATGGACTCACAGACACAGAGAACAGACTTGTGGTTGCCAAGGGGGAGAGGGTGTGGGGGGAGGGGTGGATTGGGAGTTTGGGGTTAGCAAATGCAAACTATTATACATAAAATGGATAATAACAAGGTTCTACTGTAAAGCACAGGGAACTATATGCAATATCCTGTGATAAATCATAATGGAAAAGAATATATTAAAAAAGAATGTGTGTGCACATATGTATAACTGAATCACTTTGCTGTGCAGCAGAAATTAGCACAACAATGTAAATTAACTATATGTTAATAAAAAAATTTTTTTAACAAAGAAAGAAAAGAAAAGGAAGTTGCTCTTGGGACCAGCTTCTCTGCATCTCACTTCTTAATTTTACCTTAAAATCTTTCGGCATAGACTTAATGACCACTATGTAGATATAGGATCTTCAAAAAAGTTGTTGAAAGTTGTTCCAATCCAAAAGAATGGAAAGCAGGGACTAAAAAGTATATTTATATATCCATATTCATAGCAGCATTACTGACAACAGCCAAAAAGCGGAAGCAATCCTTGTCCATTGGTGAATAGACGGATAAACAAAATGCAGTTTATACATACAATGGAAAATTATTCAGCCTTAAAAAGGAGGAAATTCTGACCCATGGATGAACCTTGAGAACGTTATGCTAAGTGAAACAAGCCCAGCACAAAAAGACAGACACTGTATGATGGCATTTAAGTGAGGCACCTGGAGTGGTCAAAGTCACAGAGAAAGTAGAAGGGGGTTGCCAGGGGCTGGGGGAAGGAGAGTGGGGAGTTAGTGTTGAATGGACAGAGTTTCCTTTTGGGAAAAAGAGAGTCCTGAAGATGGACGGTGGTGACAACTGCACAAAATATGTACTTCATGCCACTGAACTGCACATTTTAACACGGTTAAGATAGAAAGTCGATGATACGTGCATTTTACAATTAAAATTGTTGCGTTTCCTGGTGGCCTAGTAGTTAAGGATCCAGCGTTGTCTCTGCTGTGGCATGGGTTTGATCCCTGGCCCGGGATCGAACTTCTACATGCTGTGGGTGAGGCCAAAAAAACAGAACAAATTGTTGAAGGGACACAACCTCGGAAGAATATATTGGAAGGAGGCAATGGTCCCTCTTCTCACCCCCACCTCCATACACCTGGGCAGTTGGAGTAATTTATTTGGTTACCTATTTCGTTTCCACATAAGCACCCAGTTAATGATGTACCCTGCTTTAGCCTCCTGAACAAAAGAACAAAACAGCAAACTCCTCCTCTTCCTTCGCAAGGAAGGGTCAGGCTTTTGTGTTCTTCAGGATACAAGCCCCCACCCCCCACCCCACGGAGAATGATTGACTTTTCTGTGTTTTAAAGGCTGCTGAAAGGACAGCCCCCACATGGCGCTTGGTTTGGTCTTTCTGGACCCATCTAGGGAGGGTGGTGACTTATTCTAAATGGTCATAGGTTGGAGCAGGGCTATGGAGCCCAGGAATGGAGATGGGGGCTTTGAAGGGCAGAGGGAGGCTGCAGGCTCCATAACCAGGATGGGCTTGGGGGGGTTGTGGATTTGAGCTTGTGGAGCCTTGGTGGAAAGTGATGCTAATACCTGGCGGAAGGAGCTGCTGATGGCAGCGAAGGGCTTCCTGGGGAGGTGTCCATATGCGCACACGGACGCGCCCACCCAGAGGACATCTGGCAGCAGATACCGACAGTAGCAGCAACACAGGTGGCAAAAAGAGCCAAGTGCCCAGGACAACCACAGCGGAGTAAGGAGCTTATGGGGCCACATAAGCTTCCCGTTCATGTGCCAGTCACTAGGAGGTGGGGAGCCTGGGCTTGGGGGCAGGGCGCAGTAGGCATTCCGAGCTGGATGTGAGTCAGTGGGGAAGAAAGCAAGGAGTGTGTCGTTGCCTCCACCTTTAACGAGCGCCTTGGAACACTTCCAGCTGTCACAATTGTCCCTATTTTACTCTGAATGCAATCTGTGATTCCTATTGTCTCCTCACACTGTGGGACACTTCGGGAGATGTGACAGATGGCTGTGTGTGGCAAGATTACTCCTTCCCCACTGGCAGGAGTGGTTTCTTCATAAATTCTTTTTTCTTTTATTCAAAAGTAAGTGTTCTTTATACCGAAAGCAATATACTGTTTTCATGTTGGAGACAAATATAAAGAGGAAAATGTAAATCTCCCTTAATGCTACAGCCACCGATACAATCACAGGTGACATTTTTCTGCATTTCCTTCCTGGTTTTTCCTGCACGCTGTTCCTGTCTTTAGCTGTGTGCCTCTTTCAGGTCCCACTGACTCAGGTGTGTGTCTGCACCTGTACTTTCACATGCCAGGTACCCATTCACATGGTGGCAGATAGAGCCAGCCGGGGCGGGGGGGGGGGGGGGGGGGGGCGGGGTGGCGCTGTGTGTGACACAGAACAGAGAGAAAGCTAATCCGCCCATCAGGGATGTAAGCCCACCGCCTTCTCAGCGGATTCCTCACCAACCACAGACCTGATCCGAATGCAGGCAGTTTAGGTGACAGTGAGCTAGTTCCGAGCATTTATTAGGGAGCTCCCATTGTGGCTCAGCGATAATGAACCTGACCAGTTCATTAGAGGACTCGGGTTCCATCCCTGCTCTTGCTCAGCGGGTTAAGGATCTGGTGTTACTGTGAGCTGTGGTGTGGGTCAGAGACACAGCTCAGATCCTGCATTGCTGTGGCTGTGGTGTAGGCCAGCGACTGCAGCTCCAATTTGACTCCCAGTCTGGAAACTTTATATGTCACAGGTACGGCCCTAAAAGCAAAAATAAAAAATAAAGATCCCAGCTCTGCCTTTCATTAGCTGTGTGAGTTGAGGTCAATCACTGAAGCTCTTTGAGTCTGTTTTCTCATCTATAAAGTGGAAATAATGATGCGTATTCCTAGGCATTTATGTGAAGATTAAATTAGGACGTCATTTCTCAGACTTGAGAATGACTATATCTGAGATCCCTACTGTTGAGTTGAATTAATTAAATTAGAATTTTCTTAAACACTGACAAACGTATTCTTATACAACTATAAAACCAAAGGCAGGAGTTGCCGTCATGGCTCAGTGGGTTAAGAATCTGACTAGTGTCCATGAAGACGCAGGTTCGATCCCTGGCCTCACTCAGTGGGTTAAGGATCTGGTATTGCAGTGAGCTGAGATGTGGGTTGCAGACGTGGCTCGATCCAGTGTTGAGGCTGTGGTCTAGGTTGGCAGCTGCAGCTCGGATTTGACTGCTAGCCCGGGTGCGGCCCTAAAACAAACAAACAAAAAAACCAAAGGCAGGTTTACAAATAAGAAGAACAAAAAAAACCCAGCAAAATTAAAATAGATAAATGTGATGGACGATGTTCTTTTGCTGAAATTAATTCAGCTCCTTGAAACATTCATTTCTAGCGACTGCCAGGATGTGGGTCTTCTCAGCTTGGCCTCTCTGGTGCACTACATGCCTTTCCATGGTGTGACTCCCTGCAAGCTTTCTCTGGTCTTGACATCAATCAGAGAGCTGCCGGCTGTCTGTCTGAAGCCCAGGGACATGTTTCTTTTGCCCCTCACAGTATTCTTTTTTTTTTTTTTTTGATTAATTGCTGTTATAGAATTAAGACATTTCTCATAAACTCTTTCATTCCAGCTTCTCTTGAAAAGTAGGATGATCTAACCCCACATGGCCCAGATTCCCACGAAGCCACAGAGTTTGGAGCTGGATGGCGGCCCCTCTAGTTCAAGTCTGGTTTTCTGTTTTGCCCCCAAATTCACCCCCGCCCACACACACACCGTGTACTCATTCATGTTAGCCACCAGCCCCTGTGGTATTCGGGTTTGTGATCCCTTCCTAGGTGACTGACTGACTGACTTATTTATTTAGACTTTCTAGGGTTTACAAGTAAGAAAGAGGTTCCCAGGCTAGGGGTCGAAACAGAGCTGTAGCTGCCGGCCTACACCACAAACAGAGCAATGCCAGATCCAAGCCGCATCTGCAACCTACACCACAGCTCACAGCGATGCCGGATCCTTAACCCACTGAGCGAGGCCAGGGATCGAATCTGCGTCCTCAGGGATATTAGTCAGATTCCTTTCCACTGGGCCACAATGGAAACTCCAGTGTGACTTATTTAAAAGCATCCATTCTTTCTTCGCTAGCCAGTGACAATTAAACAGCCCCTCAAGACAACCACAAAAGGTGAGAAACCCCAAGAGCAAAAGGCTGCTGAAATTATGGGGAGTTTTCAGTTATGTGGTGTCTGTCCAGGTGAAGCAGCTAAATCTGTTCATGTAAATGTGTTTGAAGGTTAAGGGCATCCTCCGTTTTATTGCACTTCACTGTATCGGGCTTCACAGGTACTACATTTTTTTTGTAAACAAATTGAAGGTTCTTGGCAACCCTGCATGGAGCAATATGAGAGAAAGTGAAAGGAAAATACACGTCCCAAGATCATACATGGGAATTAAAATTAAGCCACTGAACATTATCTAAGGTAAGGACACATTTCTAAATCCCAAATATCCACTAAACAGCATCAAATTAGGTTAGATCCTTTTTACTCTAGAAATAATAATTACAGTATCAAGTTTATCACCATCAAAGGATGAAACTTCTGACCACGCATGGCTGACTGTCGGAGTCCAGGTGTCGGGAGAAAACTTCGTCCCAAGTTCTTGTGTATCTGACAAACAATGAGTTGACAATGAAAAGTCCTTTGAAAAGAGAAGCTATTCAAAGCCAGTGTATATTTCCTCAGATTAAAATCGCATTTCCCACCCCCACCCCCTCTGCTTATCCTGTTTTTGTGTTTTGATAAGAACAGATGAGATGGATTGAAAAGCAATTCTGCCCTTACATCACGGTAGCTTAATGCTCCAGGAAAAACTTCAGCTTTAGTCACTCTTATGGGTTGAATCGTGTCCCCCATGAAGATATGTTGAAGTCCTAACCCCGGTAGCTCAGAGTGTGACCTTACTTGAAAATAGGGGGTCATCGCGGATGTCACTAGTTAATTTGAGACCATCCTGGCGCAGGGTGGGCCCTTCATGCAATAGGACTGGTACCCTTAGGAAGAGATGCAGTGATGGTAGAAGGGAGGAAGGCCGTGTGACGATGAAGGCCAAGGCTGGAGGGAAGCCGCTGCAAGCCAGGGAGTGCCAGCAATTGCCGGCAGCGCCAGCAGCTGGGAGAGAGGCACGGATCTGACCCTCCCTCCAGCCTTGAGAACGAACCAACCCTGCCGACACCTTGATTTCAGACTTCCAGCCTCCAGAACTCGGAGAGAATAAACGTCTGTCGTTTTAAGCCAGCGGGTTTGCAGTCTTTGTGAGGATTCAGTCACATACTATGCTAACTGCATACAATTAGACTCCAGAAAAGAATGCACTGAATGGGACTATCATTCAAAGGTGAGAGGCTAGAGGGAGGGAATAATCCCAGTCCGCAACTGCAAATATGCAGTTCCGGTGTCACCAGGGCCCCGGTCACTGGACCCTGGTGGACATGGCTGATGGGTCCCAGCCCACTCGCTCTCTCACGGGGTGGGGCCGGGCCTCTGAGCACCTCTCTGCCAGGTGCTGTTCAGGTCAGAGACCCCACCCAGCTCCCTTCCCTTCTCCTCAACTCCCTTGCACCTCTTTTTTTTTTTCTTTTTAGGGCCATGCCCTTGGCATATGGAGGTTCCCAGGCTAGAGGTCTAATCGGAGCTGCAGCTGCCGGCCACAGCCACAGCCACATCAGATCCAAGCTGCGTCTGCAACCTACACCATAGCTCACGGCAACACTGGATCCTTAACTTACTGAGCAAGGCTAGGGATTAAACCCACAACCTCATGGTTCCTAGCCAGTTCATTTCCACTGAGCCACGAGGGGAACTCCCAACTTGCGCCTCTTTAATCCACTGTCTACTCTCCCTCTAAGTCTTTAGTGAGCAGCCGATAGATGGACCCACCAGAACAACTGCGTGGCTGGGAGAGATGCAGGAGAAGCAGGGGCCAGTCTGGGAGTGGGAGACGGCCGCTAGGAGACAGGAGGGCCAGGAAACAGGTAGCACATTAATTCACATAGTAATTAATTTAAGCTGGGCATGTGACAGACAGCATCGACAGACAGTGCTGGTATCTAACAGTGAAGACTTTGTCCCTGCTTAGCAATTCAAAACAAAGCTCTTTTCTCTTTTGAGGAAAAAAAGAAACCTAAGTAACACTCCGGTCCTCAATCAAAGTGCAGAAACCAGCTGTTCATGCAGTGCGGGCTTTTGAGGATGCATTTCAATTTGCTGCAGGTGCATTCAGGGCACCGTGTGAAAAGTTGCCTTTTCTCCAGCGCTTTCCATGCAGCCTGGACACAGCCGCGTCAGTGCTTTCTCGCCTTTCATATCACTACCATCCCCAGCACCCTCTAATGGACTTTCAACAAAGACATGTCTTGTCGTCATGCCCACTAAGCCCACTGCCAGTTGTCTGTTGTAACATTTCTGTCCATCCTTAGATCTTTGGAATAAACTGACTCTGTATTTTATCAGACCTTATGTCTCCTCATCTGTTATCTTCGTGCCCTTCACACTGACATGCTGTGTTCAACTTTTTAACCGAGTGTTTACTGCCGGTGGCACTTTTTCTCTACCATTCACTTCCTGCCATCCTGGTATTTGCATTACATTAATATGTAAATGAAATGAAATGAAACACTTCCTTGTTCAGTTGAGAATTCACAGTTCTAGGGCTGAAGATGGGCTGGTTTGTTTTTTAATAGATTTTTATAGCACCAAGTTTTGCTGCCATGTTGGAAAACAGATGTTTGCCTTCCTTCTTTCCTTTTTTTCCCCCTTCCTTTCTTCCTTCCTCTCTCTCTCCCTTGCCTTTGACAGGGATCAGGACAGTCTGCTCCAAAATATGGCACCTTTGGTAAAGGTAAAATATTAAATATTTTAATCTGAAAGAGTTTGAGAAAAAAGGCAAAAGCAGGAAGGTCACTTTTATTCCCTCCACAATCTTTCTTCCCTAAAACAAGTCATCATCTTCGTGATATGAAGCCTCCCATATCATGTAGAACTGTTGCAGGAAGGGGGACACCCTCCAGGGCTCTTCCAGAAGGGGTTCTTGTCGAACTCTCGGAAATGAGTTGTCCAGAGAGACACGTATGCTGACAAAGCAAAAGACTTTATTGGGAAGAGGCGCGTGGGGGAGAGAGCAGCAGGGTAAGGGAACCCAGGAGAACTGCTCTGCCACGTGGCTCGCACTCTCAGGTTTTATGGGAATGGGGATAGCTTCCAGGTTGCCTTTGGCCAATCATCTTACTTGGCCCACACATGTGCTGGGTCAGGGTCCTTCTTGGTGGCAGGTGCACTGGTCAGCCAAGATGGATTCCAGCGCCAAGGATTCTGGGAGGTTGGTCATCTCCTCACTCCTACTGGCCCCTCCCAGATTCTCGGTCTTCAGGGCAGCACCTTGTTCCTTATCAGGACCTGCTATTGTGAGGGGCGTCAGGCAAACAGCTGTTATCGCGCCTGGCCAAGGTGGGTGGTTCAGTCAACGTCTCCTAACAGAATTCATATTAAATAAACTGTGCTTTTCCCCTGTTAATCTGGCTTTGTCAGTTTAATTTTCAGACCCTAAGAAGATAAAGGAAGATTTTTCCTCTCTTGATTTCTTCCTTCATTTCTTATGTATTTATTTAGTTGTGGTAAAATATACATAGCATTTACCATTTTAGCAACTTTTTTTTTTTTTGCCTTTTTAGGGCCAGCCACACCCGAGGCATAAGGAGCTTCTCAGGCTAGGGGTCGAACTCAGAGCTACAGCTGCTGGCCTACACCACAGCCACAGCAATGTGGGATCTGAGTCGCATCTGCTACCTACACTGCAGCTCAGGGCAACACCAGATCTTTAACCCACTGAGCAAGGTCAGGGATCGAATCAGCATCCTCATGAATACTAGCCAGGTTCATTTCCACTGCACCGCAACAGAAACTCCCCATTTTAACTGCTTTTAAATTACAGTTCAGTGATATCAAGTATATAAACCAGCAAGTTAATTTTGTAGATATTGACAAACTGATTCTAAAGTTTATTTGAAGAGGTAAAAGACCCAGAATAATCAACACTCTATCAAAGAAGAAGAGTAAAATCAGAGGACTGGCACTACTTGACTTTAAGACTTACTATAAAATTATGGCAATTAGAGTTCCTGCTGTGGCCCAGTGGGTTAAGAATATGACTGCAGCAGCTTGGGTCACTGCAGAAGTTCATGTTCAATCCCTGGCCAAGCACAGTGGGTTAAAGGATCTGGTATTGTCATAGCTACAGTGTAGGTTACTGCAGCTCAGATTCAGCTCTTGACCCGGGAATTTCCAGATGCCATGGGTGTAGCCATTTAAAAAAAAAAAAAAAAGTAAAATAAAATAAAGCTATGGTAATGAAGGCAGTGTGTTTTGATGAAAGAATGAACAAATGGATCAATGAAACAGAATAGATAGATCAGAATTAGACCCACAAAAATACAGTCAACAGATCTTTGACAAAGTAGCACAGACAATACAATGCAGAAAAGACAGTCTTTTCAATCAACGGTGCTGGTACAACTAGACTTCCACATGCAAAAAAATGAATCTAGACATAGACCCTTCACCAAAATTAACTCAAAATGGATCATAGACTAAAATATGAAATGCAAAGCTACAAAACTCCTAAAGTTAACACAGGAAAAAACCCTCGATGTCCTGGGGCATGGCAATGAGTTTTAATACAACACCAAAAGCCTAAATCCATGAAAAAAAAATCATTGGTAAGATGGACTTCATTAAAATTAAAAGACACTGTTAAGAAATCGAGAAGACAAGCCACAGAACTGGGAGAAAATTTGCAAAAGACAATCTGACAAAGGGCTGTCATTCAGAATATACAAAAAACTCTTAAAACTCAAAAATAAGAAAGCAAAACAACCTGATTAAAAACTATGAAAAAAAAAACCCTAAAAAGACACCTCACCGTGAAGACCAAAAGATGACATACAAACATATGAAAAAATACCCCACTTCTTATGTCATTAAGGAAATGCAAATTAAAACAATGGGATACCACTACATTAGAATGGCCAAAATTAGAATGGCTAAAATCTAGAACACTGACAATGCCTGATGCTAGTGGAGGATGTGAAGCAACAGGAATTCTCATTCTTTGCTGGTGAGAATTCAAAATGGTACATCATTGACAGTTTCTTACAAAACTAAACCTGCTCCTACCACATGAATCAGCAGTTGCACTCCTTGGTATTTACCCAAATAAACTGAAAGCAATTGTCCATACAACAACTTACACATGGATCTTTAAAGCACCTTTCTTCATAGCAGCCCAAACTTGGAAGCAACCAAGATGTCTTTCAATAGGTGAATGGATAGATAAACTCTGATACCTCCAGACAATAGAATAATAATCAGCGCTCAAAAGGAATGAGGTATCAAGCCATGAAAGGACATGGAGGAAACAATGGCATATGAAGTGAAAGATACCAGTCTGAAGACAATGCTCTGTGTTCCATGATCCCAACTCTATGACATCCCGAAAAAAGTCAAAAAGTCCTAGCAAAAAAAAAAAAAAAAAAAGAGAGAGAGAGAGAGAGATGGAGATAGCAAAAAAATAAATAAATAATCAGTGGCTGCCAGGGGTGGGTGGGGAGTGAAGGATGAATCTGCAAAGCACAGAGGGTCTGTAGAGCAGTGAAATTATTTTGTGTGATACTATAATGGTAGATATATGTGATTATGTATTTGTCAAAATCCATAAAATGTGCAACACCAAGAGTAAAGCCTCTTGTTAATTGTGAACTTTGGTTGATAATGGTATGTCAATGTAGGTGCATCATTTATAACACATCTACCACTCTGATGCAGGATGCTAATAGTGGGGGAGGATGTGGGTGTGTGGTGGCAGAGGTATATGGGAACTCTTTGCACGTTCGGCTATGAACCTGAAACTGCTCTAAGAAATAGTCTATGCAGTAAATAATAGATATTTTTAATAATTCAATATCCACCTGCTCTATGACCTTGTCATTCCATTCCTAGGTATTTACACGCGTGAAATGACAACATATGTCCACACAAAGACTTGTACACAAATGTTTAGAGTGACTTTATTCAGATGAACTAAAAAACTGGAAACAACTCAGATGTCCAATGGGTGAATGGATAAACAAAATAGGGCATAACCGTGGAATGGACACCAGCCATAAAGAAGAACAGAGTATTGATACCCTAAAAAATCATGCTAAGGCAGAGAAGCCAGAAGCAAAACAGTACAGGCTATGTGATACCACTTATTTAAAATTCCAGAAAATGTAAATTAATCCGTGTGGTGACAGAAAACAAATCAGCAGTGCTGGCCCAGGGGTGAAGGGGGGAAAATACTAGAATTGGCAATAGGAACCTTGTGGGTGCTGGAAACATTCTGGGTCTGATTGAGGTGATGGTTTCATGGGTGTGTATTCCTGATAAAAATCATCAAACTGTACACTTTGAAATGATAGAGTACATGGTATACCTCAATAAAGTTGAAATATATAATCAAATGAATATCAACAACAGGTTTTCGTTTAGATCTTTTGTGAAAAATTGAGCCTTAAAGATATGCCATATCTGGAGAAAAATTTATACTAAAAGCTTTAAAAATGATTTTGGTCCAAATCAGGAAATTTATTTTAAGGGATTCACAAAGGTGTTCATCCTAATATTATTTATAAAGGACAGGTTTTAAATGACCTAAATTGTCAGTAAGGGGGATTAGTTGAGTATAGTATGGTACACACAGGTGAAATTCCACTATGCAATCATTGAAAACAATGTAGTTGAAGTGTATTTAATGTCACAGACATTTACAGTACATTAATGAGTGAAAAAAACTCTGGTTAACAAAACATATGTGATCTGATCCCATCTTTAAAAAACTCATATCTCTAATTGCCTAGAAGTCTGGATGGCATATATTATCTCTTGGTGGTGAAATGATCGGTAATTTTAGTCTTATTTTGCCTTCTTATTTTCTGATTGATGCACAGTAAGCGGGCATGATGTATGTTGATTGTGGTAATGATTTCCAAAAGCTTCTCAGTCACTCTAGGAGGAAGGACCCTGGCATGACTGCTTTATGAATGCTGCTTCTTGGAGAGGGTGAACAGGGTGCCCTGAGCCCTACTTTGACCCTTCCCTACCTCATTCTCACCCTCAGGAATGTAGATGAGATCACTGAAGGTACAACATCAGGATAAATGGTGAGGAAGTGACTTGCTTCCCTCCCAGGCCCCCAAATATGCCACTGACCCTCCCTTCAGTTTGCTCTTGCATCCTTGGAACGGAAGGCAGGTGGAGGGGTGCCCCAGTGAGGTCCAGAACCATAAGAGCATCTTGATGCTCTGGGTTGGCTATAATTTCCTTTCATCTACACAAGCTCAAAGCAGCAGAGGAAATTCCCTTCAAAGCCCAGCTGTTAATGACACCATCAGGAGATCTTAAACCTGGAACAGCCACCAACACCAGCTAAGGGAAAGTCTGGTGACAGCCTTAGGTAGAAAAAGCAGCATTCGACTGTAATACTGCAGAGTTGGGGTCCCCATGCTGACGTCGACCTGCACTACAAGTTTCTGATTGTGCCGCCCCCCCGCCCCCAAATTAGGACTTGGGTTTTAATAATCATCTCTACCAACCTTCTCCACTCTCCCTGCTCCTCCACAGACCAGCAGCTGAACCTGTCCCCGTCCATACATAAGCATTCCACACCCCCGGGCAACTAGACTCCTTTATGAATGTTTTGCCCCAAGTTTTCCTTCTGGTGACAGTACCAGCCACGACCAGAAGATCCATGTGGGAGCATGGTACAGACCCACATGACGCATGTGCTCATGTCCTGACTTTGCGCTGGCTGTGTGACTCCGGCAGGTGACTTCACCCATCTGAGTATGTGGATGGTACTGTCCTTATGGATTTGTTACGGAGATTCCATGAGATAAGAGAATTTGTAAGGTGCTATACAGTGGATTAATCATTCCCAGGGAATTCAGATTCATATGGCTTTTCTCCATGGAATTTTCTTGTACTTTTCTACCTTAAAAAAAATAGTGGTCTGATAACCCCAAATGGGAAAACTATTTAAAAAAAATTAATCCTCCTACGTTTGAAAAGCCCTTTCTAACCACTCTCTCCTCTTACACCTTCTATCTATGGATAAGCAATGGCTAATATCAAAACAGATCCATTTTTTCTTAGAAACAGCGGGTAAAGGAGCAGAGGATTCAAGATGGCCATAGGAAGGTAAAACTGAGGACATCTTTTAGTTTTTAAATATCAAAGAGTATATGTAGAGTGAGAAAAGCAGAGGATAGAATATGGGGTGTCAGCATTTGAGAATCAGGTTGAAGAAGAGAAGCTAACAAACTGGAATGAGAAGGAGTAGTCATGAAAGTGGGTATGGCAGAGACTACTAGTTGCCCCAACATCCATTCTCCATTCTATGGTGGTAGAACTTTTAACTCGTTCATGGCTACCCAGCTAAAGACTTTATTTCCCAGCTGCTATTGCAGCTAGATATGAGCATGTGACTCTGTTTGGGCTAATGGGATCTGAGCAGAAGTGAAGGGGGCAACTACAAGGTTTATTCGCTCTCTCTTTTCTGGCCCCACCTGCAGAATGCAAAAATCCCCAAGCCAGGGATCAAACCCAAGTCATAGCAGTGACAATACTGAATCTTTAACTGCTAAGCAATCAGGGAACTCCCAACAGGTTGTTCTTTCAAAGGGAAGGGGCAAGTCCTCCCCTACGTATTTTCCTTTTTTCCAATGGTGGAATGAAGCTGTGGTGAAGCATTACTTGGACCATGCACACAGGTGGAACACCTAGGAGTGCTGGAGTAGAAAGACAGAAAGAACCGGGGCCTCCAACAGCGTCACAGAGCAGAGCCAAAATCCCAGTTCCAGTATTGGCATGAATGTGAAATAAAATACCATGATTTTTAAGCAACTATTTCTTTAGCTCTCTTAAATATGGCTGAATCAATATCTGTTCAACTCAATGCATGAAGGGAAAAGATATGTTAAAGAAGGGAGTGTCTAACAGAGAAATGCAGCTGATAAGCCAAATAAGATGAGGGCTGAAAAGCATCCTCTTGGTTGAGCCAACAGGAATTCACTGGTGATTCCAGTGAGAACATTTTCAAGAAGTGATTTCATCAGAAGCTCAATTCTGAGTAAACTCCAAGTGAGAAAGGATAGACTGTAAATATAAGCACTTGGAGTTCCCATTGTGGCTCAGCAGAAATGAATCTGACAAGTATCCATGAGGACACAAGTTCGATTCCTGGCCTTGCTCAGTGAGTTAAGGATCTGGCGTTGCTGTGAGCTGTGGTGTAGGTTGCAGATGTGGCTTGGATCCTGCATTGCTGTGGCTGTGTTTATAGGCCGGTGGCCACAGCTCCGATTCAATCCCTAGCCTGGGAATTTCCATATGCCGTGGGCGTGGCCCTAAAAAGAAAAAGGAAAAAAAAGCACTTTGCCAAGAATTTTAGTTGTAAAGGATGCAATAGCTACATAATAAATGGAGAGTGACAGAGTTGGAAAAGATCCTGCCTCACCTCTCTGGTGCTATTTTATGGGATTCTCAAAGAATGGGAATCTATTTAATAATAATTGCTTATATTCTTTACCTAGTTTACTTACTGATGATTGTGTAGCAAATCACTTCAAAATTTAGTATCTTAAACTGTAATAATTTACTATTTCTCAGGCTTTTATGGGATGACTGAGCTAACGTGTTTCATGTCCATGTCATGTGGGCTGGAGCACTGGGATGTCTGGAAGGCAAAACTGGGTGGTTACTGATTGACTAGAGGGCCTGTCCGTGTGATTGCTTGAGCTTCCTTGTGGCATGGTGACCAGGTTCCAAGAAGACACATTTAAGACTGCAAAAGCATGAGTAGCTAGTACCTTCTAAGACTTAAACCTGAAACTAAACATGGCATCACCTTTACCACATTTTTTAAATTGAAGTATAGTTAATTTACAGTGTTGTGCTAGTTTCAAGTGTTCAGCAAAGTGATTCAGTTATGTGTGTATGTATGTGTGTGTGTGTATATATATATATTTATATATTTATATACATATATATAGAGAGAGAGAAATTCTTTTTCATATCTTTCCCACTATAGGTTATTACAAGATATTAAGTATAGTTCCCTGTGTTATCAGTACGTCCTTGTTATCTATTTTATATATAGTAGGGTGTATACTGGTACTATTTTTTGGGACTAGTATCCATGAAGACACATGTTCGATCCCTGATTAATCCAAAACTCCTAATTTATCCCTCCCTATCCCCTTTCCCCTTTGGTAACCATAAACTTGTTTTCTATGTCTGGGAGTCTTTTTCTGTTTTGTAAATAAGTTCATTTCTATCATTTTACAGATTCCATAAATTAGTAATTACATATGAAATTTGTCTTTCTCTGTCTGACTTACTTCACTTAATATGATAATCTCTAGATTCCTCCATATTGCTGCCAATGATATTATTTCATTCTTTTTTATGGCTGAGTAATATTTCATTGTATATGTGTACCACATCTTTATCCATTCATCTGTTGATGGACATTTGGGTTACTTCCATGTCTTGGCTGTCGTGAATAGTTTTGCTATGAACATTGGGGAGTATGTGTCTTTTTCAAATTACAATTTTCTCAAGACATGCCTAAGGGTGGGATTGCTGGATCATGTAGTAATCCTATTTTTAAGGAACCTCCATACATTTTCAATATTGGCTGCACAAATTTACATTCCTACCAACAGTGTAGGAGGGGTATCTTTTCTTCAGTGTTTATTGTTTGTAGACTTTTTGATGATGGCCATTCTGACTGGTGTGAGGTGGTATCTCACCCAGTTTTGATTTGCATTTCTCTAATAATTAGTGATGCTGAGCATCTTTTCATGTGCCTCTTGGTCCTATGTATGTCTTCTTTAGATATATGTCTATTTAGTTCTTCTGCCCACTTTTTGATTGGGTTGTTTGTTTTTGATATTAAGCTATATGGACTGTTGGTATATTTGGGAAACTAATCTCTTGTTGGTAACATCACTTGAAAATGTTTTCTCCTAGACTGTAGGTTGTCTTTTCATTTTGTTTAGGGTTTCCTTTGCTGTGTAAAATTGTTTAAGTTTAATTAAGTCCAATTTGTTTATTTTTGTTTTTATTTCCATTACTCTAGGAGACTGATCCAAAAAAATATTTATGTGGTTTATGTCAAAGGGTGTTCTGCCTATGTTTTCCTCTAGCAGTTTTATAGTATCCAGTCTTATGTTTAGGTCTTTAACCCATTTTGAATTTATTTTTGTATATGGTGTTAAAAAGTGTTCATTTCATTCTTTTACATGTAGCAGTCCAGTTTTCCCAGCACCACTTATTGAAGAGACTATCTTTTATCCATTGTATAGTCTTGCCTCCTTTGTTTTAAATTAGTTGACCGTAAGTGTGTGTGTTTACTTCTGGGCTTTCTATCCTATTTCATTAATCCATCTGTCTGTTTTCATGTCAGTACCATGTTGTTTAGATGAATGTAGCTTTGTAGCATAGTCTGAAGTCAGAGAAGGTGATTCCTCTAGCTCCATACTTCTTTCTCAAGATTATTCTGGCCATTCAGGGACTCGTGTTTCCATACAAATTTTTAAAATATTTTGTTCTGGGGCTGTGATAGGGTCATTTGATAGGGAGTGCATTGACTCTGTAGATTGTCTTGAGTAGTATGGTCAGTATGGTCATTTTAACAATATTGATTCTTCCAATCCAAGAACATGGTATATCTTTCAATCTGTTTGTGTCATCTTTAATTTCTCTCATAGGTGCCTTACAGTTTTTGGAGTACAGATCTTTCACCTTCTTAGGCAGGTTTACTCCTAGATATTTTATTATTTATTATGAGGTGGTAAATGGGATTGTTGCCTTAATTTCTCTTTCTGATAGTTCATTGTTAGTGTATAGAAATGCAACACATTTCTCTATATTAACTTTGTATCTGGCAACTTTATGGACTTCACTGATGAGCTCTAGTAGTTTTCTGGTAGACCACATTCTTTTAAAACAGGTCACAGGGCATCCCAGATACAAGGGAAGCGAATGACATAACCACATGAATATGAGGAAGAAGTGGGGACCACTAAAATAATAGCCCACCACAAGGAAATGACCTGGAGGGGAGGGAAAATTACAAAGTGACAGGAGAAATTTTAGGAGGTGATAGGTGTCTTTTCATATTGGCTGTGGTGATGGTTTCATAAGTGATATATGTTGATGAATATTCAATAAACACTCAAGCTCAGAAGGAAAAAAAAAAGAATTTTATTTGAGCCAGACTGACAATTATAACCCAGAAAACAGACTCTCAGCTCTGAGAACTGCTCCACTTGGTAGAAGTCCAAGGCATAGTCATACACATTTTCGTGACAAAGGACCATACATCAGAATGACATACTGGTATTTTACCTAAAGTTTACCAAGGATTGTAGATCAGGTGAGCAGGTACAAAGCAAGTAGCAAGGCACCATGACCCCTGACCCCTTACAGAGTTGGGAAAGAATGGTATTATTTTAAGAAGGTACCTTGTGAGTTGGAAGAATGAAAAAAAATTGGTCTTTATGGTCAAGCAAGTACTGGCATCTTTGAGCAGCAGCCCAGGTTCATGTGTAGTTCAGATACACACTGGGCAGGGAGGGTGGAGGCCCAAACAAATGCACGCAGAGAGAATTTTATGTTTAGATTTTCTTCTCCTACCTTAAAATAGAAATTTTATTTCTTCATACATATCAATCTTTTAATTGTACACGTTCAGTTTGTATAATTTATTGTAAACCAAGTATACCTCAATACAGCTTTTTCTTTTTTTTCAAAATGAAAGCAATCTACTTAGAGAATAGAGAAATATTTCAGTAAATTATGGTATAGCTGTTAGGTGGAATTTTTTATAGCAATTATCAGTGGTAAGAAGAGTATGAAGTAACACTGGGAAATTGTTCTTGATGTGAGGACAAATGAAAAAAGCAGTATGAAATTCTGGGTGCACTGAAGATGTTGTGAAAATGCGTATGTGTGTGCCAAGCTAGAAAATATATGCAAGATGAAAATACCTTCACTAGGGAGGGAGAAAAACGTGGATTTTAGAATACCATGGACTTTCCACTTTAACTGTCTACATGTTCTGCTATGGTGTTGCTACAGTTTCTTAGGAACTCACCTCCTGATCCTTTTTATTTTGCACGCATTCAGTTATCTACACGTCAGGCCCTTCAGCGCCTGCCCTGAAGGGCGTGTCAATCCCACGTCTGTCTAAGCACTTGGTTCCTGGGTGGGTCACTCGACACAGGGCCACCTGCTCCAGACTTCAGATGGGGACGTCAGTGCCACCCTGGAGTGATGCAGCTCGTCAATCCTAATAGCAGGCTTGCTTCCTCTCCCACCCGGAGCTGCCATACGGGCTTCCAAACCCAGACACGTTCTATTTCACAATTATTTCCTTATTAGTCATTCACTTCCCACTTCCCTTTGCTGTCACCTTCTTATAAAACACACAGGTTGAGCGAGCTCTGTGTGTCTGAATCACTGCCAGGCTCCCAGCTCCCCGCCTGCTTGCCCCAGCCGCTCACCACCCAGCTTAACTCAACTGCACAAGGCTTCATGGAGTTCGGCTCCAGCCAAAGATGGGAAAACAGCTACTGCTGGTGTCAACTGCAAAGTCTCCCTCCTGCCTCTCCATCTCTCTCCCTCCTTCCTGACACATTACCTTTTCACAAAGAAGCTACTTGGGGAAACATGCCTAGGTGTCACGCGGTGACAAAGGCAATTATCCAGGGAGATGGGCTCAGCAGGCCAGTGCCCAGAAATGGGGAGACAAGGGAGCTGGGCCTTTTACTCACATCCCACTGGCTTCAAGTACCCATTTTACCCGCCATGACGGGCCTTGCTGTCTGCTTAAGGTCAGCTCTGCCTCTCAGAATGATGAGTATGGAAAGATAGGAGATGGCAGACTGGTATTTACAGACTTGTGAGCCCAATGGCCGGCTGCAGCCCCAGAATGAGGCGTGGGCAGCAGGTCCATAATGAAGGACTGCAAGCCGGAGCCAAAGACAACTGCCAAGTCCCTGTCACCTGGTGATGGAGGGATGGGTTGAGACTGCCTGTGCCAGGGAGGCAGGGGTACCATACCTGCACCCAGTGCCTACCATGTGCTCTGTCACGGAGCCGCTTTGGCTGTGGCAGGCAGCCTAACATTGGTTAAATTGCTCCGAGGGTGGCCACAGTAAGGCTCCAGCTGATGCAATAGAAAGGCTCAGATGCCTTCAAATTGATTTGTTCTTAAACTGGAATTTGTTTTTCCTTTGGGCAGAGGGCCCTGTCAGTTCCATCAAGGGCATCATAAGACCCTCCAGGAGAAAAAACAGTTCCTCTCCAGCGCATGGGGCGGGCTGGCCTTCCATGGCTGCTTTCCTGGTCTTTCCAGCCCTTGCGCTCTCAGCCCCAAGCAGCCTTTCAAAGCCATCTTGCCTCGTATTTCCCTGCTGACGCTCTGGCTCTCTCACTGTCTTTTTGACTTTCTGCTTTAAGTTTGCGAGAAACTTTTTGTACAAATACATTTTGCCGGCGGTATCCTTTGCCCCTTCTCTCTCCTATTTCCTTCCCCTGATCCCTAACAGGCAAGAAAATGCAAGCACGGCCACAGGTGCACACACACTCGCCACCGCCCCCTCCCACCTCCTGCCACACACACGTTCTGGAAGAAAATAGAGTGCCAAAAAATTCTTTCTTGATTTGCATAATAAAAGTTTGCTATCTCTGTCCATTCCATTATTATGCCAACGTGCAGTATTTCAATGCAGTGGGAAAAAACAGTTGGACGCTCCGTGATTTAAAGTTACATGCATCCCTCACGCAGAAAGTTGGAGAGGGTATTTTTTCTTCCCCTGCAAGAAACTGGGTGCCTTGAGGGAGTTAGATTTATATGGTTCAGATCATTTTTAAGGTGAAAAAATGCAAACTATAATATTAAAAAGTGACGGTGCTTGAAATCCCTCAGACACTCCAAGTACTAGTCATAAAGATTTTCGATTTTATTTCACTTTTTACAGATTCAGAAGCTGAGGGACAGGTAGGACGTGACTCTCCTTAATTCTAGGCCCTGGCCGGTCCCCACAAAGTGGAAGGCAGAATATGTCATGTTGAAATATCTTTGCAGCCCCATCAGTTCTGACACACAGTATGGACTTGATAAACATCGCTTTATTAATAAATGACTAGAAAGGACCAACTCAATATATTCCCCACAGGAACTATTATTAGGACAATTATTTAATAAATGTATGAATCCAATATTCCTCCCATATTTCAGGCCCTGCAGAAGAATCAGCTGAGCCAGCAAACTGCCCTGGACAGCAGGACTGGACACCAGCAGCTAAATTAAGAATGCCTTAGTTTCTCTTATTTTCACATATAGCCTCAACTTCTGGGTGTTGAGAGATTAGGACTATTTGTGCAGTTGACGGAGAGCTGACTGCTGGTTTGAGCAGACTTGCTCCATAACCCTCAAGGACATAGCTTTGGGTGCGTTTACACCTCAGCGTGGTGGGACAGACAGAAGCCACAATGGTGGCTTGTTGAGCTTGCGGGTGACTCTGCCCGGGTGGCATGTTAGTATCATCTATGGAGCTTTTTAAGTGGTACCTACTGCCCAGATCCCTCTCTGGACCAATTAAATCAAGATCTCTGGAGTGGGGTCCAGGTGTCACATTCTAAAGCTCTCTAGAGGGGCCTGCGGGGCAGCCAGGGCTGGCACCTATGAAAGCCACCGGGAAAACCAGGCTGGGAGGAGAGGGATCTCTTCTGCCTCCTACAAGCTCCAGCTTGGCTTCCAGTCAATAGCACCATTCAAACTTTTAAGCAGATCACCTGGGCATCTTGCTGAAACGCAGATTCTGACACAATAGGTCTGGGTGGGGCCTGAGATTCTAGAACATGCTCTGGTTATTCAGAATCTCAGAATTCTCTGCCCACACAGTCAGAATTTCCAAAGCTTCTGCGGTCTTCCGTGGAGCCATGCCCCCAAGGAGGGCACCCCAGAGAGCTCTCTCCAGTTGACCTGAGTTGTGGCTAAGGGCAGCCCTTCGGGGGCATGGATGGAGCTTGGGTGAGAAAGTCCCTCTCAGGGCAAGATGGAACTGGGGCGAAAGAGGGGTGGGGCAGGCCATGTGCTGGGGGTGTCCATTCGTACTCTTGTCCTGGGCCCCGCTAATGTCAGGGGCAGGCCTAGTGCCCAGACTCGATGCCCAGGCCTGCATATGGAAGGGCTGACGGAGCTCAACGCAGGCTGCATCCCAAGACTTTGCTGGTCACTCTGGGCTTGGAGATCCCACCTCACACACAGGGACCGCAGGGAAAGCATCGTCACTGCAATGATAAAATGTCAGTGGATTCTGATCTTCAGAGGTCCTTTCTCTGCCTTGGTGTAAGCCAGCTTCGGCTATGAGGGTGGCAAATTCCAGCCCCTGCCTCCCAGTTGACCAATTTTTACAAAATGGCCCACCTTCTGGAAAGTGGCTTCTTTGTCCTGGGAAGCAAAGAATAAAAGCTTCACTGTAGAAATCACAGTGCTGGGGCTTTTTTCAATACTGTCGTTTAGCACCACTGAAACACTCCTGAGATTTGATAAAGAGTTCATTATATAGGAGCAAAATGATGCAAAGAAGAACAAGAGTCTATTTGAATTTCTCCTTCTGTGAAATACAGCTGGTGGTTATACATGCCTGTAAGTCCTGTTTGCTGAGTGCCTTCGGAGCATTCTTAAGTCTTACAAAGGAAGGTTCTAGAAAACAGCTGGACCCTTATCCTTGCTGGACCAGTGACAAGAGGAGACCATTCAGAGCTCCAATTCAAGGCCTCTATCCCTGCAGTTGTGACTTTTTCTGCTATCCGCTCTCCCCTCTCCGTGTTCTTTCCTGGGCCTCAGGTGGGACTCCTGAAAATGACATTGTGGTATGTTGCTCTGTGCACAACACCTAAAGTCCCTTTACCTAGAAGACTGTCCTCAGCCTCATTCTGAGTTTTCTGTTCTCGCAGGAGTATCTTTTGAATTGCCTGCGGGATACATTCTTGACATTTGTCTTAACTGCGCACAAAATAAATTCTTGCCTTTCCTCCACCAGAAAGAGAGGGAAGAAAACACGGTAGCAGAGGAAGAATCTAAACAACCTTCAAGGTCAGGCCAGAGAGAAGGAGATAATCTTTACCTTCTCTGAGATCAAAGTAAGAAGAGGCAGTTCATTTCCTTGCCTGTGCAAGGGGCCGTGTAGACACAGCAGGAACTGCCACCTAGTGAGATCTCTGAACCTTCTCTACACCTTCTCAAGCAACACCAATAAAAAGCGCCACTGGGAATGAACACCTTGCATTCCTTTTTTTACAGAACACTTTAATGGCAATTCCATGAGTTAGACGGGAAGCACACGTGTTGTTATCATCACTGGAAGCGGGGACCCGAGTGAGCTGCCGGCACTATCCCAGCTGGTCGGTTGGCCTCGGGGCTGGGTCTCAGCTTCCTGATAAGGCTGCGCTCGCCCTTCCACGGCTATTCGAAAACTCTGAGTCTGGTGAAGTATTAGGGATGGCGGGGTTTCCACCACAGCTTAAGTTGCAGTTCTAAAACATTTCGATGTGTTTCCAAATGGAAATAATGTGGGCTTCCCACTTATCTCCTTGTTAACGCTGGGCTGGAGGGCAGGATGGTTGGACTTCCAACTAGCCTTATTAGCATTGACACAAACCACAAATGCAACTTCATTGGAAAAAAAAAAAAAAGCAAAAACAGAGAGAGAGGGAGAGAGAGAAAGCGCGCTCTCTCCTCTGCCTAATTGCCTGGTCTAGTGAACTGTGAGGCAGTGTCTCAGGGGCTTGACTCCTAACCAGAAAACTCCAGGGAACATGTTGCTGCTAAGTGCCCAGCCTCGCTGGAGGCAAACCGACCAGATGATCTGATTACAGCTTCATCAGCCCAACTCGAGTCCGGCATGGCTCCTTTCCTTAAGGAATTTAGAGTAAAACTGAATTTTAAAAAAATAATTGGAACCGCTTTATACCTCGCCTATGGCTATAAAGTCGAAGAAGGGAGTAGCTGCTTTTCTGTATTCAGAAGGTCTTTGCGGTGGGGAGGGGAGCAGACCTAACAGTGAAATCAGCTGCCAGTGTCACCTTGTCATCAGCTGTGAAGTGCCCTGGGGGCTCCCAGCCACCCCTGGCTGCAGCCCTCACCTGTTCTTGTTTTAGGGTACAGCCTTGTTTTAAAAATGACACCTAGAGATCTGCGATGTCTGCAAAAATCAGGAAAATAGTTAGTGTTCCAACGTATTTGTGAACATGAAAAAAAAAGGTATATTCAATACTTTTGTAGGAAACGTCAGTCTGGCATTTGAGGAGAAGGGATTATGTTTTTCTGCTTTAAATTTTTGGTCACATGTCATCCATCTATGCTATATATGCACACGCACACGTTTATGCATGTGTCTATGTGTGTAAATCCCTTAGATATACGCCTTCCCCTATATAAATAGTCAAGTCTGTGTGTACCTTTGTGTGAACGCACCCTATAAATTAAACATGCATACGCGAGGGCTGAGCAGAAAACCGGCTTTCAGCAATTCTTGTTGTTTTTGTTTTCGACACAATTATGGCACCTTTAATTTTACTTCTGTAACAGAAGGTGTGGGGCTTCTGGCTATAACACCAAACGGTTCTCTCTTTCTTTTCCCCACCTTTTTTTTTTAAAAATCTGAGGAAGGAAGGAAGAAAAGTAGGAAGGAAGGGTTTTAACAGAGTTAAGTGGGATGTAAGTGTCTCTAGAAAGCGACTTGCCTCTCAGAGCTAACAGGGAGGGAAGAAACAGAAACTGAAGGGGACTTTCCTGTTCCATCTCCTGCACTGCTAGTTCTGGCACAGCCCTTCTGCAGGGCAGATTTGTGATACGCCTGCACTTTGACCCAATTCTTCTAGGAATTTATCCTAAGGAAGCAACTAGACAAGTGTGCAAGGCTGAAGTGTTAGAATGCACAGGAGTGACAAGTGAGAGAATTGGAGACAAGAAAATGCTCTGTCAAGGCAAGACATTATTTAACACTCGTTAAATAGATCATAAGACATCCCCGCTTTAGAATAATGAACTGCCATTCAAATGGTGATGATGCATATTTCTTGCCTGGAAAGATAATGAGTCGATTTTTAATGAGCATTGACCAAGTGGCAGGTGCTTTACATATATTGTCTGATTCGATGCTCGTAACTCCTCCTTGAATTAGGTATTATATTATTCATTTGGTAGATGAGGAAAATGGCCTGAGGTTAAGGAGGCCCGAGGTCACAGACTTCATAGGCAGTTGTCAAGACTTGAGCTTTTAGAACCCACTGCCTAAGCATCTTTGTGAAGATTCCACCAGCATCCTTTTGAAATAAGACAGAGAAACCAAAGGACACAATTTGTGCAAATATATTAACAGAGAGAGGAAAGCAAAAGAGTTGGAGAGATCATGCAGTGGTTAAGATGTGCAGACTTTGGAGAAAGAGAATCAAGTTCAAATCCCAGTGCCATACTTACTAGTTCTGTAACCTTGGGCAAGTAACGACATTTCTAGCACTTCGGCTTCCATAACTGTGAGGGAGAGAGAATGTTGCCCATCTCAGAATTTGCTGTAAGGCTAAATAATAAAGGAGAGCTGTCGTCTATGCAGAGAGACAAGGAGAAGGATGCTCATCTATTAATAGCAGTCATATCACTGGGCAGCATAACTTGGGGATCATTTTTATTTTTTCTTTGCCCTTTTCTGTAATTCTTTAAAACTATTTCAAAGAGTTTACATCCTTTTCTAAATAGAAAATCCAGTGAAGCTCTTTTCATTTTGAAAAATAATAATTAGGGACAAAAAACGAGAACAGGGAGGAAAAGGGAGAGGAGGTGAAGCTGGAGAAGGGAAGGAACAGCCACCTCCTCCGGAGCTAGCTGTTGCCGGCAGGACCTGGAGTTTGAATCAGAGCCTTCTGCCTTTCCTGTGTGGGAACGTGTGCTTTATCAGCTCAAAGAACATTCGGCAGGAAGGAGGCAGGTCTGTCCTTGGAGCAGGGCTTTTGCTTAGGCTGCTGTGACCAGGTCTGGCCCAACTTCTTCCCTCCCTCCCTTCCTTTCTTTCTTTCGAATTTCTCCTTCTTTCTTTCCTTTTTTCTTTCTTTCTTTCTTTCTTTCTTTAATTTCCCTTTCTTTTCTCTCTCTCTTTCTTTGTTTCTTCCTCTTTCTCTCCCTCTCCCCCTCTTTCTTTCTTTCTTTCTAATTTTCTTTTTTTTTAATTTCTTTCTTTCTTTCTTTCTCTCTCCCTCTCCCTCCCTTTCTCTCTCCCCCCTCTTTCTTTCTAATTTTCTTTCTTTCGAATTTCTCTTTCTTTCTCTCTCTCTTTCTTTCCCCCTCCTTTTTTCTTTCTTTCTTTTATTTTTTTAAAGTCCTATGGAAGGACAGTTTATTTACAATGTTAATGATTTCTCCCATACGACAAAGTGATTCAGTTGTACATGTACACAGTCTATTCTTTTTTAGATTCTTTTCCCATACAGATTATCACAGAATATTGAGTAGAGTTCCCTGTGCTATACAGCCCTTTGCAGGAGCCCTGCCTTGTCCTGGGGCTCGGCTCTTACTGGGGCTCTGAGGAGGGGAGTCTAAATGATTCATGCCAACGTGTAAGTGATGCATCACGTTATGGGAGTCTTCCAAACTCTTTATGTGAAAATGAAAACATTAAGTGGCACCCTGAGCCTGCTGGAAGGAGACTAAATTTGTCTAACCTCTTAAAGTTAGATTTAGTTTTAGATTTGTATCAACACTCTTAGGATTCTACCTATATTTTGACCTAGCAATTCTACTTTTAAGAATGTATTCCAAAGAAATAACCATAAGTATAGACAATGTTTAGCCATATGGATATTCCCTAGAGTAGCTTTTTATAATAGTGAAAATTAAGATCTGCCTACATGTCCAACAAATCTGCCTACATGTCCGACAATAGGCGATTGTATAAATTACATCAGCCCCACTCGATGGAATACATGATCCCTTCTAAAAATGCTGTTTTGGGAATATATTTGTTGTCATGGTGAAATGTTCCCAATATAATGTTCAGTGAAAAAAAAGCAAGTCCCCAAATTACATATTCCCATGTGAAAAAAGGAAAGTTTGCCTATGTTAATACTTTTGAAAAATAGCAAAATGTCAGTATTTGTTCCTGAACTGTGATTATTTTCCCCTCTTCGTTTATTGAACACACGCCACTTTTGAAATAAGAAATAATGTTATCACAATTTTATTTTTTTAAGGCATAGGAACCCAAAGTATACCCATGCTACGCTGCAGCATGCTATGCCCCTAACTTCGCATCTCTTCCAGTGCCTCACTACTGATTTCAGCACCGGGCACAGTGTCTGACAGGTGGAAGCACTGCATAGATATTTGTTGAACCAATGAATGCGAACAAATGTGTGAACAAGCAAAATGTTGGTAACAGGAGTTCTGAGACGGGGGAGAAACTCACAACCAACTCTATACACAACTGCTTGACCTCCTCCATATAATTTGGTAATTGGGCTCCAGGGAATAAGACCCATTTATCTTTGAACTCCTCACAGTGCCTTGCTCATAGTAGGGGGAGCTCAAGAAATGTTGCATGAATTAGAAATGATGGTTTATCTTCCTCCTCCTGGGATCATTTCTGCAGACTTTCGGGCAACAGGGAAATGCATGCCCCAGGGGCAGATCATGTGCAAGAACTGTAATAATGGCCATTAAAATAGGAAGCTGTGTTGGTTGAGGTTAGATTTGTCATAAAATAACAGAAAGAAGCAAAGTGAATATGGCTTTCAAAAAACTGAAAGTTTCTCTCTCGAAATTCCTGTCGTGGCTCAGCCGTAATGAACCCTGCTGGTATCCAACTCGTATCCATAAGGACTCTGGTTTGATCTCTGGCCTTGCTCAGTGTAAGGATCTGGGGTTGCTGTGAGCTGCAGTATAGGTTGCAGATGCAGCTTTAATCTGACGCTGCCGTGAGCTGTGGTGTAGGTCGCAGACGAGGCTCAGACCCTGTTTTGCTGTGGCTGTAGTGTAGGCTGGCAGCTGCAGCTCCAATTCGGCCCCGAGTCTGGGAACTTCCATATGTCACAGGTGTGGCCTAAAAAGCAGGGGAAAAAAGTTTCTTTCTCTCTCTCTCTCTTTTTTTTTTTTTATGGCTGCACTTGTGACATATGGACGTTCCTGGGCCAGGGATTGAAGCCAACTTGTTGCAGCTGCTGCAACCCAAGCCACTGCTGTGGCAATACCAGATCCCTTAACCCACTGTGCTGGGCTGGGGATCAAACCTGTACCTCTGCTGCAAGCTGAACTGCTGCAGTAGAATTCTTTTTTTTTTTTAATGATTTTTATTTTTTTCCATTATAGCTGGTTTACAGTGTTCTGTCAATTTTCTACTGTACAGCAAGGTGACCCACTCACACATACATATATGCATTCTTGAATCCTTAACCCACTGCACCATGGCAGGAACTCCAAAAGCTTATTTTTTTTCCTAATGTACAAGAAATCTAGAGGCAGGTAGCTTGGATTTGGAAGGGAACCATCACATTTCTTCTATCTTTTTGCTCTGCCACAAGTGCCTTCCTTTCTCAAGGCCTCCTCATGGTCCAGAATGACTCCTGGAGCTCCAGTTATTTCATCAGCATTCCAGCAAGGAGGAAGGAGAAAGAGGATAAGAAATACATGCTCCCTTTCCAGAAGGTGTACATCTGACTTCCGCTTACATCCCCATTGGCCATGACTTTGTCAAGGGGGCCTGAAAAATGTAGTTTTTGTTCTGGGATGCCTTGCTCCTAGCTAGTGATTGGGGCTTGTCTTTCTGTGGAAGAAGGGAAGAACTGATAGAGGGAAATGCCTGGTAGCTTCTGCCACTGAGGTGTCCTCAGCCCTCCCATCATAGCCAACCTGAGTCTTACCAAGTATATGTCATCTGCTGCGAAAATGTAAGGGAAGTCACCCTGCCAGTGGCTTACAATTAACCAAGTGCTTCGGGCTGCTGCTGATAAACACCCCGCCAAGTTGTCCCCTAAGGGCTCATTTCCATTTCCAGTGCAGTCTCTGCTATTGCCCCAGGGGTGACCAGGTCGCTACTCTCCGCCTAGCAGAGCTGGATCATAAACTGCAAGTCAGCATCTTTCCTGCTGCAGTGGTGGCTTCTGTCCTGCAGATCCTGGCTGACTGCCGCATCCGAATAATCAGAGAAACCGAGAAGCAGCTTGAGGGATTCTAATTATATCAGTGAGGAAAGAAATAGAGGAGGTCAAAGTTTCAGAGTACGTCTTGAAGGTATTTGAATGTATTTGAGTCATTCTCTTGAGGCCGTAGGGTGCCGCCCTTTCTGGCAACCCCCTGGGACTGGCAGGCCACTAGATCTGAGAGTAGAAAAAATTGGCCGCTTTAGAGCAAAGGAAAACTAAGCGTTCTTTTTTAATGAGAGTGATAAGAAGCAGATACAAATAATCATCCTGTTAGCAGCTACAATTTAGTTAGGCGCTCTGCAGGTCCTTCTAGTTGCCAGCATCCCAGACAGCCTGGTGATCCTTGCTTCCTGGTATTTAAATCCTCACACAGTCCCCTCCCACAGACTGCACCAGGGCTGATCTATATGACCAACAGCAGGCAGTGGAGGTGGTGATGTGTCACTCCTGAGATTGAGCCAGTATAAGCACTGTGACTTCGGCCTTGGCCTCTTGGATTGATTGCTTGGGGGGGAAGCCAGACACCATGCTCTGAGGACACTCAAGCTGTCCTATAGAGAGACCTGTCTGGAGAGGAACCAGGGCCCCTGCTAAGAACCAGCAGCAATTTATCAGCCACATAGCAAACTTAGACGTGGATCCCTCAGCCCCAGTCTGGCCTTCAAATAACTGTAGCCCCAGCCGACCTCTGACTGAACTGTATGAGAAATCCCAGGAGTTCCCGTGTGGCTCGGTTGGTTAAGAACCCGACCAGTATCCATGAGGATGCGGGTTCGATCCTAGGTCTCGCTCAGTGGGTTAAGGGTTCTGGCGTTGCCGCAAGCTGCAGTGTAAGTCTCAGACACAACTCGGATCCGGCGTAGCTCTGGCTGTGGTGTAGGCCCGCAGCTATACCTCCGATTTGACCCCTAGCCTGGGAACCTCCATATGCCGCGAGTGCAGCCCTGAAAATCAAAAAAATACAATAAAATAAAATGTCACTTCTCAAACAGAACGCATTATCTCCTTTTAGATCTCTCAGCCTTTCCATTTTATGGCTTGTGCCAATATGCCATGAGCTTAAAACTTTGGCATCTACATTGTCTGTTTCCTCCTTTCAGGCCTTCAAATTGTGCCGGTCATACAGGCTTGTCAATCATGCCTTCAGAATATCCAAGAATCATTTCTCTTCCATTTGTACTTTGCCTTTGGATCATCACCCAGATGAATTCCTGGGCCCAAATGTCTGTCCCCTCAAATAGCTCTAAACTACCTACTGCAATGATTCCAAGTTTGTTCATCTGCCTTTCAAGACCCTGTTTAATTTGTTCTTACCTATCGTGACTTTGCAGAGCTCTCCAGCGCTAATCCTGCTATACACACATGTGCACACATGTGCAATCATGTAAGCACATGCATGGACACATTCACACTCTCGTGTGTATACACCGTATCCTGTACTTCACCCACATTTTCCTGCCACCTGTACAGTTTTCACTTTTTTTGTTTGTTTGCTTTATTATTTTTAACGGCCACACCCATGGCTTATGGAAGTTCCCAGGCTAGAAGTCGAATTGAAGCTACAGCTGCCAGCCTATGCCACAGCCATAGCCACGCCAAATCCGAGCCGGGTCTGTGACCTACAGCACAGCTCACTGCAATACTGGATCCTTAACCCACTGAGCGAGGCCAGGGATTGAACCCACAACCTCATGGTTCCTAGTCAGATTCGTTTCCGCTGCACCACAAGGGGAACTTTATTTTCCAAAGCTCTCCGGGGTTAATCCTGCTGCATACACATGTGCACGTGTGTGTGTGCAATTGTGTAAGCACACCCATGTGTGTGTGCATGTGTCCAGCGTGTCCTGTGCTGTCACCCACACTTTCCTGCCCCCTCCACAGTTTTGGTTCTTTGTAACCCATCCTGTAAGGAAAGGTTGTTCCGCGCCTCGGATACCAATCCCGTTTTTCTCTCCTGTCTCTGTCTCTGTGGGCTGTTATTTTCCGAGACAAGCCAGACTGCCTTTTCCTGGCTGGCTGCCTTTTCCGGATCCCTCAGGCTTCTAGAATCCCTCTGGACTCCAGAAACCTTGGGGAAAACAAAAACAGAACTGACTGACAGTAAAGCACAGCCCCGAGGGCCCAGCTCACGAACACTGCCATCCAGAGCCACCGTCCTAGGCCGACGGAGGGCTGCGGTTCATGGTTTTCTGGGCAGAAAGAGAAGTGCCCGCTAATGGGTCATGACCACAAAGATCAACCACACAAACACCCGGTAAGACAGGTGGGATAAAAAGCAACAGAAGGCCAGGAGAGGAGAAAGCTGCGGTGGGAGGTGGTGCGGGGATGTGATTAGAAGTGGCTACAGGAGCTATGAGCAGTGCAAAATAAGTCGACGATGAAGTGACTGAAGATATCTGGGATCTGTGGGGTGGCAACAAGCTCGCTCTCCCTCTCTCTCTGTCCTTCTCTCTCTCTTCCTTAGCAACGAGGAAGATCCTGGGGGAAAACAGCAGCTTCCCCGCTTTCCTTGAGGGCATGGGTCGTCTGCCGCCAGGGGAAGCCAGCTCCGTGGAGCACCTGGGCAGCGTGTGTGACCTGACAGCCTTTGCAGTTATCTGCCAGAGGCTGCAACTCAGGTGCCCACGGGGACCGGTGAGTTAATGTAAAGTTAATGTAAATGTGCAAAGAAGGGCAAGTATTAGGAAGAGAAGGAAGTGGGGGCCACGACAAACTGAAGAGCACACACCTCTCCCAAAGGCAGCCGAGTGCACATCTTCTTAAGCTACCCTGCAGGCTGGAGTTCCCGTTGTGGCTCAACAGGTTAGGAACCCAACATTGTCTCTGTGAGGATGCGGGTTGGATTCCTGGCCTCGCTCAGTGAATTAAGGATCAGGCGTTGCTGCAAGCTGCAGCAGAGGTCATAGATGCAGCTAGGCTCTGGTGTTGCCATAGCGGTGGCACAGGCCGGCAGCTGCAGCTCCCATCCAAACCCTAGCCTGGGAAATTTCATTTGCTATAGGTGCAGCTGTAAAATGAAGAAAAAAAAAAAAAAGAGAGAGATATCATGTAGACTAAGTAAGATATGTACTTGGGATGAATATGACCCACAGGCACCCTGCGTATAATCTCTGCGTGTAATCTTGTGCATATCACAAGAACAGATGATGGGAATGATGACCTTGAATGGCCAATGTGTTGCTCAAGCTCTTTCAGACTGCCAGGACTGATGGGCTCTCTGGGGCCTGCTGTAAGTGTACCTGGGGAGGTAAGTTGGATGACATGACTTCACCAGCCACAAAGCCAGGTCAGTGATCAGTCAGGAACCATAGTGCTCCTGTGGCTCCACAGAGCTCTAGAAGGTCAAGAGCGGTGGGGCTTGGCCATCTTATTGGTCCCTTAGCAGTATTAGTGGCTTTCTCCCCTTAAAGGCTGTGCCAGAGTCGTGATTCTCCTATGGTTACCCTATAACTTTCCAACTTTCTTTCTTTCTACCTCATGGTTTCTGCTTATTACGACTTATCGCTTCATAGCAACTGCTTATTCATTACTTATCTTTCAAGAACCCACCCACCTCTACCAGCCATCTTCCCCTTAACATTTCTTTGGCCTGGACTGTGTCACCTGAGCTGCAAGGCAGGCTGGGAAATCAAGTCCCTAGCTCTCCATCTAGATTGACAGCATCTTGTTTCTTATGCATAGGAACTTTCTCATATGTGTGCCCTATGTATTTCTAGGTCAATGCATCATACAGCATTGGCTGTCTTAGGCAGGAAGTGTGAGATAACACAAAAACACAGAAAAAAAAAATAGGTCCATAGTCTATTAACTATAATCTCAAAACAGTTGACTTTACCGAATGCCGGGTGAAAGAGGGCTACTGTAAGGATTAAATACAATAGCGTTATTACAGTTTCTAGTCCTGAAGAGATACTCCCAAATGGTTACAATTTTACTGTGATGTGCCATCTTCTGGTTGATGGACACGTGGCAGGTGGATGCAGAGTAGAAAGTAGTCAAGCCTGAAGGTCAAGAGCACAGGCCCTGAAGTCAGGCTGTTGGGTCCAAACCCATCCTCTACCACTTTGTGATCTTAGAGAAGTTACTTGGCCTCTCTGAGCTTCAATTTCCCTATCTATAAACTAGAGACAGTAATAGAACATAACTCCTCACGGTATATTTGGAAGATAAGAGAATGCACCTAAAACACTTGGCGCTGTGCCTGGCACAAAGCACACACACAGTAAGTGTTGGCTATTATTAATATTGATTGCTTTTTTTTTCTCCCTTGGCCCAGAACTAAAACTTATTGACCCAGAAGAACAAGTTCCTTGCTGTTGTAACTCTTTAAAATCAAGAAGTCTTTAATCACCCCAGACACATACCCTGTTGTAACTGGAAACAGCAGTAAATCAAGAGGAAGGTGTTAGGGTGAGGTGGTCTGCTCTGGATTCAAGCAGTAAGAGGGTCCATTGTCTGCAGATAATTTTTTAGAATAATTTTTTAAAAACCCAAGTAAAACTGAACATCGCTCTGATTTTTATTGTCACCAGGTGCCAACATTTCTAAACAACATAAGGGATAAAATAGCCTCCCTCTTCCATCTCGTTTGCTAAGTTAAAGTATGGCTGCAATTAGTTTTAAGTTGGCCTGTTTTTATTAGTTAGCCTTTAATAAACACTGTATTCTACTGGAGAACTTCCGGTTACACAGGCAGCATCGGCCCCTCCCTCCCAGGCTCAGATGCTAACAGTTTGGAATCCAGCCCCTGCAGCCCCTCACACTCCTGACTGCAAACAATGGATTCAGAATCAAGGATGAGCACTCAGGGCCCGGAAAGACAAAGAAATGAAACTTGAATTCTCAGCTTCGATTCTCTGTGTCTTCCGGGAATTTGTCTTTGTACTTAAAGTCAAAGCAGCAAACGGAGGGTGAACTGGGAAGTGGGATATTGTTTGGCAGATGTGAATTTTAGCTCCTGCAGGATACGCTTTATTACAGTTGAGTGATTGAGTGATTTTTTAAAAAATGAAACCACTCTTAAAATTACTTGTTTTCAAAATTAAAGAACGATTGGAGTCCCCTTCGTGGCTCTGCGGTTAACGAACCCTGCTAGGATCCATGAGGATGTGTGTTTGAACCCTGGCCTCGCTCAGGGGGTTAAGGACCTGGCGTTCCCGTGAGCTGTGGTATAGGTCACGGATGTAGCTCGGATCTGGCGCGGCTGTGGCTGTGGCATAGGCTGGCAGCTGTAACTCTGATTCGACCCTTGGCCTGGGAACTTCCACATGCCACGGGTGCGGCTCTTAAAAGAAAGCAAAAGTAAATAAATAAATAATAAATAAATAAAAAAGAAAAAGTCAAGGAGATTTTGCTAATTTCTGATGACCACAGAATTCATTCATTTTGTTCCGTGGAGGAGGATGTTAGAAATGACTTGCTCTGGTGGATTAGATTAAGTTTTGCTGCCCCGGTGCTGCTACTAACCAAGATGGGAGAAGGCAGAGGAAAGTGAGCAAAATACCATATTCCATCAATCCTAAAATGTATAACTTTATTCATATTTTAACCTATCTGAAGTCAGAATGCATCTCTCAATCACCATTGGCCAGGTAGTAGTCATGACAGATTGTCAACACTGAAGGCTTTGGATCAAACCTAGAAACAGCTTGGAAGAAAATCCTGGTGACAGTAAAGGAGTACTCTTTAAGAAATGCTGTAAGAGCAACAAACTTTTTGAAACAAAGTGTTATGGGCAGAGCAGGTGAGGCTGCTGAAAACTAGGAGGGACTTAGGAGGGTCAAACTGTCAGTAGGAAATTTTAGGAATACTCAAACTAATTTATTTCTACTTTTTTTGGATATATATATGTAAGATAAAGGTTGATGTGTAAGGATGCTCTTTTAACAAACAGAGCATTTTTAAATTAAAAAAAAAAATGGAGTTCCCTTGTGGCATACCAGGTTAAGGACTTGATGTTCTCATCGCTGTGGCTCGGGCTACTCCTGTGGCACAGGTTTAATCCCTGGCCCAGGAGCTTCCACATGCCACTGGTATGGCCAAAAACAAACAAACAAACCAGGTAGTCGAACGTCAAAAGAATACTGTTAGTTGTTAAAAAAAGAAAAAGAAAAAAGAAAAAGAAACCCAGACATCTCAAGCTAATTTTAGTGTTTTTCTGTGTCTGGGAAGATGCAAGAGTCTGGGCGTGTTGAAATTGTTCCTGTGATACACACCATAACTATCCAGGGCCAGCATCTTGTTTTCTTCCACCCTGAATCCCCTCAGGGTGCTCTGCAGGGGGTGGCTGCAGTGACTGATGGCTTGTTGGCTACAATATCCTTTGTTTGCTGAAATGGCAGATGTCATTCTTTGTCCACAGTGCCAGAGCAAATACAGTCCATAAGGCTTGCCTAAGAATAGGAGGGACCTTAGACAGAATTGGGCCCAAACCCCTCAGACCTCTTTGACAGCTGTCCTAAGGGAAGTTGTCCCAGGTCACCTGGACATGGAGCAAGGAGCCTTGGATGCGAGTTCTACCGTAACTAGACTCGTTTTTCCATCAGCCACACCCGACCTCACTGAAATGGTACCACAACGTCTGTGCTTTGCAAACTATGATAAGGCACCAGTATTTTACAATTGACAGACAAATACTGGTACACAATTCAGGCCATTGCCCGACTCGAGCCAACTGGTGGCTCGTGGCGCAAGTTCGTGTCATCCCAAAGGTGTCCCCTCCTCAGCACCGCAAACGATCAGCACTTGGCTGGAGCAGCTGTCTAGTTGCCACAGTGGTTTCCAAACCGTTACTCTCCATTCTGTTATCTAGTGACAGTCCTCAGGCCAGCTTCCAGTAGCTCCGTATCGTGTCACACAGAGACTCTAACAAAGATAGATGATCAGGAAAACATCCCTGGATATTTCTAGAAGCAAATGCTCAGCCTTTGGGCTGCTTTGTCCTCCCCCCCCCCCCCACAGCATATGGAATTTCCTGGGCCAGGGATCAACTCCGAACCACAGCTGTGACCTACACTGTCATGGTCTGTGCACATGGGTCTGAAAAGAATTTCCTGGCTCGTATCAGGGTGAACAGAAAGAAGAGTTTATTGGGGATGGTGAGGTGGAGAGAAAGCAGTTTGTTAAGATAGGAGACACAGCCAGCGCCGCGGGACGGCTTCCTGAGGATCAGGGAGAGCCGATAGTGAGTGCGTGGTCACGTCTGTTTTTATAACCCAGGGAGAGGAGAGGTCTCAGGATACACCTGCTGACCTGCTGATGGGCTGGGGAAAGAGGGGTCTTACAATACACCTGCGGATTGGTCGGGGGCGAATAAGGGCCCTATAGAGGTGGGGTGAGGAGTGGGCCACATACCTTTGCCAGCAGGGGGCAGGAGGGAGCAGGCCAGGATGCTCACATTACAGTGACACGGGTGGGCGATGCCGAGGGTCTGGTCATTCTTGTTTTGGCCAGAGGCTTTGAGTTCTATTTCCTTGAAGGGACCTTGAAGCCCAACATACACCATCTGGCTCCTTAACCCACTGAGCCAGGCCCGGGGATCCTCACTGCCGTAGATACCGTGGCAGATCTTAACCAGCTGTGCCACAGTGGGAACTCTTGGGCTGCTTGGTCTTTGTTAAATTCCTATGAGAGTTAAGAGTCCAGGTTTGAGGCAGAGTCACTCACTGCTGGCTCCGTGGCCTTGGGCTGGTGTCTAACCTCCCTAAGCATGAATTTCCTCATCTGCAGAACGAGGGATCATTAGTACCCAGCTCAAGGGGATCGTCAGAGGTCTGTGTGTGTAGACGCAGGGGCTCTGCTGTTCACTGGGCTAGTAAGTAGTGTTGTCAGCCCTCCCCTCCTTTTTGGGTTGGGGGATATAGGTTATGGGTCACAGTTAAGGCAGCGCAGGCGGAGCCCCCCTGCAGGAGTCGGGGTTTGGGCTCTGGCTCTGTTCTCCGGTGACCAAGGATGAGTCCCCAGGCTGTGGGCGTTCGACAAGCATGGCCCCGTGCCAGAGCCATGGGCTCTGATTGAGAAATGGTCTCTGCCCTGAGATCGCTCACATTTTGGAGTAGCCAGAGATGCTGACGGCATACAGCTGCCATCACAGAGGTGGGAACGCTGGCAGCTCCGGTCGGAGGGGCCCCTCCCACCGGTGGCTCCGAGCTGGAGCCCAGAGTTGTCATGAGTTAGGGCCACGCTAGACGGGGGTACCTTCCCCTTCCTTGCCTCCCTCAAGGAGACATTTTCACCTGAAGATACTCTTTACTCCTGGTGTGATCTGAATGGCAAATCTGGGAGAATAAGAGGGTGCCGCATGCTGGGTGCTCTGCTTAGCTGCCCCCTCATCTTGCCTCTTGGAGTGTCCCCTGGTGGGAAGCTGTCTGTCTGTGCTCCAGGGGCAGGCTGCCGCGCATTCCGGTGCCCAGTGGGAACCCCGTCTCTCATCAAGCTCTGCCTGCAAATGGGTGAGGGTTTGTCTGGTTTGGCTTTGAGTTCACAGCTGCATTTGGCCCCTCCCGCAGCCTGGTTCTCCTCCTTCACCTTTATCAGATATATGAGTGGGGCACTATTTGCCAAGACTGTCTGCTTTGTTTCTCAATAAGTTAGGAATTTGGTCGAGATAGAGGGGGTACTATTCCTTGGCCCCCTGAGGAACCCCAAGAGTTAGACATTATCCTCATCAGACAGTCCGCAAGCTCCTTGCAGGAGGACCTACGATTATGTTGACAGAGTGGCATCTCTGCCTGGGACACATGGAGTGGTTACTCACTGATATTGGTTAAACCAATTCACCGTTTGATGGGGGGTGGTGAGCAGAGAGAAACAGGAAAAGCTTCAGAGAAAAGGAAACGTTTCATTCGTGCTTCAAAGGAGAAGAAATCTGCCAACGCGACAGGGTAGAAACAGGCCCCTATAAGGGATGGGGCATGTTCTGTGACAACTTCTAAGTCTCCGTCTTTCTGAGATCCAGTTTTGTCATCTGTAGAATGAGGATAAGAAAATGGCCCTTGCCTCCCTCCCAGGGTCCTTGGGAGTGTCATGTGACATACCGGAGGCAGAAATGTTTGGAAAACTGTGAAGTGCTGTACAAATCATTATATAATGCTCAGCCTCCAGCATAAACATCAACTCTGAGCAGGGTCGGAACAGAAAAATTTTTTTTCAATCTTTTATAAATGGAACTCGCTCAGAAATGACTTTCATTAATGTCTAGTGCCTACAATGGAACCACCAAGCCTTTTGCCTCTTACTAAAATTCTGGTAAAACGCAGTCTGGCTTGCCTGTATGGATATGTTAAAAATGGTATTTTCAGAGGGAACAGTAGAAAAACAGACAGTGTCATCAGTTTGACTTCTCCCGCTAGGATATTTCCAGGCTGCTGATGTCCAGGCAAACAACACGTCCAGGAACCAAATGAGCACCTTACGAATTTCTTCCTTCTGTCCCATTTGCATAGAGGGGAGGCCAGTGGAAAATGGAGTGGCAATCAAATTTCAATGGTAATGAAACAATGAGGCGTTTTTGCGACAGTAGATGGGTGTTGAAATAATCATGAAGGCAGCAGCTGGCTCCTTTCTCTCCTTTGTCCAATTAGGAGCAGTTTTCTCTGCGAGAAATACTCAAAGGCAATCATACCTTGATCCTCCTTGTGTCAAAAGTCTGTCTGAAAGGTTGACTTCCCATCATTCCACACTGTTTCAAAGAAGAAAGAGCAAATCTCCTTTTCTGCCTGAGTATGACAGCGCCTCGGAGAGGGCTCGCTAGCTCTGAACAGAAGTCTTATTTCCTCCCCGGTGTGTGGGTGAAGGCTGTGTCTTCCAGGACTGGAGAGAATTATGCCAGCTGAGGTAAGTACCCAGCTGCAGGCGGCGAAACTTGAAGGGTCTCGTGGGACGGGGGAGAAAAAGTCTGCACGAAGGCCAGGGGGTTCAGGGTTGCTGCCGATCGGCGGCTCCGGGAAGAGAGAGGCTCTGTAAATAATCCACCTGCAGACAGTTTAATGCTTTGAACATAGGAACAGGCCATGTGCAGAAACCACTGGATGGGGCAGAGAGCAAATTTCACTCCCAGCAAATACAGCTGCGCTTTCACGGGCAAACGAAAGTTCTGGCAGCCTGGGGAGGAAGAGGGAAGAGAAGGAGGAGGGCTTTGAAATACAGCCGCAGCCCCTCTCCTGCCTCTGGGGCGCCCCAGGGAAGGGGCTGTGTTGCAGAAGAGATCCTGGCTATGGACTAGAGCCAGTCATTTTTATTTTTTTTTCCCAGACTTAAGACAGTTTTCCAATTGCTGACAGACCTCAGGAGCCCGTATGGTTCCCTGGTGGCCTCTATATATGCATCATGGTGCTAAGTCTTCTGCGGGATTCACAAGAGTCATCATCATAATCCTTAGCATCAGTAGGGTAGTGTATGGTTTCCTAAGTGGTTTTCACCTAAAGTGTTGTTTATTTTTGCCAATAATCATGAGAGATAAGAAAGAATGTGGCATTTATTTCCCTGGAAGAGGAAGAAAAGAATAAGACTTCATAATAAGAATAGTTCAGGAGCTCCTGTTGTGGCTCAGCCAAAATGAATCTGACTAGTACCCATGAGAACACAGGTTCGATCCCTGGCCTCACTCAGTACATTAAGGATCTGTCGTTGCCATGAGCTGTGGTGCTCGGATCCCTCGTTGCTGTGGCTGTGGTGTAGGCCGGCAGCTATAGCTCCAATTCAACCCCTAGCCTGAGAAACTCCATGTGCTGCAGGTGCGGCCAAAAAATAGAGAAAAAAAAATAATAGTTCAGATGTGGAGTTCTCTTGTGATGCAGTGGGTTAAAGATCTGGCATTGCTTCTGCAATGGCTTGGGTCGCTGCTGTGGTGGGGGTTCACCATGAGTACAGCCAAAAAGAAAAAGAAAAAGAATAGCTCATGAGTTCTCGTCATGGCTTAGTGGTTAACGAACCTGACTAGGAACGATGAGGTTGCGGGTTCGATCCCTGGCCTTGCTCAGTGGGTTAAGGATCCAGCGTTGCCATGAGCTGTGGCGTAGGTCGCAGATGCGGCTCGGATCCTGCGTTGCTGTGGCTGTGGCGAAGGCCGGCAGCTACAGCTCCTGTTAGACCCCTAGGCTGGGAACCTCCATATGCCACAGGTGAGGCCCTAGATAAGGCAAAAAGATAAAAAAAAAAGAATAGCTCAAATGAATTGAGTACTTACCAGTCTTACTTTCAGAATTAGCGCATTTAATTCTCATTAGCACCTTTTAAGGGAGTGCTATTGTCATCTCCAATTTGCAGTCTAGAAAACAGGCTCAGAGAGGCTGAGTGAATTGCCTAGGTCACACCCCTAGGATGCGGCAGAGCCAAGGCTCCAAGCAGCTGAAGGAGAAACAGTAGTCTCTGAGTCCCTGTGCTCTGCTGCCCGAGTCCCCTCTATGTTGACACTGAGTCCCGTTTCTACCCTGGGGAGTGATATTCGACGAGCATGGAAAGCCTGCTGTGTGTCAAGAACAGCTCTAGACACTGGGATGCATTTATTCATTCAACAAATATTTCCTGGGTGTTCATTACGGGCAGGCGCTGTTTGGTGCTTGGAGTACATCATTGGACAAAACTCTCTGCCCTCCCAGAGCACAGATTTCTGTTGGGACGAGCAGATAGTAATGACGACATGCAGTGAGGTCCTGCTGTAGCACAAGGAACTGTATCCAGTCTCTTGAGATAGAAGGTGACAGAACACAGCAACATGATAGAACTAGAGATTCTCATGCTAAGTGAAGCAAGTTGAGAAGAGGACAAATGATAGCATATGATACCACTTATAACTGGAATCTAATATAGGGCACAGATGAACCTATCCACAGAAAAGAAACAAACTCGTGGACGTGGAGAACAGACTTGTGGTTGCCCAGGGGAAGGGGGAGGAAGTGGGATGGGCTGGGAGTTTGGGGTTAGTAGATGCAAACTGTTGCGTTTGGAATGGATGGGCAATTAAATCCTGCTGTACAGCACAGGGAGCTAACTATATTTTATCACGTGATGGAACATGATGGTGGATAATGAGAGAAAAAAATGTATGTATACATATAACTGGGTCACTTTGCTGTACAGCAGATATTGGCAGAACATTGAAAATCAACTGTAATAAAATTAAAAAAAGACATGATGGAAGATAGTATGAGAAAAAGACTATATATATATATATGTACATGTATATATACAATATGACTGGATTACTGTGCTATACAGCAGAAATTGAAACAACATTGTAAATCAAGTATACTTTAAAAATTTTTTTAAAAGTCATGGTATGTTTAAGGGGACAGTATATTAGAAAGTGATAAGCTCTATGGAAAAAAGGAATCTTAGGGCACAGTAAGGAGACCGGGAGTGCTGGAGTGGGAGTTAGGGACAGAATACCCTTGTATATAGGGTGGTCAGGGGAAGGCTCTTTGAGAGGGTGACAATCAAGTCTGTGCATTGAAGGAAGTGAGGGAAGTAACCCAGCCTTTGCCCAGGGAAAAGCATTCCAGGCAGAGGGAACAGGCAATGTGTGGTGTATTCAAAGAACAGTGAGTGCAGTGGGGATCAGTGGGAGATGTGTCACCCTGCCATGGGGCACCCAGCCATGGGGGTCCTCATAGGCCATTGGAGAGATCTGTCTTTCACTCGGAATGAAATGGAGAGCCCTGCCAGGCTCAGAGTGGAGGAACAGACCGTTCTGACCTCTGTGTTTAAAGGACCACCCTGGCTGCTGTGGTTTTGTTTTTTGGGGTTTTGTTTTTGTTTTTTTGTCTTTTTAGGGCCGCACATGTGACATGCAGAGCTTCCCAGGCTAGGGGTCGTCCAGTCGGAGCTGTAGCTGCCGGCCTACGCCACAGCCACAGCAATGCCAGATCCGAGCCGTACCTGCAACCTACACCGCAGATCACCGCAACACCAGATCCTTAAGCAGGCCAGATATCGAACCCGCATCCCCATGGATGCTAGTCACTGAGCCACAATGGGAACTCTCTGGCTGCCTGACTCTAAGCGGCAAGGGTGGACCCAGGGAGGCCTGTCAGGGTGCTCCCACAGTGACCCAGATCAGCGATGATGCTGATTCGGCCTGGGATGGTGAGAAGAGCTCAGATACATGTATTTCGAATGTAGAGCCGCATTGCTGATCTACCAGATACTGAGACCAGTTGAAACCTGGTGAAAAGAAAGCTGTTTTGTAGAGGAACAGAACATAGAACTTGTGAACAGTGGTTTAAGAAATCGAGAAGTAGTGCCAGCCAGGATTGAACTATACTTATAATGACCCAACAGAAAGCAGGACCATTGTAAAACTAGAAAACATAATAAAGTCTTTGTTTTTTTTTTTATATCATTCAATTCAGTGTAGTCATGCACATAAGCAAGCCTTACTAGCAAAGCCATATCTTTTATGACTTTATCCTCGTGATTGTGCTGTGAGCACAGGCCATAGAAAAACAGTATTTTTGGAACCATTGCTCCTTTGTTTTCCAAGCTGAACTCTTAACTGTTTAAATCCATTGGGAAATGCAAATAAAAGGAGAAAAAGGAAGCAAAATTATGCCTGTGTTAACTGTTCCTGTTCCCAGTAACTATGGACACCTCGTGATGATGAGCATTCAAAGGAGACTGGGATTTTTTCTTTTCCTATAGATTCCATCTGTAAGATATGGATTCAGAAAATAAAAGAAACCAGGTGGATTTGATTAACATCTGTTTCACTGGAGGACCATGAACTGTACCTAGCGAGGAAGGCAATCATCCTCTGGCCTAGTGTTTTTATCCTTTCTCAGTGTAGCAAAGGAAGTGTTTTGTTGCTGAGCTGGGTCGGATGATCATTTGATCTTTCATCACGGGCGCGTGTGCGCGGGGGACGAGCAGCGACAGTATTTACTGGCTGACTTCTCTGTGCCAGCCCTCTGCTGCCTTCTTCACCCTTGCAGACCCAGCTTGCAGGCTTTGAATTCTGCCTGATATTGTTCTTTCTTGAGAAGCACACCATCTTTAATGTTCACACAGCTGAATGAAGGTCTTGGTTTGTGCTCCGTTATCTGCTGAATCATCTTATATTTTTATTTATTTATGTATTTATTTAATCGAAGTACAGTTGATTTACAATGTTTTGTTTGTCTCAGGTGTGTGGCTAAGTGATTTATTTATACGTACATATATGTATCTATTTTTTCATGTTATTTTCTCTTATAAGTTACTACAAAATATTGATATAGTTCCCTGTGCTGTACAGTAGGCCCTTGTTGGTTATCTACCTTATGTATACTAGTGTGTATCTGATAATCCCAGATTCCTAATTTATCCCCCCCTTAATCATCTTTCATTAAGGTGACACTATTCTCAATGGAGCTCTCTCTGTTTTCAAATTTTATTGAAGTATAGGTGATTTACAACGTTGTATTAATTTCTGCTGTACAGCAAAGTGACTCAGTAATACATACATATAGGTTCTTTTTTCATATTCTTTTCCATTATGGTTTATCACTGGATATTGAATATGGTTCCCTGTGCCATACAGTGGGACCTTGGTGTTCAGCGCCCTGTGCAGACTACTTTGCGTCTACTAACCCCAAACTCCCAGCCATCTCCCTTCCTCCATCCTCTCCCTGCCCCTAGCAACCACAGGTCTGTCCTCTATCTCTATAGGTCCGTTTCTGTTTGTACACATGTTGACTTGTGCCATTTTTTAGATTCCACATGTGAGTGATGTATGGTGTTTGTCTTTCTCTTTCTGACTTAGGCTAGTCTCTAGGTCCATCTATGTTGCTGCAAATGGCATATTTCATTTTTTATGGCTGAATAATTGTGCGTATGTACCACATCTTTATCCATTCCTCTGCTGATAGACATTTAGGTTGCTTCAGTGTCTTGGCTATTGTAAATAGTGCTGCTATGAACATGAGGGTGCATGTATCTTTTAAAATCATAGTTTTGGAGTTCCCGTCGTGGCGCAGTGGTTAACGAATCCGACTAGGAACCATGAGGTTGTGGGTTCGATCCCTGCCCTTGCTCAGTGGGTTAAGGATCCGGCGTTGCCGTGAGCTGTGGTGTAGGTTGCAGACGCGGCTCGGATCCTGCGTTGCTGTGGCTGCGGCACAGGCCAGTGGCCACAGCTCCGATTAGACCCCTAGCCTGGGAACCTCCACATGCCACGGGTGCGGCCATAAAATGACAAAAGGCAAAAAAAATAAAATAAAATAAAATCATAGTTTTGTCTGGATATATGTCCAGGAATGTATCTCTGGATTATATGGCAACTCTATTCTTAGTTTTTTTGAGGAACCTCCAAACTATTTCAACAGAGCTCACTCTTAAAAGTGGACTCTGATGCTGGATTCAATTCTGAGCATCTAGGCTGGAAGATCTATGCACTCTTCTTTGCCTGGTGGCGAATTGTATAGTCAATATCAGACTATAGTTTAAGAAAGCGTGACATTCCAGACCAAGGACTAGTGCCGTAGGAACTCTGGATACACAGTCAAATTTCTCACATTAAAAAAAAAAAATTGGAATTCCTGTTGTGGCTCAGCTGAAACGAATCTGACTAGTATCTATGACGATGCAGGTTTGATCCCTGGGTTAAGGATCCGGCATTGCCGTGAGCTATGGTATAGGTTGGGATGTGGGCCACCGGCTACAGCTCTGATTCATCCCCCAGCCTGAGAACCTCCATATGCTGCAGGTTCGGCCCTAAAAAGACAAAAGAAAAAAAAAATCCATGATGACTCTTTGTATCTCTCTTCCTATTACTACACACACACACACACACACACATAAAATCGGTGATATACCTTTAATAAGAAAAGAACCCATGACTTTGTATTCAGCCACAATGATTATGAGATCTTTGTCCTACCGTACAGCCAAGTTTGAGAAACCCCAAGAGATACGGTAGATGGTAGCAGTGACCAAGGTTGTACCTAGGCTGAATTTGAGGAAAGAGAGTGCCATGTGTTTAAAAATATACCTAAAATTCATCTTGGAGCTAAGAGCTAAGTCTAGCACACAAGAATGTTCGCAGGAGTCAGGGATGACAGCTGGATCTCTTGGGGGTCATCTCAAAGATATTATGATAATTTTTCTTTTGGTTTCAAAATACCTCCTCCATAGCTTTCAGCACATGGATCTTTATCAGTGTGTCTGAGTCTAAAAAAGATTGCTTCCTGGCAAAGCATATTCCCACCCCCACTCCACCGTTGCCACAGAAACAGCACTTGCTCATGTGTCAGGAGATCTCTCTCTCTCTCTCTCTCACACACACACACACACACACAGAGCAGAGCAGATTAATATATTCTCAAGGAAATGCTTTCTATGCCTTCTCCATCTGGTGTTCTTTATACTTCTAAAAAGACACATTCAGAGCCAAAATTTTACAAATTCCTACCATCCAGTTGTTATCTATTGTATTCTCTGTTTTGATGTTAAAAATTCTGATTTTAGGTTTGTCTTCAACATAATCTCTCTTGGAAGTGAAATAATCTATTATTTGCCCCTTCACCTACCTCCAACTTTTCTCCCACCCCTTAAACAACATATTGTATATCTCAGTACATTTAGTTTATTAACTAAAAAGAAACCTATTTCAGATTTTACTCAATTTCTTCTTCTCTTTTTTTTATGACTGCACCTGGTCATATGGAAGTTTCCCGGGCCAGGGATTGAATCCGAGCCTCAGTTGCATATCCTTTAACCCACTGTGCTAGGCTGGGGATCAAATCCCCACCTCCTACATGACCTGAGCCGCAGCAGTCCAATTTCTTAACCCATTGTGCCACAGCGGGAACTCTCTCTACTCAATTTCTTTGATGAGTATAATGATGCATTTCATGTATTTCATTTATTTAAATATTCTCTACCCCAAAATACTGGCACAACAGCAATTCTTCAGAAGAATACTAATGAATTTTAGGTTCATGTGAGTATGGGACTACGGTTATATGGTTTATAAACTTGAAAAGAAACTAAAGAAAAATCTGATGCAAGGAAGTAATTTATTTCAACCAGTACTTCTTGAGCACCTGCTATCATCTGACCATACATATCTGACCCAATTCCCTTGAAAGCTGATTCTAAATATGAGGAGAAACTCATGATCAACCATAAGATCTGAGGGTGCAGTATGGTGCATGAGAGTCAGGAACTTGGCCTTGATTTCTCCACCAGTTGGCCGCTTTCACGTCAACTGAATTGGGCCAAAGAATTGTCGCCTGTAAGATGAGCAACTTGGAATTCTTTTGGAATTCTCTTTGTGGCTCAGTGGTTAACAAACCTGACCAGGAACCATGAGGATGCGGGTTCAATCCCTGACCTGCCTCAGTGGGTTAAGGATCTGGCGTTGCTGTGAGCTGTAGTGTGGGTCGCAGACACAGCTCAGATCATGTGTTGCCATGGCTGTGGCTGTGGCTGTGGCTGTGGCTGGGAGCTGTAGTTCTGATTCAGACCCTAGCCTGGGAACTTCCATATGTCACGGGTGTGGCCCTAAAAAGCAAAAAAAAAAAAAAAAAAAAAAAGATGAGCAACTAGAATTAGACTATCACGCTGGTCCCTTCAGCTCCAAGATGCCTTGACTGTAATTCAGCTCAGAACTGGCCCAGTGGAGGCATGTGGTTGATCGAGTATAGCCTTAGCAAGTCCCGCAGTTCAGGGAGTGACTCAGCCATGGCACTGGGCAGTGTTCCCATCCTTTGCTTCACCCGTCTTTACCCAGTGCTTTGGCCCATGGGGCGAGATGGAGCTCCACCCAAGTGTCCTTCCCAGACCACCTGCCTCCATCAACTCTGCCTGTCCTTTGCCATGCTCCCACTGAGGCTGGCCAACCTGATGCTCCCATCCACCCCAAATCATCCAGTGGCTTTGTTTGCATGCAAGGCAACATTCTTTAATTGTGAAGTTATTTCTGGAGATGCCAGACCCTGGTAAAATCTCCAGTTTAGTTCTTACAACCCTCCCTCTCATATACCTTGCTTCAGCTTCAAGGGCAATTCCTGAAACTCACCAAGCTCTTGGTTGCCCTGGACCTTGGCCTGTGGCTGGTGTGCTGCCACTGCCCTGCAGAGCACCTCACCTCCACTCAGTTATTAACTCCTTCCCACCCTTCAGGCTCAACCTCAAAGTTGCTTCCTCCCCCCAAGACCCCTGGAAGCGACTTTTCCTTCTTAGATCTCCCTACCAAGAACTATTTTTTTTTTTTTTAGGGCTGCACCCACAGTATGTGGAGGTTCCCAGGCTAGGGGTCGAATTGGAGCTATAGCTGCCAGCCTGCACCACAGCCACAGCAATGCCAGATCCTTAACCCACTGAACAATGCCAGGGATCAAACCCACAACCTCATGGTTCCTAGTCAGATTCGTTTCCACTGCGCCATGACAGGAACTCCCCAAGAACAATTTTGTAATTGTTCCGTGTCCATCTCCCTGAAGGGAAGATAAACACCCTGGGAACTGCACCGCTGAGCTCCCTCCCAATGCCTGGCCTGCACAGGGGTTCGGTTCATAACCCTCAGGTAAGTGCATGGAGGAACAAATGAATGAAAGCACTCTCTTGACCCAATGAAGAAGCAAATGATGGGAATTGCAGGCCCTGGCACACGCTGAGCAGGGAGAGACACTTTTTTTTTCTTTAATTTTTTTAACATTCATAATGGATTTTATTTCAATTGTAGGTGTACATAAATCATCACAAGTCAGTTTTATAGATTTTGTATCCCAAACCCACAGTGCATCCCCCACCCCCCAGATTGTCTCATTTGAAAAACCAAGGTTTTCCAAAGTCTGTGAGTCATTCTCTGTTCTGCCAATAAGTTCATGGTGTCTTTTTAGTTTCCACATGTAAGCAGTAGCATTGGGTGTTGCTGTCTAATTGTCTGACTGGTTTCACTTCGCATGATAGTTTCTAGGTCCATCCATGTTGCTATAAATGTTGGTAATTTGTTCCTTTTAATGGCTGAGTAATATTCCATTGTGTGTATGTACCATATCTTCCCTATCCACTCTTCTGTCAATGGGCATTTAGGTTGTTTCCATGACCTGGCTATTGCATAGAGTGCTTCAATGAACACTGGAGTACATGTGTCTTTTCGAGTCATGGTTTCCTCTGGATAGATGCCCAGGAGTGGGATTGCTGGATCAAATGGTAATTCTATTTTGAGTTTTCTGAGGAATCTCCATACTGTTTTCCACATTCCCACCAACAGTGTAATAGGGATCCTTTTTCTCCACACCCTCTCCAGCACTTATTGATTGCAGATTTTTTGATGATGGCCATTCTGGCCGGTGTGTTTGCTACTCCAGCTTTCTTTTGATGCCTGTTTGCATGGACACTTTTGAATGGATAACAAGTGTCTCATCTCTGTCTGCAGTGCCCACCCAGCTCCTGGAGGACAGACACCAGCAACAGAAAAAATCATTACTCCCAAGTGGTCTATAACTATTTGCAACAGCAAAGCTTTGACTTATGATAAAAGCTTTATATAAATCCAAAGCATTTTACTGTGTGTTTGGGAAAACAGGTTGGTGACCTCAGCCCTTAGAATATGAAACACAGTGTTGGGAATGTTAAACTAAGCTAGAAAAGTCAAGAAACTTGCTCCCATCTCACAAGGACCCTTTGGCAGAACAAGGACCAGAATCCAGCATTTTCCAGTCAAGTCCCTTTGCCTTTCTGGGCCTGTTTTCTTCCTCTGTAGATGATTTACTGCCTTCCCCCAGTTCACTCCCCAGTGGACCCTGAAACTTCTGGATTTAAGTGCAGCTCTTCCTACTACAGTAATGCCCAAATCTCTTACATGTTAGAAAAAAAAATAAGAAGAAGAACAGAAGTATGTCAGGTATTTAATTAACACACACAACACAAAACATTTTTTTAGATTTGTGACATTTGTGATTTTCTCAGCTTTGAAACATTTGTTACAGTCTCCAAATAAATATTCATGTCAAGATCTAAAAGAAACATGTAAACTTTTCTTTACATAATTGGCTTATAGCATGTATGTAATCTTGGGAGTTAAAAAAAAGGCATTACTGTCGCTTTGGCTGACTGGATTGATGCCAGCAGATTTACAATTGCCCTGCTTATTCTATCTGTGTGCCTGCAGAAGGAGCAGGGGACTGGTGGACTGCCCTCAAATCTTTGGACATTGGCTCAGGTTTAAAATATGATTGTGCATCCTGTTTTCACCACTAAATCAATGTGAATTAGAAAAATCATTTAACCCCTTTATGTCTAGGGTTTTTTTGTTTGTTTGTTTTTGTTTTGTTTTATTTTGCATTTTGTCTTTTAAAGCCACGCCTGCAGCATGTGGAAGTTCCCAGGCCAGGGGTCGAATTGGAGCTACAGCTGCCGGCCTAAGCCACAGCCACAGCCACAGCAGCGTGGGCTCCAAGCCACATCTGCGACCTACACGACAGCTCACAGCAACGCCAGATCCTTAACCCACTGAGCAAGGCCAGCGATCGAACCCGAGTCCTCCTGGATACTAGTCTTATTTGTTAAACGCTGAGCCACGACAAGAGCTCCTATGTCTAGGTTTTAAAAAATTTTTCATAAATGAAATGACAAGAGTACCTGTCTCTACCTATATCCCAAGGAATTTGGCAAAGGCTGTCGGAATTAGTGGCTGTGCCTCGGCCAGTTCCATGAAGAGACCTGATCTCAGAGCCGTGCACTTGCCAGGGATTTGTGGCACCTCTGTGGCTGGGTGTCACAGATGGTTTCTAGAGTGAGATGCTCACTCACGGGGTTCTGTGGCTTGAGAAGACGGATTTGGTGTTACTTCTGGAACAGTGGCTTCCCAAAGGACCGATTCCAATGGGGTCTTTCTATCAGTGAAAAAAAGAAGGATAAATGTGGTACGTGTGTGTCTGTATGTGAGTCTGTGAACGTGCGTATTGTTGCCAACAGTTCTTTCTTTTGAGATAATGTCCTTCCTATTTTTGGAGTTAGCTTGGTGTTTTTAACATCCATAAAGTATATTCGTCCGTAAGATTCCAAAGTCTGCTTGGAAACAGGGGGCTAAAGGACAGCCTTGTTATTGTTTCCTAGATCTTCTGTGACCTGATTTTGTCAGTCAATGATTAACTTCCTTTGGCTAGCAGAGATCATCTAAGCTTTGGAAATTTACCCAGCTTCTTAAGTGGAAGGACACTAACATTCACTGAGTGTTTACTGTGTGCCAGGAAATGCATTTGGTGCTTTCGTATCCATTATTGCATTAAATCTTCTGAGTAACTCTGTGAAGTTGGAAGTATTATGCCCATTTAAAGTGAGAGAAATATGGGAGTTTCTCTGTGGCTCGGCAGGTTAAAGACCCAGCATTGTCACTGCTGTGGCTCAGGTTGCTGTTGTGGCGAGAGTTCAATCCCTGGCCCGGGGAAATTCCACATGCTATGGTGTGGCCAAAAAGAGGAGAAAAAAAAATAGAGAAATCTGAAGGTCCAAGACAAGTCATGGAGTTCCCATCAGGGCTCAGTGGAAAGGAACCTGACTAGTATTCATGAGGACACAGGTTTGATCCCTGGACTTGCTCAGCGGGTTAAGGATCCGGCGTTGCCATGAGCTGTAGGTCGCAGACGCGGCTCGGATCCGTAGCCTGGAACCTCTATCCCACGGGCATAGCCCTTGAAAAAAAAAAAAAGGCAAGTCACTTGGTCAAGTTCCAAGTTTCTGAGTTATTAACCAGCAAGGTCTGAATTTGAACTCAGTTTGTCTGAGCCCAAATTCCATGGTCTTTTTAAACTCACCAGCTTAATTCCCAAAATGAAACCACAAGACACATATTTTAATCTGGGATATCATTTTGATGTCAGTTGAAGGCTATCTGGGGACTGGCGCTTTAATCCTGATACCTATAAACAAACCATGAAAAAACTTCAGGGGCACAGAGACAATGCTGGTTTGATCAGGATGGGATAATCTGTGACACCAAGGCCTCTTCTTGTCTGTAGAGTGTGTGAGGGAATTTGAAGAGGTTCTAAGGCTGGGGACCAAGTGAGACTAGGTGCCCAAGACATACTGTGGCCCTGAGTACCTTCCAGAGCGAGATGTAAAATATTCTGGGTTATTTCTTCTTTCGTATAATCTATTCTTGATTGTCCCTCTGTCCGTAAGCATAAACTAAATTATTGACTCAATTTCATGACATAGCAGTAAATGATTCATTTTCCTTCCAGGGCCATAACCAGCAATTGGCCTTGTATTCAGTGATACACAGGCCACGGTTTATTTCTGTGTCTGATACCTTGTTTTATCTGTGATTAAATTCTACTATGAAGATGACAAAGAAAGGCTAATGTTCTGAATTTTCAAGACTTTATTGTCAAGAAATCAGTTCAAGAGAAGCCCGATTCTTTGGGCAGAATGACTAAAAGTATCTTAAGCCCCAGGTTTGAAAACTTTAGTTAAAAAGGTAGAGTCCTAGTGAGTTCCTGTTGTGGCGCAGGGGGAATGCATCCAACTAGTATCCACGAGGATGTGGGTTCGATCCCTGGCCTCCCTCAGTGGGTTAAGGATCCCTTGTTGCCATGAGCTGTGGTGTAGGTCGCGGATGTGGCTTGGAGAAGTCCTGGGGTTCCCTGGTGGCCTCATGGTTAAGGATCTGGAGTTGTCACTCCTGTGGCTCAGGTTCAACCCCTGGCCTGGCAACTTCTGCATGCTGTTGGCACTTAAAAAATAAATAAACAAAAACATATAAACAAACAACCTCCACACACACATAAAAATGTAGAGTCCTGGCCGTCCTGGTTAGAGATCCCTGTTCTCCCATTCAGTAGGTCTGGGGGAGGGGCTTGGAGTCTGTGTTTCAACAAACAAATCAGAGGATTGAGTGTAGGCTGAGGAGCCAAGGAACATACATCAGGAAACAGTTCTGAGATACATTTCATTCAAAGGGGATATAATCATTCATTTGCTCAATGGAAGTTTTTCCTTTATTAGTGTTCTTTTCAACCAATAGAGATAAAGGACAGTGGTTTTCGGCCCTAATGCTGAGAGGAAAGAAGCCTCCAAATAACAACTCATTTTCTGGATATGTTTCAATGTAAAAAAAAATGGGCCAAAGAAAAAAAATCCTTAGCTGTGGAGAGTTCCAGAGGGTTGAGGTAGAGGAGAGGCAAAAACCGAGTAATACTGAAGATCCGAGAGAGGACAACCTCACACATGTCCTTCAGAAGGACAAGGGGAGTTCCCGTCGTGGCGCAGTGGTTAACGAAACCGACTAGGAACCATGAGGTTGCGGGTTCGGTCCCTGGCCTTGCTCAGTGGGTTAACGATCCGGCGTTGCCGTGAGCTGTGGTGTAGGTCGCAGACGCGGCTTGGATCCTGCGTTGCTGTGGCTGCGGCGTAGGCCAGTGGCTACAGCTCCGATAAGACCCCTAGCCTGGGAACCTCCACATGCCGCAGGTGCAGCCATAAAAATGACAAAAGGCAAAAAAAAAAAAAACAGAAGGACAAGGAATATGCTGGGCCCGTCAGCATGAAGACCATAAGCCTGGGCTGAGCAGCCACGATAAGTCAAGTCCTTTGGAATTTCCAGACAGTTCTGTTTTTTATTGAGTATACAACTCAGCATATCTTTTCAATGCTGCCTGAAAATACCAAGGCTCTGGCTGGCTGCCATTCTCCTCCAAGGTAAGCTGCACTATGGCAGGCCTGTCTTCATGGTTGTTAATGGGCAGGGAGCCATTCTAGTTGATCAGCATCTGAGCTGAACCAGTTGTTAAATATGCTGAATGTCATCCCTGGCTGTGCCAGGGCCTCTTGGGCAAGCTGTGACTATGGAGCGTCATCAAGAGTAGAGGGCATAAAGATGCCCTGAGGAAGGAGAGCTGGGATCTGAGGCAGGTGGTAGACGAGCAGGGAATCTCGCTAAAAATATCTAGTGTGCTCTCCTCAACAAATTGGGGAAACTAGGCCAGGAATGGCAGTTTCTCTAGGAGAGTTAAGGCTGAAAGACAGGTAGTGTCTCCCTGCCCTGAGCCTAAACCGATTCAGAGATCAGCCTCAGCAGTGATCATCTGCAGTGATTGATTACTGATGTCTGCCAAGGACTCGGTAAGGGGAGTGTGTACGCAGAGCACACCTGTTAGCTGTGCTCTAGGGGCTACATTCTGGCTTTTTGCTGATCGCTTCTTTCAGAAACACACACCAGCTTTTTCTTCCTCCTCATGAATATACATGGCCATAAAGAGATTTATAGTAGTTCAGGCAGAATCTCTCAGAGGTTTCTGAACTAATGAGCGGTAAATGCCACTCAGCCTATGTCTCTAAAAGCTGTGAACAGGGAAATCCCTACAAGTTGGCTCTCCCTGTGTAGTCACTTATTTTCTTTGCAACAGATAGCCAGCGTGTCAGGTTCCCCCAGGCCCTGGAACCAACTGCCATTCTCAAATCCCCTGGAGAGGATCACGACCGTGGTAGAATTTACAACATCTGTCACCAGGCTTCACACAGAAGACGTGGTAGATTAATACGGATTATGACTGTGAAATCACTAGTACTTTGTCATAACTGAGCCCCCTGGAATCACCTGCACCACTTCATTGTGTTGAAGCTCCCAGTTGTGACCGGCTGAATGGATGGGAAATGGTACAGAGAAGGCACTCACCTTGCTTCCTGTCATGCCACTCCCTGGCTCTTGGCCATTTTTTAAAATAACGATTAAGATTCCTTAAATATGAAATACTCTTGTCTTCAGGGACGCTCTCCTTTCTAGAAAGTGTATGTTCATTGGAAATCACCAGCTTTAAAGTAACCAAATTTTCTAACACCGAAGGGTGTGCTTTGCAGTTTGACTTGAAAGTTTTGTGTTTTGAGGTTGGGGTGGGGAGGGGGTTGATGTGCCTGTGGTATGGGGCTGTGTTAGTCAGGGTTCTTCAGAGAAACAGAACTGATAGGATACATAGAGATACATATAAAAGGAGACTTGGTAAAAGGAACTGACTCATGTAAATATGGAAGCTGAGAAGCCCCATGAGCTGATGTCTACAAGCTGGAAAGCCAGGAAAGCCAGAGGCATAATTTATTCCCAGTCTAAAGGCTCAAGAGGCAACACCCATGTCCAAGGGCGGGGGAAGATGGATGTCCTAGTTCAGGCAAAGAGAGTGATTTCTTCCTTTCTCAGCTTTTTTTGGCTTATTCATATCCTCAGTGGATTGGCTGATGCCTACCTGCCCTGGTGAGACACAGTCTACTGATTCAAATGCTAATCTCTTCCGGAGATAATATTTTACCAGCTCTCTAGGTATTTCTTAGCCCAGCCAAACTGACACATGAAATTAACCATCACGTGGGCTGAGAGCCTAGAGCCTTAAAAATCATTGAGATTTAGAGAAATAATGATATTTTTCAGGTTTAAAAGAAGCAATGTGTGATTTGACTGCTAAAATTCATTGTAGAAAAATGCCATTGAAGAATCGTGTGGGGAAATACAGAGGAAACTGCAATAGGATGAGGGGAGGATAGATTTTTGACTGTTTAACCTGTTTTCTGTTAAGTGACTTGACAATTCTGCTTTCTGAGTTGTCAATTTAAAGCAGAAGTTCAGGAGCCACATCCAACCTCAAATTCTACCCCATCACTAACTAGCAGTGTGACCTTGGGCTAGTTCATCTCTTTTCAGCCTCAGTTTTGTCAGTTGTGAAATGGGGTCAATAACAGTTCCTACTTCATGGGATGGATTCAATGAGAATATATGCACAGAAATTTGTGTGTGGGACACAGCAACTGTATAAGCTACTGTTATTATTATTTATTAACGGCATGATGGGAAATGTATAGCACTAGGAAGAAGGAGCCCTTTCCTCAATAGCTTACTTAATAATTGCAGTAACAATAACAATAGCAGCAAACACATGTTCCAGGTCCTTAACCTGCATTCATTTTCAAACCCCTAATGAAGCAGGCATTGTTATACTATCATCCCTAACTCATAATTGAGGAAATTGGGTCACAGAGAGATTGAGTAACTTGCCCAGAGTCACATGGCTAATGAACAGCAGGGTCAGAAGTTGAACCCAGGCAGTCTGGTTCCAGAGTCAGCATGCTGAACCATCGTGGCACTTTGCCTTTTGGCTGGTGGTGTCCTGGCTTGTGGCAATGGGTAGACCAAATAATCTATTGTGATCTCTTCCATGTCTGAGAGATACGATTCCCTGGAAATGTCCCTGATTTTAGATACACGGTTATGGTCCATAACAGACAGTGAAAGACGTAGTGCTAAGTTTGTAGGCTGGGAAACTCATATATGTTTCACGTAGCAAGAGTCAAATGGTACATAATTCAAAAGCAAGAGGGTTGGGAGTTCTTGCTGTGGCTCAGCAGGTTACGAACCTGACTGGTGTCCATGAGGATGCAGGTTCCATCCCTGGTCTCGCTCAGTGGGTTAAGGATCCCGAGTTGCTATGAACCATTCAAAACTGAAACCTGTGGAGTTCCCTTTGTGGCTCAGTGGTTAACGAACCCAACTAGGAGCCATGAGGATGCAGGTTCAATCCCTGGCCTTGCTCAGTGGGTTAAGGATCCAGCATCACCTTGAGCTGCAGCATAGGTTGCAGATTCGACTCAGATCCTGCGTTGCTGTGGCTGTGGCGTAGGCTGGCAGCTGTAGCTCCGATTTGACCCCTGGCCTGGGAACTCCATATGCCACGGGTGCATTCCAAAAACAAAAACAAAACAAAACAAAACAAACCCTGAAACATGTTTTATTCTCAACATCCACCTTTTGGATATATTTCCAAAATTTTGTAAGCTATATGTTTGCTGAGAAGTTCCAAGATTTCTAGGTACTTTCATGGTCAAAATGGCCCAGGGGGAATGGTGTGGGCTCAGTCAGACATAGGGTGTCTATGACACTTGTCTTCCCCTGTGCAATCTCAGGAGCCCTGCTACTTCCTAATGAGATATTGCTTTAAGATTTGGCCTATTTTCATCTCAGCGAGGAATTTTCAGACAAACAAGGTCATATCTTGGACGCAGCCCTCTTAGCACATGCCCTTCACTCATTTATTTTGACAAGAATTAATCTTCTCTGTGAGGGACACAAACTGGCCCAGTGTACTTTGACAGTAGAAGTGGTAGCAGCATCTCTGCAGAGTCATCTAGTATCACATGTTTTTTCGGAACATATCTTCTAATGGATCACATAAGCACAAAGTGAAGGCAGCAATTAATTTTTCTTTGGTCACTGCACTTACTGAAGAAGCTTCAACCCGTGTGGTCTATGACTGCTGGCACAGGACAGAGTCAGCCCTGCCAGAAAGAAGAGTCTCTTAGCAAGACCATGTTTGTGTGGCAGAAAAGTGAGATTTGGTGCTAAGATGTTTTAGTCCTTTTGAAGTCCTTGGGAGAAGATTACGAAATAAAGAGTTGTAACTTCAGCTACAATTCAACAGACCTAGAATATAGAATTGCAACTCATGGTTCTAGGCTCTGAGGATGCAACACTCTTTAAGATATAATTCGTGTACCCCGAGAGCTCACTGTAGTGGGGGAGACAGAGACTTAAAGAAATGAAAGCTGTGTGATAAATACTGAAAGTGGGTGCCAGGGACGGGGATGCCACAGAGGAGGAAGTGTGAACTCTGGAGGGTTTAGGGAGGCTTTCCGAAGGAAGTGGCGCCTGTGATTTGAAAGGATGATAGGCGTTAGCTTTGCAAACAAGGTGGAGAAAGGGAGGTCATTTCAGACAGAAGAAACACTCTTCACAAAGGCACAGACAGCCCATCTGCACAGGGAAGGCAGTGAGACCAAGAGTTAAGGTAAATTGGAAGGAAATTGTGAGGTCAAGAGCCTGAAGATATTAATGAAGTCTTTTTTTAAACTGAAATATAATTCACAATCATAATATTTGCCCTTTTAAGATATCCTTAAAAGTGATTTTTAATATATTCCCAGGGTTGTGTAACCATCACCACTACATAGTTCTGGAACATTTCATCCCCCCAAACCCTGTATTCAATAGCAATTTCTCCGCTTTCCCCTCCTCCTGGCTTGCTTTTGGAAAACACTAAGCCGCTTTCTGTTTCTATGGATTTACTTGGTCTGGACATTTTTTTTTTCCCATTATAGCTGGTTTATAGTGTTCTGTCCATTTTGTACTTACAGCAAGGCGACCCAGTTACACATACATGTATATGTTCTTCTTTCTCACGTTATCATGCTCCATCATAGGTAACTAGATATAGTTCCCAGTGCTATACAGCAGGATCTCATTGCTCATCCATTCCAAAGGCAACAGTTTGCATCTATTAACCCCAGATTCCTAATCCATCCCACTCCTTCCCCTCCCCCTTGGCAACCACAAGTCTGTTCTCCATGTCCATGATTTTCTTTTCTGTAGAAAGGTTCATTTGTGCTGTAGATTCCAGATATAAGTGATATCGTATGGTATTTGTCTTTCTCTTTCTGACTTAACTTCACTTAGTATGAGAGTCTCTAGTTCCATCCGTGTTGCTGTGAATGGCATTATTTTGTTCTTTTTCGTGGCTGAGTAGTATTCCATTTGTATATATACCACATCTTCTTAATCCAGTCATCCATTGATGAACATTTAGCTTGTTTCCATGTCTTGGCTAAGGTGAATAGTGCTGCAATGAATATGTTGGTGCATGTGTCTTTTACAAGGAAAGTTTTGTCTGGATATATGCCCAAGAGTGGGATTGCTGGGTCATATGGTATAAATGGAGTCCTATAATGTGGCCTTTGTATCTGCCTTCCTTCTCTTAGCATAATATTTTCAAATTTCAGCTGTTACTTCATTCCTTTTTATGGTCGAATAATATTCCATTGTATGGATAGATCACATTTTGTTAATCAGTTAACAGACAATTGGGTTGTTTTCACCTTTTGGCTGTTAAGAATAATAGTGTTTATAATTCTTTAGGGTGACACATTTTCACTTCTCTTAGGTGTATGTCTAGAAATAGCCCTTCTGGGTCTTATGATCACTCTATGTTTAGGGTGTTTTTGAGGAACTATTAAATTCTTTTTTGAAGTAACTGTGCTGCCATTTTATATATCTATGAGCAATCATGAGGGGTTCCAATTTCTTCACATCCTGCCAACACACGTTATCTATCTTCTCCCCCATCCCTTTGATTCTGTTTTCTTTACTTTTTTCAGTTTATTTTTGTCTTTTTAATGATAGCTACCTATCATATAGATATGAAACGATATCTCATTGTGGTTTTGATTTGCATTTCCCTGATGAGTCATGATGTTAAGTATCTCTTCGTGTGCTTATTGGATATTGGTAAATATTCTTTGCTCATTTTTCATTTGGGTTATTCATTTTATCGATGTTTAAGAGTATATATCTTGAAGAGCAGACCTTATAAGATATATGATTTCCAAGTATTTTCTCCCTTTCTGTGGGCTGTATTTTCAGTTTCTTAATAATGTGCTCTGAAGCACAAACAGTTTCAGGTTTTTTTTTTTAACAGTTTTGAGGAAATCCAATTAATCTATTTTTCTTTGGCTGCTAGTGCTCTTGGTGTCATATCTAAGACAATTTCTTATTAGTCCAGGTTGTGAAGATTTACTCTTATGTTTTCTTTTGAGGCATTATAGTTTTAAGGCCTTACATTAAGGTCTTTATCCATTTTAAATTAATTTTTCCTATAGTGTGATATATAGATTCAGTACTGTTCTTTTGCTTGTAGATATCTAGTTGTCTCAGCATTGTTTGTTGAAAAGGACTGTTCTTTATGCCCATTGAATTGTCTTGGCACTCTTTTCAGATATCAACTGACCATAAACGTATAAATTTATTTCTGGAAACTTTATTCTATCGATCTCTATGTCTTTCCTTATGCCGGTATCACACAGTCTTTATTTACTTATTTTTGGTCACACCCACCGCATTCAGAAGTTCCAGGCCAGGGATCAGACCTCTGCCACAGCAGTGAAAATGCCAGATCCCCAACCCACTGAGCCACCAGGGAACTCCCACAGTCTTTATTACTGTAGCTTTGTAGTAAATTCTAAAGTTAGGATGTGTAAGTCCTCCTACTTTGCCTTTATTTTGCAAGACTGTTTTTACCATTCTGAATACTTTGGATTTCTAGATTAATTTTGGGATCACTTTATCAATTTCTACAAAGAAATCAGCTGAGATATTGATAGGGATTGCACTGAATCTGTAGGTGAACTGGGAAGTATTGCCAACTTAACTTCCCATCTATAAACTTACTTTTCCATTTATTTAGGTCTTCTTTAATTTCTTTTAATGACGTTTTCAGTGTAAAAGTCTTGTGCTTCTTTTGCTAACTTATTCTTAAGTATTTTATTCCTTTGGTCTTGCTGTGGTTGGAATTGTTTTCTTGATTTGGTTTTTACATTGTTCATTCCTAGTGTATGGAAATACAATTGATTTTTGTATATTGATCTTATATCCTGCCATGTTATTGAACTTACTGTTTTATCTCTAATAATTTAGTGGTTTCCTTAGGATATTCTAAATACAAGATCATGTCACCTATGAGGAGAGATAGTTTTCCTTCTGTTCCAATCTGGATGACTTTTGTTTATTTTTCTTGCATTTACAATGGTGAACATAAGTGGAGAGAGTGAACATCCTTGTCTTATTCCTGACCTTAGGGAGAAATTTTCAGTGTTTCCTCATTAAGTACGGTTTTCACGGTGGGTTTTTCATAGTTGTCTTTCATTAGTTTGGAGAAACTCTCTTCGAGCTCCAGATTGTTGAGTATTTTAGTATGAAGAGGTGTTGAATTTTGTCAAATGCCTTGATGTACCTATTGGTAAGATCATGTGGTTTTTGCCCTTTATTCTATTAAAATAGTATAGGAGTGCCTGTTGTGGCTCAGTGGGTTAAGAACACGACTAGTATCCACGAGGGTGCAGGTTCAATCCCTGGCCTTGCTTAGTGAGTTAAAGATATGGTGTTGCCACAAGCTGAGGTGTATGTCACAGATGCAGCTCAGATCCAGCGTTGCTGTGGGTGTGGTATAGGCCAACAGCTACAGCTCCAATTGGACCCCTAGCCTGAGATCTTCCATATGCCACAGGTGCAACACTAAAGAGAAAATATAAAATAAAAAAAATAAAATAGTGTAGCACATTGATTGATTTTCATATGTTGAAAATGTGTCATATTTTATCTCCATTACTGGGATAAAAATGATTTGGTCATGATATATAATCCATTTTTTATGTTGCTGGTTTCAGTTGGCTAGCATTTTGCTGAGGATTTTTACATCTGCATTCATAAAGAATATTGGTTCATTATTTACTTTTCTTGTGATATCTTCATCTAGTTTTGGTATCAGTGTAATAATATTCCGTAGCATTAGATGGGAAGTGCTCCTTCCTCTTGTATTTTTCAAAGGAGTTTTGAAGAATTGTAGAGCTTTGTTTGAGTTCAACAATTTCTCCCTACAGTGAAGTCTTCTGGTCCTGAGCTTTTTTTTTAATGTAAAATTTAAAATTACTAACTCAACCTCTTTACTTCTTATAGGTTTATTCAAATTTTCTATTTATTCTTGTGTCCATTTTGGTAGTTTTTGTCTTCCCAGGAATTTGTCCATTTCATCTAGGCTGTCCAATTTGTTGGCATAATAATTGTTATAGCACTTCTTTAAAATCCTTTTTAATTTTTTAAATTTATTAGTCGCTTCTTTAATTCCTGATTGTAGTAATTTGATTCTTTTCCGTTTTTTACTTTGTCAGTCCAGCTAAAGATTTCTAAATGTTAGGATATTTTCAAAGAATCAATTTTTGGTTTCATTGATTTTCTCTTTTATTTTTCTCTTCTCTATTTCTACTCTGATCTCTATTGTTTCTTTCCTTCTACCTGACTTGGGTTTAGTTTGCTCTTATTTTTCTAGTCCTAGGGTAGAATGTTATGTTATTGATTTAATAACTTCTTTTTAAATATAGTTGTTTATAGCTATAAATTTCCCTCTAATCATTGCTTTCACTGTATCTCATAGGATTTAGTATCTTGTGTTTTAATTTTTGTCCCATTCAAAATATTTTCTAATTTCTCTTGTAATTTTTCTTTGACTTATTGGTTATTTAGGAATGTGTTAAATTCCATTTGCTTGTAAATTCCCCAAATTTCCTTCTGTTAATCTATTTCAGGTTCATTCTATAGTGATCCAAGAAGACATTCTGTATAGCATTAATCTTTTTAAATTTGTTTTAAACTTGTTTTATAGTATAACATGTTGTCCATTCTTCAGAGTGTGCCATGTGCTCTTGAGAAGAATGTGTGTTGTGCTGTTGGCAAGTGGAGTTGTTTTATATATGTCTCTTAGGGCTAGTTGGTTTATAGGTAGTTCAAGTCTCCTGTTTTCTTGTTGATCTTCCCTCTAGTTGTTCTATCCGTTATTGAAGGTGTCATAGTTAAGTGCCCAACTATTATTATTGAATTGCCTATTAATTCCTTCATTTCTGATAGTTTTTATTTGTTTGACAGTTTGTTTTTGACACTTAAGTCTCTCCTTAGTTAACTTATTGATTAGGTAATTAGATAGAGGTTTCCTATCTAATAAATGCTGGGAACCAATGAATCTCTCAGTCGTTGCAGAGGGACTCTATGTGCATGTTGGGTCATGCCTTCGCCATCCAATCAGGCAATTGACAACTCTGGCCTAGCCTTCACTTTCTGCTTGCACACAGCTTCAATGTTAGGTTGCACAGAGATGAAAACTTAGGGCCTTGCGGGTCTTTCCCGAGCATGCACATACTCCCATGCCTATACATGGCCTTCTAGTTTCCCAGGAATGTGTTAGAGTTTTTCAAATTCCCCATGGGTATCTCTTCCCCCAGCTTTTCCTTTTAAGCTTTTAGATTAGCCTATTGCCTGCCAATAGTTATCCACTGCCTCAGATAGTCATGAAATTAAACAATTGCCTCTAAGTATTTTTTAACAAAAGTCCCCAGGGAAATGGGTTTCCACACCAAGTGAGCTCCAACAAATCAAATAAAGACTGCCTTGCAATTGGATTGTTCCAGAGAATCACCAGACGGGTCAAATCATGACAGTTCTGTGAGAATAAGGCTTTGAAGGTGCTCTAGTCCTATTTACCCTCGGCAGTTTGCCAGCCTGCTGATTTTCATTGTGTTGGATGTTGATTTTCAAGGCTATAGACCTGGGGGAGATGAGTAATGGGAAAAGAAGAAGTAAGCTCACGGTATTAGTGAGATCCAACTGGTCTCCTCTCCCTTCCTTCCTTTCTCTTTCTTTCTTTCTCTCTTTCTTTCTTCCCCCTTTTTTGGCTGCACCCAATGCATGTGGAAGTTCCCAGACCAGGGATCAAACCCATGCCACAGCTGCCACCTGTGCATAGTTGCGGCAGCTCTGGATCCTTAACCCACTGCACCCCAAGGGAATTTTCCAACTCTTTTTTTTTTTTTAATAAAAACTGTTTGGATTGCTGCAAGTCTTTGATTAATTTGCAGAGTTTTGAAAATGTTGATTCTGAAAATATTTGCCATTGTTTTGATGGAGAAGAGAATTTTGCAGATCCTTACTCTGTCATTTTCACTGATATTACTCCAATCAGGTCTTAACTGGGAAAATAAGTTCAGTGTTTTGAAACATTGAAATATTTTCAAGTAATGACAAAGTCCAGGGTAAGATCCCAGGAATGCACAGCTGGGATGGAATATAGGTGAATGTCACTGCTGAAGGGGAGGGGACAGGCAAAAGGTTTTTGAGACCAGGCTGATAAAAGAATGCCATGATTTATATGTTTATATCCCCCTCCCCAAATTCATGCGCCAAAATCCTAACCCCCATGGTGATGGTATTATGAGGTGGGTCCATGAATAGGATCAGTGCCCTTATTAAAGAGCTCTCAGAGGAATTCCCGTCGTGGCTCAGCAGAAACGAATCTGACTAGGAACCCTGAGGTTGCGGGTTCAATCCCTGGCCTCGCTCAGTGGGTTAAGGATCCCGCATTGCTGTGGCTGTGGCGAAGGCCGGCGGCTACAGCTCCGATTAGACCCCTAGCCTGGGAACCTCCAAATGCCTCAAGTGTGGCCCTAGAAAAGGCAGAAAAAAGACAAAAAAATAAATAAATAAAGAGGTCTCAGAGAGCTCCCTAGCCCCTTCTACCATGTGGGGTTACAATGAAAAATGGCCATCCAGGAATCAGACTTTCACCAGACACCAAATCCACTGGCATTGTGATCTTGAACTTCCCGGGCTCAGAAGTATGAGAAATAAATTTCTGCTGTTTATAAGTCACCCACTTTATGGTATTGTGTTTTAGCAGTCTGAATGGGTAAAGACAGAGAGTGAACACATGGATTTTGAAATCTCCCAGAATGATGATTCTACTTGGCCACGTGCCTAAGTGCCCCATGACGGTGAAGAATTACCTGAGACTGTTGGATGGTAGCGGTGTCGATGTTTGAAATTTGAGAAATTAAAGTTATTTCACCCATAGCTAGTATGATAAAGCAAGGTGGAGATATTCTGAAGGTGGAAGATGGCCAAAAATTTTAAATAAGAATTTATAAGTGTGTAGAAATTATATCAAGATAAAGGAGAGCTGTTATAGTGATAAAAAGTATTTTCATTTATCCCCTCATGTATTAGGAGGTGAAGGCAAGACCTGAAGACCCTTGATAGCTGCATCTTTTCATAGAGTTACTCTCTATTCATACTTCAAGGGAGTCCTCTTTCTCCGAAGTTTATTTTACCTGGTTTTCTCTCTAGCTTTTATTTTATTTTGCTTTTTAGCACCGCACCTGTGGCATATGGAAGTGCCCAGGCTAGGGGTCAAATGGGAGCTGCACCTGCCAGCCTATATAACAGCCACAGCAATTCAGGATCTGAGCCGCGTCTGTGAACTACACCACAGCTCATGGCAATGCTGGATCCTTAACCCACTGAGCAAGGCTAGGGATCAAACCTGCGTCCTCATGGATGCTAGTTGGGTTTATTACCACTGAGCCACGATGGGAAATCCCTCTCTCTAGCTTTATATTATAGTAGAGCCCAGAAGTTTCTGTCACTGGAGATGACCCACTGTGAGGACGGGTTTTGTGACCTGCATATCTTCAGACCGAGGTTAGTTAAAGCCTTGAGAATTCTTTTTTTCTTTTTCTTTTTCTTTTTCCTTCCCCCCCCCCT
>PVHT020000105.1:13978086-14080878 GCA_004024745.2 Catagonus wagneri | reverse complement strand
TTCCCAGTACACTGATGCATCCAACTTTGGCCTTACACACATAGTCATGAATATTTATTATATAAAGTTCTTTTTTTTTTTTTTAATCTTTTTAGGGCTGCACCCGTGGCATATGGAGGTTCCCAGACTAGGGGCTGAATCGGAGCTACAGCTGCTGGCCTGCTCCACAGCCACAGCAATACTACATCCGAGCCGCGTCTGCGACCTACTCCACAGCTCACAGCCACTCCAGATTCTTAACCCACTGAGTGAGGCCAGGGATCAGACCTGCATCATCATAGATGCTAGTCAGATTTGTTTTCGCTGAGCCATGACGAGAACCCCTATATAGAATTCTTTTAATTGACCTTTTCACTATTTATAATAGTTAAGCATAGTGGCCTACAACACTGAAGTGCAAACGCATTATATACCCAAGTGTCTTAACTGGGCCACTATAATTTACATCTGAATACAAGCCAACACATTAAGATTTGGACTGGAGAACACTCAGCATAATTGCTTAAAGCTGCCATCACTCTGGACAAGGAAAATCACTTCAAGTTCAACTCTTCTGACTGAGAAAGTGAGACCCAGGGGAACTGAGATAAATTCAGCTCTTTTTCTCTAATTTTCTAACCACATGTTATACTAGACCTAGAAGTAAACAGCATGAGGAAAATGAAGCAGGGAAACTGCCTCCCCTTCACACTGTGGTAACTCCTTCTCCAACCGGTCGTTGTTGACCTCCTGGAAAGAGTGGTCTAGAGTTGTCTTCTAGAACTCATTGCCATACGGTCTTCAGCACACAGCGGCCTGGCTTCCAGCTCCACAACTCTAAAAAGATCAGCAATGGCGGATGCTCTCTTGTCGAGGGTGATGTCAGTCTTCATCATTCTCTACCTGCTTGAGAGCGTTGAATGAATAACGTGATTCTTTCTCTCCCACCTCCAGCTGTGAGTCCCATGCCTCCAGCTCTAACTACCTGCTGGACACTGACACTGATATTTAGCAAGCATCTCCAGCTCAGTGCCTCAGATTATACAAACTTTCCGCAGACCTGCTTCTCTTCTTGTCTTCCTTAGTCCTCACATCCCCCAGCCTGGAAATAGTGAGTCGTTATATTATCTCTCTCTCTATCTCTCTCTCTTGAATATATATATTCAATTCATTCTGTTTCTGAATAAACCATTCCTAGAGTCTCTCTTCTCTCCTTGTTGTGTTCCTAGCTATCCCCCTGACCATGGGCACCTCTGCTTTGCTTTCCAATCTACATTGCTACCAGAATCCCCTCTATAATACATACATCTGAAGACTGTGTTAGGTTTAGAGGCCTTAGAGGCTTTCCAAAGCTAAGGTGACTGAATGGCCCTGTTAGCTTGGAGAAGTGCAGTCTGATGTTGGCTGTTCTGTTACTCCATCTGGTTAGCATGCCCTTCTGCTCTCAAAAGCGACCAATTTGGATGATGAATTATGTGGTCATTCTACCATGGCTAACAGGATAAAATCCAAACTCTTTTATCTGGCTTACAATCTGGCCCAAGGCAGACTTTTTGGCTCCATCTTCTTCCACTCTGGCCACTGGCCATTCCCCAAACATAACCAAGCTGTTGCCCACCTCTTTGTCACTGTCCATGACAGTCCCTCTTTCTGAACAACTTTTTCCAGGTCACCAGCTCTTCCCTAAGCTTTGCTCTCCAAAATAGCACCTCTTCTGTGAAACAGCATATCCTGTCTGGCCCCATTGTCACCTATCAGAACTTGCCTCCCACCGTTCCTGGACCCCTGCCTGAGATCCTGTGGCAATTTGTTCAAATCTCTGTTAAGAGTTCTGCTTTGAATCTGGCATAACACCTGGTCCACCGCAGGTCTTCAAAGTGTTTTGAAAGAGAGGCTTTAGAGAAGCATGAAGCCAGGGATATTTTCTCTGGCTCTGATGAGAATTAAGAGCTTTTATCCTCCATATGGGACTTGCCTGAGAAAATCTGACATGTCAGGGCCAAATCTATTTCTCCTTCATCTGTAAAGTATAAGGAGAATAATGGCTGCTGCCAAAACCTACCCATGTGAACTTGAGAGGGGAATAAAAGCAAGTCCTGCTGTTGAAGTATAACACATTGAAATAAAGAGTGAGATGAGCCTTCCAACTCCTGTCATCTGTCCCCACAGTCTAGGGCCTGTGGACGATGGGGAAGGAGAAGATTCTGAAATCTGGCAGATGGCTAAGTAGAGGGAGGTTAGAAAGATTTGCCTCCGTACAAATGAAACTAATTTGAAGAGTAACCATTTATTGACCATGTACCTGAGGCAAATACTATGCTAAGAAGTTTACATACATTTCTTCATGTAAAGCCAGTCTTGTAGGATGGATATTATGATTTCCCATTTTATATTAGCGAGAACTGAAGCTCAGAGAGGTTAAGTAACTTACCAAGAACAAGTGGATCGGAATATATAATCATAATGCTAATAAAACATATGCATATGTTGGGGTCTTCATGAAGTATGCAGCTTGGTCTTCACAACCAACCTATGAGTTAAGAAAACTGTTGTGCTTACATCATCAGATGAGAAAACCTTTAAGTAACTAGTCCAGAATCACAGACCTAGTAAGAAACTGGGCCAGACAGTTTACTCCAGAAGCCACCTGCCTGGTCAGTAACTTCACTGTCTTCAGGTGTGTTTGATTTTGTTATCTTGGTCCATTCTATATTGCCAGTGTTCGCAAGATACTCTCAAAGTCTGCAGTGCTGCAGACCAGCAGCATCGATATTACCTGAAAGTATGTTTGAAAGTTCTTGAGTCCTACTCCAGCCTCGGGAACCGGAACCTGCATTGTAACAAGATCCCAGGACCTGGTCTAAATCTGTGGGTATCAACTTCGTCTGCACATTGAACTTCCACAGGGAGCTTGAAAGAATCTTGATGCCTCGGTTCCACTGACAGTGATTCTGCTTTAATTGCCTGGGTGCCATCTGGGTATTGGAGCTTTTAAAACTTCCCCGGGGATTCTGGTGTGACACCAGGTCTGAGAACCACTCCTTTAAGCAAATTCAGCTTCTTAATTGTTCGTTCCTTCCCTCATTTCTCTTATGTGCATCTGACCTTGCAGAAGTACAGGCACAGCTTTATAGGGAGATAGACGAACTACTAGAATATTATAGAATAGGCACTGTGAAAATCACTATCCCATGGGCCTGGGGAGATCTAGAGGAAAGCTCAACATCCAAGTCTGCACAAAAGAATCAAAGTTGATTTCCTTGCTGGAGTCCCTTCCCAGGAGTACACATTAGTCTCGAAGACCAGTAGGAACTCCTGGATTTGTTGAGGGGGATGCTGAGCTGGTGTGGGAGAAGGGAGAGTTCTGTGTGTAATATGCAAGTGAGGTTCATAGAATTTTACTCCGTAACAGATTATAGAAATCATTTGATAAAGCCAATGAAATAGTATTTACCTTCCCTACATGTGATGCATTTCAATATTTTCCAGTCTTTCAACCCTCTTTTCTTTCATTAGAAAAAAATACTGGTCATTCCTAATTGAATTGGTTTCCCGCACCGCTAATGGGTCACAACTTGCAATTTGGAAGACCTGACTTAATCCCTTTCATTTTTCCTCAAGGAAAAAACACCCCAGGATATTAAATAACTTTTGCTACTGAAAGTCATGAGTCATTTTCAAATAACTTTAATTCAGTAGGGAAAAAAAATCCTGCTGTATTAAAATGAATTTTTTTTTTTTTTTTTGGCACCTGAGGCATGTGGAAGTTCCCAGGCTAGGGGTCGAATTGGAGCTACAGCTGTCAGCCAATATCACAGCCACAGCACTGTGGGATCTGAGCTACGGTGACCTACACCACAGCTCACAGCAATGCCAGATCCCAAACCCACTCACTGAGCAAGGCGAGAGATCAAACCCACGCCCTCACGGATCCTAGTCAGATTCGTTTCTGTTGCACTACAATGGTAACTCCTAAAATGAAATCTTAATTGTTACTGCGATTCTCCTCATTAATACTGGCCTTAATAGTATTTTTCACTTCACTCAACTATACTAGAGGGAGTTCCCATTGTGGCCCAGCAGGTTAAAAGACATACTAGAGGGAGTTCCCACTGTGGCTCAAGAGGTTACGAACCCAATTAGTATCCATGAGGATGCCGGTTCCATCCCTGGCCTCACTCAGTGTGTTAAGGATCTACTGTTGCCAGGAGCTGTGGTGTAGGTTGCAGACAAGGCTTGGATCCCATGTTGCTATGGCTGTGGTATAGGCCAACAGCTACAGCTCTAGTTTGACCTCTAGCCTGGGAACTTCCGTATGTTGCAGGTGTGGCCCTAAAAAAGGAAAAAGCAGACATACTAGAGAAACCAGATAGATGTATGTCTGAACGTTTAATTGAAACGTTACATTTTATTGAAGAAATTCCAGATCTCTTTTAATTCCTTCCTGGAATTTCAATGTAGTACAAATTCTAAAAAGTAACAAATTGTTGTTTCCAAACCTATGAATCTGCTGTTTCACAAGTCAAGTGGGAAATTCTTTCCTATTTAAACATCTTTTTCTTTTTTGCTTGCCTCATTGAAGCAACTCAATTCTGGAAATGTTTTTACCTCTCTCTTACGTCTGACAGTCAAAATTGAATCAGAGCTGTCTCATGCAGTGGGGTGTGTGTATGCGTGTGTGTGAGTGCACGCGTGCTTTCTTTTTGCCCTTTCTCTGCTAAATCTGTGTGCTTTTAGTGCAACATATTTTATTTTTCCATCTGTATGATTTGCTTGAAGCTTGGTGTTTACAATCATAAAAGAAAATGTTCTAAATGTATGAAGAAAAATACATTTTGTTGTAAAATCTGATTACTTCACACTGTTTAAGTCTGTTTGTTTCAATGGGAAGGCTGTAAGAGTGTTTTTGGCATTAATCTTCCAGAGCTTAATATTTGTTCACACTTTGACCGTGATATGAAAATGAGTCTGCGTCCAATCATTTCATTAGACCTGTAGAATCTTCTTCCATTTCCACTGTTACTGACGTGGGTCATCCTCTCTTTTATCTTTTCTTTTGGAAAAATATACATAACAAAAAATTTACCATTTTAAGCACTTGTAAGTATACAAGAAGATTCCCATAATTGTGCAACCCTCTCATCGTTTTGTACCTGGGTTCCTGTGACAGCCTTCAGAATCCAGTCTTGCTTCTAGGTTTGCCCCCATTAAGGAAAGAAATAGAAATCTTTGTTGACTTATTTTCACCATATGCATGGGAGAAAAATGGAAAAATGGAGGGGGTGCTCTTTTCCATTTCTCTTGTGCTTTAGGCTACATAGGTGATGGAAATCATCCCCAGATAAAGTTCCAGGGCCAAAGAAGTGCATGTTCCTGCTGCACCTGCGCATCCCTAAAGCAGGTTTACTCCTTGCTCCGGGGACATCACAGCCAAAGCGATTGTTCTGTGCGCCTGGAAAACATAAATGCTCTTAAACTCATTTAGCGAAAGCGTCTGGCCACCAGAAGCACAAATTTAGAAGTAAAATCTTTAGCTTTATAATGTGCAGAACTAATCATTTCAAAAAATTAAAGCAGACTAGTCATTTCATAAAATTAAGAGGCAACGCTCTTGGATGCCTGAATTTGGTACCCAGTGCACACAGCGTAAAGGGGCCGGCCCCGCCTCGGTCCCACCCCCTGCCTCTGACGTCACCTGCTTCGCCCTGAGTCTTTTTTTTTTTATTTTTTATTTTTTTTTATTTTTGCATTATAGCTGGTTTACAGATTTCTTGAGCCGTCTTGGAAGGGAAGTGCATCAAAAGTAAGGAGCCTGTTGGCCAAACTACTTCAGGTTTGGAGCCTTTGGCAGTGCAGTTTTGTAGCACTAGATGTCAGTGTGGGCTTTCCCGACCGCCACCCTTGCTCCTCTGCAGGAGATGTACCAGCCGGCACCCTGGATCCTTCCTCAAGGCCTGGCAAACACAAGGCTATTTTCGGAACTGTAATTTCACCAAATATATTATCTACTTACATATTTTGACTTTTCAGAGTTCTTTTAAAACACAGAAACTTAGACTCAAAGGCTGTTCTTTTTAACGCAGTAACCTTCTAATCTCAGTGCTTGCACCTGAAAGGCAGCCTACCACCTGATGGGAGGTCCCAGTTGTGTTCCACTCAGGGTCTTTTAAAAGCGGCATGCTACCTCACATACCTGTAGTGCCCAGCTTTAGGAAACCAAGACATGCTACTCGGGCTCAAGAATGGGGCAGGAAACCAAGAAAAATACATATGATTAGCCACATAAGGATTACATGGCCATGCTAATAGATTTTTTTTTTTTTTGAGGCAGCTTGTAATCAGGGGGCTTCTAAAGTCTCAAAGAACAATCTTTACATTACTTTTCTATTGCTGCTGTAACAAATTACCACAAACTGAGTTGCTTAAAACAACACAAATTTGTTATCCTGCAATTTTAGAGGCAGAAAGCCAAAATGGGTCTCCCTGAGCTAAAGTTAAGATGTTGGTAGGGCTGTGTTTCTTTTGGAGGTTCTGGGGAGGATCCATTTTCTTGCCTTTTCCAGCTATTAGAAGCCACCAGCATTCCTTGGCCCATGGCCCCTCTGTCTTCAAAGCCAGCAATGGCCCAATGAGTCCTTCCTGCACTACACTGAGCTGCCTTTGCCTCTTTTCCTCCTTCTTTCATCTTTTGTAGGGAAACTTGGGGTTTTGGTTTTGTTTTTTGTTTTTTTTGGCAGCACCTTTGGTATTTGGAAGTTCCCGAGCCAGGGACTGAAACCATGCCACAGCAGCGACCTGAGCCTCAGCAGTGACAATGCCAGGTCCTTAACCCACTGTGCCACCAGGAAACTCCTACAAGGAAACTTGTAATTAAATTGGACCCATTTATATAATACAGACAATCTCCCTATCTCAAGACCCTTACTTTATTTATACCCATGAAGTCCTTCTTGCCCGTGTAAGGTAACATATTCATAGGTTCCAGGGATGAAGGCATGGACATCTTTAGGTGGGCATTTTTCTGCTTATCACAGTCGTTATTTTAAATAAAATAATATAAGATGCAATTTTTGAGGTGATGAACTTTTGTAGCAGACTGCGTGGGAAAATAACAAGGTCTAAATTTTCTTCACTCACGGAATGTTAGCAAGGAAGAAAAATAAATTTGCCACACCCAGCATTAATATTTGGTCGTCCTCCAAGTTGACTGCACACGGCACTACCTCTTCGGCCCCTTGTGACTCTCCATCTTCAGGATGCCTGTCCTGGGAACAGCACTGAGTTGGTTCGGGGCGAACAGATGCAGAGCGGGAGACGTGGTTCCGGCACCAAGACGCATTGTCCAAAATGAAACCCAGGGCTCTGAGAAACCTGTTCACACCACCATTCAATAAGGGTTTGGATGTCTAAAGCCAACAGCACTTAACCCCATGCCTTGTCACAGCCTTAAAGGTTTAGATCTGCCTGGTAAAGCTGAATTCATCTCCCTACTTCTCAGTCTTGATCTTTCCCCATCTTTCCTACCCTGTGCTTGCGGGGACTCAAAAACTTACCTGTCATCCTTGAGCGTCCCTTCTCGGTCATGCACAACATCCAGTTGGTTTCCAAGACCTATGGTAGCTACTCTTAGTAGCTTTTGAATCTGCCCTACATCAGACTCCTAACTAGTCTTCTGTTTCACTGTGTTTTCCTCCCTCCTGTCAAGAAATTCTCCAAAATACTGCCAGAGTTATCTTTCTAAGCTGTACATACAGTTGCGCTACTTCCCTCTTTGGCAAAGTGGTTCCCTTTTGTCTCCTGGATTGATTCCAAGCTCTTAGCCCAGCTGACCAAGCTAGTCAGCCTCTGCCTCAACCTATTTTTCCAGCCTACTTGCTTGCTTATAGCCTCATACTATTCCTTCTGGCTTTAAGGAACTCCTTGCCATTCTTCAGATGCTCAGAGCTCTCCCGTACTTGATGCTCCACTCAGCCTGGAATGCCTTTGGCTGCTTAAGCCAACTCTCTCAAGATTCAGTTCAGTATCACTTCTGGGAATTCATCTTTGACCTGCACCCAACCCCCATCCCTGCACTCGGCTCCAGCATGCATTTACTGCACTGCACTCTCTCTCCTCATTTATATCTATGTCCCCTGGCTCTGTGCTAGAAGGTTTTGAAGGCAGGGACCCTGTTTGGTTTCACTTTGCATCCCCAATGTAAGCACAGGGCCTGGTCCTTACAATTGCACACTTTTTTCTTAAGGAATGAAGCCATCTCCAGTGCAGTTCCCAAGGTACTCTGATGTTTCCATGCACCAGAGATGACCTAGTTCAGGGCTACATTCCAAAACCTACCCGGTTTAGACTTGTATCCCTAGGGTGCAGCCAGAGCCCAGCTAGTTTCTGGGGAAAAGAGGGTGGGGCAAGATGAACAGTAGCTCTTACTGCTCTGTTTTCTTTTTGGTTGCCAGGGAGAGATCGTCTTGCAATTATGAGTTTAGCACTTCCAACCTGGCCTCACCTGGGGAACTACATCAATCAATAGCGCCTCAAAGGGGACTGGCCGCCAAAGGTATGGACTGCCCTGGCTGAAAATCATAGGAGATGGCCAGCGTGACACATGCCAACTGAGTGTGGTAATGACAGCCAGTAGTGATGGTAAGGACAGTCAGCAGTGATTCAGGACAGGTTTACTGTCGCTGCTGCCCCTCACGATCCACAGCAGTGACTGATGTCTCCCATCTGCAGACTGTCTTAGAATCAGACACTGTGGGGAGTTAAAAATAAAACAGAAACAGAGTTCTGTACTTAGGAGGCTTATGCAATCAATTGAGGCCTAAAATAAGGGGCTTGCTTTTACTGGAGCTTTTGGCTGCCTCTTGGGGTAAGGGAGAAGGTGGTAAGGCGAAATGTCTTATGATGCTCTTCAATCATTCATGTATCACTGTAGTGATTTCAGCAAGTGACAGGAAGCGGGGAGGCGAGTGCCGATGCACTGGGGGAGGGGCCGCATGCATTACGGAGCAGAGAGCTATTTTTTTCTTCAAGCTGTTCTTCATTTCTGTAGGCAGGGAAAAACCCCTCGGTACTAAACCCGTGACATACCTTTCCACTAAAATTTTATGTTTTTTCAACAGTATGCCCTCTTGTAAAGAGCCAGGGTTCCTTTTAAGGCACTGTGTATGGAATCTGAGGAAAATATCATGGGTTGCAGTTGTTTTACATTAAGGGTTTTGAAATAAGTGCTTTAAAAATTTTTTTTTTTTTTTTTTTTTTACATATTGTTTGGGGAGCTCCCATTGTGGCTCAGCAGTAAAGAACCTGACTGGTATATATAAGGATGTGGGTTTGATCCCTGGCCTCCCTCAGTGGGTTAAGGATCCAGTGTTGCCATGAACCGTGGTGTAGGTCTTAGACATGGCTCAGATCTGGCATTCCTGTGGTTGTGGCATAGGCCGGCAGCTACAGTTCCAATTCGATAGCCTGGGAGCTTCCATATGCTGCAGGTGTGGCCCTAAAAAGACCAAAAAAAAAAAAATTGTTTGTAGGAGTTCCCTGATGGCTCAGTGGGTTAGGGATGTGGTATTGTCACTGCTGTGGTACAGATTTGATCCCTGGCCTGGGAACTTCCAAATGCCATCAGTGCAGCCAAAAAAAAAAAAAACACTATATATATACATACATATATATACACATATATATGTATGTGTATATATATATAATATATATATAGTTTGCGTTCCAAAGTGGATTAACTAAGAGATTGTAATATACATATTTAAGCTTTTATTAGTACTCCTTACCATTTTGATAAGCAAGAATTAGGTTATTTTTATTAGTAGGTACTGACATTGTATCTCAAGCTGTTTTTAGAGAGGAAATGGATTCCAGAAACTATGTTTGACATTATTGAGGGATCTGGTCACTGACTGATTAACATAAAATGCTTTCACAACACATTTAGTCCTTTTCAGGACTCTAAAGAATCCTTAGTGAAAGTGTAATTTAATTATCCTATAGAATCAAGAGATTTTTTTTTTAAGTTTTACATATTAGATATTTCAAAAAGCTTTAGATATCAGATATTTCAAAACATTGTCCCTGGTCTCTTAGTCTCTTAATGACAATTTCTTTTCAAATACACACACACACACACACACACACAAACACACACACACAAACACACACACTTGCATACACATTCATCTAGCCTATGATAGAAAAGTTGTAGGTTTGTCATCATGACATGTCATATTGTCATCAAGATTAGAGCAGTGATATACATACTTATTAGTAAATTACTACTAAACAGTTACTACCAATAAATTCTTGTGTCAATGATCTATTAAAATTATACAAAGTAGTAAAATCTATCCCAGTCAGTATTTGTAGATATTAAACTGCACAATATCACAACCTGCTAGAGATGACATGCAAGTCATTATAACCTGCTAGGGATAACGATGTTGATATTAAAATGTGTGTATCTATTAACAGATTTCAAAGTATTTTCAAATAGAGACTGAGTCCTTTGAGACTCACAATTGCTCTGTGAGACAGGTATTATGACCTCTTGCATTTTACAGAGGAAATAGGTTTAGCCACGTGAAGTGGCTTGCTCTCAATCCCACGGCCAGTGCTAGCAGAGTCAGAGTCTAACTCTGTCCTGGGCTTACCCACTTTGTGATGTGCGCTTATAATCCTGTAATGATGGCTCCATCCTTTGGAGGACAGCCATGACTGATAAAAGAATCAATGAGAGTAAGGGGAAGGAAGAATCGGCTTACTCATAACAACAACAACAAAAAAAGAAGTGTGTTAACGACATTGTATCAATTATTGATGTCCTCTGAAAATCTACCCAACGATGTAATTCCTAAATATTCCTCTAAACTGACTTTAGTTTTAGAATTTCAGCTCTGTTTCTAATCACCACTGAAATCCTTTGTAGGGTGGATTAAGATAAATTTTAATGTTTAGATGCTTCCTTTATTTCCTTAAAAATGAAATGTAAGAATAGAAAAATTAAAGCCTATTTAAAGATAGGTAATTATACATATAGTCCCATAGTTTAGACAAGGCACTGGGTAGTATATAACTGGTAGTATATATTTACCAAAAAAAAAAAAAAAAAAGGCAAAACCATGGCCATCTTTTAAGTACTATGAGAGGAAAGTGGGAAGGCAGAGAGTTTAGCACAAAGTGTAGGGCTGGTGCTGACTGCAGGAGAGCCAGGTTGAGAGGCCGTGGGCCCGACTGAGCAGATAAACGGGGGTGACAGGTCCATGCCCTGTGCAGATCTGCTCTCCTACATGTCAAAGGTCTGATCCGTCACAGCTTTAAAAGAGTGGACAGGTTAGGAAAGAGAAGCACAAAAAAAGACTAAGTGCCAAAGGGAAGAGACTTAATCTAACTGAAATTCAAACGAGATAACGGCAAACTGATCGGTCAGGTATTTTTATTGATAAGCCACAACTAGCTTATCTGTTCCAGTGCAGGGCTTCTGGTCACCAATTTTGTCAACATGAAGTGCTTTAACTACACAAACTAATTGTGAATCCCCAAAGTCACTGGTCAAATATCATTACTTAACCATGTCAGGAGGAAGAAAAACAGTGCATAAAAAGTTTTAAATATTAGAAATTTTATAGAGCTTGGGCTCCAGTCTCTGGAAGAGTCACTGAGACATTAAAACAGCAGTTCAGATTATGTCCAGGAGAGTGTCATTTAGACCAGTGCTTCTCCAGGGATGGTCTGAGATCTTGCGGCATCAGCACTGCAGAGCTGCCTGTTAGAATGCAAATTCTCAAGGTCTAAACCTGATGTAAGGAATGAGAATCATTGAGGGTGGGGCCCAGCAGTCTGTTTTAACAAGGTCTCCAGATGATTCTTTCATGCAGTAAAGTTTGCAGAGCCCGGATTTAGACCATCGTTTGTCAAACTGTAGATTACAACCCATTAGTGGGTTATAAAATCAATTCAGCAGGCAGTGACCAGCATTTTACAATAGTGAAATGGAATAGAATAGAAATTGGAGTGCAGCCCATGTAGCCTGGGTATGATCTCATAAAACTCTTTTCAGTTCTATACCTATGTACTGATTCGGCTGAAGCAGCACTTCCAATTTTTGAAGAACTGATAGGGTGGAATAAAGAAGCTACACATTTTAACTGAAGTCAGAACTGTTTGGCTGACAACAAAACACACTGACAGCTTACTATGGATTCCTGTTTGGAGAGAGACTGAGGAGAAAGGGAAGAGGGCCAAGGAAAGACCATAGCAGGCCAAAGTTTCATAACTCCAGAAACCTCAAGGGGAAAGGAAAAAATGGCCCACCCAGAGAGGAAGTAGAAGCGGTACCTACCACAGGGGAGATGTTAAGGAGTATATGTACCAGGTAAAGTTATCCGTGACCTTTGGGAAATCATCATTTGAGTTGGAATATTCATTCGTGCCTTTATTTGTTCATTTAGAGATCCCTTATTGTACAGTCACAGATGCCAGTCAGTGCTATGAAAGGATTATTAACACAGCACAGAAGGGGAATACTGCAGCTTGCCTGTAAGGATGGGGTTAAGAGTGAGGTGACAGGGGACATCCATATGAGGAGGGCATTTAATCAAAATGATGGCCACATCTTAACATGAGATTCTGTTTTGAAACTAATCAGTGGTTATCCAGATCAGTGGTTCTCAAACATTAGCAGGCCCCCGAATCCCACTGAGGGCTTGATCAAGCACTTTTTGATTTAGTAGCTCTGGGGTGGGGGCATCTGAAAATCTGCCTTTCTGACAAGTTCCCAGGTGATGCAGATACTATTGATCTGGACACCATACTTTGAGGATCACTGATCCAAATGGCTGAATGAAGAGTTATGAGAGATGGTGTTTCTAGATAATGCAACGTAAAGCAGATGGAGTTTAGCTGATCCATGGGGATAAATTTCTTTATGACATTTTTTTTTTTTGTCTTTTTGCCTTTTATGCAAAGCCGCACCCGCAGCATATGGAGGTTCCCAGGCTAGGGGTCTAGCAGGAGCTGTAGCTGCCGGCCTTCGCCACAGCCACAGCAACACGGGATCCGAGCCGCGTCTGCAACCTTCACCACAGCTCACGGAAACGCCAGATCCTTAACCCACTGAGCAAGGCCAGGGATTGAACCTGCAACCTCATGGTTCTTAGTCGGATTCGTTAATCACTGAGCCATGAAGGGAACTCCTCTTTATGACATTTTGATGGCTTAATAACAATAACTGCCACTTGAAATTTTTCAAATAACTTAATTTGTATTGTAAAATGGGTTTTTTTGGCCACACCCATGACATAGGAAGTTCCTGGGCCAGGGATCAAACCCACGCCACAGTGACCCAAGCCACAGCAGTGGCAATGTCAGATCCTAATCTGCTGAGCCACCAGAGAATTCCCATTGTAACATGTTTTCTTAAGATTTCACATTTAGCTTAGATATTTGACAGCCAGACAGTGGTTCTTGTGTGTGGCAAAGACATGTTTGTCATGTGCTTGCCAAAATTATTTTCTTCTTTTCCTGGGCACCCACAAAATCACATTTTCTGACCCTTTTGCAGGTAGGTTAGACCATGTGACTGGTCTCTGCCTACACGGATAGTGGGTAGAAGGGATGAAAACTCTTCCAGGCTTGGCCAAAATTTCTTCTAATGTTTGCCGCTTCCCTTTGGCCAGCCAGCGCACAGAATAGAGGAAAGGACTCCCAGCCTGCTGAGCCACTAGATAAGACCCTGTGTCCCTGAGTCACCACTTGGAGAAGAGAACTCAGGATTGCCACTCAAGCAGGGAAACGTTTGGAGTGAGATGAGAGGGTGTACCAAGTGAACTTGTAATATGCTTTCACTGTACCAAGACCCTGAGGTTCAGGGGCTTGTTTCTACCACGTGGCTCAGCCTGTCTGCCTAAGATGCTGGGCCTGGCACTGAGCAGCACAAAACACATATTTATGAGCTGAATGAATGATCACTACAACTCTGATTTTCATCCAGTGTTCAGTCTTCTCACTACTCATTTATGCAATAAATACTTACCTAGAGGCTACTGTATGCCAAGCATTGCAACACTGAGCAAAAAACATTTTCCATGGCCCCATGGAACTTAGTCTTGTGAGGAATGGACATAAATAATCAAACAAATGTAAAATTCCAACAGTTGTGTGATGTGTGAATACTGTAAACCCAGCACTGTAAGGGGATTTTTTTTTCCTGAGTAGGAATAAAAGTTGAGTACTTCTAAAATGTAATTAATGTCTGAATAAAAATGATGTAAAGAATTCGTACTGTTGCTCAGCGGGTTAAGAATCTGACGTAGTGATCCACGAGGATGTGGATTCCATTCCTGGCCTTGTTCAGTAGGTTAAAGATCCAATGTTGCCACAAGCTGCAGCATAGGTCGCAGATGCAACTCAGATCCGGTATTGCTGTGGCTGTTTGACCCCTAGCCTGGCAATTTCATATGCCACAGATGCAGCCTTAACAAAAGAAGTGATTTAAAAATATATTTGGTTGTGAAGCAAAATATAATTAAATCTGGATATGAGAGTCAGAGAGTTAAATCTTCCCTTTTAATGGTTTTAACTAATGAATGGGATTTGATCCATATTATAGAGATAACTATAAAACTTTCAAAATGCATAATATATGATATATAAAATTTTATACATGATAAAATGTGTACTGGTGAATGTGAAATTATCTGTTGTTAGCTCCTCAGAAACTTGCAAAAGTCTTTTACTCCTTTTTATTTTTTTATTTTTATTTTTTTGTCGTTTTGCCTTTTCTAGGGCCACAGTCGCACACATGGAGGTCCCCAGGCTAGGGGTCTAATTGGAGCGGTAGCCGCCGGCCTACGCCACAGCAAGGCGGGATCCGAGCCGCGTCTGCAACCTACACCACAGCTCAGGGCAACGCCAGACCCTTAACCCACTGAGCGAGGCCAGGGATGGAACCTGCCACTTCATGGTTCCTAGTCGGATTCGTTAACCACTGAGCCACGTCGGGAACTCCTACTCCTTTTAAAAGTTATACTTACTTTTTTCTATTAACAGTACGTTCTTACTATACTATACTGATAACAAATTCCTGCTGAGCCACAGTTTTACCCTAAAGGCCTATTCAATGAAAGTTAAATCAGATCAAATCACTAAATACCGTCTTATATTAGAACTTGTGGGTTCCCTTGTGGTGCAGGTTTGATCCCTGGCCCAGGAACTTCTGCACCACATGGGCGCCACTAAAAAAAAAAAAAAAAAAATTGGAGCTTGTCATTCTGGTAGCCACATTGGCTGTTCATGCAAACTGTTGGTTTCAGTAAGATCATACACAAGATGGAAGAATTTTAGATTTGAATTGAGTAGCTTTGCATAACACACACAATACATAGATAACTATATATTCTTCATTTGTTTAGAAACTTGATTCTATTTCGAAGAATGATAAAAATCATTACATAAATGACTCATAAATACGGAAAAAATACAAAGTTTTCTGCAGTTTGTGAACAAAAAATACCAGTTGCTGTTATTTTCACATAGAGGACACTTTAGACATTTAAAAAGTGGGCGGGTCAGAGTCCCGACCTAGTCCCGAGGTCGCCTGAATCGGGTGCAGCTTTCTCTGCGCCACCGTTTTTGCCCTACAAGTGAAAATCAGGCTGGATTAGCTCTTCCAGCTCCGTGCCTTCTCCACACTGTCAGTATTTAATGGGACAAATCTTATTCAGATCAAGTTGGCTTCTGCCTCCACGGTTCTTTGTTTTGTTTTCGCTGTTTTCAATCTTTTATCATAAGCATTGGTGAACTTCTATTTAAAAGACACACTCAAGAGTAACACCAAGGAGGAGGCTAACAACCACCCAAACTGAATGGCTTTTCAAAACAGGATTCCCAGTCCCAGCTGGAGAAAGGTTAAGTAGACACAAAGTCCGGTCCGGCGTCCGAGGTCCACGTGCGGGAGGAAGCACCGCCCTCCCGTTGGCACCTGGCCGCCAATCCCGGTAGGCCCTTCGGTGAAGGATGGGGCGCGCCCTGTGCAGGAGGGCGGGGCCAGCAACGCGTCTATCAGCGAATCCGCCGCTGCAGCACCTACCACACCAAGGCACCTAGGCGAGATGGGGCCCAAGCGGGAAGGCCGCGGCCGGGGAGGCGGGGCCCGGCCGGCGGGAACCAATCCGTCTGGCGGCTCCAGGGGGCGGGGGCGGGGTCACCGCTTACGACCCAAATACACGGGTCCCGGCGCACGGTGGAGCCGTGCTGCTCCTTCGCCTTCCGGCGCGAGGGCCCGGGAACCGCCTCCCCTACTCTCCTGGGCACCCGAACCTTCGCGGCCCAGACCCTCCCCTCCCGCCCCTCCTTCTAAGGGGAGCGCGGTGAGGGTTGCCGGGAGGCGTGCGCCGCCCCTCTCCTTTTCAGCGTCCTCTCCTCACGCGCCACCCGTTTTTCCTCCTCGGTTAATAACAGCTGGGTGGCTGGGGGAGGAGGGAAGGTGGCCCCAACGAAGTCTGGGCGGGCGCCTCCCACACACCCGCGAGCCGCCGTGGGAACTGGACGATGGCGGCGATAGCGGCGGCCGCCCGGGAGGAGGCGGTGCCGAGGTTCTGGGCGCAGAGCGCGGAGGCAGCTGAGAGAGGCAGCGGCTCGTCGCGGCGCACCAGAACCGAAACCAGCTGCAGCCGCGCAGCCACCTGAGCCGCCGCTCCCGCCAGGAGCCCGGGAACGGCGCCCGCGGGAGCCGAGACCTGCTTCCTCTCCCCCTCTACGCCTCGCCTCGTCTCCCGCGCCCGGCGTCAGGCAGCCAGTCTTGCTCGCCGCCCCCGGGGAGAGCGCGCCAGGCGCGACCGCCCCTCGGGGCGCGGGGCGGCGGCCCTGGACGTGCGGACTTCTCTCTGCGCCGGCCCCGGCGCCTCGGCCCTCCCCTTTCGCTCCCACGCTCGCTCCCGCCCTCCCGGCGCTCCGGGCGCCGCGCGCGGGCCCGGCCCGGGGCAGGGCGGACATGGGAGCCAAGCAGAGCGGCCCGGCCGCTGCTAACGGCCGTACCCGGGCGTACTCGGGCTCGGATTTACCTTCCAGCAGCAGCGGAGGGGCCAACGGGACCGCAGGCAGCGGGGCGCGAGCCGCGGCCGCCGGGAGATTTCCGGCTCAGGTGCCCGGCGCGCACCAGCCTAGCGCCTCCGGCGGCGCCGCGGCGGCCTCGGCGGCCCCGCGCAGTCGCTCCCTCGGCGGGGCTGTAGGGACCGTGGCGTCGGGGGCCCGCGCAGCGCAGTCTACCTTCAGCATCCCCAACAGCAGCAGCGGCCCGTATGGCTCGCAGGACTCGGTTCACAGTAGCCCGGAGGACGGCGGCAGCGGCGGCGGCAGGGACCGGCCGGCGAGCGGGGGCCCCGGCGGGCCGCGCCTGGTGATCGGCTCTTTACCAGCTCACCTCTCTCCGCACATGTTTGGAGGTACGGCCCCTTCCCTCCTTGGCTCCTGGTTCCCGCAGGCGGCACGTGGGCCGCGGATGCGCTTATTTTTACCCTTCTCCTTTTCTCCTTCAGCCTGAGCGCCGGGGGTTCGCCTCTCGGCCCAGCCAGGTCTGGTTACCCGTCCTGGGGCTGGGGGGTGGGAGATCGCCCCTTCACCCTTTGCAGCACCGCTACCGCACGACCCTGGCGTTTGGTTTTTAAACATCGCGTGCACCCTCACCTCAACGCGGCTCCCCAGTACAGAAAGCCCTTGTTTACCCCCGGAGGTGAAGGGAGCAAGTACTGTTTTAAAAACAAGCCGACACAACAGCCCTGGTGCTTGTGGTTTTTAGTAGCAGGAAGTCAGGAGAAGACCCGTAGCTAAATGTGGTTCTAACTGGAGACTCGAGTGGTGAGCAGTTTTTAAAGGCCAAAAGTCAAAGGGTCTCAAATGAACAGAAGAGTTTTTGAAAAAGAAGAGAGTTATTGCCTTTGGAGTGACTGTTAATATACAACTGTAATTCTTATGTCTGTGTAAATAGTCCCACCTACTGCGTACACTTTAATTGGCTGAATGTGTTAATGAAAAGTATATTTTTAACCCCAGTAAAGTGTTACCTTGGGTAATGGCTCGTGTGAGTCTTGCTTAAAAGAGTTGAAAACAGTTTCTTAAGGAGAGGAACTGGTAATTATCACAACTCTGCTTACAAGATGCAGTAAAAGCCTAGCTGCTTTCGAAAAGCAATGTTCAGTGAAGTTCAGGGAAAGACACTGTGGAAAGTGGAAATTTCAGTAGCAAAATGATAGGTTTTTATGTAGAAACAGGAAGAAGGGTGCACCTGATCCGAGGATAGTGAATTGGACCTCTTCAATTATGTTTTATGCTGATCTCCTTTTTGTCAGTATGGTTGATGGTAAATGAATTAAAGGCATGGTTCATGAAAAGAAGTCAGGTCTGGTTAGGAGTGAGAACTATAGAAGATAAACATTTGCGTGTCATTGATTGCATTATGCATCATAATATTACTTACATTCACAGTTGAGCACAGATAAATAGTGAGAACACCATCTTCACCATTTCTGTGCCCCCTTTACTTATATATGTTTATAAATGTGAGAAATTCGAGTAGGTAGTTGGTAAAGTAGACCGTTCAATAATGTAATTTATCTGCTCTGATGTTCTGTACTATCAACACTCACATTAACGTAAATGGGAGTGACAGTTCTTTTCATCTTTTTTGTACTGCTTTACACATTCAAAATATAGAACTCTTTAATTACTTTAGTTACTTGTTATAAAGTGGCTTTTACTATGTAACTATAAATACTGGCATTTCCTAAGTTTGACCTGTAAAAAAGAAATCTTCATTGAGAAAAAGAACTAGTGCTGTCTGTACTGTGATTTGATCATACGTAACACAGTTGAAGGTACTGGAGTCACCACATCGAAGAATAACAGAAGATGGTTTCTTGAGATGGGAGATTAGTGCAAGAATAAAGGCTAAGCAAGTTTTTTTAAATTATCTTTTTGAGATTAAAATTTGCATTTAGCATTTATGTATAGAAGCTTGCTACAGAAGGAATAAGAAAAGGTTTTTCAAATTAGTAGCTTTTATTTCTTCATTATACTGATGGACTGTCTTGACTCACTTTTTAAAAGGGCTGATAATTTCTTTTAACAAAAGGTGTATGTGTGGGTTTATTTTCCTAAAATAAATACATTCCATTGAGACCAGGGGGCAAATAATTGACCGCCATGCTATTAATTCATAGTAAAATAGTAAATGAAGAAGACCTAGTTGCTGAAAGTTGGAGAGGTAAAGTATTTATCCGTCTTAAATTCCTAGGTGTGTACATATAGTTCTTTTAAGACTTTTGGGATTAGGATGACTGGGGCCTAGTGGAAGAACAGCGACATCGAGCACTATTGGCAACCTTTCTTAACAGGGTCTCTGTGGAAAATGGAGCTGTAATGTCTTAAGGCCTCTATTGTATGCAATTAATTAACTTTTTTCTTCTGTGCATGTTGGATGTCTCTAGTTATGTATTATTCTTGGGAAACTGGAGAAGATAGTCATTCAGAGAATCTGTGTTTGGTGGTTCAGATGAGGAACTCTAGTTGAGGAAGTTTGGAAGAGGAGCAGAGAATTTAGCTGTTCTTATTATATGATGGGAACAGATCAAAATGCCAGTACCTTAAATCCTAGTTAAAACAAGGAGATAGAATACACTTGGGTAAAAAAAGCATCATTCTAGCAGCATTTGCTTTAATGAGATTTTTACCTGTATTGCAGTGGATGGACTCATCAGGGAAACTTACATAGAAGCATGTTTGCCATCATCCTGAGATTTAGGGAAGCAGATGATGAATCTTATTTTACAAATTAGGCTTTATTATACTTCCTGTTGACCTAAGTTTTTGGTATATATATACCATAGTATTAATATGTTTATTCTGTTAAAAGTTGTACCCATGTTGGATATATATAAAGTAAGTCCATCTGAAAATTGAAAAGAATGTTTCTGAATTAGTGGAAAGTTCTTTCTGTAATTTTATAAAACTTAATTGATGTTTATATTATCAGCTAATAGGATAATATGTTGCAAATAACATTCAAAATTATTCTCTTGTGGGCTGTCATGTAATTTATAAAAATAAAACTTAAATAATACCACTTTTTAATTTTTTTAATTTAGAAGTCTGTCAAGTTGAATTGTTACTAGTTCTATCATAATGAATTAACAAATGAGGTTTTCTGTGTTGGTTTTATGCTTTGCTCTCTTTGGGACATGTATTTTGGCGATAATCATTTCTATTTAATTCTCTAGAGAACCAGGAGAGACGTACTTAATTCAGATATTTCAGTTTACAGGAATTTCCTAGAATTTCTTAGAACTGAGTTGTTGTATATCAGAATATGATTATATTACATAAAGGGGCTTTTAGGTCAAGTAGGTTTTTTTTTTAATTATTTTCATTTTGCTGAGTTTAATACTATTACAGTGAACAGAAACCATTTCTTATTTATCACCTTTGTTTTAAAATGGATCTTTAAGGGAATAGTCTAATATTTTAGATTTGGTGTCTTACAGAAAAATTTTTCAGCTGTATTATACATTTTTTCCACTATGAAGTTGCTAATGTTCATAAAGTCAGTTATTATGGAGTGCTAAAATAGTGTTTAATGATCCAATAAGGATAGTAAGGTAAATTGAACTCTAAAATTATACCACTCGTTGAAGATCATTTCTAGAGAAATAATGTGGGCTTCTCTTATATCCATAAGTCTGGAAGTGAAAAGGTAAAATGAATTAAACTAGATAATTTATTGATGGTACTGGGCTGCTTTTGGCCTCATCCTGATTAATTGATTGGCTTGAGTTTGTTTGTGTTTTGTTCATGAGTATTTTAATAGTCTGCTGGTAATTCTGGTATCTCTGTTGCTTGGGAAACATTCTTCCTTTTATTGAAGGAATGTAGTTATTTAAAATTGAATACGTTCAATAAAATTTGTATATCTAGGCAGATTTACTTCTTTTCAAGTCTTCGAGACAGATATGGGTTTTAAGGTGTTAGATCATCTCCATTAACTAACTGTATTGAATTGTTCTCAGTCATTACTTGTAGTATCTAGTGCCAAACAAAATGTTTGCACTGAGGAAATTGTGATTAATCTACTTTTTATTCCTGAATGTTTGTATATTCAATTGAAGACTTTTATGGGGTGATAGAAATGACTAGTTCTTAAGAAAAATGACTTTTATAGCCACCAGCCTCCCCCCCCCCCAAAAAAAAACCCAAGAAGTCTGGGGGTTAATGTTTCTTACTTGTAATCTCACATAGCCTTAAACATTCCCTCGTGTTGTATGCTTTGCTATACTAAAGTGTGGATTCTGTTATGAAGTTTCTGCTTTGGGGATATTTTGAAAGTTCTTTTGACTTGCCAAGGTGGAACTAAAGGGAGGAGTGGTTTGTATTACATGGGCAATGAGAGCTGCCTGACCTAAGTAAGTACTTTTGACGCTTTGCTGGCTGCAAAGCCAGCACTAACAGATAGTGCCTCCTGTAAGTTCCCTCCTCTCCAATTTGCTTGCTTTGCCTGGTAATCAGTAAATAGGTTCTTACTTATTTTTTGGTAAGAACCTATTTTTTGGTAAGAACTGGTATCTGATAACCACTAATTAGATACCAGTTTTTTCATATTTATTATTTATCTTGTTTATAAGGAGAATTGCCTTAATATACTTATATATACTGGGTATAGGTACGATTGAGTGTATTGGCAAATGGACCAGAAAAGAAGTATCAGACTACTTTAGGTAGCAGAGTACTTCCTAAATGTTTTAATTTTGCATGTGTACTCGACTGGTATTGTTACTTAAGTTTGTTCTATACTTAAGTGTTTATTTAGAGATTGGGGAAAACATACCCTTTGTGTGAACAAAGGGTTCAGAAATACCTTTGTTTCTGATTGCATTAGTTTTCTGTACTGCTTACTAAATTACTACAATTTTGCTGCCTAAAACAACATGTCTTTATGATCTTACAGTTTCTATGGGTCAGAAGTCTGGGTGCAGTTTAGCTTGGGTCTTTGGCAGGACTGGTTGTTATCTAGAGACCGGGCAGGGGAAGGGTCTGCTTCCAAGCTCCACCCCTCAGGTTGTTGGTAGAATTCATTTCCTCCTTGTTGTCAAACTCTTGCAGCTTACTTCCTCAGAGCCAGCAGCAGAGAGACTGGCTAGATGGGCTGGTGCTACACTCTTATGTAAATAAGTACACGTAATAACACACAGCCCATGGCCTTTGCTGCATTCCACTGGTTATAAACAAGTCACAGGTCCTGCTCATACTCAGGGAGGAGAGAATGACAGAAAAGTGTAAATATCAGAAGGTAGGGATCACGTGTGGCCGCACTGTTTATAGACTTAGATTGACCAGGTAAACATGCAACTGTTCTAATTGTATTTTTGAACTCATTATTTATTTACTTTGAATAAGTTGTAATAGCGTATGTGATGAGTTGCTTTAATAAGCATGAATTGAGCCCCTTGTAGGGACTTGGCATTATGGCTGTCAGGGGTACAAATGAGGGACTTCTTCCTGTTCTTAGCTGTCAGTTGAATTTGAGATGATTGTACACTGAAACAAGTGCAATAATTGCTTTGTTGAGTCATCAGTGCTTGGGCAGTCAAGGAATACCTCTCAGAGGAAGATAACATTTGAACTGTGTTTTGAAGGATTTAGAAGTTATATGTAGGGAGGACTACAGACTAAAGAAGAATCCACAGAAGTCTTGCCTTTGGTAGGGCATACTGAAAAGATAAATGTTCCCGGCTTGTAGGGTGCAGGGAGGAGTTTTGAGAACACAGAGCTAGAAAGGTAGACTTGAACCAGTTGTTGAAGGATTTTACAGCGCTACAGATTTGTTTTACCTAACCAAGTGTTTGGGTTTGTTAATTGTTGTTGGGGCGGGGGAGTGGGGGAGCCTGTGGCATGTTGAAATTCTCAAGCCGGGTATCGAACTCGTGCCACAGAGTGACCCAAGCCGCTGCTGTGACACCAGGTCCTTAACCCACTGCACCACAGAACTCCTATCTAAGCAGGTTTTAAAGCAGAGTGGTCTCATAAGCAGGCCGGGGTCACCATTACAGTCATAGTTTGTGAGGGCAGCCTTTGAAGCAATATACAAAGCCCTGATTATGATTAAATTGCTTGTTAAAAGAGGGGAGAGTGATAGCAGGAAGATAATCTAGGACTCTTTTAGAATACAGTTGGTGGAAGATGCCTACATTGAAATCATGGCATAATTGAGTAGGAAAACTTGGATTTGATTGAGATTCTAAGGTAGAATTGGTAGGATTTGAGAACAAGAATGTGTAGTGATGTCATTAACTAGTATTAAAAATAAAGAAAACATGTTTTAGAACATGATAATGAATTGTTTTAGGCTTGTTAAATTTTAAGTGGCTACAGGATTTCCATCTAGAAGCATCTTTCAAGCAGTTAGAAATAAAAGTTTCTAATTTAGGACGTTACAAAAAATTGAGAAATTGTTGATTTTCATATTATAGTAAAGCCGAAAAGTGGTTAAGATTACTGAGGGGTGGATTTTAATTGAGGAGGAGCAAGCCTGGAATCCTGGGGAGCAAGAATTTGAAGAGACAGGCAGAGTAGGAAGCCAGCAATTACAATTGAAATACAGGGAAAATAAGTTGTTTTAACTTTTTTATTGTAAAAATAATGTGTTCATTAGAGAAAACAAAAATGCAGAAAATACAGAAATTGCAAATCACTTGTAATCCTACTACCAGAAGTAACCAGAATAAAGTGTTGATGTCTGTTTTCCCATATATATGACTTAGAAAATTTGGAACAGTCATTTTATATATAGTCTTCATTTTAAACCCTGATGGTCTAATGTAAGATTTTAAAGCTACGGATTTCCCTCCAAAAATGCTTTAGCCGAAAGCCTCAAATTTTGAAGTATTTTGTTAACATTCAGCTAAAAATATTTTCTAATTTCCCTTGTGATTTCTTCTTTGATCTGTCAGTTACGTATTCTTTGATAACATGCTCTACTTCATCAGTTTCTTCTATCATGTTAGTTTTTTTAATAACATGATTTTTAACGACTGCCCAGTATTCCAGAATGCATTCAGTAAGAATTTAATGAGGGCCTACTTTGCTTTGCGCTGTCCTAAGGATACAGAAGTGAAGAAATTAGACCTATCTCCCTGCTTTCATGGGCCTTATGTTCTCCTTGGGGGGGACAGTAAGCAAACAAAATATATAGTGTGTCAGAGGGTGTTGAATGTGATGGAGAAAAACGGAGTGAAAGGTAGTTAGAGATTGTAGGGTGGAGGCTTGAGGGATAACCTCACTGATAAGGTGACCTTCGAGCAGAGACAGGTAGCAGGCCGTGAAGGGTCTCTCTTGGGGAAAAGCAAACCCAGGCAGAAGGAACAGTAACTAGAAAGGTGCTCAGGTGTGATTGTAAAGAATGCACCTGATGTGTTGTGGGAACAGCTGTGAAACCAGTGTACTTGGAGTGCAAAAGGCTAGTAGATTTCTGAGAGGAGTGGGGGTAGGGCAGTCATGAAATGCCTTATAATCATTGACCTGGTTTTTAAGAATTTTGTTTTAGAGAAAGATGAGGCACTAGAGGGTTTTTTGAGGAGAAAATTGATATAATTTGACTTGGGCTTTTAAAGGATTGCTCTGGCCACCATGTGGGAATAGACCCTAGAGAGCAAGAGTCAAACAAGGAAGCATAGCTCTTGGTAAAAGTTAACGGTGGCTTGGACAGGGTGGTGGAACTGGAGTTGGTGACGAGATGCCAGATTCTGAGTATCTGATTCTTTGAAGATGGAGCCAGTGGGGTTAGATGTGGAGGAGTGGAAGATTTATGTACAGAAGTCGACCCTTGAACAGCGTGGTAGTTAGGGGTGCAGATCCCCTGGACAGTCTAGTCTAATTTGTTGCCGGCCCTCTGAAACAGTGCTTCCTCTGTATCCAGCATTGAAAAAAATCCATGTATAATTTAATTCCCACAGTTGAAACTTGTGTTGTTCAAGGCTCAACTGTAGTTTGTTTGCAGTTTGGTACTATTAAACATACTATTGCTGTCAAAATCCTGGCATGCCCCCCCCCCTTTTTTTTCCACACCCAGGGCATGTGGAAGTTCCCAGGCCAGGGATCCAACCTGAGCCACAGTTGTGACCTCTGCCACATCTGCAGCTAAGCCCAGTCCTTAAACACACTGTGCCACAGAGGAACTTATGTGGCATGCAAATTTTTATATTTCTCTGGTTATTTCTTAGAAATTTATCAGAGATAAGGATCGTTAGAACCAAAAATGTACATTTGTTCAAGGCATTTGATCTTTGTCACCAAACGGCCCTTCAGAAAGGGCAACTTCTTCAAAGCAAGGTGTGATTTTTAGGACTCTCTAAATCTTTTTTTTTCCCTCCCCATGAAAATGAAAGTTTTTTTGTTTTTTGGCCACACCCCCAGCATGTGGAAGTTCCTGACCCAGGGATTGAACTCACGGCACAGCAGCAAACCGAGCCACCACAGTGACAGTGCCAGATCCTTAACCCACTACGCCACAAGAGAACTCCCAAGTGAGGGTTTTGGTTTTTTTTTTATATAATTTTAACTTTTTTTTTCCTTCTTATGGCTGCACCTGCAGCATATGGAAGTTCCCAAGCCAGGGGTTGAATCAGAGCTGCAGCTGCAGGCCTACACCACGGGCCATAGCAAATCCAGATCCAAACCATATCTGTGACCCGCACTGCACATGGCGGCAATGCTGGATCCTTAACCCACTGAGCAAGGCCAGGGACTGAATCCAGGTCTTCATGGGTAGTAATCAGGTTCTTAACCTGCTGAGCCACATAGGGGATCTCTAGGTGAGGTTTTTAATACTTAACAAGTTCGTATTGGTAGGTACATTTTGAATAATATGTCAGAATCATTGTTCTGTTCAGTGCACTCTCTTTTTTTACAGTAAAGAAATTTAGTCTATCAAAAAAAGTACGTTTCGTCATTTTAATTTAGTAAATTTGACCATCTTGTATATCTTAATTTTTGTATGAGTTTTGATTATTTATTGTGATTAGTCTGTGATAGTTCATTAATTTATCGTATTTATATTCATGTAAGCTGAAAAAAGAAGATACACACACACACACACACACACACACGGTTATTACATGTACTTTATATCAAAGAGCCAGCTCTTTGTTTAAACAATTAATGTTACTATTTTTATTATTATGCTTATTTCGTTAGTTCTCTTATCTCTTAGTCTCTCATTTTGTAAAGTTAATTTTATTCTTTATCCTAGTTTTAGTTTATTTTTATTTTGTTCTTTTTAATGATAAAAGCATTTAAGTTTATGATTACTTTTCACTATATATAGTCACTTCCTACAGCTTTAAACACTTAGTATTTCCATTGCCATTAAGTATACTTTTTTCATTAAAATTTTTTTTATTTTTAAAAAAATTTAAATTATTTTATTTTATTTTTTTGGTTGTGCCTGTGGCATGCAGAAGTTCCTGGGCTAGGGATGGAACCTGTGCCACAACAGTAACCCAAGTCACAACAATGGCAATACAGGATCCTTAACCGCTAGGCTACCATGGAACTCCACTTTTTTCATTTTAAGTTAACTCTATTGAGGAATAATTTTGTTAATGATATTTAGATTTTTTTTTTCTTCAACCTGGGTATCACTTTAAAGTGTAGCTATAACATTTTTAGGAGGTAAATTTACTGTTGTTCTTGCTACTCCTTTTGTTATTTCTAGTGTTAACTACCAGTGTTGCATTGTAGTGGGAGAATCTAAACACTTTTTCAGCTGTGCATGGGAGATACACAACTCAAAATAACATTAAGTGGAAAAACAATATATTGTCTGAAATTATTAGAAAGGAACCATTCCTAAAATAGTTCACAGAACTGAAAGAACAAGTTCAGGAACCCAGGGTCCCTGGAGCTGAAATTTAGCAATTCTATTTGTGTGTGTGCACACCCACGCCCTGGCTTCTTTTTGCTTATTACGTAGTTTTATGCTCTTGTATTGATTATTGGCCTTCTATAAGCTGATGGCCTGCAGGCCCACTGTTCCAGCTACATGTCATCTGAGTGGCCTGAGGGAGTATTTGCCTCCAGCTGTGTGCATATCTGTAAATCAGTCACTGAAGTGAAGCAGATGGAATGTTCTCTTTGTATGTCCGGCTGTATGCTGTTATCATGGGGAAGAGTTTGGGTCTTCAAGTCAGGCTGCCTGCCTTGAGTCCATGCATACTATGTGACCTTAGGCAAGTTATTTAACCTCTCTGTACCTTAGTTTTCTCATCTCTAAAATCAAGATAAAAATAATTCATGTTTTGTGGTATTGTAAGGCTTAAATAATCTGTGTAAGTTATTTTACATCTTATATATTTTTAACTAACATTTGAACCTTTAGCAAAAATGAAAACATTCAGGACTCATAGTCCTCCCCATTCTCAACCCTCTTCAGGAAGACCATGACCTTTATATTCTTCTCAACCTCTCAGATTTTGTAAAGAATTGTAGAATTTTAGTTTTATAGTTTTAGTTTTTATATGTCTTCTATTTCCAAGAATCCCTCTTAAATATTCAAATTAAGCTTTATGATGCATTTACTGTATTAGTCACACGGTAAAAACTTTGTTAATATTCAGTTTTTTTTTTTTTTTTTTGGTCTTTTTGTCTTTAAGGGCTGCATCTGCAGCATGTGGAGCTTCCTAGGCTAGGGGTCAAATCAGAGCTGTAGCCAATGGTCTATACCACAGCCATAGCAATGCTGGCTCCAACACCACAGATCACAGCAACGCCGGATCCTTAACCCACTGAGTGAGGCCAGGGATTGAACCTGCGTCCTCATGGATGCTAGTTGGGTTTGCTAACTGCTGAGCCACGATGGGAACTCCCAGTGTTCTTCAGATACATTTTGTATTTGATAACAAGGTTAAGTGTCACCAAAATTGTTTATTTAAATCATATATGAAGTTCCTGCTGTGGTGCAGTGGGTTAAGAATACCATTGCAGTGGCTCAGGTTGCTACAGAGGCATGGGTTTAGTGTGGGTTAAAGGATCTGGTGTTGCTGCTGCTGTGGTCCCAAATTCAGTCCCTGGCCCAGGAACCTTCCACATGCCATGGGTATAGCCATAAAAATAAATAAATCATATATAAAAACTTAACTGCTCCAGGAAGAAGTGTTATATTTTTTATTCATGTAAAGTATATGTAAATTGAATTTTTGAACCAAAGGAAAAAAAAAGTGTAATGTGGACTATGTAAATGAGAACAATCACAAAATTGTCTTAGAGATAAAATTATACTGTGCTAAATTAATACCTCGTTTTTTCACAACAATTTGTGCTACACAACATTCTTAATCAGTCTGAATATGTTTTGTGGGTGGTTGGAGATGGTTGGAGGAGATGGTTGGTGAGAAGTTATGGCAGGTCAGTCTTTTTGTTAAGTGTATGCTGCTTCTCCAGGGAAGAATCTGAAAAAAACTTAGCATTTTTGTATTGTATGATTTAGTGCATCTCGGGCAATTTGGATGACATGGCATTTGATAAAAGGAATTAGCTGCTTTTTGTTGATGTTTTGATACCCTCTGGTCTGAGACCTCCAAGGTCTTGATTTAGAATTTTTCAGATTTCCTATCTACTGTAACACTTTAAACACTCTATCTACTCACCTTGAAATCTCTGTTCCTTATTAACTCCCAGTGGCCCATTCTTTCCACCATCTTGCCACATAAAGAGTTCTTCAGAGGAATGTTGTTAGTTACCTTAAGGAAAAACCTATATGAAGAATACTTAAAATTATAGACTACTTTCAGTGCCTTCTAAAATATCGAATACCATTACTTTAATATAGTAATTTGTGGATTAGGACAGTGATTTTTTTCAAGCACCAACTCATTTATGTCTCATAAGAATTTGTAGGATAAATTATTTCTTTGCGTGTTATTTGGAGATGAGAATCAGAAATTAAATGAACTACCTGCAGTTGTATTTTAAAGATTATTTATTCTCTATCTTAGTTGTAAAGTGTAGTTAACTTCTACTAAATCAGTGTCCTGTTTACAGTTTGCTGCTTTTCTTTTCCTGCACAATTAAAAATTTTTTTTATTTAGTTTTGTATGTAGACTCCAAACCCTGTCTGAGTTGTATATATCTCCTCTCATTTTGTTCATAAGCTAATGTATTCCATGAATTTCATCTTGTAAATCTCTTCTGGGGTCTTCTAGTCAACTCCATTCTGAATTAGTTGTTGGGTGGGGTCTGTGTCATCATTCTGGAGGTTTCATTTATCTTTGAGGTTAAAACTCCTGGTTTCTTGGTCTCATGTCTTTTCTTTCTTAATATACTCCACTGTTTTTAGTAGAACACAATCTTCTATGTCCTACTGAGAAAGAATGTGTATAAAGTAAAAGACATTGAGACTTCAGTGTCTGAAAGAAAATATTTTATTTCTCTGTTCACTCTTGATTGTTGGTTTGACTTGCTATAGGATTCTGGTTTGGAAATGATTTTTCCATAGAATTTTAAATGTGTTACTCTGTTGCTCTCTGGCTTCTGGTGTTGCTGTTGAGCACACTCCTGTCATTCTGATTTAAACATCCCTTCATGCTACCCCCACCCCCAAGCTTTTTAGGATCTTCTCCTACCCTAGGGTTAGAAAGTTTCATTATTGTATGTCTTGGGATGGGTCTGTGTTCATCCATTGCACCGCATATTTGGCAGGCCCTTTCAGTCTGCTAACTCTTGTCTTATATTTTGGGTAGTTTAAAAAATTATTTCTGGGATTATTTCATATTCCATTTTCTTTTCTCGTTATTTCAATGTTGGACACTTAGAGTGGTCTTTTGCATTATCGTTTATCCCTCACTTTTGAAAATCTCTTAATCTCATTTTAGGAGATTTTTTTCACCCTAACTATATTTTTGACCGTTTAATTTTTGTTTCTGTAATCTTTTTTACTTTTAAAAGCTTTCTCTTTATAACGAACTTTTTCGTATATTCTATTCTTGTTTTGTGAGTACATCTTTTTCTAAGAATATTAAAATGTGTTTTGTGTACATATGTATATATGCATATGCTTTTGCTTTCCTTCTTGATCACTCGGTTTCTTCCCAGTTGCTTTTTCTCTTTGGTTTCAGTCTTTCATTAGGTTCTTTCTTCAACTGTTTGGTAGTCTTTGGCTGGTTACTTATTCTTTAAGGCACTGAAAAACTGATTGGAAGCTCTCTTTGCAGGTAGCGTCATCTTTCTGGACCCTTTTCTTAGGAATAGTAAATTACTATCTTACTCTCTTGGCTGATTATACTTTTCAGAAGGACTTTTCTCTTTCCTTGCCTGGAGGACATTCTTTTTTATACCAGCGTTCTAGGAGCAGAGTGGGAAGAAAGCGGGGAGACTTAACATTCAATATGGTACTTTTATTTGCTCTTCATATTCAGTATCAGTAGGTACCTCTGCTATTAGCTATTCCTGTTGCCCCCATGTCTAGAAACTTCCCTCTTCAAATAACAAACCTCTAGTCTAAACCAGGGCTGGGGAGGAATAATTGCCTAGTTGTTCAGAGTCTGAGAGGACAACTGGGTACCTCTCACTGCTTCTTAGACTTGCAGTGATTCTTTCTCTTTGTTTGCCCTCCTCTGCCTGCAAATTCTTATGCCTGGTGTAAATCAGGTTGCTTCTCTGCTCTCCTAGTTCTTCAGTGAAAGTTAACACTCATTTATTTTCTTTCCATAACCTAATGGCATTGCCCCCCCCACTCTATCCTTTTATAGGCTTAATTCCTTAAAAATACATTTTAATGATTTTAATAAGATATTTAGACTGAGAAGAGGCTGATAAATGTATTCAGGCAGTCATCTTTAATTGCAGGTTCTCTTTTTTAATTGCAGAAGAAATATGAATCCGTTTCTGTGAAATTTAGACAATTCAGATAAAATGAAAGTCACTTTCGGTTCTCCTCTGGTGATCTCATTCTCTCCTGAAATGTCACTGTTACCATTTTTTTGTATGTGTACTTCCCAGCTTTTTAACAAATTCAAATACAGAGAAAACCAATTTTATTTGTTAATATGATTTTGTAAAGGAGACTGTTACTGTCGAGAATGTGGTCATAAAGAGTTCCTGTCGTGGCTCAGTGGTAACAAACCCGACTAGTATCTATGAGGATTCGGGTTCCATCCCTGACCTTGATCGGTGGGTTAATGAGAATCTGGTGTTGCCGTTGCTGAGAGCTGTGGTGTAGGTCTCAGACACGGCTTGGATTCCACGTTGCTGTGGCTGTGGTGTAGGCTGGAAGCTATAGCTCCAATTTGACGCCTAGCCTGGGAACTTCCATACGTGGAAATGTAACTCATCTTTTTAACTGCTGTGCACTTACTGTTCCATAATATGTATGTAGTTTATTTAACCAGTCTTCTGTTGGTAAGCATTTAGGATGATTATATTTTCCCAGTGTTGTGAGAAATATCTTTATGAATATGCACGTATGTACAGATTTTCCTTGGTTGGATACTATTATGACACCAACTGTCTGGAATTAGTATTAGACTCCAGAAGCTTAAGGGCACTGACCTGAGAAGACTACCCTCACTTCAGATACCAGCCACACTTTGGGGGTCCCTAGACCACCTGTATTTCTTCTCCCAGAAGTTGGCCTGGCTCAGAGTCCCCTGTCTCTTTTTCTCACGTGGCTGTTCTTTCTGGTGACTAGCCCCCATTCTGAATCATCTCATTAGCGTAAAGTCAGGTGCCATTCAAAGGGCTTATGACTAATGAAACCACTCATCACTGGGAAAATTCTAAGAGTTTTAGAAGCTCTAGGTAAGGAATTAAGATTAGATAAATTATTATACATCAGATTCCTAGAAGTAGAATTTTTAGGTTGAAAATTTTTAATAGATATTGAAACTCCCCTCAAAGACATTAGGAATATATTCTGCACCATTATATGACAATACTGCATTTTCTATAGCTTTGCTAGTATTGGATGTTACTCTTTCTTCCATTTCACTTGATGAACATTTTTATTTACATTTCCTAATTTCTAGTGAAAATGAGCATTTTTCCCCATGTGTTTATTATTAGCTATGTATATATCTTTTTGGAATTGCCTACTCATTGACTTTGCCTATTTTTCTGTTGGGTAGTTTATTTTATATTGATTTGTAGTTTGCTATATATTCTACAAATTAGTCTTTGGCTGTTTATATGTTTTAAATATTTCCTCCCAGGTTATCGACTTATAAGATTAAACTTTTATGAATTATATTTGCTGTGTCAAGTCTAATGTTGCAGGGTAATGAATTTAAATTATTAAAATGGTACTTAAAAGGCGGTTGCTTCCTATTAATGAGGAAGAAAGGACCTTTATTAATGGCAAGTTTTCTTGTGATTTTTAGCTATATTAGCTATATTGGGTCTAATTTCATAGATAATTAAATTTTATAAGCCCTTAGTCTCTTTCCCATTTTTTGGGAACATTTGAATTTCTTTAAAGAATACTTAAGAGTAGGAATAAGGGGAGAATATTTATTGTGGCAGTATATTGGGAGAATTCCAAAAGTAGTAACTAATTTAAAAAAATTCTGTGGGTGGTATTTATCCAGATCATCCCTCTTCTGTTTTATTAAAGGTGATTTAGAATTGTCCGTAACTCTAAGTGATGAAATTCTATAAATATTAATTTTCTATTATAGTGATATATGTATTGCATCTTTATAAATTGCTATGTGGTGTGTTCTTTATGGAATACAGAAATATGTAGCAGAAGACTTCATTCTTCCCATTTAAAATTTTACTATTGAAGATATTTTTTTTGACATTTAAATGCTGATATTTTGGCATAAAACTTTCAGAAATACATATTATAAGTAACCCCAATAATATTAATGACTGTTTCCAGAACTCTTAGTTGCATATGTATTGAATATATCTTAATACTGACAGCATGGGTGTTACCATGCTCATATTGATCATGTATAATACTGTTCACATCTGTGATATTTTGATTAACTCTTTGCAAGAGTCAGAGAACATAATTTCCCCATTTTATAAGTGAGAAAACTGAAGCTCTGAGATGTTAAGAAATTTGGCTTTTAAGTAATATAACTCGTAATGACTCTGAATCAGTTCAGTGCTTTTTTCAATTCACCATGTGTATTATTTTCTTGTGGCTAATGTAATAAATTACCATAGGTGGGGAGACTTAAAACCTTATAGTTATGGAAGTCAGAGGTACACAGAAGGTCTCACTGGGACTCAAAGACAAGCGTTGGTAGGCTGATTCTGGAGATTCTAGGGGGGGAACCCATTACTTGCCTTTTCCAGCTTCCAGAGACCACCTTCATTTCTTGGCTTATGATCCCTTCCTCTATCTTCAAAGTGAGCTACATTGGGCCGGGTCTTTTTCATACTGCATCTCTCTGGTTTTGATTCTTCTCCCTCTGCCTCACTCTTCCACATTTTCAGGATCCTTGTGATTAAGTTAGGCCTACTAAGGTAATCTAGACTTATCCCCCTATTTTAAGATCAGTGATTTAGCAACATAATTCCATCTGCATCCTTAGTTCTCCTTTGCCATGTAACCTATCGTGGTTCCAGGGATGGGGCTATAGACTTTTTTGGAGGTCCTTTTTTCTTCTATCACATTTTGCTAACTCTTGAATATCCTTATTGCTTAAGGAAAATGCATTATTTTTGTTTATATAGTATGTTATCAATAGAGGAAAAAAATGAGATGGAACTGAAAAAATATTTTGAGTAAATGTTAATTAGCGAATAGGTGTTATAGCTTTAAGAAAGTTATGAGGAATTATCTAAAAGATGGTTAAGTATTTTTTCAAATATTCTATGAAACAGTAAAACATGATTGAGTTGGTAGAATTTTAAAAACCTACAAAAAAAAGAAAAAAATGCAATGATCATGTGTCCTAGTCTGTTGAGTCATTTTTATTCATGTTAAATATTGAAATCAAGTCTAGTTATAGAGATTCTTTGCTTATAGTCAGTAGTCCCAGAGGATTTCATGGATATACTTCAGGTGGCCCATAAAGCTTTTGAAATTACATACAAAATTTTGTGGTTTATGTTCATTTTTCTAGAGGAATAATCCATAGATTTCATTAGATTCTCAAAGGGATCTGTCACTCTAAATTAATTTAAGAACCATTGATTGGTGTTACCGTTGTGGCGCAGCTGAAATGAGTCTGATTAGTATCTGTGAGGATGCGGGTTTGATCCCTGGCCTGCTCAGTTGGGTTGGGGATCCAGCGTTGTCATGAGCTGTGGTGTAGGTCGCAGGTGCAGCTCCGATCCCACGTTTCTGTGGCTCTGGTGTAGGCTGGCAGCTGTAGCTCTGATTTGACCCGTAGCCTCGGAACTTCCATATGCCACAGGTGTGGCCCTAAAACCATTGGTCTATGAATTTTTTTCATGTCTGATTAAATTCTTAACTTTTTTGGTAAATCTGATGTTTTCGCGTAGTCCTATTACTTGAAATTTTATGTATAAAGCAAATTATTAAGCTGCTTCTCTATACTAGGTGTCGATAGTGGTGGGTATAACATGGGCCCTGTTTTCATCAAGCTGAGTAATTGTCATGTTCTTAATCTTTTTTCTTAAACTATTTTAAATTTTTTTCCCTGAGCACTCTATAATTTTATCATCATTGGGAATTGACCTCTTTGTAGAAAGGAAGTAACTACTTCCCTCCCTTTTTTTAAAATTTAGAATGATTTTGCATATGCATGCACAGATCCTAAGTGTAGAGTTTGAAGAGTTTTGACAAATACAGTTGACAGTACGCTGTGTAACCAACACACTATCAAAGAAGGAAATACTCTTTATCCTTAAAAGTTTTCCTAGCTCCTTCCCAGTTATTCCCACGCTGCTTCCAAGAGGCTAATTATTATTACCTGTTTCTGATATCATAGATTAGTTTTGCCCATTTTGAACTTTATATAAATGGAATTATATAACATGTACTTTTATCATGTTGAGGGTTTAGGGTAATTGTAAAGTAATTTAGAAATGGGAGACATTGGAGAAGCTAATAAAGTTTTTTTCTTGCCACACCCGTTTTCTCTCTTTCACACCACTCCCTCCCTAATCAGTTACTGTACAGTAACACTGTACTCTAATGTATAGACGCTAAACCTAAGACTACCCAAAGTGTTTAACCAATGATGGATTTATAGTAGAACACTTCAGTGTATAAATATCTCAAAAGAAACAATTTTAAAATTAATGTTAAATTTGTCCTTACTTTGTCCATTCTTTAAATCACTTAATTGGCAAGTTTTTGAATGATACTAAATGTTTTAGAAGGTATTCACTATATCAAAGTGGGATGTCGTCGTCAGACTTAACATATGGCTCGACAACAAAGTGGGATATAGTTGTTAATGTATTTGAAAATTGTCAATTATCAGGAAAATGACAAAGCTCAGGGAACTTTATTTTTATGGTCAGTATTTTAAAGTATGGGAGAAATTTATATTGTCCCAGGAACGGAGGGAAGAGGCTGAACAAAGATGCAAAAGTTGGGAATTTATTACATTTTTAGTTTAGTCTAAATCTTTTTGAAATTAAATAGACAGTGCCTAGACATAAAATTTTCTTTCTGCCTATGGTTTTTGTTTCTGTATATGAATCCAGGAAGTATAAATGAGTCAAAGATCACATTAAATTTTGTGTACAACTTGTTTGTAATCCAAAATAACAGCTGGGCCTAATAAAAATTCTAGTATTATATAAGAACCAGAAAAGGGAGTTCTTACGGCTTTTGTGACAATGAGATAGACTGTACTAAGTCTTGAATATAGAATCCATATTTACGAAGGATGAGAATAGCAAAGGATCTGCTCATGTTTTATGTGATGAGTGTTTCAAACTACATGAGTTGAGAAAGCTAACTAGGATGGCAGAACCTCAGCCTGTGGATTCCTTTAGTATCTGTGGGAAAGAGTATTCTCAAAAAGCTAATAAAAGGGCTTGAGTAAAATTCCTGAAAGCAATCTGGGGCATGGTTAGCTGCGTTCACTTTTGATACATTAAATCTTTTTGGAAAGGTCATTGGTTATGATGAAAACAAGTTCTACTTTGAGATCAATAAAACTTGAGTCAAAACTTTACTTTCATTTTCTTGGGTTTCAATTTCCAGGAGAGACTAAAGAAGAATGAGGCATAAAAAACAAAATGCCCAGCTATATCCATGTCTTGGATTGGAATATACTAGTGTAGGCAGTTCCCATTATTACAAACGCCAGAAAGGTGATTACATTTGCTGTATAAGAACACATGATGATTAGGACAGCAGCCTAGAGGAGGATCCTTGCAGGTTAGTGCAACGAAGAGAGTCATAATGGTACTTGGAGAAAGGGGCATGCTGTTGCTTGTTCAGAGAAGGAAGGAGGTAGTTTCACTTTTTTGAGAGGGGGTGCTGAACTAGCTTTGTCAGCATTACGCCTGCTGTTGTGAAAGCAGTCTTCTGCCTAGATTTAAGAGCTCTGGAGGAATTTGAGAAATCAACAAACTTAAGCCATAAAACATTGAGATCTGTTGGAAACCAAATCGTCTATCCCTCCATTGACGTTATTCTTGCTTTTGCTATGTATCCACATATTTAATGTCTTAAGGCTTTTTTTAAGAAAATAGTTTTATTTGTTTATTTATTTTTTGCTTTTTAGGGTCAAATTGGAGCTGCCACTGCCAGCCTACGGCACAGCCATGGCGACACCGGATCCTTAACCCACTGAGAGAGGCCAGGGATTGAACCTGGGTCCTCGTGGATATTAGTCAGGGTTGTAACCCACTGAGCCACAACGGAAACTCCCAGAAAATAGGTTTATAGTTTAGCAAGGACTAGAGAAAAATATTTCTTATACTACAGATGGAAATGTGATAGTTACTTTTATAAGCGAAAGCACGGGACTTAGGTATTCTTTTGTGCTCTGGCTGGCTTGAGTGTAGAGGAAACTTAAATTGTTCTTATTAGTATACACAGTCTGTGTATCTGATTTTTCTTTGTTGCTTATTTACTCAGAAAATGCTCAGTGCCAGCTGCAGGGAATGCCAAGGTGAAAACCTTTGTCCTCAAGAAGTATAGTAGATAGATAGTTTGGAAACAAAAATATAACACTATAAAAATGAGTATAAAGTGGTTTGGGTTTTGTTTTGGTTGTTACCAAATTCATGTATAAATGTGTACGTAAGGAAAAAGATCAGAAGGTAATATCAAATACACTCTAAAAGTTGTTTATCTCTTGCTAGTAAGGGTACTGCTATTCTATTTTTTTTCTTGTGTGTTTTCTGTAGTTATACATGTATATCTTTTATGAACAGAAAAGAGCTGATAGTGGTGTCATCACTGCTGTTCTTAACTGTTACTACTTCTGTACTGTACTACCATTTCTCAGAGCTCAGATTCGTACTTCTGTTTATCTGATTCCAGATGTATGCCCTTGGCCCTTAGGCCCTATGGAGCAAAATCTACTTTGGGACAGCATCACTGAGAGTTTAATCCTATTAAACACTGGTTCCATAAGATTCTCCTGGAGGAGAGTTCTGTGGCCAAGCAGATTTTACAACAAAGCAGTAAAGAAATCTGGTTAATCATTTAAATTCAGCATTTCACATATTAGTTTCATAGTGATTTGATTCTTTTTTTTTTCATTAATCCTTTATTGATATTCTGTGGCTCTCAAACTTTAGTGAGCTTGAGAATCACTCCCAACATCAAAGTTTTTGATTCAGTAAATTTGAGATGGGGCCTGAGAATTTGTATTTCTAACAAGTTTCCAGGTGCTGCTGATGCTGCTGGTGCAAGAATCACACCTAGTACTCTCCTTGTTATGATTTGCAATCCAGTTTTGCCTTGAGATGTAAGCTTGTAGAACTCTTATGATAGATTATGATGTTAGCATTTTCCTGCTGAAAGTATCTTAAAGGAGGAAATAATAGTGTTTAGAATGGAAAAAGCCCTCAAAGGGGGTTTTATTTAACTTAATTACCCAAGGTGCGGTATTTTTCTGCTGTCATCAGAATTTTTGTGCTACCCTGTGAGCTTCAATTTAGCCATCTGTAGGTGGAAATGATTAAAACCTATCTCAAAAAGTTGTAATAAGGGTTAAATGATGTAATACTTGCAAAAGTGCCTAGTGCTCACCATCTAGTGCTTATATTGCAAGTGCTCATTGCCTTGCTAATCACAGTACAGTCTGAGGACTAGTGGGCTATTGGAAATGCAGAATCTCTGATCCTACATAATCAGCCTTTTTAAAATGCCCGAGTGATTTGCATGCACATTACCACCTGGGAAGCACCAGTGGTAGCATACACCTTGGAAAAAGCTCCCCTGGCGCAGTGTTTGACTTATTCTCCGCTTTATAAATTGACCGTTTAGGGCTTTTTCTGTATAGAGCTTACCAGTTGGAATATTATTTATTCTAGAGCTTAAACATTTTGTTCAAAATGATAATATTTACTTTAGTGTTTCCTGACAATAAAATAATGTATGCTACTGGTTCTTGAATGCTGTTAAAATCTTGAAACAGCATGTGAAAATTAACAAGATAAAAATTACCTGAAAGATGACTTGAAAATCCCTAATACCAATGACACTTTGGCACAGTAGTTGGTGCATCTCTTCATAAATGTATATATGTGCACATTCTTTTTTTTTTTTGCTTTCTTTGTCTTCTTCTTATCCCACACACCTTTACCTGCCAGATAAACAAGCCTGTAGACACTGTATTGTAGACACTTCTCTGCATCTTACTTTTTTCACTTAAAACATTTTGAAAGTTCCTCAAGTAATATACTTTAAATTCTACTTAGTGAATGTATTTTATTCCATAGTAGGGATATTGGACAAAGTATTGATTGTTTTTATTGACAGTTTTGTAGCAGCTTTTTTTTACTATTACAAATAAAAATTGTTGTGCATGTGTTCTTTGTATACTGATGTCATTATCCTTAGGATAAATTACCAGGTGGAGATTGCTGGATCAAAAGGATAATTTTTAAAAGTCATTTTTATTATGAAATATATTGTACATGCAAAAAGTATATAAAACATATATATATACATCTTTAATGAAGTGAATCCTCTTGTACCACCACCCATGCTAAGCAGTAAAAAACATTCGTAGTTTCTTAGAGTCTTCTTCTGTGCTCTTCTATTGTATTGTCCCTGCTTCTGGGATAACTGAGTGTTTTCCCTCTCTTTCTTTATGGCTTTACCACTCATTTATGCATCCCTAAACAATAAACATCCTCAAACAATAGGCTTGGCTATGAATACCGTATAAAGAGTCATTCTAAATATATGGCATTATATGTACATTTTATCCACGTTATTTTCTGTAGGAGCTTATTCATCTTCATTGACACGTTGAATGAATACACCACAGTTTATCCATTTTTATTTTCAGTGGAAGTGGTGTTTCCAGTTTTGAATTATTAAAAATAATGCTGCCAGTGAAGGTTTTTATTCACGACTCCTGCTGCACATGTTCACGTTTTCACAAATACTTTGGGGCATTGGTCTTTTAGACCTTTTTGCTTTTTTATCCTCTACGTAATTTTCCTTTTTTTAATTGAATTTATTGAGTTGATTTGCAATGTTGTGTTCGTTTCTGGTGTACAGCAAAGGGATCCAGTTAATATATATATTTATATATATTCAGTTAAATATATATATTTATTCTTTTTCAGATTATTTTCCATTATAGACTATTACAGGATATTGATTATAGCTTCTTGTGCTGTATACAGTAAGACCATTTTCTTTATTTTATATATAGTGGTTTATATCTCCTAATCCCAAACTTCTAATATATCTCTTACCCCTCCCTTTCCCCTTTGGTAAGCATCAGTTTCTTTTATATGTCTGTGAGTCTGTTTCTGTTTTGAAAATAAGTTCATTTGTATCATTTTAGATTCTATATATAAGTGATATCATATGGTGTTTGTCTTTCTCTGACAGTATAATAATCTCTAGGTCTGTCCATGTTGCTGCAAATGGCATTATTTCATTCTTTTCTATGGCAGAGTAATATCCTATTGTGTGTGTGTATGTAATATATATACACATACCTACTATATCTTCTTTATTCATTCGCCTATAGATGGACATTTAAGTTGCTTCCATGTCTTGGTTATTGTAAATAGTGCTGCAGTGAACACTGGGGTGCATGTATCTTTTTGAATTAGAGTTTTCTTCAGTATATGCCCAGTAGTGGGGTTCCTGGATCATATGTTAACTCTTATTTTTAGTGTTTTAAGGAACCTCCATAGCTGTTCCTCCATAGTGGCTGCACCAGTTCACATTCCTGTCAGCAGCATAGGAGGGTTCCCTTTTCTCCAAACCCTCTCCAGCATTTACTATTTGTAGGTTTTTTCAACAATGGCCATTTTGACTGGTGTGAGGTGATAACCTCATTATAGTTTCGATTTGCATTTCTCTAATGATTAGTGATGTTGAGCATCTTTTCATGTGCTTATTGGCCATTTGTATGTCTTTGGAAAAATGTCTATTTAGGAAAAATATTGAGGTTTTAAAATACTTGTGTAACTCTTTTAACTGTGTTCAGTGGAATATAAATGTAAATACCCTAGAGTCTTAAGATTTGATAACATCCTTTAAAAACATCCATGAACAGGCTAGTCTGCAATTTTTGGAAGTTACGCATTGTTCCTTTTTCACCTTGAAATTGTTTTATTTCCCCCATAGAAATTTACCCCACAAGAGCATACTTTTATGTTTAAGAATCTTCATTGATCACTTTATCATATTCCTCTTAATGTATTTATATATATATGTGTGTATGTGTATTGTGTGGTACTTATACATAAAATTTCATATATTTTAAATATACTTTAAATTTCATTAAAAATTTATGTTAGCATCAAGCTCTGGATTTTAAACATTGCAAATGATAATATACAATTAAAATAACATTGAAGTTATAAAATTTCATATATGTTTATATATTGGAGAGAAGCACAGCAGCAATCTATGTTTAAATAGGCCATCCAGGTGATGCTGTGCATGTTAAAGTGTGAGAATTTCAGTTTAGGGTTTTTAGATACTTAGGAATTATGAATTCAGACTGCAAATCCAGCAAGATCTCTACTTTTCGTTCCATATTCTCAGTGGTGATTTTTCTATCTCCTCCCCACGCAGTGTCAAGGTTCAGTGGGTTTTCCTTGAAGTTGCCTAGGAGGTGGTGGTTAGGAGAGAGAGGCTTTTTCTAATTTGCCCTAATAGTGAAGTTACAGCCATTTGAGGGTATCCTTACTTGAGGCAAAAGCCGGTATCGCTATTGTTCACTGTATTGTTTTGGGTTTTCAACCTTCTCTCGTTTTCTGGCCTAGGAATTTGTACCTTTCTGGCCAGCTAATTTTAATGTTTTTAAGATTTTTTTTTTTAATCCTGGATTTTGATTTTTTTTTTTTTTCTGTTAGAAGGGTTGGCCTAAGTACCTATTGTACTATATTCCTGGAACAGCCTTCTCTATGATTAAATTCAATAGATTTTGCCACATTGATTTCTAGGGAAATGCAAACTGAAGCGGTAATGCAGTAGCACTTTATGCCTCTCAGACTGGTAGAAAGTAAAGTCGTAACAACACACATTACAGGTGATAGGGCTTGTAAATGATACTAATATAAGTTGTTCTGGTCTTTGAGGAAACTTTAGAATAGCTTAGGTTGGGCAAAAACCGTCGTGTTCAAAGGAATAGGTTGGGGGAAGTATGTTTCCAGCGAAAGCATCTGGCCATTGCTTTCATTTTCTGTGAGGACTGTAGATGAATGATTGTTACCATTCTCTTATGTTTAAGGGCATAATAAATACTCAAAACTTATCACTTCCTAATTTATTACATTTTACTTAGTGTTCTTGACATCTATTTGTTATGTCTGTATAGTGGAAATACTATATAGCCTTGTGCTACTTACTGTTCACCTCTTCCCAATTCTGTGTTCGTTGATGATTCTCTGGTGGCTTAAAATCAGATACAGTTTTTACCATGGAAATTAGCAAATACTGAAAACCAGGATTTTTTTTTTCCTCTGGAGGGCAGTTGTTACACATCTACTAGGACACCACTGGGTATAAATATTATTTTGCTGTTTGAAATATTAATTGCTCTTCGTCTCTGTAAATGAATTTGTTTTCTAAAGTTTTGGTCCTTTCAGTATTATGTGTAAAGCTTTAACTGTTCCGGAGTTCCCGCTGTGGCTCAGTGGCTGTGTCCAACATGTGAATGTGGCATTGCTGGTTCGATCCTTAGCCTTGCACAGCAGGTTAAAAATCTGACATTGCTGGAGCTGTGCCATAGGCCACATGTGGCTTGAGTTCCATCCCTGGCTTAGGAACTTCCATATGCTGTGGTACAGCTGAAAAAGAAAAAACAGCTTTAGCTGTTCTTAAGGAAATGGGAATCTACTTATACTAGGTCTACTCAGTTGTTCTTAAAAACTGTCTTATACTTAAAGGAAGATATGCCGTCTTTTATTTAGCTCTTATATGCATACTGTTTTTATAAATTTGTCCTCTTAGTCTTTTAAAACATTGTTATTTAAAGGTATCTTGAAAAATCTGTGTCTTTCTTGTAGGTTATTAGTTTCACTTACCGAGTTCTCTCTCTGTAGCAAGAAGGAATATACTTTTTTTGTTCTTTTTAACTTGAACGTGAGAGCGCGAAAAGTAATTCTTACAGCAGTGTTACAGATGAAGTTGACCAGTTAACACTGAGAATCTTTCTTTAGTGTTTTAATTTATGACTAGAATTTGATGTTTTTGTGAGATTAAAATGGTTTATTTTAATTATTTCCCACTTATATATTTGGTGTGTTTATGTTCAGGTAATTTAGAAAATCAATGAATTAGGAAATTTTCCACAGAACTTGTGATTCATGTTACATTGATCTGTCATATGTATTTTTAGCACTTGTAAGGAATAAGAAATTACAATTGAAACTGTGAAAATATTATTCTAAGTTTCTTACCTTTTTATTCTGTAGTATAGTGATCTACATTTTTGGATCTGTAGTTGGGCTTTTGTGACTTTGGCCTCTAAGCCTCTATTTCCTCAATGAAAATGGTGGTAACAGATAGTACCTACCTCATATGGTGGTCTTGAATATTAGATGAAGTAATGTAGCATTCAGCAAATTGTTTGGCTTATAGTAAAGTGCTCTGCAAATGTGAGCTAACATCCTTATTACCAAAATAATAAATCGTCCTGTCTACAAGTTGCCTTGAATGGTGGGTATGAAAGCTAGTACTAAGTAAAAGATTATGTGATATACTTTATAAAACAATTAAAGCTATCAAAACAAAGTTATGAATAGAATTTAGTCTTTTATGGTATATTAGGCGCATATAAAGTGATTAAGTGCTCACCTTTCCTTTGTTCAGAGGAGTGGTTAGGTGCCAACCATACCATTAAGTAAGAAAATCGTCTATTTTATTCACTGAAATGTTAAACCACTACTTTGTGTGGATATATTCTGGATAAACTTAGGTGAGTTTCCTAAAATATTAGATAGTCCCAATTGCTACAGGATAGAATTTAAGGATTCTTGTTCCCTTAGTAATTTAAGTTGCAAATTGACTTTGGCCTTAATGAAAATTAGGCTTTGCCTTCTTTTTTCCCTTGCACGTTTGCTTTTTAGAATAGCGATTAAGTAACTCTCTCCAAATCATAAGCAAAACAGGACTAAGAAGCAGACAGGGACACTGATAATCCACCTCTCAATACTTTCTGAAAGCTGGCTGCTTAACCTCAATTTAGTATTTATTTGCTGTTTTGTTTTAGGCACCTAGAAATTGATATTGTGTTGCCACTTTTTATTCTTAGTATTGATTGGGTTTTCCCTCTTTTTTCTGCTCTGCTACCTCTATTCCTTCTGGAACCAGTAGTTTAATGGTAAGTATTTAAGTAAGATTCACAAAGTTTTTGACCTAGTGAGGAATTTTTTACCCTCACCGATGTTGGTGAAAACTTTGTAGACTCCAGATGGTCTCTGTGGTTTCCAGGTTTTCATTGTTGCCTTGTTTGTGTGTAGACTGATGAACTCTAGTTTTTGAGGTACTCCTGTCCGTGCATGCTGTGTCAGATGGCATCCATTGTTGTGTGTTTCATAGTGATGTTTCTCTTGGAGCTTGCACTCTCCTTTTCCCCTTCTTTCTGCTGTTTTTTTCTTCCCAAAGGGGAGGGGGGCTTTTGGGGTGGGAAGGAGAAAAATCTTTCTCACACCTGCGCTTTTATTTTTTCCTACAGTATTTGGAATCTTTCCAAATCTTGCCAGTTACATATCTGTAAGATGTTTGTTCTGTACAAAATAAAAACATAATTAGTATTATCTTTCGGCAGAATTATAGATTGAGTCCAAGTCCATTGAGTGATACTGCTGTCATCCATTGAATCTTCACTGCTAAATTTGCTATCAAATTTTGTGTTGCTTTATTTTTTATTTCATATCAAGATATTTGAGTCTTTAAAAGGTAGAAATATGTTTTTTAGGATTTATCATAGCAAAACCTGTTTGTCTTACTGTTCCTTCACAGCTTTGCACTTTAATGACATTTGATTTACCACCAAGACTAGTATTTGTTTCTTTGAACTTAGATTATGAAATATAATGTAATTGATTAAAAGGATGAGGCTAGATTTCGAGCGCTAAGATTCAAGTCGTAAACTTTGAGAAGTCATTTGTATAAAATCCTATCAAAGAAAATCTTAAATTGTTTTTTTATGCATAAGATACATAAAACAGAAAAATTCATATTTACAAAATGATTACCAGTGCAGCTATTACCAGAGTCCGGAGGTAGAACGTTGCCAGTATCCCCGAAACCCTCTGCTCTGTCTTCCTGATTATGAAACTTTTTCTTTCTCTTAGAATAATCATCATATTTTGTGATAATCATTTCCTTGCTTTTCTTTGTTTTTATCACTTATATATGAAGTTTAAAGAGTATTTTCAATCTTGCCTACTTGATATGAGTGGAATCAAACTCTTATTTTTGGATTTTGTTTCTTTTCCTCAGTGTTGTTTTTGTAAGATTCATTTATATTGTGTGTAGTGTATGGGGAAAATAATAATTTTCCCTCTCCCTGCTGAGTTTTTAGCCAAGACTCTGGTAATAAAAGGCAAATTAACATGAGAAAAAACAAACAAGTTTATTAGGTGCATGCTTTATGTGTATGTGGGAACAATCCGGGGACAAATGAGTGACTTCACAGTATGGCTTAGAATTCAGGCTTAAATATCATCTTAATTGGGAAAGGAGAGAAGGAATGTAGGTCTCTCAGAAGAGGGAAATGATTTTTATGAAAGATGAACGTGCCTTTAGAAGAATAGACGGGAAGTATGATAGTTTGTGACAACATTTGTCTGGATGTGGTGTCTGCTTTCTTGTGGTAAGAGTCAGTCTTGCCTATTGATGAAATTCCTGGGGAAGGAATTCCTTCTTTCCCTCCCCAGTTGAGTTCCTTGTGGAAGAAGGATGAGAGTTCAGAGGAAGCCTCTCCCTGGATTGGTAATTTTTCAGGTGCCTACAGCTCAAAATCAGTATACCAACGGGGCATATTTTGGGGTGGCATAATCCGCTATCCTGGAGCTGTGGTTAATTTCATCATTCCTTTCTATGACTATAGTTTATTTAACCATTCCATTGTTGGATATTTCCATTTCATTATTATAAATACTGCTGCTGTGAATGTTTTGCTAATATAGCATTCTGGTGCACACGTGTACAGATTTCTTTAGTCTGCTGACCAGCAGCATTGGTCTTGTCACCTGTGAGCTTATTAGAAATGCATATTCATGGGCCATACCCTCACTTACTGAATCAGAATCTTTAGGGTCCAGGGAACTGAAGCAGGCTCTTCAGGTGACTCTCATGCACATTAACGTTTGAGAATCACTGCTTTTGAGATATATACCTTGAAGTGGATTGCTGAATCATGGGCTGTGCATACCTTCAGTTTTATTTAACAGTTTTCCAATGTAGTTGTATCACTTTTTACTTAGGCCAGTGGTATTGGAGAGTTACTGTTGCTCTGTAACAATATTGCAAAGTCTTGGGGTTCTTTTTTTTTTTTTAAATGTCATTATTTTCGAAATTCACTTTTTTTTTTTTTTTTTTTGGCTCTACTTGAAGCATGCAGAAATTCCCAGGCTGAGGACTGAACCCATACCACAGCCGTAACCAGAGTCACAGCAGTGGCGGTGCTGGATTTTAACCGGCTTGAGCTACAAGGGAATTCCCTGAGTGCCACCCCCCCCCCACCTCAGGTCTTTCTAGGGTTGCACCTGCAGCATATGGAAGTTCCTTGGCTAGGGGTCCAATCCAAGCTGTAGCCGCTGGCCTAAACCACAGCAATGCTAGATGTGAGCTTCATCTGTGACCTGCACCGTAGCTCACGGCAATGCCAGATCCTTAACCCACTAAGCCAGGCCAGGGATTGAACCTGAGTCCTCATGGATACTAGTTGGGTTTGTTACCACAATAGGAACCCTGAGTTCATTTTTAATTGCAGCTGAATTTTGCCTTTTCAGATTTACTGAAAAATTGACTTCTTAGACTTACTTACTGAAGATTTTCTAAAAATAGCTTTAGAAAAGTTTTCAAATATTCAGAAGTAGAGATAATACAGTGAACTAATAAGCTTCATATACTCATCAACCACACTTACCAGTTATTTATGCTTTTCTGTATTTGCTGTATTCCTTTCTTTGAAGTATTTTAAGCCAAATCCCTCATTTCACCCCATATACATAAAGAACATATCTGAAATTCACACCATTTTCTTTCCGTGATGATAATATCTTTAGGGGCCCTTTTTTAATTTTTAAAAAGTTAGACAACATTATACTAAAAACATCTACAAATTTTAAAATGATGGCAAAGCACAATTTATAAACATCATTTGGGATATAATTGAGAGATTTCGAATGATCTTACAGTCTTTTCAACATTTTCTGCACTCTTCTGATATATTTTGTTACATAATGATACTGGAGTGTGGACTCTTACTGATAGAATCAGAAATTTAGATTTCTTAAAATTAATGAAGTTTTTACTTTTAGGGATAAGAAGATCTTTTGAGTGCTTAGAAATTTTACTACTTCTCTAATGAAACTCAACATGTGTTTGGAGTTCCTGTCGGCTCAGTGGCTAACGAATCCAAGTAGGAACCATGAGGTTGTGGGTTCAGTCCCTGGCCTTGCTCAGTGGGTTAAGGATCTGGCATTGCCGTGAGCTGTGGTGTAGGTTGCAGACACAGCTCGGATCCCGCGTTGCTGTGGCTGTGGCGAGGGCCCGCAGCTACAGCTCCTGTTAGACCCCTAGCCTGGGAACCTCCATATGCTGTGAGTGCAGCCCTAGATAAGGCAAAACAAAACAAACAAAAAAAAAGTCTAATGACTTCCTAGTTGATGACCAGAGTAGGCTGCTAAAATAGATTTTATTTTGACTCTTTATCCTTAGAAGCAACCCTTTGAGAGTCTAAACAAACAGTCTTCCACATCTGCCACTGATTTGCTGTTGAGCTGTGCTGAGTTCAGTACCTTGAATCAGCATAGCCCAGTCTGAGCTTCCAGCAGGATTAAGAGCAAATGCATGGTTTATAATGAATCAGTATTTTTTGAGTGTGTCTACTTTGTTGGTCATTGTTGGGTAAAAGTGAAAGTATACGTTACTTTCAGGGTAGATGGGAAGACAAAAATTAGATACTGTAACATTGCATGTTTTTATGCCATGCAAGAAATCTTCAGTAATATTTGGTTGATTTTTGCATTATCATGATTCAGTTAAATACCAAACCATGCTGATGAGGAAACTACAGATATGTAGTATCTAATATATGTTTTTTTTTTAAGTGTCAGTTAATATATGGTTGGAATAGGAATGAGGCTGGAGTTGGGAGAGGTCAAAGAATGCAAGGCTTTGTGTAATAAAAAGTTTCTCTGTGCCTGTTTCAAAAGAGAGTGACAAGATCAGGTTTGTGCTCAGAAGGGAGGCTATAAAAATAGTTTGAAGGGAGTTCCTGTTGTGGCTCAGCAGTAACAAACCTGACTAGTATCCATGAGGACGCAGGTTCGATCCCTGGCCTCGCTCACTGGGTTTAGGATCTGGTGTTTGCCGCAAGCTGCGGTGAAGGTCTCAGATGTGGCTCAGATCTGGAGTGGCTGTGGCACAGGCCATCAGCTATAGGTCCAATTTGACCCCTAGCCTGGAAACTTCCATATGCCGCAGGTTTGGCCATAAAAGAGGAAAAAAAAAATGTTTGAAGGGGAGAGCAAGAGCAGGTGTGTGTAGAGGTTACTCCAGAAGACCAGGAGATAAAATAGCTAGGTATAGAGTAGTGGTGAATGTCTAAAGAAGCTGCTGAATTTGACAGACCCTCAGGAGGTAAAATCTGCCCAGGTTGGTGATGGATGGAGGATAAATAGGTGTGGCTTCAGGGAAGCAGTGTTAATACTGGCCTGACTGGAACGTCATCGTTATTCCCCAGATCTTTCATGGCCTAAACTTTTTAATCAAGTTCACTGGCAGCTTACAAACGATTTTTGCCGTGACCCAACATTTTCAAAGTTATTTTCCTAGCTCCCTATTTGAAATAAATATTCAGGCAGTTTGAATACTTCTAATGACTTACTCCAGGGATCAGCAAACTTTCATTAAAGGTCTAGATAATAAATATATCAGGCCTTGCAGGCCATTTGACCTCTTGTCAGTTCTTCAGTGTGAAGCCAGCCATAGAAAAAAATATAAATGCATGCATATGGCTGTGTTCCAATAAAAGTTTATTAGTGGACACTGAAATTTGAATTTCATATAATTTTCATCTGTCACAAAATATTACTCTTTTGTCCCCCCCCCCACCAGGGTATTTAAAAATGTAAAACTATTTTGATGCAAGGGCTTTACAAAAGCAGACTCTAGGCCCATAGTTTGCCAGTTACCCCTGTACAGTTTTTTCATGAGAAACCTTAAAGATAAATAGCAAATAGACCATAAGATGTTAATTCCTTTCATTCCTAAGGATTGAAATTACAATGCTCCAGTCTGTAATACTGTTATTTGATCCTTCCACTTGTGAGCTGGGGGGACCCAAGAGACTAGAATGCCTGTGGAAACAAGGAACTCCCAGCAAACTCTGTATAGCTGGGGAAATACTCAATGCAGAGTGGAGTCCCTAAAGAACTGTATCTTTAAGGAGGTAATTAACACTATGCCAATGAGAAGTAGTTTCCAGAGGTCAGCCCCTATGGGAATGTCAGTGACTTTGTCAGACTAATTGCAGATGTATTAAGAAGGTGGAGCTGGGTTGTGCTGTAGTAGGGAGAGACCTGATTTGTACTTGGGAGTTGGCATTTCTTTTGGTCTTTGCTCTTCTTGAACTACCAGACACTTGTGATTTCACATCTTCTGCTAAACTTTAACTCTTATAGAAGCAGACCTTTAATTCTAAATCAAATTTGACAGGATGAAATAATGAGGATTAAATTATGTATGCGCTGAAATACTGCCAACATTGAGTCAGATTATTTGAGTACAAACATAGTGGGCAGAGTTTTATATACATAAAAGCAATACTGATTACAGGCAGATGCCCAACTTCTGTAATTAACATTTGATTTTTAATTGTGACACTAAACTATCATTTGTCATAATTACCTCATCATTTGTCTTGGGGGCCTTAAAAAATTAAGGTATTGATAATAATAGAAAATACTTGCAGCCGAGCACATTTAAGATTTTTTTTTTTTTTTTTTGCCTTTTATCATTTTAGGGCCGCACCCGCGGCATGTGGAGGTTCCCAGGCTAGGGGTCTAATCAGAGCTGTAGATGCCAGCCTACGCCACAGCCACAGCAACGCGGGATCCGAGCTGTGTCTGCAACCTCCACCACAGCTCATGGCAACGCCGGATTGCTAACCCACTGAGCAAGGCCAGGGATCGAACCCACAACCTCATGGTTCCTAGTCGGATTCGTTAACCGCTGCACAACGACGGGAACTCCAACATTTATTGTTGCTAAATCTAGAACATCAAAGCCATATTACTTTTAATGGAAAATAATATTTAATATTTAAATAATATTTTAAAAATCTGCCTCCTGGGGACTTTCTTGATGGTCTGGTGATTAGGATTTCACCACTGTAGCCTGGGTTCAGTCCCTGGTCTGGGAACTGAGATCCCACATCAAGCTGCTGCACACTGCCAAAAAATAAAAAAATCTGGCTCCTATTTAAATTATTTTTATTTTCATTATTATTTTTCTCCTCATATTTCACATTAGTACATTGGTACATGGAGAAAAGTAGATTTACTCATTCAGGTGTAAGATATAACCAGGATGGCACAAATATTATTTAAATCTAACTCTGAAAGCTTAAAAAATGTAAATATTTGTATACTTTGTATATTATGTGGGGTTCAGTATTTTTTCTTTCAACTTTTTTTTTTTTGCATTTCCGATTAAAATATCTTTTCTTGGACAGTATAGAGTACATGAGAGGTACAACTATGTTTTATTCATTATTGTGTCATCCTGTTTTCTCACCTATGTTCTTATAGTTCTGCTTTAGCCGGCACATCAGGCTGTTACACTTTCTCTTGCTCTCTAACCCTTCCCAGTTGGATCTTAACCTTTTTTCTTTTGCTCTTTGTTAGGGAATCCTGCAAATCTCTAATTCCATGTGAGTGAGATTAAAGATTTTAAGATTTAGTTGATAAGAATGAGTGATAAAAGATTATCTCCCTTAGAAACTAAGTGCACACTAAAAATTTCAGGATTTTATTACAAAGTAAGCCTCTAAGAATGTAATGTGCATATCATTGCTTAATTTTTTTAAAAGCATGCATTTTTATGGTTGATTATGAGAACTTATGCTGTGATTATTTATCAGAAGAGCATGTGTCTCATTATATCTCCTTCTCCCTTCTGTTTCTGTGGCTGAGTAGAACGTTAAACCATTTAAAATGTATGTTTTACCTGAAACAGCAATTGAAAGGCACCAATTATTGTTCACCAAATTATTATAGTTATTATTATACCAACTGTTTGATTATTCACCTCATCTTCTCCTCTTTGCTAGAAAATTGTGTTACATATTTTGTTGTCTTTGATTTAGGTTCAGCATGGTAAAATGTCCACATTGTGTGTGGGTGTTTGTGTGTGTGTGTGTGTGAGAGAGAGAGAGATGGAAAGAGAGAGAGATGGAGAGAGAGAGAAGGAGGGAGAGAAACAGAGGGAGGGGTGAGGGAAGAGAGGGAAAGAGAGAAACCTAAGTGAGCCATGCTTTTAAAATGGCATCCAGCTTGCTCTTCAGAGCTGCCATCGTTATAATTTGAGCACTAAGTATAGAATTGTGGAGGGAGAAGAAACTCCACACTTCATTTTCAGATTTGAGCAGGAGGAAAGATACGTTAGAGGGAGTACATAGCTGTTCATTCATTCAATAAATATTTATTGTCTCCTCTGCTTTGACATGGTGTTGGAAAGTAGGTATCTTGATATGAAATATGAAGAAGATAGGTTTTAAAATCCTTATTTTTTTTAGTTCAGTGGAATATTTTGTATACTTTATATTTGTATTTGAAAGTTCTAAAGGCATTTGACTTTTTTTTAAGGCTATAATATAACTAACGGCCTGTAGTTCTTGAAAAAATTTTAAATCTAATGAAGTCTGGTTATTATACCAGCTGTAAATTTATTTTTATTTACATTTTGAAAAGTCTTAAGATCTTCAGTAAAATCCATCTGAACCTTTGGTAAACTGTTTTTGGGATAGCTAATACATGACAGGGCAATAAATATGAATATGATAGGAAAATTTTGTGTATCTTACAAACAGAACCTGAAATGAAACAGGTAACGAACACGGGCTAGTGGGCATTGTACAGTTGTACTTGTTCTTGAATAAGAAGCTGTGGCCCAGAGGTGCTTTTCTCCATCTAGTACGTGAATTCCCAGAGTAAATACCATTACTTCATCCTCTGCCTTTCCTCCTTCCTCAGCAGAAAATTCCAGAGCAGAGGTTATTGTCCTAGTTATGAACATAAACTCTTGACTACTCTTGAAGCTCAGTTCCAAAAGTGCCTATATACGGCTGTGATTTGAATGTTTGTGCCCCACCTCAACCACTGAGATTATTATGTTGCAAACCTAATGCCCAAGGTGATGATGATATTAGGAGATGGGGCTTTGGGGAGGTGATTAGGTCGTGAGGGTGATGCCCTTGTAAAACCGGCTCCAGAGAGCTCCCCAGCCCCTTCCACCTGCAGGGAGATGGTGAGAGGTCTGCAGCCCAGGAGAGGGCCATCGCTCCACCACGGTGGCACCCTAATCTCCAGAACTGTGAGAAATAAATTTCTGTTATTTATTAGCCACTCAGTCTCTAGTATAAGTTTCTAAAATCGTCCCAAGAAGGCAGAATCTAAATTACCCTTGGCACCAAGTTATCCTCCTCCTATTCTCATAGTAAATTTGTTTCCATCAAAGAGGGATAAAAAGGAAATACTTCTCTTTGGCTTCTATCTCTCTTTTGGTCATTCAGTGCCCAGTTTCACTGCCCTTCTCCCCCAGTGGGGATATGTGACCATTTTGAGGTTCACAGTACATTGAAGTTTGCAAGACTCATTTGTGCTACTTAAACCACTGATCTCTAGGTCCTTATAATTATTGGCATACTACTCATGTTATAAATTAAGAACAATTTTATATTGCCACATGGGATTTATTTAATTTTCCACAGGAGCTGACCTACTGCATACTGCCATAGTTTGTTTACTTTTCTGCCATTCTGAATACCAGTTGGTTCTGTTCTGCTTTTCCAACTGTTTAATAAGAGCAATCAATGGTATCCTGTTTGGCATTCTTAGGTAAGGTGGATTAATTTCTTAATTCACTCAAACAAGTTTAAAAGAGAAAGATTTATCTTATTACTTTTCCCAGAGAAAACATCCATATTGCTGAAGATCTTTAGTTTCTAGTGAAGCTGTAATTTTCTGTATCAGAATTACTTTCTATACATAATATAGAGCTCACACAAATTACAGTGGCAGAGAAGCATTCTCTGTCAGTTGTAGCCCACTATTACGATCTATATGTAATTAATCTATCACATTTGTAGAGTAGATGTATTTAAAATAATCTTGGCAGTAAAAAACCAAATCATAGGATAAGAAATAAAGCTGATGGGTTATTTTGGGGAATGGGCTGGGGAAAAGCGAAAAAAAGTCAACGGAGAGTTGATTGGTGAACTGGAAAACAATAAAAAGAATAATAAAATAATGAAAAATAAATGGTAGTAAACAAAAGTAAAAAGATGGACACATTTGCAGTGTTGTTTTTAAGATTGTGAATATGCCAAAGATAAGCTTTTATACATGTATTTCTTGCATTTTATGACTTAAACAATGGCCTCAAAATTTCTTTCAGCTGGTGGAGGAAAATTATTGTATCTCCAGTACAGTATTGTATCTCAGAAATCTTTCTGGATTTCTGAATAGTTTCCTGAATGTGGGAAGTATATTCGTTAAGATGTCCAGGAATTTGTCCCAGTATAGATTTTGATTTGCTTATGGCTCCTGGTATATGTTTTTTTTTTTTTTTTTTTTTTTGCTTTTTTAGGGCCGCAACCGCAGCATATGGAAGTTCCCAGGCTAGGTAGGGATCTAATCGGAGCTACAGCTGCTGGCCTGTGCCACAGCCGCAGCAGTGCCAGCTCCGAGCCGTGTCTGCGACCTACACCACAACTCACGGCAACTCCGGACCCTTAATCTACTGAGCAAGGCCAGGGATCTTCAACCTCATGGTTCCTGGTCAGATTTGTTTCCCCTGTGCCACGATGGGAATTCCCCTGGTATATGTTCTTAATCCTAGCCATTAATTTGGTGGAATTTTGCTACTGTGTGCAGGAATATCACCTCTTCTTGAAAACAAACAAGTTCAAAATAGATCCCCTATAATGGTTGTATGGTTATAATATTTTTATATTTAGGGTATTCTAAATTGTTAGTTTAATTGGTTATAGATACTCAGGAGAGAGGTCTGGTAGATGAGTGGACTGGGGAGTGTCATGAAAAGAGCCCTAGTTCTGGCCCTACTGCTGACTTGTTTTATGACTTTTGGCAGAAATTTTTACTTCACTGGATTTCCTTATCTGTAAAAGGAGATTAGGGTAGATTTTCTCTTTGGGCCCATTCACATTCTCATAAAGTTGCATCTCCATGGTATGGGAGTGATTACAGTGAACGTGGAGAAGTAGCTGTTCTAAGCAACACTGGAGGCATTGTTAGGGGCACCTAGCATAAAACGTATGAAAATGTTCAACCCATAAATACTTTTGACTTTTTAAAATCAGGAACCGAAAGAGGGAAAAGAAATTAGACTGCCACCGGCCTCTCCTTAAACTACAAAGAAACCTTCAGGGCATATTTAAAGTACCCTTGTAGAACATTTTATGAATCATTTCAGTGTGCTGATATTTAACATCAAAACATTGCACTTTCTTCGGATAGCCTTTCATTCATTCCAGTATTTGAATGTCTACTATGTGTCATAATAGGCATATTAATGGCTTTGGCACTACAAAAAACAGATCATAATTTTCACTTAAAATTGCTTCATTCTTTTTCTCTTTTCCATTCTCATCAGAAATAGTTCTTTTTAAAAAGTCCTTTATTCTCTTTTCATATATTAACAAAATTATCACAAGTGGGTACTTAGTAGGAAATAATGACTTTACCCTAATGGACTTAAAAAATAAGATGTTGACAGAAACTAAGCTCTTTAGCAACATTCATCATGCAATGATGTTGTTTTGTAGGTTCTCAAGGATTGTTTTTGATGACTTGCATATTGGATTAGGAATTTATAGCTTTAATCTGGTGAATATGCTTGTTGAGCGAGGTGAAAATGTCTTCTACTGCTTTGTGTTGTGAAACACTTGCTATCCTGCCATTTAAATTTTGTTAGAGATGTTTTTGTTTCTTATGAAGTAGCTGTCATTTTTTTAAACAATATAGATTTTTACCTAAGTGTTTCCTTTTGGCTTCTTGAGCCTTTTTTTCCCTCATAGCAGAAGTTTTGCCAATTAGAAAACCAAGATAGTTAGAAGATAGTCTGCAGGTCATTTTGCCTATGGTTCTTTAGGTAAATTGGCTTTTATTTTTTGAGGAAAATTTTCAAATCAGATAATTCTGTAGTTGTTGAGCTCTGAACAGGTCCTGCTGGCAAATTAAATCTCAGTTTACACTCCAGACCTTTTGCTATGTCGTATAGTATATGTTATAAAACTTACTTATAGAAGTTGCTTTCTTTATCATTCTTTTTGTTAGCGTGTTTTTTGTCTTTTTATTGACATGCTTAGAATTGAGTAATATAACCTTTAAATTGAATTTCTTTTAAAAATTCAGTTTATTCTTGTAAATAATTCTTAGGACTCTTAAACTGAAGTTAGAATTACTAGTAATTAGAATTTACTAATCTGCCTTTGATTGCACCAGTCCTGCCTGTATAGAACTCAGGCCAACTATACACATCATTCATGTATGCATTTAGATGTTTATTGAGTCTTGACATAAGTCTAGCTAGATCCTGGGGCAGAATTGTTGGATAGAATACTTAGAAAAATATATAGTTTCTGCCCCACAGGTATTGCCAAATTTGGGAGATAAAAATCTACACAGAAGATATGTAGTAGCTGCTGATATATATCAAATGAATGCTGTCAGTAAATGGAATATAGCAGGACAGAGAAGGACACAGTTTTGAATTCTCTTAAGAGATTTTTATTGAAATATTGAGACTTCATTTGGGCTTGAAGGATGGGAGTATATATACATATTTTTTAATTTTTATTTTATTTTTTGCTTTTTAGGGCCACATCCACGGCACATGCATGGAGGTTCCCAGGCTAGGGTTTGAATCAGAGCTGTAGCTGCTGGCCTTCGCCACAGCGATAGCCACAGCCATGCCAGATCCAAGCTGCGTCTGTGACTTACATAACAGCTCATGGCAGCACTGGATTCTTAACCCACTGAGTGAGGCCAGGTATCGAACCTGCATCCTCATGGATACTAGTCAGATTCGTTTCCCATGAGCCACGACAGGAACTCTGGGATGGGGGTTTATTTTTAATAAGAGAAAAGGGATTTGGACCTAAGAGCAAAGGCGTGGTGGCATGAACGCGTGTATTCTATTGGAAGAAAAGGATTAAATGCCAACACCAAATTTTGTATTAGGGTAATAGTGATTTTGCAGAAAGTCTAGTGTAGGGGAAAATAAGGTGTACGTGTGTGTGTGTGTGTGTGTGTGTGTGTGCAGTAAGGTAAAAGATGATCCAGAGCCAGGATCTTGATAGCTTAGGAATCAGAAGAGCTGCACTCTGTCACTTTTGATTTCTTTGCACTTAGACTGCTATTCTCTTTAAATGAGCAATTTAAACCAGATAGTGTGGAGACTCCTTTTGCTTAATATTCTTCAGTTCCATTATCGAAGGTGGGAAATGACAGCCACTGCTTTGTATTACTTGGGGAGATTGGTGTAGCAAATTGAGATCACCTGCTGTAAAAATCTTTTGAATACATTCTTCTAGTACTGATTTATTCCATTGTTTCACATTCAGTACACACATACCTAAGGGAGTTTTAAGCCTATTGGCCCATTCCTTCTAGAAATTATTTCTATTAGTCAATTAAATTACCTAATTGAGATCAGAAGGAATAGAGTTTAGTTTAAGGGAAAGTGTAGAGGAATAGTTTTGATTTAGGGAAACTTGGAGAGTCAGCTTTGGGTAGAGGACATCCGTAGCTACTGGGGACAGTAGAAGGTTGTGCGCACCTGGGAGAGGGGCAGAATGTTTGGATTATTATTAAGGCTGAAATAGAAGAGTCCTGTTGTATCTCAGACACTTGTCTTCCTGTTCTTTCTTTCTGCATTCTGGTAGTGGTTGGGAGGATAGCTTTTCCAGTGTGACCCTTTCTGGTTTCTTTATTTTGTTAATAGCTATCAGTTTGCAATTGTAGAGTGACTATTTCATATGTAAATCTCATAATAGGACCTAGTACTTTCATCTTCTCTCTTACCCAACAGGTTCTGATTATGGGAGCACATTTTTCCTGCAGATTGGTGTATAGTGTCCCTTGGTGTCTGCAGGGAATTGGTTCCAGGACTCCTCTGGGTACCAAAATCCACCCGTGCTCAAGCCTCTTATATTAAATAGTATCATATTTGCATATAATCTATGCGTACTTTAAATCATCTCTAGGTTATACATAGTTGCCAGGGTACGGCAAATCCAAGTTCCATTTTCTAGAATATTTTTTCCTCCTCCTTTTTCAGTCCTGGTTGTTTGGATTGGTGGCTGAGGAACCTGCCCCTAAGGAAGACTTCCGTGTAGGAACTTTTTGCTTGTGGAAGAAGGAAGCAATGACAAATACTAAGTTAATGTAGGGTTGGGCCACAGGAGATATAAAGAAGAATCTTTTTGCCTTAGTCATCAAAGTGGAAAAGCACAAGGTATTCGCAGCTACTGGTGCTGTTCGTTATTTTACTATATAAGGTCACTTTGTTGTTGTAGGTATATCTCATTGAATTGTTATAGGAAGTTTTCCTTCAGTCTAGAGGATCTGGATTTTACCATTAAAGAATGTTATTTTAGAACTGTGCTGTTTTAAGGACTTAAGAAGAATAAGTGAATAGTTAAAAATTGAGAAAAGGACAATTTCAATAAGTAATTTACTAAATAGCTATGTTTCAGGCACTTTACCCTACATTATTGTAATCTTTAATCCTCTTCAGATTGCTGGTATGTAAATGATATTATCAACATTTTATAGGGAAAAAAATCAGACCTGGAAGACTTAAGCTCTTGCCTTCCCTGGGGTCACACGGTTTGTTTGTAGTAGAAATTATATACCCAGGTTTCTACTCAGGTCCTTTGGACTTGAAAATGTGTATATTCACTAGATCATTAAAACCAGCAAGGAAGATAGATACACACAGGTAATTTGAGTGCCATGTGCTATATTGCACCATGGAAGTATCAGAGTACAGAAGAAACACAGGAGGGGATGATTAAATCAGCATTGAGGTGGAACATTGTGTAGTGTTCAGAGGATTTCGGGAGAAGGGTGACGCCTAAGTGGGATTTTGATGACAACCTAAAAGTTCTTTAGGATAGAGGTGAGGGAATAGTAACATTTAGTGTTTCAGTATCTTTATACTTAGCTTTTAAAGAGCAGGGTAACCTAGTTCATTTTCTTCTTTTCATTCTCTTCTTCTGTTGCAGTCTTCCTTTTCCCTTTTATGCACAGCAGGATCGTACCATTCTCATCCTAATTTTTGTTACTTATATCATCTTTACATTTTTGACATTTCTAATGTTTTATATACTATAGCAATAATTCCTGCAGTTGTTTACACTGTTCAATTAAATAACGTGTGGTGTACTACCAGTGTATGTGTGTATATATGCACGTGTGTGCGTATATATGTATTTGTGTGTATACATAGAAAAATCACAGCTTGTCCATTCCTGAATTCTTTATTTTGGTTAATCTCTTGGTTGGGTCTTGAGTCTTTGAACTTTGGAGGCTATAAATTACTTGTCTCATTTTTTTTTTTCCCTCATTAAGCATTCTGGGGTCACCACCAGTCATGTGTCCCATATAAAATGTATGTATTAGTCTGTGGATATTTCTGAGACCAGTATTATTTCTGCCATTCTCACCCTCAATTGTAGACATCTTACATTTTATGTCTAGATATTCACTAGGATTCTTTCTTTTGCTGTCATTGATAATTTTGTTCCATCCTTCTGAACATTGCATTCTCTTCTTTGAGAGAACATATTAGCCTTTTGTTTTCCATACATTTCATCTTTCTTCACATCACTGTCATCTCATGTCTTCTTCGTAAATATGGTTTTCATGTCATGATATTATCCCTAGCTATATCTGTTTTCTTCTTATTCTTCTGTAGTTTTTATTTCTGTTACTAGTTTATGATTATATTCAGTGTATTTCCTGAACTGTGACAGCTGTTCCCTTAGTTAATTTTCTGAGTTGGCTAATTTGTCTGCCTTTTTATTTTTGTCTTCCTTTAATAGTAGATTCAATGCTTAGGTCCCATATTGGATTTTTTCTTATTATCCATTGAAGAATGAATGGACAGGTTTGGGGAAGGGGCAGAGGAAGTGATCTGGGGCAGCCTACAGCTTCAGTTGAGATAGTTCCTACAGAAATTTTTTAACTAGGCTAATATATTCTGTATTCTTCTTCCTTTAAAGTAGTTCAAAAAAGTAAACCAAGGCAATATATGTATATATCTTAAAAATATAAAATACTTCTAGTCTTATAATAAAAATCATTGTTCTCTTGTCTGAACCTTCTCTAACACCCAGTTTTTCTAGGGACAACTATTTTCAATACCTGTAGCTGTTGATTATAACATGTACTACCATATTTATAAATAATGTGCCTATATTCCTATTTTTAATTTTTTAGATGCTATGAACTGCATATTATGGAAGATGAGGATTTCCATATATCACCTGTCTTTATTTTTATTCTTTTACCTTTTGAATGTCTTTTAAAATGACAATTTGTTTAAATCGATGCTTTGTTTTTGACTATGGATTACATTTTCTATTATGCATCCGTCTTGTAGTTAAGAATTGCCTCATCCTTTTGCTTACTTTTTCCAAGTTCCTGTCAGTTTTTCCAAGACTTGCCCAAAGAATTATGTAGCTGTCTAATACTGTTTTCTACATGATTAAACACATCTAGAAACCTTATCGGTTCACTCCCCACTCCTACCCCAATCCCTTCCTCCCTGCCCCTTCTCTGTCCTCCTCTCCCTTCATCTCCTTCTTTCCTTCTTTCTCTCCCATCTTGAACTCTCTACTTTGCTCCTACAGTCTAGGCTAATAACCATCTAGACCTGCTGCACAGTAATCCAAGGACTCCCCTTCAACATTTCTCCTGTGAGAGGTCTTGTTTCCTTGATCTTATTCCTCTTCTTTTTGCTCCCTTGTTTTAGAGCACAGATTCTACGAGTTTCTCAATATGCATAGGAAGGAATATTTTTGATGCTCTTTTAATGAGGGAAATACGTTTTAATTAATCAAATGTGAATATGTAATAGTTTTTTCTTTTTGATAATGTTTAGATTTTGTCCTTTATCCCCTAACGATGTTATTTTGTGATAATGTACTTGGTTGGGTATGGCTATTTGTTTTCATTTGCTTTATGGGTATATTCTTTCAGTCTGTGTTCATGAAATTCAGTTTGGGAAATTGTGTCTTTGACGGTTTCTTCCTCTTTTCTCGGTTCTGTTTCTAGTTGGTTAGATAATTAAACCCCCAGATTGATCTGATTTTATTATTTACTCTCCTCTTTGACTTTTGTTTCTACTTCTTGAGAGATTAAAAAAGATATGTAGAGTAATGGTTAAGAATTAAACTCTGGAGCCAGAGGCCTGTTTGAATTCACCCTGGTCAAGTTCTGACTGTGTGACCTTATATAAGTTAGTTACTCTTTTATGTTTTTCATATGTAAAATAGGGATAATAGTAGTGCCTAACTCAAAAGATATGAGGATAAATAAGTTAATTAATCCAAAGTGCTTAGATAATTTCCTGGTACATGTTAAGTGTTAATTCTTACTATCATTTGGCATCATTATTACTGTGAAGTTAATATTTTAATCGTCTGTTTGAATTCTTAATTTCTACCAAAAGTTTAATTTTCCAAAGCTTTTGTTTGCTTCTCTGCTCCTAGATTATAGTCTTTTTTTCTTATTTCTTGGATGCAGTATCATATTGAAATACTGGGACAATTGAGGAAATTTAGAAAAAACCTTCAATGTAAAGGTGGATGCCAAAACAAATAAATAAAAACAGAAGTAAATAAATGAATAGATAGAAACAAAATTAAATAGAAATCTTGGAGTTCCTGGTATGGCTCAGTGGGTTAAGAATCTGACTACAGTGGCTTGGGTCACTGTGGAGGCAACATTCGATCCCTGGCCTGGCACAGTGTGTTAAAGGATCTGGCATTGCCGCAGCTGCAGCTCAGATGCAGTCCCTGGCTTGGGAGCTTCCATATGCCTCAGATGTGGCCATTAAAAAAAAAAAAAAGGAGTTCCCATTGTGGCTCTGTGGTAACGAACCCGACTAGTATCCATAAGGATACAGGTTTGATCCTTGGCCTTGCTCAGTGGGTTAAGGATCAGGCATTGCCATGAGCTGTGATTTAGATCGCAGATGTGGCTCGGATCTGGGCATTGGCTGTGGCTGTGGTGTAGGCCAGCAGCTGCAACTTGTTTGATCCCTAGCCTGGAACTTCCATATGCCATGGGGTGCGGCCCTAAAAAGACATAAATAAATAAATAAATTTTCTTTAAAAAAGTCTTTCTTTCAAAAGAAAAGAAATCTTACAAGATTTGGGTGTGGGGCAGCATTGCTAAAAGTTTTTTTTTCTATTTTTTGTATTGACTGCTTTATCCTAATTCCTCTTTTCTATTTATTTCGGTGTACATCTTACATGTTTTTCTAAATTTCCTCATAATTAGCTTCAGATTCCGTTTGGCAGGAGTACATGGAAGTATCATGTCCTCAGTGGATCACACCTGGGAGTATGGATGTCAGTTTGCCCTTTTTTTGGTGATATTAAGTTTGACTATTTGTTTAAGGTAATGTCAGCCAGTTTCTCCATTTAAAAAATAACTTTTAATCTTTTTTAATGAAGTGATTTGGGGTTGATACTTTCTGAATGTGCACTTATTCATCTGTACTTTTGCATTCTTTTAAAATTTATTATAATTTATTATGTCATTGTCCATTTTGATGTTTACCTTGTCCAAATTTGACTAGGAGAATCTTTTTCAAACTGGCTTCTGTGCCTTGTTGTGTACGCATATCAGTTTTTGAGCACTTCCTTAATCTGGCACAAGGTGTTTGAGGCTCACCTTGTGCTTCCATTCTTCAAGGATGCCTGGTTCCTTTTCATGGGGGGAATGATATTTAGAAACACAAGACCTGGGACTTTTTCCTGCTGGAGTGTCATTGCTTCTAGGCTCTTTTAGTGGACTGAGCCAAATTGTGTGTGTGTGTGTGTGTGTGTATGTGTATCCTTCTGCATACGCATGCATGTGTGTATTTTTCTTTGTATTGTGAACTGGCGATTAGCACTTGTCATCTGCCTCTGAACAGATTGAATCATGAGCCACTGCAGCTCCCGACCCTCAGCACCCTCGAAAGAGCTCAGGTTGGAGATCAGCAGTGAGGCACTCTGTGCTTTGGGAAAACTGGCAGATAGGTCTTCAGGTAGTTAGGTATCTTCAGGAGAGATTTTTATGAGCCCTGTTCTTGCATCTAGAAAAACACTAATATCCTTTATGGTCATGTCTGCTTCTTGTGATTGGCAGTAACTCATGAGCCTAGTGGCAACCTTCTGTAAAATGTGTGCTTGTTTGCATTACCTCCTCCTTCACCAGAATCACATATATACTGACAACCTCACTATCTCTTTAGAGCTATCTGCAATGCTGGCTCCTGGGTTATAGTCCTCCTTTTGTCCCAAATAAAACTTAACTCTCAGCTTCTAGGTTGTGCATATTTTTTTAGTTGATAGTTTCTATTTGCTATATAGTTAAGTTCATTTAACATTTATATTTAATTTTAGGAGGGGCTTTCCCCTAATCCTTGTTTTTAATTTTTGAATACACATATTATTAATGTTGTCCGAAAGTCAAAAACTTTACTAAAAGTGGACTCAGGAGTACCTTCTTCCTTAAGTTTTTCTTTTACTATATTCTCATTTGCCACCTGTAGGTAGCATGTATATGAACCTTAATTTGAAATTTATCCCTCCTTGTTTTTCTTTTTGCAGATACATACATACAAATGTATACTTATTTACTGTCTTTTTTTAAGTGATTTTTATTTTTTCCATTATAGTTGGTTTACGGTGTTGTGTCAATTTCTACAGCAAAGTGAGCCAGTCACACATATATATACATTCTTTTTCTCACATTATCTTCCATCATGCTCCATCATAAGTAACTAGGTATACTGTGCTATATGGCAGGATCTCATTGCTTTTCCACTCCAAATGCAATAGCTTGCATCTATTAATCCCAGACTCTCAGTTCATCCCATTCCCTCTCCCTCCCCCTTGGCAACCACAAGTCTGTTCTCAAGTCCATGAGTTTCTTTTCTGTGTATTTGCTGCAAATGGTGCTATTTTGTTCTTTTTCATGGCTGAGTAGTATTCCACATCTTCTTAATCCATTCATCTGTCAATGGACATGTCTTGGCTGTTGTGAATAGTGCTGCAGTGTACATATAGGTGCATGTATCTTTTTCAAGGGAAGTTTTGTCTGGTTATATCCCTAAGAGTGGGATTGCTGGTTCATATGGTAGTTCTATATTTACTTTTCTGAGGTCCCTCCATCCTGTCTTCCATAGTGGTTGTACCGATTTACATTCCCACCAACAGTGTAGGAGGGTACCCTTTTCTCCACACCCTCTTCACTGTTTGCTGTTTGTTGACTTGTTAATGATGGTCATTCTGACAGGTATGAGGTGGTACCTCATAATAGTTTTGATTTGGATTTCTCTAATAATTAGTGATGTTGAGCACTTTTTCATGTGTTGGCCATCTGTATATCTTTGGAGAAAAGTCTATTCAGGTCTTTTGCTCATTTTTTAGTTGGGTTGTTGGTTTTTTTTGCTGTTGTATGAGTTGTTTGTATATTTTAGAGATTAAGCCCTTGGTCAGTTGCATCTTTGAAACTACTTTCTCTCATTCTGTAGGTTGTCTTTTTTTTTTTTTTTTAATGGTTTCCTTTACTGTGCAAAAGCTTGTCAGTTTGATTAGGTCCCATTGGCTTATTTTTGCTTTTATTTCTGTTGCCTTGGGAGCCTGACCTAAGAAAACAGTTGTACGGTTGATGTCAGAGAATGTTTTGCCTATGTTCTCTTCTAGGAGTTTGATGGTGTTTATTATGCTTAACACAGTAGTAGATAGCATTAACATATGTCTCCTTCTTCACATTGTTTTTTCCACTTAATATAGCCTGGGTATCTCTTTGAATCAGTTTATAGAAACTGTTCTCATTTCTTGTTCGTAGTTGTGTAGTAACTCCATTGCATAGATGCATAATTGTTTGTTCATCAGATCTCTTACATAGTTCCAATATTATGGTATTTTAAAGAGTTCCAAAGTAAATTACAATGTGTATGTGTTTTAATTAAAACATAAATATATTATCTCTTGAAGTTGTCTGAATAGGCTAGGGTCAGTAGATGGGATTCTTACTTGTAGTCTCTCAAGCAGTTGCAGATGGAAGTTGGGGCTGGAGTCATCTGAAAGTCAGAGTAACTCAACACTGAAGGTAGCTCACTTGGTATGTGTGACAGTTGATATTGGTTGTTAGCTGAGAGCTCAACTTGGGCTGTCAGCTGGAATGCCTACTCATGACCTCGCCATGTGCTTGGAGCTTCCCAGAACATGTCAACTGGGTTCTGAGCGGGAGTATTCCTAAAATGAGCATCCCAAAAGGCCTAAATGGGAGCTGCAAGTCTTTTTAGGATTTATCTCAGAAATCCCACAACATCAGTTATGCATTCTATTAATCAGATAAGTCATTAAGGCTGGCCCCTATTCAAGGGGAGGAGAATTAGATTCCTTAATATGAGGAGTAGTATGCATGAAATTAACAGCAACTATCTTTGGAGATGATATATCACAGTTTTATTTCTAGCAACAGTAACTCACATCCTTTCCATATGTAAAATAAAGTCACTTTTTTCCCGAAGACCCAGACAGTCTCATCCCATTAGGGCATCAATTTGAAGTCCAGGATCTTGTTATCTAAGTCAGCTCCAGAAGTGGATGAAGCATCTCAGGTGCAGGTTCTCCAGTACAGCACCTCCATAACAGTTTCCCTTGACCTGAAGACCTTTATTTCTCCATACAGCTTTGAGTTACTGTCTAGTATCCTTTCTTTTCACCTTGTAGGAGTCCATTGAACATATCTCAAAGGGCAGGTCTTTTAGTAATAAACTCCCCCAACTTTTGTTTATCTGAAAATTTTATAATTTTTCCCTCACTTTTGAAGGATTTTTGCTGGATATAAAATTCTTAATTGACAGCATTTTCCTTTAAGCACTTTAAATATATCTGTCTACTGCCTTCCAGAGTACAAAGTTTATCATGGGAAATCTGCTTCTAATCTTATTGTGGCTTCCTTGTTTGTGATGAGTCACTTGCTGTTTTCATGTTTCTCTTTGTCTTTGGAACGTTTGATTTTAATGTATCCTAGTATGGCCTTATCTCAAATGAAGGTTGTTGAGTTTTTCAGATGTTTATATTCATGTCTTTCATCAAATTTGGGAAGTTCTCAGCCATTATTCAAATAATTTTTCTGCTCTCTTCTGTGTTCTCCTCCTAGATTCCCACAATGCATATTTTGGTCTCCTTGTTGGTGTCCAAAGGTCTCTTGTTTCTTCAGTCTTTTTTTCTTTCTGTTTCTCAGACACAGTAACTTCCATTGTCCTATCTTCATGTTCACTGATTCTTCTGCTTTTTCAAATTGGCCTTTGACTCGCTCTAGTGAATTTTTCATTTCAGTTATACTTTTCAGCTCCAGAGTTTCTTTTTGGCTTCTGTTCAAGTTTTCTGTTGATATTTTGTTCATACATCCTTTTTTTTGGCTTTTTTCACATCTTTCTTTAGTTCTTTGAACATCTGTAAGACATGCATTTTAAAATCTTTTTCTCATATATCTGCCATTAGGTCTCTTTCAGGGACAGTTTCTACTGATATTTTTTTCCCTTTGAATGGGCAATGCTTTACTATTTATTTATATGCCTTTGCGTTTTTTGTTGTTGAAAACTGAACATTTAAATCTAATAATGTAACTTTGGAAATCAGATTCAGCCCTTTCCCTGGGGTCTTCTGGGGTTTTTTTGTTTGTTTTTAATCAAACTAATAATATTGGCACTGATATGATGCAGAATATAAGACAGAGGTAGATCTGCAAATCACCACATAATTGCAGATTTTAATTAGAACTGATTCTCTTTGAAACATCAGTTTTACATAAATCCTTATCCAGTAGCACATCATAAACTAAATTTCTATACTATAAATACAGAATTAAGGGCTAAAACTGTTAAAGCAACAGATGCTTTTTTTTTTTTCAAGAGCAAAGTAATATGCAACCCATAGGATTCATGAGAAAACCTTAAACTAAATTGTTAGTCATCTTTAGGGACATTGGTTAAATTCTGAAAGCGTTGGCATGAAAACAGAACTTAGTTTTTTTTTTTCAGATATTTAGAGATTTTCATGCATTGTGTACCTGAAGCTTTTGGTTTCTTGATTTTCCTTGACTCACACCTTTTCCTCTCCTTGGTAAATGAAAAATTCGATAAGAAAAGCTGAGTCCTGGAAATTTTTCACTGAGTTTAAACCATAATATTTGATCTAGTTCTAAACCAAACACCACTCTTTGGGGTTCTAATTAGTGGATTATTCAGAGGTAAACGCTTCTTTGTTAATTGTTAATTTACATAGTATCACAGGGATAAAAGAGATCATTTCAGGAGTGGCACTGTTTCATAAAAGCACTAAGGTGGAAACTGGGTGGGTAGAGCAATCAATAAGCTGACACAAGGACCTTTCACCCAGTGTTTCCTTAAAAAGACTCAAGTTGCTTTCAGTTTTCTGAAGTGAAAATGGCAGCATAGGTGAGATATTAAAATGTTTTCTAACATGTAGTTTGCTATTGGGCTCACAGATGAGGACCTTCCACATAAGTGATATGCAAACTATTTGTGTAGCAGAAAACAGGTTTTTTGGTACACTCTAGTTAAGAGGAAGTCTCCCAAGAAAATAAAGGGAAGGGAGAGGGCTAATAACCCAACCCTGTGATAATACAACCCAAAATCCTAGAAGGGAAGAAAAATAAAGCCATTGAAATAGATGACTTAGCAATGTCCTTAAAGGTCAGCGGTATCTCCATAGTACTTGATATGGCAGAGATATAAAGTCTTTTGAGTGTGCTAATACTTAAGTTGCTAAAAAGAGAGCCCAGTGTGAGGTACAAACTAACTGAGAAAATTTGAGAGCCTGGAGATTTAGTCTCTGCTTTCTCCTCAACACTTCTAAAATGTTTTTTGGCTGAGCTTTCATGCTGTTTGTTTTCATAACAAAAACAAGGGTCTTTGAAGAACTGGATACAGTGTTACAAGTCTCCAGTAAGACAGCTTTATTCAACAATGAATTACAGGTGATGGTGGCTGAACTACTCATTCAGCATACAGTTGTAAAGGGCCTCAGTGTCAGGATGTGTTCTCTAGACCATTAATCTGACTTGGGTACCGCAGAACCTCGGTGTTTAGCAGCAATTTCAGGAAGGATGTTCCTTTAATTCTCTAAACAGATTCTTTATGCAGAAGTACTTCTTAGTGAAAAGGACAAAAAGACAATGGTGTGAAACAAATTAACTAATTTAAAAATGTCAGATGGCTGACAGTTTAGGTAGTTGCACATGAAATGCAGCCAGACACCAGAATCTTGTGGTAAGAGAAAGAACGGTCTTAAAGGGCTTGTGTTGGAACTGTTCAGTTTATATTTTCCTAAGGCACAACAGAAGTTCTTTTAGATTTATATTTTGGCAAGTGTTTTTCCTGCTGGAGGATTATAAAAGTAGGTGATAATATCTGCCTAATGGCATGTTGGCATGCTAAAGTAAGGAAGATAGTACTTGGACTAAAGGCCAGCAAGTGAAGAAAAAGAACAAAATTTGTATTGGTTTTAAATTTGTACCAAGGCTAGTTCCTGAATACTAGAAAAATGACGAAAGTGTTTATACCTTTGCATAAGAAAAAAAAAAAGATTTTCCTTTAGAAGCTGTTGCTCAGAATTTAATCTGTGGCAGTGACACCACCATGTAGTAAAAACAGTCTGGATTTTATAATAATGTATAAGCAGGGAAAAGTTATAAAATTTCTAAATGGTACAGAGCTACAAATATGGTGATATGTGAGCAAAGGGGTCAAATCAGGTTTTTACTCCAGGAAGGTTTTATGTTTGTGAAGGGTGATTTAATTTGTTATACATTCAAATCCAAATTGGAACTAGCTGCCTTACAATGAGATTTCACTGCCATTAGCACTTTAATTTTTGGTAGTTCTGTTACAAGTTCAAATAAGCTAGAGCTGTTTTCAACTCTTAGATGTATTTCCTTCAAAAAAATGAAGGAATAGGTATTCTGACAAGCTTTCTGCAAATAGGATTCTGATCATTTTAGCTCCAGTTAACCCAACATGTTTTCCTGGGCATAACTATGGTCTCTCTGAAAAGTGGGAAACATTGCAGTTTAAAAAGTCAGAGTATAATGACATTCATTTCAAATAAGTTACACTAGGAGGATAGGAGGATGAAATATGGATTGGTCAGACCACCAGTCATGTTCTCCTTGACGTAAAAACAGTGATAACTTAAACATCTGCCAAGATCAAAGGAAAGAGAGCAACCACAGTTAACTAGCTAGAGGTGCAACATTCTACAGGTGTCCTGATGGCCTTCATAAAGGTTACAAGGTGACACATCCGTTCTCTGGGACTGTAACCACACACACACACACACCCCAGAGCCCACCACACATTGGAACATGACAAGTATAGAACCCAGTGGCAGGTCTGAGCTGGCCGCTGACACTCTGACTGGCACAGAGGCAGACAGCGAAGAACTCCCAGAATCCCACCTAGAGATCTATTTTACCTTGGAAACAAACCATCGGTGAGGTTACTATGACGAAAATATAGATTAAAGCTTACACAGCTAAGTACAGCCTCACAGCTGACCATCTGGATATGGGGTTTTGCCAGTCCTTAGCTGTTTTCATTATTTAAGCAAATATTAAGAGAAGTTTAATTCATACTCAAGCCTTGTCAAAAAAAAAAAAAAAGAACAGTTAATTTCCTCTGATCAGCACAAACTGTTAACCTGTTAAGAAAAGTCCAAGTTTTATGGCAGTCAAATATGTACTTACACATCATGTGTTTCTTTTTAAACATCTTAGGGTGAGGAGGAGGAAGACAAATGAAATAATAACAAATCAAACACTCAGCAAGCCCCATTCCTTATTCTGTGTGTGGCTGACAGCATTAATCAGAAAGTCACTCCACAGCTGTGATGGTCAGATGTATTTGAACATGTAGATCTCTAAGGATTTCCTTGTTTATTTGGCTGGGCCTGGGTATAGTGGTTTTTTTATTTGTCTGTTTGTTTTGTTTTGTTTTTAAAGGGCCGCACCCGCAGCATATGGAGGTTCGCAGGCTAGGGGTCCAGTCAAAGCTGTAGCCACCAGCCTATGCCAGAGCCACAACAGGAATGGATCTGAGCCGTGTCTGCGACCTACACCACAGCTCACGGCAACGCCGGATCTTTAAACCACTGAGCGAGACCAGTGATTGAACCTGCGTCCTCATGGATGCTGGTCAGGTTCATTAACTGCTGAGCCACGACAAAAACTCTGGTATAGGTTTTTTTGTTTTCTAGACAAACAGAATAATTCATCAGTGCTTCCTGAGAGGCTCAAACAAGATTGCTGGTCAGATTCCAAAGAGAAACTTTACTTTTGGCCTGTATCTCAGGTGAAGTGTTCTTGTATGTAAACTGAAAAGGATGTGAAGATAAGAACCAAGGTCAGTTAAAATATGCCACCATGCGTGAAACTGTGTGGTAACACCTATGAGTGGTGGCACCTTCTTTGGAAAGTTCCTCAGTGAATCACAAAAGATGTTATCTATGTTCCATAATAAAAATCCCAGTAAAAATATACCCAGAGAATTTTAACTCAGTCCTCTAAGCCATGGATTAAACCCATGTAACAGTTTAAATAGATTGAACTGCTAATGTGAAGACCAGCATTCCACACATGACCTGATGAAATATAGGCTCCTTTACCTTAAGGTAAGCTGTGGTTATTATTAAACTGAATAGGACTAAGGTAGAAAGCAGATGGTAGTTTATAGAGTTCCTCAGCATGAAACATTCAGATATGCAGTATATAAATACCCAACAGCTGTCAATCATTGGGAGTTCATCTGATAGCTGCGTTTCATATTTCAGAGTCATGTGGAAGTATCTGGATCCCATTTCTACCACTTTGAGTTCTAGATAGGAAGCGATGTACTACTGGTTTCCCAGTCTATCTCTTAACACTCTGAATTGCACCAAAAATTGGAGGTATTACCATAATCAGTTTACTCACTCTGTTCCAGGACTCGGCGATGTACCAGGTCACCAGGTAGTTCCCCTTGCACCAGTCCAGCATAGAGGTCCAGGTGGGGGCCCCAGTAACACTCGGCCCCAGACTGGTTCAAGCCCTGCTCCCTTGCTCACCTCGCACCCTGCCCACCCTCTGCTGTTTTTTTTGGGTGAAGAAGGCTGACTCTGTGCTGAGGGTCATCAGCCTGAGGTATAAACTTGTCAAGTCTTTTCCGATTCTTCTTTCCTGGATATGCACTGTCATTTTCTAATTTTCCTTTTATATGCAGTTGTTTTAAAATGTACTAGCCTTGGAGTTCCCCTTGTGGCTCAACAGTAACAAACCTGTCTGGTATCTATGAGGATGCAGGTTTGATCTCTGGCCTCACTCATTGGGTTAAGGATCTGGTTTTGCCATGGCTGTGATGTAGGCCAGGAGCTACCGCTCTGATTCAACCCCTAGCCTGGGAACTTGCATATGCCACGGGTGCGGCCCTAAAAAGAGAGAAAAAAAAATGGAGTAGCCTTTAATGTCTGACTGCCCAAAGGGAAAAAGGAAAAATGAAGGGCGGGGGCAGGGGGGGGGAGGTTGCACAAGCCCTTTAAATCCCTTTGAAGTCTCTTCATCTAGAAGGGGAGGGACTTAAAACAGTAGAGGGAAGCCCAACAGCAGTGACTGCCTTCCTCTTTATCTGTACGTCTTGGATCTGAAGCAGTAATCAGAGTGTAGATCCCTCTGTTTGGAGCGCAATGTCCTTTCTGCCCACCCGGACTCATGTAAACTAGGTGCAAGGTGCTGCCTGCCATGTGGTGCTCAGGCTGGGGGAAGGGTAACTGCCTCTGTGCTAAGAGCTGAAATTAACCACAGCGTACTGTCCAAGTCTTCCCCTGGAAGTTGCAAAGAGAATTTTATAGTATCTGGTCTTATATTTAGGTCTTTAATCCATTTTGTGTAAGGTGTTAGAAGTGTTCTAATTTCATTCTTTTACATGTGACTGTCCAGTTTTCTCAGCATCACTTATTGAAGGGGGCTGCCTTTTCACCATTGTATATTCTTGTCTTCTTTGTCATAGATTAGTCTACTGTAGGTGTGTGGGTTTAATTCTGGGCTTTCTATCCTGTTCCACTGATCTGTGTTTCTGTCTTTGTGCCAGTACATATGGTTTTGATGACAGTTGCTTTGTAGTATAGTTTGGAGTCAGGGAACCTGATTCCTTCAGCTCCTTTTTTCTTTTTCAGGATGTCTTTGGCTATTTTGGGTCTTTTGTGCTTCCAAACAAACTTTAAAATATTTTGTTTTAGTTCTTTGAAAAATGTCCTTGGTAATTTGATAGGGATTGCATTGAATCTTTAGATTGCCTTGGGTCGACTCTTCAGTCCAAGAGCATGGTGTCTTTCCATCTGTTTGTGTCATCCTTGATTTCTTTCATCAGCATCTTATAGTTTTCAGAGTACAGGTCTTTTGTTTCTTTAGGTAGGTTTATTTCTAAGTATTTTGTTCTTTTTGATGTGATGGTAAAGTCTGTTCTTTTAAAATGCATTTAATGCATTGTGAAAAACAGTGCTCAAAGACCTTTCATTTACGAAGTTTAATACCTGGATTAAGTACCCATGCCAAAACTTTCCTATTCATATAGATCATACCGCATGAGGTATGACTCTAGGCTGACTTAATTTGTTTGCAGCGAGTTTCATGTCATGACAGAGGGAGGAGAGTCCCTCTAAGAACATACATATGCTGGAAGTAGAGAGCTACTAGAATCTGAGGCAGCTTTAGGGATGTGTTTTGTTTGGTTTTGTTTTCCACCATCCCTCTTATTAGTTGTTCTCTCTCATGGCACTTTGCTCTTCTCTGCACATTTGCTCTAGGATCTCCATGTGAACCATTTTCATGTGCTTGCTGATAGTTTCCATTCTCTTAAAGTTCACCCTACACATGACCTAGAATGGACACCCCAGTCTCTGTCTTACTTACTTGTAGCCTTTCTGCTTCTTCTCTCTACAACTGAGAAGAGAAGACCGCTGTACTCTCTTGCTGTTTCTTAGTTGTTTTTCAAGGAAAACGAATGACCCAGACCATCTTTTTGCACCACTTGTGATTTGTTGTTCCTAACCAAACTATGAATGGACTTTTTTGGATCGGTTCAGTGCTCCTGAAGCAGGTTGGGGATGGTAGGGAAGGGAGCAGTAGGTCAGGAGGGAAACTGCAAGGAACCATGGGTGGACAGTTCCCTTTGGTAAGTGAAGGAGCAGCATAGAGCTAAATACTTAACATACCCTTCCTTGAGCCTATCATTTTATTTGTAATAGAGCACATCAGGCAGACACTTACTGAGTACAGACTGAATATTGTAGGAAACTAGCTAATATTTAAGGGTCAAAATTGACTAAAAAAACTGCCCTTGTTTGGTGCTGTTTTCTCTTTGCATTGTGACTTTAGTAGTATGGTACGGCAGAAAGACCACTATATTAGAAGTCAGGAGTCTTAGATTCTAGACCTCATTTTGCTGTTCTGCAAAAGGCTTCACTTTCTTCATCAGATAAATTTTTAAAATCTCAGTGGAGTAGAATAGTTTTTAAGGTACTATCTACCTATGAAACCTCATGACAAATTTCACTATACCAAGCTGGGAAAAGTGCTTTCCTCAGGGTGGTCAGAATGCAAAGCTGTTAAAATGAAATCATAAGTTCAGATTAATGTAAATAGTTAGAAATGAAAATACTTGGACCCATGCATTAGAAAAGGGTATGAGAGTTTTATAGTGAACCAAATTCTCCTCATTTGAACTTGTTTTATGAAATCTGATGGTGTTCATGAACTGATTTAAGTCAGGTATTATGGTCACATACTCTTTGCAACTTAAGTGGCACATAGGTAATATATTAATGTAAGTTTAAAATGCCTTTTTCTTCCATGCTTTTTTAAGAAACAGAGTTGGATATTCAAAATAGATAAGTAACATGGATTTCTTTTACTTTTTAGGATTTAAGTGTCCTGTATGCTCAAAATTTGTACCCTCAGATGAAATGGATTTGCATCTTGTGATGTGTTTAACAAAGCCAAGAATAACCTATAACGGTAAGTCTAGCACTTTAAAATAATATTTTAAATTAGAATTACCTTAGATTTATGAATTTCATGTTTCAGGTAAAATTTTAAAGGCAAGGAAGGACCGTCTGTGAGCCTTGAAGCTGACTGATACCCAAATTACATCCAGTGCTCTGGCTGTGCCTTTCTTACCTGACCACAATCTCCAGATATTCAGAACTGTAGGAGAGATTTTCAGTGTAGTCTCAGTACGTTTTGAAATAGATTGGGGGAAAAGTGTGAAATAGTTTATTCCTGACTTTGATGAATTGAATAAAGAAAAAAATGAGGGCTTTTTTCAAAATTTTATAAATAGACAAACTTCAAAAACCCTGGAGAGGAGTTCCTGTCGTGGCTTGGCAGAAATGAATCTGACTAGCATCCATGAGGATGCAGGTTTGATCTCTGGCCTCGCTCAGTGGGTCAAGGGTCCAGCATTGCTGTGAGCTGTGGTGTAGATCGCAGATTCAGCTCGGATCCTACGTTGCTGTGGCCATGGCATAGCCTACCAGGTACAGTTCCAATTCGACCCCTAGCCTGAGAATCTCCATATGCCACAGGTGCAGCCCTGAAAAGATAAACAAAACAAAACAAAAACCTGGAGAAATTTCAGATTTTTGAAATCTAAAATTTGGTTTGAATAAAATGACTAAGATGAGTAACAGTAAACAATGAAGCCAATTGAAGGACTGGCTTCTTGATCAACAAATATCTTTTGAGTACTTATCAAATATGAGGTATATATGGTGTTTGGAACTTGAGGTATAGCCGTGAATAAAACAGGTGGCTCCCAGAGCCTAGCATCAACCAAAGGTTAATCAACCGAAGTAGACTAAAATTTAGTTAACAATCTGAGTTTTCTCCTCAGATTACAGAAATCTTGTGGAGGTAAAATTCAACATTGAAATTAACATGTTATTTTGAGTAGTTTTTTTGCAGATTGATTTAGGAATTTCTCTCTCCTGAAGAAGAGAAGGTAGTGCTTCAGCCACACCATTGTAGTAGTGACAGTTGAGCACTTTTCCCCATTTTACAGTGAATAAGTAAAAGTAGCTTTAAGTAATTCTTCTTAGTTGTGAATGTACCTGTTGATTGTATGTGTAAACCTTTGTGCATTAAGAAATTGAATCGACTACTTTGCATAGTCTAGATGAAATTTAGTCATGTTAGAAATAAAATAATGGGAGTTCCCGTTGTGGCTCAGTGGTAACAAGCCCCACTAATATCTCTGAGGATGCAGGTTAGATCCCTGGCCTCACTCAGTGGGTTAAGGATCCGGCTTTGCCGTGAGCTGTGATGTAGGTTGCATACGTGGCTTGGGTCCTGCATTGCTGTGGCTGTGGTGTAGGCCAGCAGCTGTAGCTCTGATTCAACCCGTAGCCTGGGAACTTCCATGTACTCCACTGGTAGCCCTAAAAAGCCAAAAAAAAAAAAAAAAAAAAAAAAAAAAAAAAAAAAAAAAAAAAAAAAAAAAAAAAGAAAGAAAGAAAAAAAAAGAAGGAAGGAAAGAAAGAAAGAAAGAGAAAGCAAGCAAGAAAGAAAACATTCAGGTTCAGTATTTGAGGTAACACTTATTGGGCTTGTTTCTCATACTTCTCTGTTACCTTATCATTACCCTCTATAATTACTATGTTTATTACAAGTGTTTTTAAAATAAATATCCTTAAATCTTAAGACTCTGACCTTGAATTTTAAAATCACAGGTGTATTTTCTTTTACCCTATAATATATTTGCGCATAATCTTAGTATTCTGTGTATTTATTTTTATGCAGTATATTTGGATATATCTTTCTTTGTGTTGATCTTAGGCAGTTTTTAATTTCCTGATTTAACTGTGCTCAGGTCATAAAAGTTTTCTACTAGATCACTTATTTGGTAGCTTAAGAACAATATGTAACTTGCTTGGAGATACTGTGAACCAAGAATTCAGGTTTTAAGTATTTGACAGTATCCCAATTTTGAAGTTAATGCAAAAAGTAAAGTTGCAGCCATTTCTAAGAATGGCTACCTACTTTAAGGTATGTAGGCCTGAAATTTTTTAATTTGTTAAATATATTTTAATGTGTATAAATAGTACAGTGAGAAACAAAAACAGCTTCTTTATAAGCATGTGACTCTTGAAGATTTTAAAATGTGGGCGGTGGCTAACTATGAGGTCCAAAGAAAGGCGCTTTGATGGGCTGGTTTAAGTAGAGGTGACAGGTTATGGTAGTGTACTTTCCCATCACAGGCTGTGGGAATTCTAAGGTTTTGGGGGCAGAGCCGTGTAGGGGAAGAAAAAATAATCCTTCCATCTTTCTGAATTCTTGGCTGAGACTCCTGTAATAAAAGAGGGATTAATAATAGGAAGACAAAAGTTTATTAACGTGTATGCCTCCTGTATACATAGGAGGTACCCAGAGGAGAATGAGAAAAGTCCAGTGTGGTTTGGAAGATGGTTTTAAATACCCTCTTCAGTTAAAGACTGAAGAAGGAGAAGAAGGTGAGGGTGAGGGTGGGGATGGAGATGGGGAGGCCAGTTGTGGAAGATTACCAGGAAAACCATGGTAAACAAGGGGTTTGTTATATGAGTGTAAATCAGTGCCTTCTCTATTGATAAGATTCTCTTGTAGCAATCTTTTGTGATTTAGAGCCCTCCTTCTCTTCCTGGTACAGAAGCAAATGAAGAGTTCCTTTATAAATGTAAATTTCCCTTACAAAAGGGTAACTTCTACTTTGTTTTCAGAGCTTCTCTTGTGTCTGTTTCTCAGTCATTTAAAAATAATCCTTATGCCTGTATGGGAAAAAAAGAATAGACATGTTTATATGTATGACTGATCCACTTTGTTCTACACCTGAAACTAGAACAGCATTGTAAATCAACTATACTCCAATTAAATTACATTAAAAGCAAAAAAATAAAAGCAATTCTGTGCTACAAATAATAATAATCATCCTTATGCCAAAGAAGCATATTTTAGGGTAGTGTATCCTGCCACCCTTCCATCACCAAAATCTGATCTATCATCGGTGATGAGCCCAAGTGAAAACTGGCCTCTTGAATACCTAAGCAATAATGCAGAACTGTTAAAAAGTTTGGAACAAGATGAGTCAGAGAATCTCTGAAACAGAATCGTTGCAGTCAGCTGGACTCCTCACAACTTAATATTTGAATCTTTGTTTATTAAACCTTTTGTAGCCTTTCCTAAAGCAGCTAGATCTGTAATTTTAAAATTTATTTGTTAAATATATATTAATTTAACTGTATATAAAATATTCACAGCAGGGAGAATAGTTGAGACTTTTTTAGGCTGCGTATATTTATAGTCAAACTCCTAAATAGGGTGAATTCCAGAAATTTTTAAATAAAGTTGGCGATTTGAAGTTTCAGTATTCACAGAGATGATATTCTAAATATTTGTTTAGTTTACCAGGCTAGCCCGCAGCAACTTCCTTATTGATTTTTAATCTGTGATATATTCAAATACCCGAGTCCTGGTGACTGAAAATTGACTGACTAGCCAGGTAGAAGCTCTCAGGGTTTAGGCACCTGGCTCAACAGAGGTTCCGGTAGGAGGCCCAAGGCAGGGAATGATTTAGTGATGTGAGTGATTATCTCTTTGCAGGTGATATTTTGGCAGGATGGAGAAAAAGTTCAGAGTGTCGCAGTGAGTGTTCATATATAGGAAGATAGTTGCCCTTAAATCAGGGACTGCCTGCTTCATACACTTTTCCCTCTGTCATGGGCTTCATTGTTGGGTTTATGGACATGGTAATTTGTTGTATAGTCTGTGAACCTAAAATAAATTTTATGAACATGGAATCTCTATTTCCTTATTCCTCATTGTCTAAAATATTTCACAAGAAACAAAAAATGAAATAAATATTGTTAGCAAATTTTTGCTCTTGATTTTCCTAGTCTTTAAACTTTATTGGATCATGGCATGTTTTGCATCATGTAAAGTACAGTTTTCATTTTAGACTTATGGAGATTGAACTCTGTATTTAAGACATCTTTGTTTTATTTCTAGTTAGTACTATGCATGTGCATGTGCACCGGCAGGAGCTGTAACTTGAAGTAAATTTGTCTTCTGAGAGTTAATTATAAACTTACATAGTGGATCAAAATAGCTTTTCAAAATCGTCGGGAAGAAGACTGACCTTTTTGAACAGAATGAGAAGGGAATATTACTCTTTTAAAGGAATCGTTTCTGGGAGTTCCCGTCCTGGCGCAGCGGAAATGAATCTGACTAGTATCCATGAGGTTGCAGGTTCGATCCCTGGCCTTGCTCAGTGGGTGGGGGATCTGGCATTGCTATGAGCTGTGGTGTAGGTCGCAGATGCGGCTCGAATCCCAAATTGCTGTGGCTATAGGCTGGCGCTATAGCTCCGATTTGACCCCTAGCCTGGGAACTTCCATGTGTCGTGGGTGTGGCCCTGAAAAAAACAAAAAATAAAATAAAAATAAAGGAATAATTTATGCAGAAAGATGAGTCAGTTTGGAAGGGAACTTGTTCTGTAATGAAAGTGAGGGAAAAGGATCCCATCTTCTGTGCTGCTGCTGTCAGTGGGAGGATGTATTTTAACACCTGGATGTTGAGTTAGGTTGCAGCAGGCAGTGAGCACTTTGATTCCAGTGTGCACATGTAGCCTTTGAATGACCTGGCTTTTCTCTCTGTAGCGTGTTTGCAAGAAAGTACATATTTTCTCCCTCTCTGGTTACTGTCTGGCTTTCCAGGCAGTTGTGATTTTCATTTTAAGTTATAAACTTGCTTTCTGCCTTACATACTACATTTCTTTTGCTTCTAAGATTCCTCTGCCGCATTTTAAGCTTTCTGAATTTAAGATGCTTTCTGAAATTGGCATATCTCTTATAATTAAGGTTAAAAAAAATTGTCAGTTACCAAGCAGAATTTTAAATAAGGAGGTAGTTACCATTGCCTCAGTTTGTTGAACTTTGCCTTCTGTGGAAGATATCTACTGTCTGATTTGATGTCTCTGTTTTTTATTTGCATTGATGTCTGTGGTTGAGTTTTAACTTAAATGTGAATTTCTTTCTTTTTTTAATAAATTTTATTGGAGTATAGGTGATTTACGGTGTGGTATTAGATTCAGGTATACAGCAGAGTGAATCAGCAATACATATAAATATATCCATTCTTTTTCAGATTCTTTCCTCATATAGGCTATCACAGAATATTGACTAGATTTCCCCAAGCTATATAATAAGTCCTTGTTACTGATTTATTTTGTATACAGTAGTGTGCCTATGCCATTGCCAAACTTCCAGTCCATCCTTCTTCCCCAGCATTTCCCCTTTGGTAACCATGTTTGGTTTCAAAACCTTTGAGTCTGTTTTTGTTTTGTGAATAAGTTTTTTTGTATTGTTTTTCATTGGATTCCCCATATTAGTAATCTCATGATATTTGACTTTCTCTGTCTGACTTAGTTTATTTAGTATGATCATCTCGGAGTCTAACCATGTTGCTGCAAATAATGCCATTTCTTTTTTATGGCCAAGTAATATTCCATTTTGTATATGTACCACTTCTTCTTCTTCCCTTTTTTTTTTTTTTTTTGCTCTGTCATCTTTATCCATGAATGTGGATTTTTAATTGTGGTTTTTAAATGACTTTATAGGAGTTCCCGTTGTGGCTCAGTGGTTAACGAATCCGACTAGGAACCATGAGGTTGTGGGTTCAATCCCTGGCCTCACTCAGTGGGTTAAGGACTGGCATTGCCGTGAGCTGTGGTGTAGGTTGCAGATGCGGCTCGGATCCCTCATTGCTGTGGCTGTGGCGTAGGCCGGCAGCTGCAACTCCGATTAGACCCCTAGCCTGGGAACCTCCATATGCCGCAAGTGCGGCCCTAGAAAAGGCAAAAAGACAAAAATAAATAAATAAATAAATGACTTTATAAAGATTACATATGGGGCAGCATTGAAGATATTTTTATGTACTTTAAATTGATTGTCATGCCATGCAGTGAAATTAAAGGCAATAAAAAAATCAGATCCTTTACATTATATTATAGAAATGTCAAAGTAGATGATAATTCAGAGGATGTTGGCAAAAGTTTTCTAAAACCCATGTGGGATTCCTATAGAAAAATAGTCGTCTTCTGTTACAGGTGAACTTCCGATGAAAAATTTAAAAATATACAAGGAGTGAGAATCAGCAAATGTGATTAGAATTACTCTTTAATTCTAAGATTAAAAAACTTTAGAACATAAATGTTTGTTTTTAAATCATTCAAGTCATTAAAAATGAATAGGAAGTAGTTAAAAAAAAGACATTGTGAATAGATACGAATTCAACTCTTTGGACATTAGCCACTGAAATAAAAATATCAACTAATATGTTAAGTAGCAGATTAGATGGGCTGTAAGGAGAATTAGTGAAGTGTAAGATGGATCTGAGGAAGTTCCACAGAGTGTAATAGAGAGGTACATGGCATGGAGCCTGTTAGAAATATATCCACCATACAAAGAATAATGTCCTAAAAAGAAATGGAATTGACTTATAGTTTCTAGTTGCGTGTGTAAAAAGTTTGGAGGTAGGTACTCAGTCCTAAAAACAAATAAAAAGCTGAATAGAATGAAAAATCAACTCCTTTCTTCTTTTAAAAATTTTTTTATTGGAGTATAGTTGACTTAGAAAGTTCTGTTAATTTCAGGTATACAGCAAAGTAAATCAGTTATACATATACATATATCCATTTCTTTTCAGATTCTTTTCCCACGCAGTATTGAGTAGATTTCCCTGTACTATACAGTAGGTCCTTGTTACCTATTTTATATATAGTAGTGTGTATATATCAATCCCACCCCCTAACTTCTCCCCCCTCCCCACATTTCCCTTTGGTAACCATAAATTTGGTTTCACAGTAAAAGGAGATACTTAAATGCCAGAGGACTTTGTTCTTAAAAAGGCTTGTCTCAAGGGAAACTAGTTAACTGGAGCCAAACTGACCTGGAAGAAGAGTAATACTCATTTCTGGCCTACTCTAGCCATCCTTTCCTCCCTAATGGGGGAGAAAAAATCCTGAGAAACACTTGTGACTTTCACAGTCCAGAGGCATAGGCTCACTGAAAGACTGAGACCTAGTCATTGGACTCTAGAAGTTTCCTCTACCCTGACCCTTTGCAATCACATTACTGAAGGCCTATTTACAGCAGTTTCTTTTACCTGGTACATCATGTTTCGCTCTCAAGAAAAAAAATCACGGAACATACCAGGAAAAACAAAAAAACAAATTTTGAATAGACAGTGTAAGCATACAATATGTGGTAGAGAGTTAGAATTATCAGACCAGGAATTTAAGACATATTAATATGCCAGGGACCTTAATGGATGAAGTATACAGCATGCAAGAACAGAAATGAAGACTGTTTTTAATGGACTTACTAGACTGGACACATTCTCTGAGGAAAGATGCACTGAACTACAGGATAAATCGCTAGAATCCTCAAGACTAAAAGCAAAAAAGAACTAGGACCAAACAACAACAGTAACAAAAACAGAATATCCAAGGACTGTGGACAACTGCAAAAGCAGAGGGAATTGGGGAGAGGCAGCATTTAAAGGGAAATAAGGGGAGCCTTCTGGAATTGCTGAGAATTGCTAAAAGAAGGAAATTCTCAGATTGAAAGAGAACTGTGATCCTGGGCAATGTAAATCAAAATAAGTTCATATCTAGAGACATGCTATAAACCAAATACCAAATAAAAAGGGAATAATGTTAACCTAAAAAATACTGTTTTACCCTGTACCAACCACTTACATTAATGTTTCTAGAGTGCTTCTTGTTTTGTGTAGTAATTTAAAATTTAGCATGTGTTTAGTTTATAAATGTGATGGGTCAGAAGTGGCCGTATATAAAACTTTGCCATAGTTAGTTTTATCTAGTTACCAATATTATACACCTATTTTATATGGCACTGAATTCAATTTTATTGCCCTCCTTTTAACAATCGCTGCTCAAACGCAGTACTGATTTGGAATAACATTAGGAACTTTACTTTGTACAAAGTACAGTCTTTAAATTCATCTTGCCAAGCTCAGATCTCTGTTCTGTGACTTAAGGCCTATGTAATCTTGGTCTTGGTTTTCTCTCCTGTAAAATCGTACTAGAAATACTGCCTGTCTTCATAGAGTTACTGCAAAAATCACATATAGTTCATTGCAGGTGTAGTTGAGTGTTAAGTAAACGAGACCTGTTGTTACTATTAAGAACTTTAATAGTAACTTTGACTTTAAGAGGTAAACATACAGTAGATTCTGTATTTAACACGCTAACAAATCTCAGATTCTTTTGGTATTTTAAAAGCTCATGGTTGTTTAATTCCAAGTGAGATATCTAAAAATCTTACATGGCAATAATAATCCTATAATATATGGAGAAAGTGAGTGGGAGAGTGGATAGTTAGAATACTACCTATTCTTGGAGTTCCCTTCGTGGCTCAGTGGTTAACGAATCCAACTAAGAACCATGAGGTGGCGGGTTCGATCCCTGGCCTCGCTCAGTGGGTTAAGGATCCTGCGTTGCCGTGAGCTGTGGTGAAGGTTGCAGACACGGCTCGGATCCCACGTTGCTGTGGCTGTGGCGAAGGCCAGTGGCTATAGCTCCTGTTTGACCCCTAGCCTGGGAACCTCCACATGCCACGGGTGCAGCTCTACATAAAGGCAAAAAGGCAAAAAAAAAAAAAAAAAAAAAAAAGAATACTACCTGTTCTCACACGATGTGGCAATTTTAAACCTGCAGTTTAATGGAAGAAGTATTTTCCTACTTTCTGTAAACAATATGGTGACCTACACAGCTGAGATCTGCAGTTTCAACTTACTGATGGGCAGAGTGCTTAATTTTTGAAGAAGCATAGATCCTTTCATATTCTGTACGGAAATAAATACTTTAAAAGGCTAACTATAAATGGATAGATGTGTTTATCTTCCCTCCTTCCTTATGGCTTGTTATAAAAGAAAATACATAGAATAGAAGTTGAAATAAAAATACCACAGTTTGGTGAGAAAGAAGTTCTGATAGATCTCTAAAGCGTGAAGTAGGTTTCAGATACCAGTTCTGATTTCATCAATAAAATTTAAGAAGGAAGATAACATTTTTTTTATTTACAGATTTTTTGTTTTTCCTTTTTTCTTTTTATGGCCACGCCTGAGGCATATGGGGAGTTCCCAGGCTAGGGGTAGAATTGGTGCTGCAGCTTCCAGCCTACACCGCAACCGCAGCATCTGTGAGCTACACCACAGCTTGTTGCATCGCCAGATCCTTAAACCACTGACTGAGGCCAGGGATCGAACCCGCATCCTCATAGATAGTAGTTGGGTTTGTTACTGTTGTACCACCATGGGAACTCCCACAAATTTTTAATTTGCCTCATTTCCTGTATCTTTACATAAGTCATGCCTTTTTTGTGTGTTCTTCTTATTGTATCACTTTCATAATGTTGAATTTTAAAAATCATTATAACATTCAAGCTAGCTTTCGTGATCATAAGAAAATAGAAGCAGAAACAAAACAGACATTCAGAAGACGTTTGGAGTGTAAAAAACCAAGTAAATCAGTAGAGCTGTCCTCAAAGGGAAAGAATTTTTTCCTCTGATCACAGTCTTATTTTGGTTAAGACAGTGTTGGCAAACTCACTTTTAAAGGAATTCTAATAGAAATTAATGAAATGCGTTTCCAAATTTATCTCACTTTTATGTTTCTTCTATATTAGAGCAAAGCTAGGACTCAGCTCATGTTTTGCCCTTTCACAAAGTATTTTATATTTATGTGCATAGTAAAAGATAAATTAGACTATTTAGATATTTAATCTAGACCTTGAAAGGATTGATAAGATTTACAGAGAAATGGAGGGTGTGTTAAGAAATAACAACTAGGTAGGAATAGTTTGGCACAATAGAGGATGGTAAAAGAGAATTGAAGGTGAAAAGATAGATTAGGGCTGAATAATGAAGTTTTCTAACGAATTATTTGAAAGATTAATCTTGCATTCATGTGCAGAAATGTTGTAGGGAAAGTAGGTTCTTTAATGCCAGTTTGGAAAATGGTATGGTACCATGGTATGGAATGTGGGAGGTGGTTAGATAATGCTGGGAGGAGACAGAGACAGATGTCAGAAGCATTATGAAGAAAAATTTGGTTTTAGTGATTGTTGGAAATAGGAAAGGAGGAGTCACATGAGGGTTGGCAGTGGAGGATTCACTTGGGGGTAGAGATTGTAGGAGAGGACCTAGCGGTTCTAAACGTTGTGCCAGCAATGTCAATCTTTGCAAAAAGTGAAAAGTTGTGAAATGTGATTCTTTTTTAAAGGATTTTTTCCAACATGAAGAATAAGGATTTTGCAGAGGGTCACTGAATATTATGTTGAGTTCAAGAAAGATTTTAAAGAAATGGCTTATGAATATTTTTTTCAGTGATTGTTTATTACTTGTACAACTTTTTTAAAAACGCTTTTTCTCTCCCCCTTTAAGTCATCTTGGCCCTGATAATTCAAAACAGTCCCCTGGAAGAAGTTCCCATGTGGTGCAGCAGGTTAAGGCTCTATCATTGCCAGAGCTGTGGCACAGGCTGCAACTGCAGTGCGGATTTGATCCCTGCTCCGGGAACTTCCACACACTGCAGATGCAGCCAAACAAAAAAGCAACAACAAAAATCACAGCCCTGGATTTGCCTCAGAGAAGGCTTTGAGAAGTATCTTCCCAGCCACTCAGTGGTTTGATTTCAGGAAAGGCAGTGTTAACCCAGTAGCTTTTTGGGGGATCATATTTAACTCTTAACATTTTAACAGTGTATTAAGGTAATAGAGCAATAAAAATAATAAAGAAAAATATACTAGATAGTCTTACTCCTTTGCTGTCGACATATTTAAAATAATTGATTTCTTACATGATTGATTTTTGTAATCTTCTCATTACTTAGGGCTCCTTTTATTTTCATCTCTTCAAACTGTATTCCTTAGAATCTTTCTCAATTCTTAGGCCTTTTCTTGCAGTGCTTTTTGGTATAAGAAACTTTTTTATAACTGAAAAATTTTTGACACCAAGTACGCAGATCTTGGTTTCTAAATACCATTCTAATAAAACAAGCAAACAAAAACCCCAAACAAGGGTCATTGGAGAAATGGCTGACTCTAGGACTGGAGCAGAGAAAATAAAGGAGAGCCTAGAGGTCTGGTATTATCTGAAAGCATGGAAGTGCTCAAAAATCAAAAAGATGAGGGCATGTCAGAGGGACACACACAGGAGCCAGCCTGAATGAGTTTCCAGTGAACAGTTTGAGCAACAGAAGTAATATAGCGTGTTGTTGGATTATAGCTCAAAGTATAAATAGATATCTGTTTCCATCAGACAGTCACTAATTTTTGTTAAAAAGTGTAAGTTTAGCCTGGAGATTAATCCTAAGAGACAAAACATGCATTACTTTTACAAAAAAACTTCTTAAAATTTTAACATACCCATTAGAATTTTTTTTTTATTAAAATATAGTTGATTTACAGTGTGCCAATTTCTGCTGTACAGCCCAGTGACTTGGTTACACATGAATAGATATATTCTTTTTTATATTCCTTTCCATCATGGTCTGTCCCAGGAGACTGGGTATAGTTCCGTGTGCTATACAGTGAGACCTTATTGTTTATCCATTCTAAATGTAATAGTTTGTATCTACTAACCCCAAACTCCCAGTCCATCCTTCCCACCTCTCCAGCCACAAGTCTGTTCTCTGTGTCTGTGAGTCTGTCTGTTTTGTAGATAGGTAGGTACATTTGTGCCATATTTTAGATTCTGCATGTGGGTGATAGCATACGGTATTTGTCATTCTGACTTCACTTAATATGGTAAACTCTAGTTGTATCCATGTTGCTGTAAATGGCGTTATTTCATTCTTCTTTATGGCTGAATAATATTCCATTGTATTATGTACTGTCTTCATCTGTTCATCTGTTGGTGGACATTTAGGTTATTTCCATGTCTTAGCTATTGTAAATAATGCTGCTCTGAATATAGGGGTGCATGTATCTTTTTGCATTATAGTTTTGCGTGGATATATTCACAGGAACGGATTTCTGGATTATTTGTCACCTCTTTAGTTTTTTGAGGAACCTCCATACTGTTTTCCCTAGTGACTGTACCGATTTATATTCCCACCAACAGTGGAGGGTTTTCTTTTCTCCACACCCTCTCCAACATTTATTTGTAGACTTATTAATGATGGTCATTCTGACCAGAGTGAGGTGATACTTCATTGTAGTTTTGATTTGCATTTCTCATGTGCCTACTGGTCATCCATGAAATTTCCATTTGTGTTCGTGTAAAAGAATTTTCTTCGAAAAATTTTATTTTTTAAAATTGTTTTATTTCCTGCCTTTTAGGGCTGCACCCACAGCACATGGAAGTTCCCAGGCAAGGGATCAAATTGGAGATACAGCTGCCAGCCTACACCACAGCCACAGCAACACAGGATCCAAGTCACACCTGTGACCTACAGTACAGCTCACAGCAACACCAGATCCCCAACCCACTGAGCAAGGCCAGGGATCAAACCCACATACTTATGGATACTAATTGGATTCTTGTCCATCGCACCACAACAGGAACTCCTTCCAATTTTTTTTTTTTTTTAGGGCTGCACCTCCAGCATATGGAGGTTCCCAGGCTGGGGGTCAAATCAGAGCTGTAGCTTCTGGCCTACACCACAGCCACAGCAATGTGGGATCCTAGCTGTGTCTACAACCTACACTACAGTTCATGGCAACCCTAGATTTTTAACCTACTGAGGCCAGGGATCGAACCCGTGTCCTCATGGATACTAGTCGGGTTTGTTACTGCTGAGCCATGACAGGAACGCCCCCAAATTTTTTAACGTGCCGTATGTATGCTCTGATTTTTTTTCTTTTTTTCCCCTGTGGCATATATTGGCCCATTCCTGGGCCAGGGATCGAACCCACTCTACAACAGTGACCTGAGCTACAGCAATGACAATGCTGGATCTTTAACCACCTGATCCAACTCCCTGTGTTCTCCAATTTTAAGTATACCCAGAACACACTAAAACATATTATATGTGGAACATTCATCATTTGAAGTTAATCATCTGAGTTTATTATCACCATTTCAGTAGTGGATGAAAGGGATTTTTAGGGAGATGAGAGCTACTGTTGTAAGCCCCAGCAACAGAAGACTTTATAATTTTCTCTTCCTTAGGTTTTGAGGGAAAATGTGAGTTACGTTTGTTAGATGTTGTATTGTGGAATTCTCATGAAGAGCTCCTATTATGAAATCTTACTTTCTAACTTCAGACATTTTGTGTTTATTATATGTAGAATACAGATGAGTGAATATAAAGTATAGTTTATTATTCATTAATATGAGACTCAACTGGACCCTGTTTTACCCTTTTACTGTTCACTGCCTTGCCAAATGCTTTTTTCACTTTACCTGCTAAGGAATATGATTTGTCTCTACAGTTGATTATTTGAGAACCTATATCTCTAATGTTAAACTTATTAAATTTTTGCCTAGTATTTTATAGTTTTGCTACTGTTATGAATGACATTTGCTTACAATTTGAGTTTCAAATGAGTTTTGCTGCTTCAAAGGGAAGCTGTTGGTTGTAGGCTAGTATTTGGATTTTTTAGGTATGTAACTGTCATCCACAAATGAAGGTAATATTTTCAACCCATTGTGCACATGTGTTATTTATTTGTCCTACTGCATTAATTTGAAGCCTAAAAATGATGTTGATAATAGTGGTGCCAGTGGACATACCTGTCTTATGTGTCTTCAGTGTTTGTTTCAGAGAGGCTTGCTTACAGTTTTGGTAAATCATCTTTGTTGTGTATGTGTCGTTCTCGCCTTGTTCTCTTCAAGCACAAAAAAAAAAGATTAATTTTATTAAATGCTTTCTCCCCTTTTTATTGTTGATAAATTACACTGATAGATTTTCTAATGTTTCAGTTGAATTGTGTTGATTCCTAGTGTTGTTTGGTTTAACTCTGTTTGATCATGGGTCATTACTCTTTTAAAACATACTACCAAGTTTGTGCTAGCTAAAAACTATGCTAATAAAATGAATGGGAAGCTTTCCGTTTTTGCTCTGGTATAATTTAAAACCCAGAAAGGACTTTCTCTTCATAACAGATTAAGTTCAGTTGTACAACATCTGCCTTTTTTTAAGGTAGATCTTTGACATTCTTTATAACTTCTGTGGTTATTTGTATATTCAGGTTCTTCCACTTCCTCGATTTTGAGAATTTGCATTTCGCTAGAAAATAATACGTTTTTTTTCCTAAATTCCTAGTTAATTGCTATAGCTTCCCACATAACATTTTCTTTCAAGTATTTTAATCTTAATGTTTTTGGTTATACTGTCCTTTTCATTCTAATGTGTATATTTTTGTTTTTGCACTTTTAAACCTTAGGCTAGTTATTAATAGGGCTTATATTTAATTAATATTTTCAAAGAAGCAACTTTAGTTGTAAATAAAGCTACTAATTTATTAGTACTGTGTACTGAATAAAGCTACTTTATTTCTTTGCAGTCTTTTGATTTTAACGAAAGTGTTTTACAAATAGAAATACTTTTCTTATACGAGCTTTAGTTGTATCTGAGGTTTTACTATGGAATGTTGTTTTTGTTTTTGTTTTTTTGCCTTTTTAAGCCCACACACGTGGCATATGGAGGCTCCCAGGGTAGGGGTCAAATCAGAGCTGGATCTGCTGACCTATACCACAGTCACAGCAACACCAGATTCGAGCTGCATCTGCGACCTACACCATAGCTCATGGCTTCAGTGGATCCTTAACCCACTGAGCGAGGCCAGGGATTGAATCTGCCTCCTCATGGATCCTAGTCAGATTCGTTGTGCTGCGCCATGACAGGAACTCCAGAATGTTCTTTTTGTTTATGCGGGGTAATTTCTTATTTTAATTAAAAAGAATTTTTTTTTTGGTTCAGAGGTTAACTAGAAAAAAAATGCTTCTTAATTTTGAAGATAAATATTTTTATAAGAGATGGGGTTTTGATATTAGATATTTGGTCTTGATATTAGAGAATGATATTGATATTTGGTCTTGATATTAGAGAATGCTGCCCCCAATATCTGTGTTTTTGAAATTTATTGATGTTTTCTTTGTGGCCAAGTACATCATTGAGCTCTGTAAATCATGAGTATAAGAGAAGCCTATATGTTTTCTGTACAGGAAAAAAATTTGCTTGTACTGTTTCTCTTATTATTTAGTACATACGTATGTAAGTACTTCAGTATATGGAGTTTGATTGTATTATTGAAATGATTTGTGTCCTCGCTTGTGTTTGGTCTATACAGTCAGACAGATTTGGGGAGAAGGTTGTTACAGCTCTCTACAGCCATAGTTTTACTAATTTCTTTTTATATTTAAAGTCCTTTAAGTTCCTTTTGGTGATAGTTTCCTTGTAGCAATCTTTTTCTGGCTTTATATATTTTATAGCTCTGTTATTTGCACAAATATTTATGACCTACTTTCCTTTTGGATTGAATCTTTTTATATTGTGAATTATACTTTTGTATTTTTTATATAAAATTCTTATTTGTCTAATATGATTTTGACTTATGCTCACCAGAAAATGTGAAGGCTCTGAAATTTTACCCTTTTCTAAGCTAGCAAATTAGCCTGCCAAAATTTCATGAATTCTGACAAAAGAGAATTAAAAGACTTATACTATTAGTCATAACAGTAGCCAGAATATTAGCATTTTCTTGTGCCATTTCCTCAAGTCCTTATTCCCACAGGGTGGTGGTGAAGAGGACAAGGCGATATCTGCACACTCAGCATTATAGAAAAGGAAGCCTGAGCTTAGGGAAGTAAGTAGATCCGCCCTTTGCACTGGAGGGGACATTGTCTTTATCTTTCATGGCTATTTGCTATACAAAGATCCTTGAAAAGATAGTCTAAGACTTGAAGAAATGGGAGAGACCCACGGAGAATTGCCTCCCAACAGTTTCATTTTATTTTACCTGCCATCTTTTCTCATTTCCTTTTTTTAAAATTAATTTAATTTTTATTTTTGAGAAGACAATATGTATACCAAAGCAGAGGGATAAAAAAGATATATAAACTGTTAAGTCTCCTTCTTTACCACAGTCTCTCAGTCACCCTTTCCAGAGGTAGCCAGATCTACCAGCTTCTTGTGATCCTTCCAGGGATATTTAATGCATATGCAAACAAACATGTACACATTCTGCTCCACACATTCTTCACACCATGATACTGTGCTGTAGACATTCTGAACCTTGAGCGTTTTTTTCATATTTATCCTGGAAACTGTTCCAAATGAGCTTCATTGTTCTTCTTTACCCTTACCTTATATTTCGTGGGTGGGTGAACCACAATTTATTAGCCGGTCTCTTGTGGCTGGGTGTTTCATTTGTTTCTGGTGTTTTGTTATGTGTGTGATGAGCATGTAGTGGGACATAAACTTTGAAGTCTTGCTTGGTCAGGGATGTGTATATGTTTGTATTTCTGATAATACTTCTAGTATTTTTCTTACGTATAGTGCCAGAATGTATTGCTAGTATTTTATTTAGGATTTTTGCAAAAATGAGGTTGGACTAATTTGGGGAATATCTTGTAATCAATGTTATGCTTTCTTTAGAAGAAATAATTTATATTCCTTTTTTCTGTGTTTTGGAGCTGTGTAAAGTAGATTCAAGTCATCTGAATTTTAAGGTGTAACTTAAAGGAAATGTCTGGGCCTCCTTTTCTGGAGAATTACTTTTTTTTTTTAAATGGTCACACTTGGTGCATACATATGGAAATTCTCCAGCCAGTATTGAATCCCTGCTGCGGCTGTGACCTAGGCCTGCTGTGACCTAGGCCGCAGCTGCAGAAACGCTGGATCCTTTAACGCTCTGTACCTGGCTGCAGCTGGAACTGGAACCTCCACAGCAGCAACCCTCGTTGCTGCAGTCTGATTCTTAACCCATTGAACCACAGTGGAAACGCCTGGAGTTCATTTTTGGACAACTTTCTGATTTTTGCTACAGATTTGGATTTCTGCCTTTATTCTCTTTTGCTTTTTAATACTTCCCGGAAAGTTACTACTTCTTTGCTGTATACTGTTAACAAAGTAGTCTCTTATGGATTCTTTATTTTCTACGATAATGTGGTTGCTTCCCTAGTTTTTTTTTTTTTTAAGTATTTGTGTTTTAGCCCTCGTCTTTTTTATTATTGATAATTTTGATTGTTGTTTTTCTTTCAAAGAATAAGCGCTTAGATTCCTTAAGCTATCATTTCCCCTGTTTTCTAATTCATTTATGAAAATTTTGTTTAAATTATTTATTCCTTCTCTTTCCTTAGGTGTACTTTCCCGAGTTTGTTGTTTTGGAAGTATTAACCTATTTTCTTTCATCTTTCCTTTCTTCCCTTCTTAGTTTTCAGCGTAACTAGGAATTTCTCTTTTTCAGCCTAAGTATGAATTTTTCTCTGAACATGATTTAACTCTATTCTATAGATTTTGATATGTAGTATTTTTATCATTTTTGCTTTTTAAAAATTTGTTTAGGTATCTGTATTTTGGAGGGAATACCTTCTTTGACTCAAAAGTTATTGAGTGTTTATTAAATTCCCAGTTGTTAGATCCATCTAGTTTTTCTATTTGTGTCCTAGTTTTACTGTATTTTGATCAGAGAATATTATTTTACCATTTCTATATTTTAGTTTATTAAAATTTTCTTTGTGCAGTTTAATATGTGGTCATTTTTGGCAAATGTTCCATATTTGTGTTCAGTTTAAAAGGTCTTTTATATCCATCTCTTTTTTCACTTTGTCATGGACTGAGGTGAATTAAAGTCTTCTACTGCTAAGGTTCCTATTTTTATCTCTTGCCTCTACTTTTTTGCTTTATGAATGCTGATGCTACGAATATTGTTCCTAATTATTATAACATAACTTAAGTGCAGTTTCACCTTTTAATAAAAGGTCCTGTGTCTCTTTTAGTGCTTTTCTCAGTATATTCAGCCTTTTATGATGTTAAGGTTGTAGTTCTTTTTGTTTTAGTTTCTATAGCTTGTATTTGCCTGATAAATGTTTTTCTTTTACTTTCACCCTTCATCTTTGTTTCAGATTTGCTTCTTATGTACAAGGTTAATTTCATTTGCAATCCGGTCTAATCTTTACTTTTTTATTGTGTTGGTTTAGTTCATTTACATGTATTAATATGACTGCTTCTATCATATTATATACTTTCTGTTTTTATGGGTTTTTAAAAATGTTTCACCAAGTGGCCAGTTTTTCTTCTATATGCTGCTTTTAATTTTAAAGAACCACTTTTTTTTAGAGATTCCTTTCATAAGTATAACTGTGTTATCCTTAAGGTCATATTTTTAGACACTATTAATTTCTTTCTGTGGGCAGTGATGAAATGAGTATAGTTCTTCTTTCCTCGACTCCTTTCTTATCAGTATGTCCTAATTTTAGTTATTACCTTATGTTAGTCTTTTCTTATACTATTAAATATATTTATACTTGTTATTTGCCTCATCAGCTGTAAATGATACTTATTTATACCTAATTATTATAGATAATAATTAACCTTTAATTTTTTTAGGTATACAGTTTACACATTATCCAATCATAATTCCCCATGTTTCTTTTAATCTTGCTGTTAAGGGGATTCAGTTCTCACTGCCAGTCCTTTTGTTTTAGCTTTTCCAGGCATCTTTTGGATAGCTGAGGTTTATCATCATGAATTGTTTGAGAAGAGCTCATGGGAAACAGTTCACCAGACTTCTTGCGTGTTTAGTAATGCTTGTCTGTGTTTTTGTTTTTGAGTAGCAGTTTGGGTGTAAAATCTTTGGCTTACACTTCTTTACTTGAGGATATTATAAGCATTCTTACTAGTCTTACAGTGTAACATGCTGCTCTGGAGAAGTCCAGGACCATCCTGATTTCATCTCCTTTTAGAATTGACAGTCTATTTGCTAGGGTGCCCAAAGAACTCTATTTTATGACCTAAATATACTAGGATATATTTTAAATGGTGTTGGTTTTGGAGTTCCCATCATGGCTTAGCGGAAACGAATCTGACTAGGAACAATGAGGTTGCGGGTTCAGTCCCTGGCCTTGCTCAGTGGGTTAAGGATCTGGCGTTGCCACAGGCCCTGTTAGAGTTCGCGGATGTGGCTTGGGTCCAGCATTGCTGTGGCTGTGGTGCAGGCCACCAGCTGCAGCTCTGATTCTACCCCTAGCCTGGGAACTTCCGTATGTTGCACATGCAGCCGTTTAAAAAAAGAGAGAGAGAACTCTCAGTCGTTAACGTTACATGGCTGTTATTTGTCAGAGCTAGTGGTTCTCAGCTTCCTGCTTTTTCCTACAGATACGTTTTGAGTTTCACACTCAAATAAAACCTTAGGAGTGGACACTTAAAATGTCTCTCCTGTGCATACATAGTGCTTTTAATTCTTTATTCATACATATTAATTAACCTGTAATTATTTTTTTGTGAGCTCCATATATATTCAGTGCTTACTGGTTGATAGGCTGATATGAACCATCTGGATAAAGAAGTTAGTACACTTAAAAACAAAAAATGTCTGAGCTCAGCTGAGTCACCAGAACGCAAAACAAAGTGCCCAAGTCACTGAAACACCAGCCCCCAGGCTTTGGGGCATTTTCTCTGTCCTTTGGTTCATTTGTTGCTTGTTGCTTTAGTCTTCTGAGAGCAGTAGCTTCTTTGGCTGTTCAAAAAATATTTTCCAAGCAGTTACTGTGTGCAAAACACTTCTAAATGCTGGAGTGATTAGAACCTGCAAGGTTCCCTGCCCTTACGGCATTTACTGTGTGTTATATATAGAGGTTGCAAAGTATTGGCTACATCTGACTCACAGACATTTTTTTTTTGTTTACTTACACAATATCAAAAATGTTTTTGAGTCAATTTTTTGAAAATAAATAAATTTCATCTAAAAACCTAAATTTGCAGCTGCTTTAAATGTATCTAGCCAGACTAACCCTTTATTCCCACATGGCAGCTTCCTCTTTAGATAGGACTGCAGGCACCAGTTGGTTATGACTACCTTTTAATACCTATGGCCGAGGCCAGATTCAGTTGACATTTATTGTTAGAACCGTTCTGTTCTTTTTCTTATAAAATAGTTTCAAAGATGAGCTACTTGAATGTTTTCCCTTTAGACGTTTTGAGTTTATGACCCTGGAACAGTATTTACCAGTCATCTTGCTAATTATCTTGGTAGAAGGAAGAGACCACACTTTAGTTAATGAAAGCAGTCCGTGTATACATTATAATACTCCTCAAATTCGTTCTAACAGAATGATAAATAGAATCCTAATTCATAAATCTGATGATAGTTCTGATAGGTTTTGTTGTATGCTGTAATACCATTTTAATTGACGTTTTACAGTTTCAGTACTGTAGTAAAGTTTTAATTTAACTAATATGTAAAGTCTTAAGTTTTTTTTGTTTTGTTTTTTTGTTTTTTTGCCAGAACCTGCAGGCATGCAAAAATTCCCAGACCAGAGATTAAACCCATGCCATAGCAGTGACCTGAGCCACAGCAATGACAGCATTAGATCCTTAACCACTCAGCCATCAGGAACTCCCTAGAGTCTTAAGAATTTTTATTTTTTAATTTTATATTTTTGGCCTCACTTGTGGCATTTGGAAGTTCCTAAGCCAGGGATTGAACCCAAGCCACAGCAGTGACAATGCCAAATCCTTAACCACTAGGCCATCAGGGAACTCCTCTTAAGCATTTTTACATGCATTATTTCTTTTAATCATCAGTATTAAAGACTGTGAGATGCAGGTGTTATGATGGAATTTATTTAAAGAAAACGAGGCTCAAGGAATTTTGTGCATTGTCCAAAGTGCAGGCCTGTTCTGTCTCCATAGGACTGCCTTCCGTTTGTACTATTTCATGAGATCTTCATAACCTTCTTAAGAGACAGGTTGAGCAGTTTTCATCATTTCTTCAGATCAGAAAAGACAAACGCAGAGGAAGAGTCCTTTCTTGCAAGTAATCACATAGCTAGTATTCAGAACATACTTGCTCCTTGCTAAGTTAAGTACTAGACATTTAACAGATAGGTATTACGTTACTTAATTCTTAACATTACACTATGAAGTAGGTATTGTTATCCCCATTATATTCCTAAATAGGTTGCAGAGTTGGAATTTGACCCTGGGACTGTCTGTAGCACTTTTTTTTATTTGCTACATTATATTGCCCAGATTTTAATTCACTCTTTTGCTGTTGTCATTAAAGCCGACATTATAATTTAATACATTAATTTTAGAAATATACAATCATAAATTAAGTTTGAAAATCAGCTTTTTGGTTTTTTTAGGATTGGTATTTTTCTCTACAGCAATTCGAAACAAAAATGGGCCTGAAACTTTAAGTTTAACTCAAAGTATATTTTACTCTATTTATGTATGTATTTAGCAGGGTTTTTTTTAACTTTTTAAGTGGACAACTCATTTTAGTAAATACTTGTTTATGATTTTAACACATCAGTGATTTGTGACAGGGAAGGAATATAGGAAAGTCATTTTAATTTGATTTGAAGATTAAGGAATTAATTTGGTTAATATTTTCTTTGGTGATTTGTATGAATTCTTCTTGCACCTTATTAGGTACCTGGTTTTATAAAATACTTAATCCTGAGCTATCTCTTTTTAAGGCAGGTTATGAACAAAAAGGCCCAAGGAAGCTAAATTTATTAGTATCTAGTGTTGGTTTTACATAGTTTGCCTTTTAGAGTATATGGTTTGGGTTCCATTTTATGTTACTAAACATTTTCTTGGAGAAGGTACCAAATGTCAATTTCCACAATATTCCCAAGAGTACACATTTTTCCTTAAAAGTCATCAGAAGAGTCACAAGTTCTGTCTCCTTTTGAAGAATAGTCTTAATTTAAAAGTAAGTCTCTAACAATGCAAATGAAAAGTGGCTATGTTTTAGTCAATTTAAACTAAAGAAAGCATTGATGCGATAAATGTCAGTGGAATCTAGGCAGAGGAAGCCAGCACTTCCTCACTGAACCATAATAAGTTTCTAAAAAGGATAAAAGTTAACCCTGACCATGAACTTTGAGTTTTTAGACAGCTTAATAAAGGTTATTCCCATGTTTTTCTTGACATACTAGTTTTACAGTGATAATGGCAGTTTCCCTTTGTTAAATATCATTTCTAATTCCCCTTATGATATTTGAGTACAGTAACAGCTCATGTATCTAAAAGCTAGAATATTAATGTTAACTTCTTTTAAGTCCATTAGATATAAATTTATATCTGAAAGTATTTATTAATAAACTTTGTGAACCCCAATTTTTTGTTCTTTGAGTAATTGCTTCTTACTAATGCTGTGAATTTATTTAATTCTTGATTTCTCTAGGGATTATTTCACATTTCAGCTGCTTTTGTTTTCTACTGCTATCATTGAGGGTTCAAGAACAAAAAATAAGTCTTCAGGTAAAATGCCTGATCCATAATAGTGCTTGGCATTGTATTTTGCTGAAAGGATCGTATACCTTTGGATGCTTGATCTGAAAATAAAGTTGTGATGATTATGAAATTTTCGCATGGAGTTTTCTTGGCTGCCTCTAATGAATTTAGTCTTATTTGTTGTTTTTCTTCTCCCCCATCCCAAAAGGATTTTGGCTGTCTGCTTTTTTTTCATGTTGTCTTGATCTGCAATAACTATATGGATATGTGCTTGTACTTGCTAAATATTTTAATTTTGCATATTTGGCTGCTTGAATTTTTAAGCAATTTTCTTTGAGCAATGCAAATTGAGAGCTTGAGGCTATAAGTAAAATAACAATTTACAGAAGTTTTTAATCAGTTTATAAATGTATGTTCCTTATCTACTATATTAAAACATATAGATAGTATATTTTGCTAAAATTAAATAAAATGTAAAATTCAGTTCCTCCTTCCATTGGTCACATTTCAAGATCTATTTTCAGGCCATATGTGGCTAGTAGCTACTATTTTGGATAACACAGATAAAAAACTGTTTCCGTTATCATAGAAAGTTCTATTGGACAGGACTGTCTGTGTTCCTGTTCCACAGAAGGAAGGAAGTGGTAAAGTGTGAGCTCATTTCTGATACGAGTTTTTATAGCAGTTCAATAACTCCAGAAAATAAAGCATATAAAACCAGTCTTAAGCATACTTCCTCTGACTATGTAGCCATTCCCATTTTAAGTATTTCAAACCAAAAGTTGCCTAAAATAGTTTGTCTGCTTCTGTATTCATACTGTTTTAAAGTGAAATTGTTTCTTGTAGCGAAATTCATGAAGTTGTAAAAAGGCCAAAGACCTAGCCTAAATTTGAATCCTGAGCCCAGAACTTACTAGTTCAGAAACTTTTGGTAAGTTAATTTATATGAGTCTTAGTTTCTTTATCTGTAAAGTGGGTATAACTTTAGTTACCTCGTAGGATTAATAAAAGACTTAAATAGGTCTAAAAGCGTGTAAAAAAAGTAGGCATTTATAATACTTTTTAAATGCAGAATGAATCCAAACACTTAAAAATTATTAGGCAGTGTCATTTGTGTAGAGTTGTTCCCAGGCTGGCAATTATAATAGGTTTCTATAATAGCTAAGTCAGAGGCATCCTGTAGATGTTTCCGGTGGCCATGGGATTATTTATGACGTGGTATAAGGTTGAAACAGCTGGAATACCAGAATGGGGAGAAAAGGAAAGAGAAAAATGACCAGTTTTGTTTTTGGAGAAGTCCATGAAGTTTTTTCTAATAATAATGATAAAAACTAATCTTTTATATAGTAAAATTTTTTGTAGAGTAGAATTTTTATATGTCTTTAAAATTTCATCTCTACAATATTTTAAATACCTTTATTATACTGGTATTAAAGAAGAGTAAAAGGAAACTCAAGGTTAAACAACATTTTGGAGGTTATGTATCTAACTAATAGTGAGAATAGAAATTCATATCAAATTTGCAACTTTAAATCTTATGCTCTTTTTACTTCAGCATGCTAAGTCCGTTGACAGCAGTTGTGTTTCTGAAGCAGGTACATATTTCAGAATCTCTAGGTATACATACTCAAGTGATTCTGGTACACACTTAGGGATAAAATCATTGCTGTCTTCCAGGTTTAATTCATTTATTTATATCAGTACCATGCGAATAAATCAGAGAATTAGACGGATAAGCAATAGACTGATTTTACTCTTACTCTTCCAGATGTTAGGTAGGACATCAACAGCACTCTTTAAACAGCAACACAAGTTTAGTTTCACAGTCCTGAGTATCTTTCCACTGATCAGTGCTTGTGGGAGGGGTATTCCAGACTAGCCAGCTATGGTAGTTGAATCTGTTTGGGTTCCTTTCTTTGCTTTTCTCACGTCAGTTTGGCTGGTTAGTAGTCTGCCCTCAAGATATTCCATTCCTAAAGTATTGACTCCTTACTGTCTGTAGGTGGGTTCTTCATGAGTGTTTTTAATTGATTGACTGAAGGCTTAATAATCTTTAGTCTCAGCTGTCTTAACGGTGCTTTACTGTCCTGGATTTAGAGATATTTCTAGGCCCTATTTAACTCTGAATGTATTCTAGTACTAAGCTGAAAACTTCCCTGTGAATGAAATTACAGTGTTATAATTGAGGTAGAAGAGGGAAGTACTCTAGAAAACTCCCAGACAAATATTAATCATGTTGCATAGTGAATTTTGAAAAACATTTTTTAAAATGTACTTTCAAACATACAAAGATAGATTCTATTGGAAATAAGACTTTCACACTTGGAGTTCCTATCATGTCTCAGTGGTTAATGAACCTGACTAGTATCCATGAGGACGCAGGTTCGATATCTGGCCTTGGTCAGTGGATTAAGGATTTGGCATTGCCGTGAGCTGTGGTGTAGGTCACAGGTGCAGCTCGGGTCCCATGTTGGGATCTGTGGTATAGGGCTGTGGCACAGGCCGGCAGCTTCAGCTCTGATTGGACCTCCTAGCTTGGGAACCTCCATATGCTGTGGGTGTGGCCCTAAAAAGACAAAAAAAAAAAAAAAAAAGACTTTCACACTTGAAAATTAAGCATTTGCTATTTGAGGCAGTAACTGTGAGGTTTTGCAGTGAGATTGAACTTGCTTTTAACTCAGAGTTGCTTATCAAAATGAAGTTGAACAGTAGCTGTAATATGTTAATGTTAGCTTTTAATTTTCTGAGCAGAGATCATTTCATTAGAAGCTATTTATATTGGATATTGGGCTGCTTCTGTATTGAAATTAATGTGTTTGGGATGTTCTTGAATATATGTATACCTTTCTAAATATAGAAAATATAGTTCTGCTTATTTTTTATTACTTGGGCTTAGGAACCTTCTGATAAAAATGACTGACTTTGGAGTTCCCATTGTGGCTCAGTGGAAACGAATCTGACTAGTATCCATGAGGACACAGGTTCGATCCCTGGCCTCCCTCAGTGGGTTAAGAATCTGGCATTGCTGTGAGCTGTGGTGTCGGTCGCAGACGCGGCTCAGAACCCACATTGCTGTGACTGTGGCATAGGCCAGCAGCTGCAGCTCCGATTCTACCCCTTGCCTGGGAACCTCCATATGCCGAGGATGCAGCCCTAAAAAGAGCAGAAAAAAAAAAAAAAGACTGACTTTAATATGGCATTCTAGAAGGGTTTTTTAAACTTAGAAACTGAGAAGCATATTATATTCTTAAAATACATTCTGTTGATTATATGCAGATTGGATTTGTCTTTGTTGTACTGTAAATAAATTTTCTCATAAGCTGGATAAAACCAAGGCCTTTTAAGATACTAAAAATTCCCAACTCAAAGATTTTTAAAACAAACTTATTGCAATAAAGAAACGAGAGTTGATAGTCATAGGTCAACGTAAAACTATTATAAGATACTTATTTTTCTGTGAATGAATGAATTCAGAAGCTTGTAGTACTTAATAGATTTCTACCCATTTGTATATGGTGTTGAGACTGTTACATAGACTTAATATGGCAAAAATGTATTTTTTGAAAGCTGGCCTGTCTCAGTGATTTACGATAATTGAGACTTTATGGTTCATTTAGACTTAAATCTAGATGCATTGTTAATGTATTCCAAAAGGTAGAAAATTTGATACCCTCTTCCATCATTTCTAAAACATGCTTCTTTTTTTTAATATTTTAACAGCTCTAAAAACTGAGATGTCTTAAAATTGATTTGTATCATAGTTAAATGGAAGCCTTGTTTTCTGGGATTGTAAAACTAATGGTGCATCTTATAATCATTTATGTCTTAGACTTGATAAAAAGTAATGGTTAATTTTTTGAAGTTAGTTGTAGGACTTAGATTCATATTATGACGTGTGATATCTTTGTGGTGAAAAAACCTAAGTGGTGAGAATTATTTGGAATTATGGACCTGTACCATGATCTTTCAGTGTTTCCTTCAGATCTTTTTGTTTTCATTGCTGTTATCCTAATGTCAAATGACAAAACTAAAAAAAAAAAAGTTTTCAGTAATAAGTTTGATGTCCTTTATTCAAGGGAAAGCAATACGTAGGTTGGGAGACTACAGTGCTTAGCAAGCACTTCTCCAGGGGATTTTGGGCAAGAGTGAGTTTTATGGGACCTTAGAAGAGGCACCGCAGAAACAAGACATGATTGGCTAGGAGGACAGGGTTTTCCTTCTAAGGCTAGCAGGTCTTATTTTTTAGGGCAAGGTAAGCTATCTAAGGCCGAGTTGGAGCATTGTGAATGGTGTTAGGTTTCCTTGACAGTGAGGTATTTTCCGTAAGTGCAGGGTGACTTTGCTACAGATTTGTGATGTGGTCAGGGCCACTGGAATGGCTTCCATCTCGTGGGCCCTCGTATACCAGTAAACTTTAACACTACTTAGGTGCGTTACCTTAGACTAGTTCCCTGTGTGTGGAAAGCTCTCCAGAACGATAATAGACAAATGTAGATCAAAAGAAGGAGGAAAGACTCGGTTCAGTTGGGGCAGGGGTAATGGTTGGGATCTCCAGGATCAAGAAAAGAAAAATGGGGGAAGAACTCTTGAAGGGGGTGTAAATTAGGAAGTAGCATTTTCCGTTTATCCAGTTCTGCTTGCCCAGAAATCTTTTTCTGGATAAGTCTGATATAATATATTAGTTTGTGAGCTACCCAGTAGTTAGCTAAAATCACTTCAACCGTATTCCCTAGATCTGAAAGCATAAATCTTGCACGGCCTGTCTTTTTCCTGTGGAAGTTGCGCTGTTACCCGCTCTAGCCTTATGGGTAAACGTCTACTGATGCTTTCCCTATTATAGACCAGATAGTCTGTGTTCCTCTTAATGTGCTGTCTTAAAAAGAATAACTAAAGGGGGAACCACTTATAGAGTGGACTTTCTACAAGGAACTATTACAGATATGTGCACAATTAAATTTGTTGGTTTTAATAGGAGGTGTGGAACCACCAGACCAATAATTTTAGGAAACTTTCCTACCTTGCTCTGTGTTTCAAGTATTTAGATGGAGATTGATGCAGTCTTTCCCCTTTAGCTTGTTTGATTTTTACTTCCCAAAACAGTAATTTGTCTGTCTGTAGTATAAATTTATATTGCATGTTCCTGCTTTTGCTTTTCATTCTCACAACTTAACTGAGAATGTATACTGTTCAACAGTTTCTCCATGCTCTACAGTGATGGCATTGTTTTAGTTATTATTCATTTAAAAAGAGTCACAAAACTTACTCAGTTTTTAGGCAAGATCCTTTTAAAAGTTAAAATTTAACATTAATAAAACATAATTTAATTGAAATTTCAGTATAAAACATAAATTGAGAGAACTTTTTTTTCAAAAGGAATCTTTGCTTTATAAAGAATTTCACAACAGGAGTATTTTAAACAAAGTGTTTTAAATACCCTGCATGGTCTTCTGGAAATAAGTCTAATTAGTGTGTGGATTAAGCTTGGCATTGTCATGGAAAGGGATTAAGAAGAATTGTTCATTCCACTGTCTGGAATCCTCAAGTTTCCAAAAGTCTCTTTCAGAATCTGCATAAAAGCTTTGATCTGCCTTTGCATTTTCTTGAATTAAGCAGATTTTTTTAAGAAGTCTTATATTCAGGATAATTTCTTTAACTTGCACAACCTTATTTCAGAATTTTAAAAATGTATAATAGTACTTTCATGTCTTTTCTGACATGTTCTATTTTATACACTTGTTTGAACTAGCTTGGGCACCAACTTAATAATTAGTAGAATAAGGAAAATAAATTACAAATAACTGACTTACCAATAAAGTTTAAGAGTGAAGTCCTTTGCAAGTTGGAAGATTCTGTGCAGTTCTTACTTACTGTATTGCCTCAGTGAAATCTAGATGGAAATGAAAGACACTGTCCATAATAAAGGTAAATATTATTCACTGATTTATGAATAGTTTTTCAAATATAGGTGCTGAGTTTTATGTATTTCTAACAAAATATGCCAGTCACCACTGTTTATAAATTACCATCCTTTTCTTTGAGTTCTATTGCACTAAATTCTGTCTCTTTTCTCAGAGGATGTCCTGAGTAAAGATGCCGGGGAATGTTCAATATGCCTTGAAGAGTTGCGGCAGGGAGATACGATAGCACGACTGCCTTGTCTATGCATATATCATAAAGGGTAAGTTTAATTTTAGAGTAACCAAATTGATATTAGACTAAAAGACCTAAGTTTCAGACATTGTCGTTAGGGCTAAAAAGGTTTATTTTCTTAATTTAAATTCCCTTTCCCCATTTCTTAAAGAATAATGGCCTTTTTTCCTCCTGGTACTAAAACTTAAGCCCACATCTGTTTGGATCCTAAAATCTATCATTTATTAAGCATTGACTATGACCCAGGTGTTGTCCATTGCTTCTTAAATAGATTATTTTATGTAAGCCTTTTAACAGTCTCACTTTACAGTTGAGGAAATAAGCTGGGGAACTGACCATAGGCAATATCTTCAAGGTTACATGGTTAGTAGTAAATGGAAGAACTGAGATTCCAGCCATGTCTCTTTGACTCCAAAGCCCACCTGGTTCTTAGAAAGTGTTCTTGTTTTCAGAACAACATAGGAAAAAATTTAGGTAAAAAGATGATTTAAGGTAATGTACAAAAAGAATGGAAAACTAACTTTAAAAGCAATAAAAGGAAGAAGGTGGAATTTTGTTTAAAAGCAGGGCATGGAGATTGGGGCAGACATAAAGAAAACAGTAAATATTACCAAGAAACAAAGAGACAAAAATAAATTCAGTGTTAGCAATTAGAATAAATCCAAACAGTTCAAACCAAGTACTTGAAAACAAAAGATTGGGATATGCTATAATGAGCAACACACTTAAACATAAGGGATATAGAAAAATATAGACGTAAAAGGCTAGAAAATTATATGTAGGCAAATATTAACTAAAAT
>PVHT020000105.1:13904709-13977086 GCA_004024745.2 Catagonus wagneri | reverse complement strand
AAAAAAAAAAAAAAAAAAAGTTGGTCTTTGGAAAGACTGATATAAAATAGATAAGCTTCTGGCAAGATTGTCTCCAGAGGGAAAAATAAACAGCATAGGGATGGAAAGGAACACACAACTTTAGATGCGGCAGAAATTTAAAATAATAGGAAAATTCTGTGAAAAGTATTGTGCTTTTCAACTAAAAAACTTAAATAGGCAAATTTCCTTAAAAATATAATATTGTCAAATATGACTCAAAAAGAGATAGAAACCCTAATCAAGTAATAACTATCATGAGTAGTAATTAAGACTAACCCTGAAAAACAATAAATTAAAAAAAAACCCCAAAAACCTAAAAACAGGCCTACAAACGACAGTTTGACAGCAAATTCTACCAGATACCAAAATAACACCATGTTGACAATCATAAATTACCCCAAAGTAGAAGATAAAAGGTTCTCCCACTTATTTTATAAGAATAGCATAAACTTGATGCTGTATCAGACAAGGATAGCGTTAAGAAGAGAAAATTAAAAGGCACTTTCATTCATGAACATAAACACAAAACCCAAAAACATGTTGGCAAACCAAATTCATAAATATATATTTAAAAGAATACCTCTTGACCAAATTGGATTTATGCTAGGAATACAAAGACACTGTAAGAATAGAATATTTAGGAGTTCCCGTCGTGGCACAGCGGAAACGAATCCAACTAGGAACCATGAAGTTGCGGGTTCGATCCCTGGCCTTGCTCAGTGGGTTAAGGATCTGGTGTTGCCGTGAGCTGTCGTGTAGGTTGCAGACATGGCTTGGATTTGTGTTGCTGTGGCTGTGGTGTAGGCCAGCAGCTGTAGCTCTGATTTGAACCCTAGCCTGGAAACCACTATATGCTGCAGGTGCAGCCCTAAAAAGCAAAAAAAAAAAAAAGAAAGAATAGAATATTTATATGTCATAATGCACCACATTGACAAAAGATCAAGACCGTATTCACTTAAATTCTATATTTATTAATAACTTAAAAACAAAGAATAAATATTAATGTATTAAAATTAATACGAATTTAGCCAGGTTGCCAGATATGAGATCAACATATTAAAATCAGTTTTGCATTCATATCCCAGTTAGAAAAATATAACCTTTTTTAGAATAATAACATTAACAACAATAGAAACTACAACAGGAATAAGGTATATTAACAATAAATCCAATAGGAGTTCCCTTGTGGCTCAGTGGTTTAAAGATCCAGTGTTGTCACTGGTGTGGCTCTGGTTACAACTGTGGCACAGGTTTGATCCCAGGCCTGGGAACTTCCACATGCCTCTGGTGTGGCCAGGGGAAAAAAAAAAAAGGTAAATCCTACAGAAGGTATACAAGACTTTAAAACTTTATTGACAGACATTATAGAAGGTCTAAAATAAATACGGAGGCATACTATTTTGTGGACAGGGAAACTCAGTGTCATAAAGATGTCACTTCACCCTAAATCTAAATAGTTAATACAATCCCAATCACTTGTCAACTAGTTTTTTCATGTATCTTGACAAGTTGATTCTTAAATACATACAGACAAAAGAACAAAGGGCCAAGAACAGCTGAGTCGCTCATAAAGAAGAAAACCATGCTGGGAGGGACTTGTCTTATGCAAATTAATTATAAGACTCTTAAGACTGTGGAAAGGATATAGGCAAGTCAGTGGGGATGAGTAGAGGCCATAAACACTCGTGAGTGTGTGGAGAGACAGCATATATGGATAGCATGGAGGTTAAGCACAGCCTTTTGGGAGTCAGCCCCCTTAGATTCGAATCCCAGCCCCTTTGCTATTTCACTCTGCTATTTCACTCTGTGATTTTTTTTTTTTTTTTTTTTGGTCTTTTGCCTCTTCTGGGGCTGTAGTCAGGGCAGCATATGGAGGTTCCCAGGCTAGGGGTCTAATCAGAGCTGTAGCCGCTGGCCTACGCCACAGCCACAGCAATGCGGGATCTGAGCCGCATCTGCAACCTCCACCACAGCTCACAGCAACGCTGGATCCTTAACCCACTGAGTGAGGCCAGGGATCGAACCTGCAACTTTATGGTTCCTAGTTGGATTCGTTAACCACTGAGCCACGATGGGAACTCCTCACTGTGTGATCTTAAGTTATTTAACTTTCCTCTCCCTTAATCTTAAAATGAGGCAATAGTACCAACTTCATAGAACTTCATAAGTTTTAAATGAGTTACTTTTAGAAAGTGCTGGCACGTAATAGATGTTATGTAAGTGTTGGTTTAACAAATGAATAAATAGAAAAATTGGTTTGCCAAAGTAGTTATTACAGTGTAGTAAAAATAAGAATGAACTGTGCAGCGAATGGCACTGGGATCAATTGGCAATTGACATGAGAAAGTAATGGAGTCCCTGTTTTACCTTTGAAATAAGAATTGACTCCATATTGACTAATATCTGCTTATGGAAACCAAAATAAGTTGCTGGAAAGGATATAGAGAATGTTATATTAGCATATATAGTAAGGAATTGTTGGGGGGGGCTAAAACAACCCCGCATAAAAACTTAAAAAAGAAAAGTTGATCAGTTTGTCTACTTTTACAATTTAAAACTTTTTTTGCATCATGATACTCTGAAAAATTAAAAAATGAGACCACAGACAGAGTGGTTTTCAATACATACAACAACAAAGCTTTGATATCTGAAACAGTGCTTTCCTTAGGCAAATTTTTGTAATGCAATTACTCATTAAAACTGGTAAATGGTTATATGGTGACAACATAATGACATGATCATACTGGCTCATATATAATGTTTTTTAGTACATTAATGTTTTGCTCCATCAAAAAAAGCAGATGAGAAAATAAGCCATGGAAGAATACATTTTAACTATAAAGATGTCCATTCACTGAATGTTCTCATACCCAATTCAGTTAAGCCTTGGGATTTATTATGGAAATGCTTGCTTACTTCATAGCTCTCAAATTTTGTGCATTGCCCTTTGTCTCTATACCCAACAGTATCAAGCCTTCCTTAATCCTCTTAATATTAAGCTAACCTGACCCTTAAAAAAAATCCTGTGTTTACAGAAGTATTTTTCTTATTTAGAATGAACACGTCTTTGTTCTGATTACAAGGTTGTATTGTGTGAGGGGTCTGCCTTTAACTTGGCCTCTCTTAAGTCCTGTTATTTTTAGTGCAGAGTTTTGTAGGAAGCAAAATTCATCAAAAACTTGTTCATTATAGCTGAAATATCTGAGTAATAACTTCTTACAAATCTATAAAAAAAGGCAAATCAAAATAGAAAAACTGGCAAAAATTGTTAACAGTCAATTTACAAAAAGGAACCTCAAGTGACCAGTAAACATACAAATATAAGTTGGCGTACTTCGCAGATAGCTCTGTATTAGCTGTGTGCTGTGCATATCTTGTAGCTCAGGAATCTTGCTTCACAACAGTCCTACAACTACTACTAAGTGTGCAGATTCAGGGCGAGATTAAGGATCTTCTGCCAGAATATAAATCGGTACAATGCTGTCTTCATTGGGAAAGTCTTGCAATGATTTTTTTTAAACCAATCAAAGTAGTGCATTTCAAGAAGTGGTAATAAATGGCTATGGATTAGCGCTGTGTGGACCACCCTTTGAGTCAAACTGCTAAGAGATATGTAAGAATTTTTGTAGCATAACTGAAAGTGTCCATCAGTAAAAGGAATTCCAGTGTGCTTATATGCTAGAACACTATGCACAATGAAAATGTAAAAATTAGACCCTTTTTATTAACAATTGCAGATCTCAAACAAATTGACTGAAAAAACTGTTAGAACAAAAGCATACTTTATGGTAACATTCAAATAATATTTGAAACATAGACACTATATGTTGTTTTGGAATGACACAAAAAGTCATAGAGTAAGAAGAGGCCTAAGAATGAAAAGCTCCAAAATCTGAAGAGATTTCCTGCTGGAGTTTGGAAAGGGAAATAGTAATGTTTTAAATAATATGGGTTGGCACAGCAATTTATGTAAGAAGGACCTGGGATTTTTGAGTGGTTACTTTGTCAAGATTAACTGAAGTCATGTGATTGTAAAATAAGAAGTACCCACTTTAGATGACAGAGGCACTGTTCACATGTACTGGGAATTGTTAGCACATTTGGAGGATTTAATTTGGCTCTCAGTGCTTCATTGTGAAAGGCAGTCTAGTAGACCAGGTACTCTAGTAGGTTAGAGAGCAGGCTGAAAACAATGTTATAAGGCAAATTTGGCGTGTCTATTTAGACAGCAGAATTCTTAATGGACACAAATTATTTTAGGTATGTGAAAGAATGTCATGTGAATGAGATCTTTTAATCTTTTTTCCTTTTAAGTTTACCCATCAATTTTACCTTTCAGACCACCCTGTCAGGATATGAGAACGATAAATATTAATTTTGCCCTTCAACATATAAGCCAAGTCTTCTAGTTCTGTGACATGCAAATGTGACATGCATCAACAGTGAGAACATTGGATGATTTAAATTCTGCTTGGATACTTTCCTAGCTGTTAGGCAAGTTAGTTAACCTTCTTAAGGCTTTGGGTTTATCTTTAGAACTTCCCGCAGTGGTGAAAATGTTCTATATCTGTGCTATCTAGTAGAGCAGCCACTAGATGTTGAATATTCCATACATGGCTAGTGTGACTGAGGAACTGAATTTTTCTTTTATTTAATTTTAATGACTTTAAATAGCCATACGTGGCACGTGGCTTCCTGCATTGGACAGTGCAGAGCTAAAATGATAATTATATATGCAACCTAATATTTAACTTCTTATAAAAGCATGAAATACTTTATAAATACAAATGGATGATATGTTTATTTGTATATTCATATGTACTATAGGAAGGAAGGGTTAGAATTAAAATAAGTTTTCAGTACTCATATCACATATAAATATGGTCTTTTAAAATGTGATGCACTGTTGTCAGTGGAGTTCCCTTCGTGGCTCAGTGGTTAACGAATCCGACTAAGAACCATGAGGTTGTGGATTCGATCCCTGGCCTTGCTCAGTGGGTTAAGGATCTGGCGTTGCCATGAGCTGTGGTGTAGGTTGCAGACGCGGCTCGGATCCCGCGTTGCTGTGGCTGTGGCGTAAGCCGGCAGCTACAGCTCCTGTTAGACCCCTAGCCTGGGAACCTCTATATGCCGCGGGTGCGGCCCTAGATAAGGCAAAAAGATAAAATGTGATGCACTGTTGTCAAGAATTAAAATTTAAAACCTTTATCTATGGCATAAACTGGTTGACATTTTCATAAACTAATAACTGTCTTGAGAGAAATATCTATCCAGATTTGTCATTTAATTTTGAATACTGGTAAAGTGTTAGTTCTTTAGGTCATCTTTTGGGAATGGTTGTTCTGTTTTAAACTTTAAAGTACTTTATAGCATAATTTGGCAAACATTTATTTCCTTAACTGTTTAGAATAATCAAAATTTAACAAACATACGCTTTTCGTTTACCTAGGTATGCTGAATAGGATCATTTTAAATATTGACTGTTTTTCTGCAGAGATATATTAATGTCAAGAAGTAAGCATTTTTATTGTGACTGTCATGATATAAATAAATCTTTTTTCTGATTTTTTTTTCTTTTCTAGCTGCATAGATGAATGGTTTGAAGTAAATAGATCTTGCCCTGAGCACCCTTCAGATTAAGCATCAGCTTCCTGTTTTATAGGTAATTCTCCCTTTTTTTTTGTTTTAATTGCTTTTTAAACTGTTACAGTGTGAGTTATACATTCTCAGCCACCATTTTTATTCATTCATTTATTCATTGAGGGGTGTGTGTGTATGTGTTGTAGGCATTATGTTAGGCTACTGTAATAGAAAACACATTAAAAGATACATGAAAACAACTTTCTTGGTTTCCTAGAGAGAGTCATATACTAAGTAAATTCTACATTTTTGGTACTTTAAAATACCTTAGCTTATTTAATTTTAGTTTAATACTTAAAAAAAAACCCATTGAAGCAAATATCCCATTTTGCGTGTTTCCCTGACAGTCCAAGGTCAAGCAGTTAACACCTAAATCAGTTTCTGTCCTCTTATCCATAATTTCCCAGGCATGTTTTTAGGTAGTGCAATATAGTACTATAATTCTAATCATAATAATAATTAGTTAGCATTTATTTAATATGTGCTAGGCATTGGTCTAAGCATTTTACATCTATTAATAAGTCTTCCAATTATAACAGTCCTTTGAGCTTAGTACTCTTACTACTCCCACTATGCATATGAAGAGATTAAGTTATAGAGAGGGTAAGAAACTTGTCACAGTCACATAACTAGTTCCTTAGTTGGTGTTCTGGATCCAAAGATTGTGTTCTTCACTATTTTGCTAGATAGGAACGTTTTCTTTAAAAAGTTACATCTAGTTGAATCTTTAATTTTAATTCAGTTTAATCTTTCACTTTTATATCCTCAACATTTAACATAGTACCTATCTATACAGTAGACAGAAATTGAATTTTAAACCAAATATGGAATTTGTTTTGCACTGTTGATGTAGCTTATTCATGATTCTGCATTATCTGAAAATGTTTAGTGAATTGAATTAAAACCTCACTTGAGTATTGCTTTTTTTTCATGTTCTGTGAAGTAAATTAAATGGCTTCATTTAGCTTTGAAAAAGTACTTAATTGCTGTCTTCATATATATGAAAAGCTTTTTATGAGAAAACTGTCAAAATGATTTAGAACACTTTTTTACATGAGGGCAGAATATTTCAGCCAACCTTGGAATTGTTTGGAAGGATTTAGTGCCTCCATGTTCAGAGATTCTAGATAGTCGCACACACCAATCTTTTCTAAATGTCTAAGATGGAAGGCAGGAAACTGGAGCAGATAATATCCTAAGATCTAGTCCTGTGCTAGTCCCTCATTTCCTTTTATTTCAGTAACTCCTGGTCTTAAAGTGTTGAGGTAATGAACACATTCAAGGAATTCTGTAGCTCTTAATGAAGATCATTTAATAGCAGCAGATTAGAATATTGACAAAGGAGATTGAGGTAATTTAATAGCAGCTATAGCAGCTGAAATAAGAGCTGCAGCATTAAGTGAGAGCTCTGTCTTAATAACAGTAGGGTAATGCATGTGCAGTGTGAAGGCCTGGGTAAACTGTATCAGCTTTTGAACCTTTTACTGTGAGGATTCAGATCATACCTTTACACATTAGAAGTACCGATTGGAATTAGATTGCTGTATAAGAGAAGTGTGAGGTGGTATCTCAAGGATACACACATTTATGTTTTTAATTTCACTATGAAAAAGTTTTTTGACGAGGAGGATGCTTTGAAATGTCTTCAGCATCACCTTACATCTGGGTCAATAAAGTAAAACTATGGCTAAAATTATAGAAGCTTTTTAAGAGAAGTGCTAAAAACCAATGTTAATAAATGAAATTTTTATCTCAGTATTTTACATACCAAAGTAATATGTCTAAATCTTTCACCTGTAGGTAAAAGTTGTCTTTTAGAGTCAGTAAGCTTTTTTTGTGTGAAAGTGGAATTTTATGGTATAAAATCTCTTATTTCCTGGTGTAATCAGCTAGCTTTTTCTTTCAGTGTCACAATGATCTCATGGGATATGTGGAACGTGCATCTAATATCATGGTCAATATGCATGTCTGTGGTCTTATACAGCATTTCAGTTACCTTACCTTATCAGGGTTATCATCGTCTTTATTTTTTTCAATATGGAACCTGAGTTTAGTGGCAGCTACCCTCAGAAATGGAAATCAATGGACTCTGTCTCTATGGGTCTTAACGAGTCATTTCTAAGAACGGATAGATGCGGAATATCTCAGCTCTCACATTTTTGCTTCTGTTCTGACTGCTTCTGTCAAATAATAAATTCCTCCTATCCCTTTTACTGTCCTATAATGAAAGTGTATGAGCTTGAAGAAGATTAAGTGCTGTGAAAATATTTTTTAAAGCCAACATGTAGCAGCACATCTGATACTCTTCATCATAAGAATTTAGTAGTAAACTCAAAATAGAGATACATGAGCATCTAAGTCTTGATTAGTTAGGAAATCATTTACTGTTTTTAATTTGAGGTTTTTAATAAAACTTGAAGAGGGATTAATACGTTGTGTGTGTATATGTTTGTGTTTGTGTGTGTTTTCTGTACTCTGGTATGTTTTTATTTTTGAGGGGGAGGATTGTGCAGTGGTTATTTTTTTGTGACAGTTTTAAGCTTTAATTGATCCTGCTGTGTCATTGATTTGGTTTTTTTTTGCAGAACACCAATTTTATGAGTTTTTAGAATACTAAGTAAGTGTATGAAAACTTACAGTCTAAAGCAATGTTCATGGAGTAGTGGATGTTGTATTTTGATTTCTGTTGCTATTATGGATCACTACTTAAATGTATCCACTTTTACACAGGTTTCCTTATCTTTTCAAGATGCTTGAAAAACTGAGAGGATATGAAGATCTGTCTCTGGAAAAGCAAAAACAAAAATGCAGGCACACTCAGCCGGAAATCTAAGTTCTGTGAGACTCAATATGCAGAGATGGACAATCATATACGAAAAAACAAATCCCGCTGAAGAGAGGACAATTACCACAGAACTCAGTGTACCAAACATGCTTATAAAGGACACACAGGGATTTTGAAAATGCTGCATATCCCTTACTAGTCATCTACATAGGTAATACTGATGAACATTTTGTATTCAGACGCCAAAGTTAACTGATTTAAAAGTTGATTTACTTTTTATTAAGTTCTCTAGAACTGCGCAACTAGTTGTGTTTGATTTGTTTTGGTTTTAAGTTTGGGGTCCCTTTATTTTCCCCAATATGATGTTCCTGCATTCATCTGTTCTTAAATTGAAGACCACATATTTACTTCTTAAAACCTAGAGTCTTAAATGTGACACCAAGAAATGTAATCAAGCAGTAAAACATTCTCTGAATGTAGACAATGATCTCAAGATCTTCAATTTTTTTTTTTTTCCAAGAGTGGAAAATAGACTTCTACATAGGAAAGCAAAAGTATGTTAATATGTTAAATTAAAGGTTTAACATTATCAGAATGCAGTCCAAAGAGTGGAAATCGTTACCTTAATTATATTTTAATTTATTAAATCTAGGATTATCTGCTGAATTGCAGTTTATTAAATATATTGTTTTCTTTTAAATAAAACTGCTCAACAGTTAATCAGCAATGAATCATCTTGCAGCTATGCAACTTAAAAAAAAATCACCAGTTTTAAGTGCTGCCAGCTACAGTAACTTTGTTTTAACGGGTATTTTTATTTGTTCTTTTAATGTAATTATTTTATTGTGCTTTGCATCGTTCGGCAATTTTCCCACATTTGGGTAAAATGTTTAGCAAGTTGTAAACAATAACTTATGAAAAGGGTAAAATAAAAATTTCTTGAGTGGAACTTGGAATAATTTGAGGGACATTTTTATATACTTTTAAAAATCAGAATTTAATTGGGGTGCCAGATTTATAGCAATTTGCATCTTTAATTTTCCAGATAATCTGGAGGTTAGCATTTGATAAATGATTTTTTAAAGCAAACATGAAGATTTTGTTAATTTATAATTTATTAATGTTATTACTGTAATTGAAAATGTTAGAGACTTTTAAATTCAGTCTGTGTAGAAAGAAATGTATTATGCAAAACTGTGTGAATAAATATTCCCACAAAATACATCTGAATGGTTAAAAAATACTGGAAGAGAGCTGTCAGGGCTGCAATAGTGAGTTGTTGTTTTGTGTTTTTTTAATATCAAAGACGCCAATAAATAGATTTTGTGTCTCCAACATAGGGAAAATGTTATCAGTGAACAATTGAAGCAGCGCACTTTACTCAGTATAATTGAAAGTTGCACAGTACTGTTTTCTTATTTTAAGCTTTCTTTAATATATTTAAGTATTGCTTTTCTGTTTACTACTGCTATTCTTAATCTTTCTCAAATTTTTTCCCTACTTTATTGCTTCTGATTCATATTTTTTTAAAGGGCAGGTACAGGAGCAACTGCTGCTACCCATAAAAATTTGTGTATTATAAACAATTAGAAGAGTTTTTAATTTCTTCCTGTGTGATTCTAGACCAGATAACATTTTTCCTAAAGTTATGCTGTGAAATGCCTTTTGTTATGCTGCAATTGATAGAAGAATCCAAAACCTTCATTGTGACAGCTGATAGCACAATTTCATAGGTGCTTTTTTAACCAGTTATGGAAAATATTCTTTCCTCAAGGGAAATACTCTTTTCTTAATTTTTCTGTTATAATGAAATCTTAATATGAATGTATTTTAGTTCATGTTTTCAATTTTCTAAGCTTGTTCTCACACACTCACATTGACACACACACAGAAAAAAACTTTTAGAATGTGAATAATTTGTTTTGTTTCCCCTTTTCTAATTCTAAGAATTATTTTGTTGGCTTCCATTCTTAAAAGATTTGCTATAGTTGTGATAGTTAATTTTTGATACTCTCTAGGAAGTTGATTTTCTGATAAAATTTACTCATTATCTTCTAAAGTTTATTGGCCTAAGTTAGTGTTCCTTCTTTAACCTGTATCATACTCTCGGTCTTACTCACTTAGCCTCTGTTGTCATAAGGTTCTGTGCTGCAGCTCCTACAATAGAAGCTCTTGTGATTTAAAAGAAAGTTCAGTGTTTGTCAGTGTCAGGTGCTACTTGATTATTTATCCAGAACAGTATTTACTTAAATCTGCCTATAAAAATCCTTTTTTGGTTAAAATTTACAAAACTTGGCTTTTTTCTTTTTTTACTTTAAAATTGAGTCTCCATCAATGACCTCCTAAACAGAAGAATACAGAAATTGAAGTCAAAAGGTTTGTAAAGCCCAGATACTCCAGTTTTTACTTAAAGTCAAAATTACTATTCTGGAAAAATATTATAAGTAATATTGCACATAGTATCACTTGTAATATTTGTAAATTTATATACAGACACTGAATAGTGTAACATAGGACATAAAGTTACGTAAGGTGTTTAAATACATAGCTGAAACTACTGGCAACTGAATATTATGGAGACAGAATAAAGACTGAAAGCCTAGGTAATTTTCTAGATTCTTCATAAATACTTATTTTCAAATAAGTTCACAGTTGGGTATATAGATTTCCTTGAGTGCCACTCTTTTCTTCATAATGGGTTTATTGACATTTTGACTCATTTTACGTCAGTCTGGCTTCCCCACTCCCCTCCCCCCAAAATGTGTAAGAGAGTGTAAGAATGCGATTATTCTGTCTTCTTTTGGCTCTTTCCCAGAGAAATAGACTAAGAATAGTCTTAATCTGTGTTTTTCAGGTCTGGTTATAAATCAGATATAGATTGTATTTTAAAGGCAGTGTTTCTGATTGAAATATAAATAGTGTTTTCTATGACTGATTTCTTTTTTTTTTTGTGGTAGCCCGAACAACTGAAAAAAGTCATGTTGTTATCTGCTGCTGCATACTGTGTAGATTTTGGTTTCTTAGTGCAAGTCTTCTATTTCGTTTAAAGGTTATACAGTTATTTCAGTTTTCACCTACTCTGCAGCGTGACCCCCAAATGCCTGAGGAGCACATTTGCAGTATGTATTTTGAAAAGATTTCAGTTTTAATGAGTTAGTGAAAATAATCAGTTTTTTCAAAGCTTGTTTTGCTTTCTAAATTTGGGTATGGTGAAGTTTAAGAGCAATTGTGTAATATATAGCAAGACACGGGGATATTCCTTTAAATGAAAAAAACCTGTAAATTTAATGTAAATACTATCTAATTTTACTTACTAACTTGGAGAGTTGAAGAAAGGAAATTTCCTAACAATAAGCTACATTTGAACAAAGCATGAACTTCTTTTTTAAAATTCAGGACTAATTGAACTTATCATCTGATTGACATCTACATTATGTATTGATAATAATATCCAGTAATCTTATATTTTCAAAGAGAAAGTTTCCACATAAATCAGATTATTAGGAATTTTATAAAACTACGTAGAGGTAAATATTGCTATTAAATATGAGTACAGTTTTCTAGTTACAGGAGTTTTCTAGTTCATTTGGCCATTTTCTTGAATTTTGATTTATCCTGAGGTGAACTTGGTACATACTGACAGTGGATGGTTAAATGTAAAAACGTTCCATGTTCCTTGTACATGTATTTTCTAAGTTAAAAAATTTTAGCATGCCAATATTTTGTCTTTGGCCTATTCCCCTTTATTTCTGAAGTATATAACTTCTGCTTTTTCTTTGCTGTGTGGTAAAGCATTGTAGTTACATTATATGTGTTACTGGCCACTTTTCTTCTCACCCCAAATCTTTCCATTCTGAAAGTAAATTGTTACTTGGCTTACTTTACAGGAAATTGCTACTTGGTGTACTCTTAGTAGCAATCCTTATTCAGGAACAGCTGGTAAAACTTTTTTGGTAGTAACTTATACAGACAATACTTTTGAGTACCATATTTTATGAGTGCTGTACTTAAGATAGGAAACTGAATGTTCTTTTCAAATCACGGAATTCCTGTACTGAATGGGAAATACCTCATCTTTCAAGTTACCTGATTCTCCATGGAAAATACAAGGTATCATAGAAAACCAGATATGTGAATGTTTAGTTTTAGTTGAAAATGCAACATCACTATACTTAGGGGAGTTGGCATATTTTCAGATACTTAGCTATCATAAATTTTAGACTAATGGTTAAACAATAGGATAGACTGGTTGTTGGTTGCTTGTTTATATAGAGGCAAAGAGCAGCATGGCATTAACTCACATTCCAGGAAGAAGTGAAATTTTAAAAAGTAATATAGGAGTTCCCTTCGTGGCTCAGTGGTTAACGAATCCGACTAGGAACCATGAGGTTGCGGGTTCGATCCCTGGCCTTGCTCAGTGGGTTAAGGATCCGGCGTTGCCGTGAGCTGTGGTGAAGGTTGCAGACGCGGCTCAGATCCCACATTGCTGTGGCTGTGGCGAAGGCCGGCGGCTACAGCTCCTGTTGGACCCCTAGCCTGGGAACCTCCATATGCCGCGGGTGCAGCTCCACATAAAGGCAAAAAAAAGACAAAAAAAAAAGTAATATAGTATTGACCGCCATTGTTGTTCTTAGCTCTGTGAGGCACCTGTCAGGTCCCCAAGTCTTAGAATCATACGTGATTGATTTCTTCTATTACTAAATTCTCATGACTTCCATTTTCATTTGGTATGATGAGATAATAAGTATTGATAATTTATATTTATGAACTTAGAGTTTGTCAATACCCTGTTACCAGTGAACCTGGTGCCAGCATCTTGAAAAGGTTTCATTATAAGTCAAATGCATTTTGAGCATCTGTGTGCATGTAATACAGTTAGCGGACCCTATAGAGATACACAAAAGAGATTTTGGAATTTGATGGTGATATTGGTCTTTATTATTACAGCAATCCATTACATTTTATTGCTTTGCAATGACTCTTTATATGAGTTCCCTTATTTGAATATCATAGTAAAAATAGGTATTTACCTCTCTTGCTCCATTCATGGTTTCTTCAACTCTTCTATAATACCTAATTTCCTCTATTAGAAAGCATTTTCCTGTTAAGGTATCAAAAGCATCAATCACAAGAAATATAGAAAATGTATTAGAAACAAGTTGCACTAGTATGTTCTACACTAAAATGGAACAATTTATTATTGATATTCTAATAAAACTTCTGAATGATCTTACCAAATTATCCCACTATTTAGAGGTAGAAAATAAGAAAAGAATGCTTTTAAGGAAATTTATGTTTAAATGTTGATAGTGCATTACAATAAAACAATTGTGTAAATGTTGAAAGGTTACCATGAAATAACTGATGTCAGTTTCTTTACCTTATTTGGTATACCCATTACCACAAAATTGAATCTAAAAATATTAGTTAAAATTATGTAATAGTTTAAGAAATGGTAATGGACAAAGAGGTCTTTATTACCATAACCATAAGAAAAGATGTACTTTGAAATTTATAATGTAAAGCCTATTTTGTAAATTTGTAATTGAAATGCTATTGAATAGTTACTGAGTTTGGGGGCAAGTTGGTCTTTCAGTGCACAGTCATAACTTTTTAAATGTAGACTGTATTTTAATAAGATTGTGTTTTTAAAAGGAGAGTAATTAATTAATCTTTTGACGCACAATTTTCCTGATGAAAGAGGTATTGAGTTTTGTAGCATAGTGGTTAAGAACCTGGGTTCTGGAGCAGGTTGCCTAGTTTTGCCATCTCCGTGACGCTGGGTGAGATCACTTCTCTTTGCCTCGCTTTTGCCTGTAAAAAGAGGTAGTACTTACTGCCTGCCTCAGGGTTGCCATGAGGATTAAATGGGAAGGTATGTATATGCACCAGACACAGACTAAGTACTTAATAATGTTAGTGGTTTTTATAGACAGTGAAATATATTTGTGCCCATCTATGAATAAGTTTTATTATTTTTTTTCAGTCATGAGGTATAGGAATAATTCATAGGCCTTAACTGATATATTTAAGAAACTTGAGAATTATTTAGAAGATACTGTGGATTCTGATCTTCCCTCTTGCAAAAATCTAGAGATTTAGTTTTTCAGGAATTTTATATTCAGTGCTGCTTGGTTCTGTGTATTGTTAGGGAGCCAAGAATATAGAACTCAAAGATAGCTTACCTATAGGAATTTAATCTTTAGTGGGTGAAGCAAATAAGTAAAGAAGCATATAATATGGAACAGCAAAAGCTGGGATAGCCACACACACAAAAGGTGTTGTGGAGGTAGTGAGAGGGTCAGTAAACTCAAACTAGGCAAGAGAATGTCTAAACTACATCTTTAAAAACAAATAGATGATAGCTCTAGGAGACCTGGATATAAGGACGTGTGGAATAGGAGAGGCTGGAATGGGTATTCCTCAGGCAGAAAGCATGGAATATACAAGCATGACATTTTTGGAGAGTTGCTATGTCTAGAGAGTTAAGCAGGTGATTTGATTGAAGGCTTTTAAGCAGGAAGAAGACAGATTTACCCTTCAGATTAGAGATGCAGAGAGAGCTGTTAGACAATTTATAGAAATTCAGGCAAGATAATGAGAGGCAAAACTTAAAGCAGTGACATTAGGGAAAGCAAAGATGGAAGACCTTAAAAATGTAGGGTAGAATCGACTCATCTTGGTAGTCCCTTAGATGTAAAGGATGACAGGTAAGAAAGACCATGACAACTCCCAGTTGTACTTTTTGCACATCTTGAAGGGTTGAATCTTAAGGACAGAATATCACTCCCTGGGGGAAAGCTGATTATGCCAGAAGTACCTGCTAGAGAACCAGAGATCCAGAGATAAAGACCACCGTCACTTCTGACATGAAGGATTTTGGGGGTTGCACCCACGGTGTGTTGAAGTTCCTGGGCTAGGGGTCAAATCTGAGCCACAGCTGCAACCTATGCGAGAGCTGTGGCAACACCGGATCCTTAACATGCTGTGCCACAGTGGGCACTCTGACATGAAGGATCTTAAATGGGAGGCGGAGCCTTGAGAGAGAAGCAAGACAGGAATGGTTGGCAAGCTATGAGAAAGCGGGGTGGGGGTGCTGTTAGGGATTGGGAGGTATCTAGACAAAACTGTGGCCAGCACTCAGAATGCATGGTAAGTGGGCTGCACTGAACTAGTTTAAGACATCTGGGTTGATTGAGTTGGCCTCCTCCCCACCCAATCTTCTACTTAACCTTGGTTGCCTGTTGGAGTAGGGCCATGCTTTCCCAGATTTGCTTAGGGAAATGTCAAGATACACTCTGAAGCATTCTCAAGGTTTTCTCTTTGACTCTTTTGTCCCATATTTCTTCCATTATACCAGTCTTCTCAGATGTTCACAACAAAAGTAAGCTATTCTTGGAAGCAGTCTTTTTAGAAATGGGCAGTAAGGATGAATCCTGCTTTCGTTGGGGTGGGTGGATTAGGCTATACAAGAGGAGGACCAGAAGAGGTTTATTAGTTCCTGAAACTGTGGGTTGGTTCTGGCTGTGTTGTTTAGCAAAGGACAGGAAAAAAAGGCCTGGTAAACTTATATTTAGTTCCTGGAGAAGCAGCAGAAACCTGGGGATATCCTTGTATTAAATTATTAGATCAAGGAGTCAATTTTCCCCCTACAGATTCACTAATCTAGTGCAAGTGAATCCATGGGAATGTCAGTTTAGGCTTTCACGATTTCTCCGAATTGGTTCAAAGGTGCTCCTGCTGGTCACTTGGAACTTCCTAGCCTAGAAAGGGCCTGTGGGAATGTAGAAACTTTACGCCTGGAAGGGAATTGTCCTAAAATGTCAAAAGTGCTTATATTTGTAAATATTACTACATGATTTAAAGTTTGGTTTCCCACATAAAATGCGGTAAAAAACAGTTTTTGTGCAGTTAAGTACCTTAATGTTAAATTCTACCTTGTGATACCTGATTTCCATGGTTCTCTCCCATGAACTTATGGATGCAATGTTCATTATTTTATGAGGTTTTAAAAAGCACTTGTCCAAAAAATATCTTCCCAACAAAACCAGTTTGGGATTTAAATGCTTTCGAATTGGCCTGATTATGTATTAGCTAGATAACTGAAAGCAAACTATATAGTATTATTAGCAATTATAAATTTGTATTGTAGAGAACTATCAAGTAACTGGTCATGAACCTTTCAAAGTAACTCATTCCTAAATTGAAATCTTAACTACGTTTCAAAAAAGTTAAGGGTATTCATGTCCAAATTCAGAGGGATATATCCATCAAGGAAATCAAATGTTATACGGTTCAACCCTTGTTGGAACTCAAGCATTGCAAAAGCTAAAGGCCCTCCTAGGGTATTTCAGTAACCGAACTATTGTCATTTTGGTATGTGACGAATATAAAAACTGTCAGTGAGCTCTTTTACATTCTTTTGGTTTTTTGGTCTCTGGTGTGTGTTTTATATTTATAGCACATCTGTATTCAGACCTAGTCATGTTTCAAGTGCTCAGGAGCCATATGTGGCCAGTGACTATGTATTGGACGCACAGATCTAGAAGACTGAGAGGCTGACTTTCCACTCTGTCCTTACTTGAATATTTTTGAAAGTCTTGTAATTTCAATTTCGTGAAGACCTGAGTCTCTCAAAGTTAATTTAGCTGCTACACCTGAGCAGAGTTGGTCCTGTTCTGTTATTAAATCTGAGCTGATTGTTCTGATGTAATCCTCTTGTGTAGCCAGTGTATAACCTTTATCTAGGTTTCCTTACATCCCCAAAACAGAGTGTAAGCCCTTGAGGGAAGAGAGTGTCAAGCTTGTCTCAGCTCTGCAGCTAAGCTCTGTCTTCATCCCCTCCAGTTATCTTTCCTGCTTGATTGAACTCTTGGCTCCGTTTGAATGAGAAAACCACTCCTATATTATTATGCATTCTTCCCAACTCTGGTTCATACAATAAACTACCTTATTCAATCAGGGGCACATCCTTGATTTGCACAGCAAAGTTTATAGATTCCTAGAAGCCATTTCTGCCTCCAGAACATGGCTCTGACGAATCAAAAGCTCTTTGGCTTTCAGACTATTGTCTCTTCCTTCAGCCTTCAAAAACTGGGATGTCTCTTTCATCCTTATTGTCTCTCCCTACTGAAGGAGCAGCTGCCAATGAGTCACTGAGTAAGTTGCTATAATCAACCGGGAATGCAAGGAACAAAAAATGTAGCGGTTAATAATTCTAAAGTAGTGTTTTATTATACACACATCAATCACAAGAAACCACTTTGGTAACTGTGTGTGGGTAACTATAGTCTGGTATAGTTTTCATTCTTAATGTTGGTAATCTTCAGAAGTCTTCTCACCGTGAGGAAAAGTGTGTGGCAGTTACTTGAACTAGAATGCAGGGTAAACTGAAGTGCTTCATTAATTTGCACATATTTATCAAACATTTGATAGATGTAAGATAGTGTATGAGACACACTGTATACACTGACGGGGAAAAAAGATAGTTCCTGCCCTTAGGGAGCTTATGGTTCAGTCATCTTAGCAGAAGTTGGTAATCAGCTATGGTGTAGCAAACATACAAATAACATGGATCTCTGAAACCAAGGGGTTTTTTTTCTTTCTGTTTTTATTGAGATGTAATCAACAAACAGCACTACGTAAGTTTAAGGTGTATAGCATAATGATTTGACCTACATACATACATGATTACCACAAGTTCAGTGAACATTGATTATCTCATTTAGGTACAAAGTAAGAGTAAATAGAAAAATACATACTTTCCTTGTGATGAAAACTCTTAGGACTTAGCTCTCCTAACTTTCATTTATCATACATCAGTATTAGTTACATTAATCATGTTGTGCATTACATCCATAATACTTACCTTGTAACTGGAAGTTTGTGCCTTTTGACCACCTTCTAATCTGGTTCTTGAATAAACATTTGTGTCAGATCTTTCATGGCATTAGATTATTAAAGTCGTTGGAAAATACTTTACTTGACTGAGCATCTGGTAACAGTTTTGTGCCTTGTGCCAGACCCTGGGTATGTGTCAATGCTGCTAAAGCAAAGGTGAAACAGGCGAAAGTGCTACAAACACTAGATTGCAGTAAAGACAGCCAGACAAATTTGTTAACTCATTTCCATTTTTAGAGGCCTATTTCCTTGATGAGAACGCTCTTGTGTTTCCAAATTTTTTTCTTCTCAGCTTATTAAAAGCAACTAGTAAGTATACGGTCTAATGAGTTTGGATACACACATATACCTGTGAAACTGTCACCACAACCAAGATGCGTGCACTTCCATCACTTCTTAAAAGTTACCTCAAGCCCCTTTGCAGTCAGTTTCCACCCATCTGCCCTCAGGCCTGGACAGCCATTGATCTGCTTTGTGCCACTGTAGATAACACAAAAATGTTCAGTATGAACTTTGTGTCAAGCTTGTTTGGCTCAGCATATCTGTGAGAGGCATCAATGTTGTTGCTTGAACCAGTTTTTAATGCTAAGTAGTATTCTGTTGTATGTGAATATACTACAGTTTGTTATCCATTCTAATGCTGGGCACCTGGGCTGTTTCTAGTTTGGGGCTATTATGAATAAAGTGGCTATAAACATTTATATATAAATATGTGAACATGTGATTTGATTTCTCTTTAATAAATACATAGGAGTGGAATTACTGAGTTGTATGGTAAGTGTTTGTTTAACTTTATAAGATACTGCCAGACTGTTTTGCAAAGTCGGCTATACCATTTTACGTTTCCAGCAGCAGTGCATGAGGGCTTTGCCACATCATTGTCAACACTTGCTATGTTCTTTTTCATTTTGGCCATTCTCATGGGTATGTTGTGGTATCTTGTGGTTTAGTTTGAATCTACCTAACCACTACTAATGCCTAAGCATCTTTTTATGTGCTCCTTGCCACTCATATTTTCTTTGGTGAAAGGTCTGTTTAAATCTTATCCCATCACTTTGAACGCTTATGTCGAGGTATAATTTACATGTAGTAAAATCTGACCATTTAAGTTGTTCAGTTCCATGGCTTTAGTATATTTACTTGTGCAACCCTTAACAATCTACTTTTGTAACTCTTTCATCACCATGAAGAAACTTCTTACCTGTTAGCAGTCACTCCCCATTCCCCCTTCTCCAGGCCTGAGGCAACCACTAACCTATGTTCTGTCTCCGTAATTCCCCTTTTCTGGATGTTTCGTATAAATGGTATTATACAAAATATGGTCTTTTGCATATAGCTCCTTTCACCTAACAGTGTTTCTGGGGTTCACCTGTGTTTAGCATGTATTGATAATTTGTTGCTTATTTTGGCTGAATAATATTCTACTCTATGTATATACCACATTTGTTCTTTTACCAGTTGATAGGAATTTGGATTGTGTCTACTTTCTGGCTGTTAGGAATAATGCTGTAGGAACATTTGACTTCAAGTCTTTGGACATACATTTTTTATTTGTCTTAGGTAAGTACCTAGAAGTAGAATTGCTGTGTTGTACGTATGCAGCCTTACATCCTGTCCTGTCCTAGGATATTTTGGAGGCTCACTCACCGTTATCTCTCATCCCTGTATCACTGTTAAATTTCTGCTCTTTACTCACTTGTTGCTTGTTACAACCAGTATCTCATCCTCAGGCTAACTATAATGTTGACCTTCTCTATTTGCCACCAAGATGATACTATTTCCAACAATACTCCTGAGCATGAGGGTTTTTTTTTTTTTTTTTTTTTTTACATTTTGCTCTGAATCAATCGGCCCTTCTAGCTGGGCAGCTGCAGGTAGGTACTCACAGTGTGCCCCACGCTGGTAGTACTACCATGCCATAGAACTTGAGAGGCTGGGGGCAGGAGGTAGAGCTGCTCCAGGCTGAAATGCTGGGCTCCTACTATTTTATGAAGATTCAATAGGCTTTCTTTTTCTTCCTTCTTTCCTTCCTTCCCTTTCTTTCCTTCCCTTCCTCTCTTTCTCTTTCTCTCTGTCTCTCTCCCTCTCTTTCCCTCTGTCTTTCCCTCCCTTCTTTCCTTCTTTACTTCCTTTCCTGCAGGTGCGGCATATGGAAGTTCCTAGGCTAGGGGTCGAATCAGCACTGTAGCTGCTGCCATACGCCACAGCCACAGCCGATCCAGGCCGAATCTATGACCTACATCACAGCTCATGGCAATGCCAGATCCTTAACCCACTGAGCAGGGCCGGGGATCCACCCCTCATTCCCATGGATACTAGTCGAGTTCGTTTCCACCGAGCCACAACGGGAACTGTCAATAGGTTTTTCTTAAGTAAATATGTCTCAGTTTGTTACTTTGGTCAATTTCCAAAGTTTTGAAATCGTTGTTTTGACATTTTTGTCAAATTTTATTACTATATTGGGAGAGAAAATTTGCCATACTCCTTACTCGGTTATTCCTGAAGTCTCAAGGAGCTGCTCATTTTTAAATCGGGTCATGCATCATTTTCTCATGAGCTGTAAGAAGAGTTCTTTATGCATTCTGCATCAGTCTTTTATCAGATATATGATTTGTAAATACTTTGTCTGTGCCTTGCCTTATTAAGTGTCTGTAAAAGCAAAACTTTTCAGTTTTGATGAAGTTGTTTGTTTTTCCCCTATTGATTTTCAAATTTTTTAAAGAAATTCTTGCCTAATGCAAAGCCATGTTTTCTCTATAGCTCTCACATTTAGAGCTGTGATGCAATTTGAGATGATTTTTGTGTATTGTGTGATGGTAAGTGTTGAGGTTTATGTTACCCATATTACTCCCCAGTTTATTCCAGGTCATTTCTTGAAATGATTCTTTTTTCCCTGTTGAATTAATTTGGCATTTTTGTTAAAAAGCAAGTAACTTGCATGTGTGACTATTTCTGGATTCTGTTTTGTTCCACTGAATTATATGTCTATATTTATGCCAATATTACACTGTCTAGATTATTGTAGGTTTATAATAAGTCTTAAGTCATTGCCTTCAGTTCTGAAAGAAGTTTTGCTGGCTGTAGAATCCTAAATTGTCATTTATGTCCTTTTGTATGTGGCTTTTTTCAGATAGAGCAGTACTTCATTTCCATTTTTTTTTTTTTTTTGGTCTTTTTAGGGCTGCACCCTTGGCATATGGAGGTTCCCAGGTTAGGGATCTAATCGGAGCTACAGACCCAGCCTACACCACAGCCACAGCGATGCCAGATCCAAGCTGCGTCTGTGACCTACGCCATAGCTCATGGCAACACTGGAACCTTTACACACTGAGCAAGGCCAGGGATGGAATCTGCGTCCTCGTGGATGCTAATCAGATTCGTTTTCACCGAGACATGACAGAAACTCCCGTATATCATATTTTTTTTGGATGGACTTGGGTTATTTCCATTTTTCACTATCTGAGTAGTGTTGCTGTGAGCATTTTGTATAAGTCCTTTTTTCTTTTTTCCTACCTCGTGGCATATGGAGTTCCCAGGCAAGGGATCAAATCTGAGCTGGAGTTGCAGCCTATGCAACAGTGGGAACTCCTGTATACAAGTCTTTTTGTAAACATATATTCAGTTACCTTGGGTATATACCTAGTAGTAGAATTGCTGGGTCATACCTATGATAACTCTGTAATTAACTCTATAAACTGCCAAACTTTTTCCAAAATAGCTGTACCATTTTATGCTCCCGTCAGCAGTATGCACAGGTTCCGGTTTCTCCACATCCTCCCTGACAACTGTTAATGTTCATCTTTTTTAATACAGGTATTCTACCGGCTTTTTGAAGTGGTATCTCATTGTGGCTTTGATTTGTGTTTCCTTGTCAATGTTCAGCATCTTTTCATGTGCTTCTTGACTCTTTGTATATCTTTGCAGAAATGTCTTCAAATCCTTTTCCCATGTTTAAGTTGCCTTTTTATTATTGAGGCTTTTTTTTAACTACCGAGTTTTAAGAATTCTTTTTATATATCCTGGATTCCTAGACTTTTATCAGATGCATGATTTGCAGATATTTTCTCCTGTTTTATTGGTTAATTTTGATCAAGTCCAATTTTCCTTTTTTTTTTTTTTTTTGGCTGCTTGTGCTTAGATGTCATTAGGCAAAGAAACCACTGCCTAATCCAAAGTTAGGAAGATTTACACCTATGTTTTCTTCAAAGAACTTTATAATCTTAGCCCTTTGGAGTTAATTTTTGTGTATAGTATGAGGTATAGGGGTTCTACTTCATTCTTTCGCGTGTGGATATCCAGTTTTTCCAGCACTATTTGTTGAAAAGACTCTTCTTTCCCCCACTGAAGTGTGTTGCTTCCTTTTTGAAAACCAATTGACTATAGCTGTATGGATTAACTTCTTGACTCAATTTTATTCCATTGATCTATGTCTATCCTTATGCCAGGATCACACAGTCCTGATAACTATATGTTTTAGAACTGGAAGTGTTCTTGGCTTAGAAAGGTAGGAAGTTTTCCATGGCACTTGACCTAAGGATAAGGCGATGCCAGTTTGTAAGTATTAGCATGGCTTTACATTTTTACGTGTAATAAATGATGGTGTAATTAATGATAGGGAAATCATCGACTGGGCATTCTTCCACTGTTGGAGTTGGCCAATCTTGGCTTTATTGTATTCTCATAAATACTATGCTGTACTTTCCCTTGTCTAGCAAGGTGAGAACTCAAATCATATTGGTGGTTGATCTGTAGCCAGCAGTGAAAACAGGACAGCTATAAAAAAAAAATCTTTGAGACAGTTGCCAAAGCCAATAGTAGGTAAATACTTACTCAAAGAAAAAGTAATAATACTGCCTCAAACCTTACTGAATAGATAACCACTGTTAATATTTGGTGACTATATTTTCACTTAATCTGTGCAAATGTAATTTTATATAAATAACATCATGCCATACATGTCTTTCACCCTTCACATTCAGCAAATACATCATAAGTATCTGTCATTAAATACAGATTTACTTCATAATTTTGATGATAGCATTATACTCCTATTGAAGTAACTGCAACTTCTTTAATACTGTTATTGTTGAAATTTTGTCTTCAAGTTGCATTCCCACCAAGGACATGTGAGTTCAAGTTTTGCCAAACTTCAGGCAAGAGTTTTCTCACAATTTTTCTTATCTTTCCTGTTTTAATAAAGTATCAGTTTTCATTACATTTCTTTTGTTATGACTATAGTTGAACATCTTTTCATTAATGTTCTGGCCATTTGTATATCTTTGTGAATTGTTTATTATTTGCCTGGTTTGGGTTTTTTTTAATGGTTTATCTTAAAATATTTTTAGATGTGAAAACATAATCTTTAATATATATTATGAATGTGTTTTCAGTTTATTATTTATCTTTGAATCTTATTTATGGTAATGTTTTTTTATGGTTTTTTGTTTTGCTTTTTTCTGTTCAATGTATCTACCTTTTTATAAAAAATTACATTTATCAGTTTTTGCTTTTATGTTTTAGACCTTTGTGGTCATGTTTAGAAGGATTTTACCTAACTTAAGTATACATAAATGTTCACTGCATTTTTCTCCTGGTATTTTATATCTGTAGTTCATTTTAAAATATATTTAAATATTTAATCCATTTATTATAATGCAAACTTTTTGTGACAAAACTTTTTTGAAGTACAGAACTTTGATTTTGCTTTATTTCTGGCAAATCAATTACTTGAGCTTCATAAGTCCCACCGTACCAGTTCCAGAATAAGAATTGATGGTAAGGGAGTTCTTTCATGGCACAGTGGGTTAAGGATCTGGTATTGTCACTGCAGTGGCTTGAGTTGCTGCTGTGGCATGGTTTTGATCCCTAGCCCAGAACTTCTGCATGCCACGGACACAGCCCCTCCCCCCAAAAAAAGAATTGATGATGAGATATGATATCTTTTTCTTCTTACAGCCACACCTGCGGCATATGAAAGTTCCCAGGCTAGGGGTCGAATCAGAGCTATACAATATTTATGCTTTTTCTCCAGATCTTCACTTGGCTCTTTGTCAGTGTTCAAATCTCTGCATAATCACTTCTTCAGATAGGCTGCCCCTGGCCACTTAGTCTAGATTCTCTCATCACTCTGATGAGGACCACACCCATTGTTCTATGTCCTCTTCCTTGTTCATTTTTCTTATGTTAAAATAATTGTGTGAAAGAAGCTTACTAACCCACCGGTAATCTCTTGAAATTATAAATTTAAAAGGCAACAAAAGACTACAATTCAATACAAAATGAAACTGTGGAATCATCTAATGCCAGGGGTATAAGTTAACCACACCTAATGATGATAAAAATAAGACTCTTAAGCTATTCACGTCAGCCCTTTGATAGTTCTTTTATCGGGATTTTGTGCTATGAGTTTATGCTAATATAAGTGATATCTTGTATTTTGAAGCACTCGCTGTGTGCCATCATGCTAATAAGCACAGATATCTTATTTAATCCTTACCGCAGCCCTTTCAGAAATGGATTTTCATTCTCATTCTCATAAATGAGGAGACTTGGGGAGGTTAGGTGATTTGACCAAAGGTGACTGGACTAAAATTATGAATATCAGGGTCCCTTGTTCCAGGAGTTTGATAATGTGCCACCAGAAGTTTATAGAGAGGTTATAAAGCAGAGGTTGATAAGACATTAGCTAGGGTTTTCTACTGTCAGAAATATCAAACTTTTTTTTTTTTTTAAGTGAAGCTGATCAGTGAGGCTCTTACGGTAAGCAGGCTGCTTGGTTGGTCCTGGGTCTCCTGTTTTGAAGTTAAACTGAGAGAGGACAGATGTGTCAAGGACTTTGGGGACCCTCTGTCTCCAAAGGCAGGTTGAGTGGAAAGCTCAAGGCCTCATGAAGGAAAGTAGGCCCTAAGTTACAGGTCAGTTTGGAGAGGTTATATGGCTAAATGTTCACAGATTTAATTTAGGCACTTAATTTGTAGCTGAGGAGAATAAGTCCTCTCTTGAATCTCACCTGAGGCCTGGTAGCTTTAAACACCTCAGGTATGAAATACAATACTTTAATACTGTAACCAAACTCTATCTTGTAAATCACATATACGCTTCTTTTCCCTGAGCCTCAGTTAAGCAAAATCGTTTAATAGATCCTTAGTAGACCTTTGTAGCAATCCAAGGAACGGATGTCTAGATTATGTTTCCCTCAGATCTTTGCGTGTAAACATTGTCATTCTATAAGGCCTTTCAAAATGTCCTTTCTTAGACAAAGCTGCTTATGATTGTGCCAGCCTATTGTGAACCACACCCTATAACTGATAATTTGTAAATACTTCATCATACTGAGCCTAATACCTTTTATTATACTTATTTATTTTCTTGTCTGATTCCATCTAGTAGATTTTAAACCAGCAGGTTTCAAATCATGTCCGCAAATGCTCTGATGTTTCCCCAATCAGGAAGTAAAATATCGATTTCATTTCTCTTGGATATGGGCTGGCACTATTAATTTCTAACTAATGCTGAAGAAGTGATGCTGGATGACTTCCTGGCTCTCCCAGGAATCTTTCCTGTGGACCAAGTTTACATGCTCTAAGGAAGCCCCAGGCCATAGCAGCTGCCTGACACGTGAGTGAGGAAGCCGAAGCCATCCAGATGAGTCCAGCCCCCGCTGCTACCAGACCAACCAGAGACCCTGGGTGAGAGCCGCCTAGCCGGGTCCTCAAACCCCAGAATTGTGAGAGATGATACATGGTATTATTGTTTTATGCCACTAAATTTGGGGTGGTTTTTTACACAGCAATCAATAACTACAACAGAGACCTTTGCTAGAAAGGCTGGAGGACATCTCCTGGCCTGTGTTTTCTCTAACCCTCCTGTTGATCAGGGTTTCTTATTAACCAAAAGCTTCTCTTTGTCAGTATCCTGATGCATCTGGAAATCCTGGCAGTTGTGAGAAATATATAGACAACTATCTAAAAATTGGCAAGTAAGTCAATAAAATTACTACTAAATTTAAATAAGGAAAGTAGTACAAGTTAAAACAGTTGTTCGGGACAGTTATCCCTTTTCTCTTTAAGTGCTTCCTGAAAGTCAGTGGTTCATTCTAGACATTTGTTAGCCATGTACATACTGATTAGTTAATATTCAGTTTTGCTTATTATCATAGCTGAAGTGAGAAGTGTATATACTGTGTAACTGTCTTGAGCAAAGAAAAGAAAAAGTTTATTTTAGTTGATGGTTCTAATAATTCATCCTTTAGATATCTTAAAATAAGTTTTTTTCAGCCAAGGATGGATATTTTTTTTAGAAATTTTCAAAGATACAAGTAGAGCATGAAGGAGAAAACATCGTGTTGTTCCTTTCCCTGTCTCCCCAGGGGTCCCCTCACCCCTTAATTTGTTGGTGTAGGTCATTCTAGGCTCTTCTTCTCTGTGCCTATTTATTCATGGGATACAGTTTTTATATTATCAGATCATGTTACTTCTCTGCTGAACATCCTCCGTGGATCCCATTTTACTCAAAGCCACAGCTGAAGTCTACCATGACCTAAAAGACTGCATAGCATCCGGTGTGTGTTTGCAAACATACACAGATGTGTGCATTCCAGTGGCTTTTTCTCCACAAGTTGTCCACCCTACCCGCCACTTGCCTCTTGTTCCCTGGAGGCCACACTGGTCATTTGATGTTCCTGACAGACAGCAGGCTGGCCCCTGCACCGGGGCCTTTGCAATTGCTCTTCCCTCTGCCTGCAGTACTTCCTTCAGGTCTCAACAGGCATCCCTTTTCACTTTTTTTTCCCGTCAGCTTTGGCTTAACTGTTGCTGTATCAGACCTTCCTTAACCAGACAATACAGTATGAAACAGGAATACCTTACCAGCCCTTGATCTTCCCTCCCCATCACGTTCCCTCTTTTCCTTACTCTGCTTTGCTCTCTTTCCATATCACATGTTTGACAAATTTGACTCATGACTTTAGTTTGCTGACTCGTATTCTAGAAGATTTAGGTGTGATATTCAGTCTATTATCAAATTCTAATTTTCTAAAATGTGGTGTGAAATGTGAATTGAATCTCTTTTTGTCTTTTTTTTTTTTCTTGGCTGCACCCATGGCATGTGGAAGTTCCTGGGCCCCAGGGAGGAGCCCGTGCCATAGCAGCAGCCAGAGCCACAGCGGTGACAACACTGGATGCTTAACCCACCGAGCCACCAGGGGACCCCATCTTTTATCTCTTTTTTTGGCATATAAATATCTGATTATTCTAGCACCACTTGTTAAAAAGACTGTTCTTACTCAGATTATATTGTATCAAAAATCGGGAGTTCCCTGGTGGCCTAGATGTTAAGGCTTATGTGTTGTCACTGCTATGGCTTGGGTTGGACCCCTGGCCTAGGAACTTATGCATACCTCATGCACGGCCAAAAAAAAATCAGTTGTCCGTACATGTGTGGGTTCATTTCTGGATTCTCTATTCTGCCTCTATTTCTTCCCTTCCCCAGTGCTGTACGGTCTGGATTACTATAGCTTTGGGCTTTGTTTTGAGTCTTGAAATGAGGTAGTTTGAGAGTTCCAACTTTATTCTTTTTTTCCCAAAGTATTTTCATTTGTCTAGTCCCTCCCTCCCTCCCTCCCTTCCCTCTTATTACACTGGCTGGAATCTCCAGTATGATGCAAGTGGAAGTGCTAAAGGCTGAGAACCTTGCTTGTTCTTGAACTTAAAGGGAAAGGCTTCAGTCTCACTGTTAAGGTTTATGTTAGCTGTAGGCTTTAGTGTAGATGCCCTTTATAAAATTGAGAATGCTTCTTTTGTGTGCTCCTATTTCCTAAGACAGTTTATCATGAATGGATATTGAATTTTGTCAAACGATTTTCTCTGTCTATTGAAATGTTTATAAGGGTTTTTTCCCCTTTAATTTGCTGACATGGGAGATTTCACTGATTTTTTTGAATGTTGAACCAAACTTTCATATATTTCTGGATTCAGTTTGCTCATAGTAGTTAAGGATTTTTTTTTATTTGCATCTATGTGCAAGAGGGTTATTTAGTCTATAGTTTTCTTACAGTATCTGATTTTCTTGCAGTATCTTTGGTATCAGGGTAATGGAAGGCCCATTAAAAGAGCTGGAAAGTGTTCCTTTCTCTTTTGTTTTCTGAGTTGATACAGAGTGCTGTAAAATTTCCTCTGCCCTGCTGTAGCTGTATCTCACAAACTGATATATTGGTTGAAAACAAGGATGGGGGGTAGGCTATATTGGGAGTATAAATAACATTTATCACATTAGACTTGAACCAACTGCTTGTCCCTTGAGGCTGGCAGATTCCCTGAGTCAAAGCAAAGAATTCTTCCAAATCCGGCTGAAGGGTCTTTGAAGAGAACAGACTGACCATTGCCACGTGGTAGCCCCTGTATCTGTTCCCACTCCTAATGAACTTGTGATGTCTGTACTGGAATGATTTCAGCAGAAGTATTTGGTTGGCTTGAGATTAGGTTCCAATTTTTATAAGAGTTGGGGTTAATAAGTGGGAGGAAAATTCAAATATCCTAAGAGAACTGCCGCCTGAAGTATATAAATTATGTAACAGCTGTCACTTTAAGTTTTTGTCAGTGAGGTCAGGCTGGGGATGAAAATAATCCAGCAGTCAGTTAGATTTAGAGAAGTAACTAACTGGAAAAAAAAAAAAAAACACCACCATGAGGGGTTTCGCCTTTTCTTAACAGAGAAAGTGGGAGCGTGAAAATACAACAATGAGAACTGTGAAAACATTCTGTGAAACCGTTAGGTGATGGCTAGGGGGCACCAAAGTACGCTAACAAAATTAGCGGGAAAGTAGGAAGAAGAAAATTGGAGCTGTCAGGAAATTAATCTTACTTAATTCGCCGTGCTGGGTAGAAGCTGTCTGCTGTTTTCATCTCTTCGACATGAGGGCTTTAGTTAGCAGTCTTCATCTGAACGTGGTCTGCCCAGAGGATTTCTGAGACTCAAGAGCTCCTGGAAAGGTCTGTTTCATCAGATTCAAAGGTAGCTTTTTCTATAGTATTTAAACACTTTTAAAAATTTCTCTTATGTTTTGTCAGTTTTTGCTTTTTAGGGCTGTACTTGCGGCATATAGAGGTTCCCAGGCTAGGGGTTGAATCGGAGCTGTAGCCTCCGGCCTACACCACAGCCACAGCAATGCAGGATCCGAGCCGCGTCTGTGAGCTACACCACAGCTCACAGCAATGCCAGATCCTTAACCCACTGAGTGAAGCCAGAGATCAAACCTGCAACCTCATGGTTCCTAGTCAGATTTGTTTCCACTGTGCCACAACAGGATCTCCAGTTTTTGTTCTTTTAGCCTCAGTTTTGAAAATTAAAAAAAAAACTCTTAAAATAGTTTTAAGTTCGTTAAAATTCAGAGTGCCAAACCAGGTTCATTTGTTTCGATTATTACTCCTTATATAAGGTGAATAAGCAAATCATAGATTATCTTGTAGCCATTAAAAGATACCAAAAAAAACACCCACATTTGGTTGTTAAAGGCACTTTGGAAGTTTTATTCTCAGATCGGGAAGGGCAAAAATGAAGAGTTGACAGGAGATAAAACAGAAACATAGTAAGATGAATCTACCTGCAAGAAATGTTTAAAGGTTGATAAGGTAAAAACAGCAGCAATAAGTAATTCAAGAGTATGCCAAAACATATAGATTCCACAATTTTTTAATTTATTTTAATTTTTTGTTTGTTTGTTTCTTAGGGCCGCATTTGCAAAATATGAAAGTTCCCAGCTTAGGGATTGAATGGGAGCTCTGGCTGCCGGCCTACAGCAACGCAAGATCTGAGCCACATCTGCGACTTACACCACAGCCCATGGTAACGCCAGATCCTTAACCCACTGAGCGAGGCCAAGGCTGCAACCCGCATCCTCATGGATCCTAGTCGGGTTCGTTAACTGCTGAGCCACAGAGGGAACTCCAATACTTTTATTTTTACGAAGAAGCTTTACTGTCTGTGCACAGAATAAGTTGGGTCATTTTTGCAGAAGGAAAGCTCTAATTTTAATTTGACCCGAGAGTTCCAATTGTGGCACAGTGGAAACAAACCCGACTAGTACCCATGAGGACCCAGGTTTGATTATATATTATATATTATAGGCTCATATATTATATAATATATAATTGAATATATAGTTAGATTATATATTATAACACACATTATATAATATATAATTGAATATAATATTCGACTGTATATTATAGTCTCAGCCACTTTATTAGTTACTGCCTTAACCAAAGTAACACATTTTATTTCCTCCAAACAGAACTAGAATACATAAAACCAAAAACTGTTTAAATTTTTTCTTGATGGCTGCGTATTTCATATCCTTTATAGATTTTAAGATGTAAAAATAAATTAATATTTTCCAAGGCATTTGCACTTCCTCTTTAGTCACTCCGTAATTTTTAAAATAGAAAACAATGATAAACTAAAACATGTTGTGACCAGCATTTTGTATCTTTTTCTTAGAAATTGCCAAGGTATCCAAAGATTGTTTATTCATTTAACTCATTTATAAATTCAACTCAATTTAATATTCACCTAAATTCTTAACAAAGTTAACTGTGTGTCAGGAAACTATAATTTAAGTTTATACGTTAGATCCTTATGGTTTGTAGCATAACAAGAATTACATATGACTAGGAGGTCCCACTGTGGAACAGCCGGTTAAGGACCTGGCATTGTCTCTGCAGTGGCCTGCGTCACTGCTAAGGCGCAGGTTTGATCCCTGGCCCAGCACAATGGGTTAAAGATCCGGCATTGCCGCAGCTGTGGTGTAGTTCACAACTGAGTCCCTGGTCCAGGAACTTGCATATGCTGCGGGTGATACCAAAAAAAAAAAAAAAAGGAATTACACGTAACTAAATCAATGACCTAAAATGCAAAAGATTTGGAAAGTTCAAATCAGAAAAACACTAAGTCCAAGTCTTGTACAAACTAGTACTTTACACTAGCATCATTTTTATGTGACAGTAAATCACTGAGAAGACCAAGAGCTGTTTTTAAACTAAAACGATTCCAATTTGTCCATAGGGATATGACAGAAATGTTGCATGAAATCTTTTCTAGTATAACTCTATTTCTGATAAACAATGAACTTGTGCATCCATAAACCAAAAATGTATATCCTGTCAAAAGTTTTAACTTTCCTGCTTTTTGAGGTTTATAAAGTATCCGAGGCCATTACTCAAACTAACAATTAACTTTTTCTCCTGTGCTAGTTTTTTAGCAAGAAAAATTTGAAGAGGCAATATGTGTAAAGCTTGAGACTTTTTAAAAAAAATCAGTGAATTTTTTATCTGGACTGGATGAATACGTGAGTAACAACAGATGACTTTGATTTTTTAAAATTAATTCCTAGTTCATCTAGGAGACGGGGAAGGGAAGAGGGAGGAGGGGGAGAAAGCTGGCCATAGGCAGATGATATGGGGGATTCATCTGCCTATAATTGTATAATCCTGGTATAGTATAGCAGATGAAATAGGGAATTCATCTGCCTGGTAATTCTGAAAAGTATAATTTTATATTTGTAGAAACAGTCGTAGAATTTATAATACAACCTGTGTCAGCTAGAAACGTTTGTTTCTGTCCTTGGTCAGAGATGATGACCTTGTTGGGCAAAGGGGGTCACTGGGATTCAGATGCTGCATTTCCCCTCGGGTCTCTTTTATGGTCACCCAGAGGCTTCTAGTTCTTCCTCTTTTTGGCTAGAATGGGACAATTTTCCAGTGACCTTTTGGTTTACAGGGGCAACTTTTTGTATCTCCTGCACCCATGGAAGGAAAGAACTACTTGAATGAGGTCAAGAGGCTTTGGAGTATATGGACCAGGATGGAACTTGGGAAATTCTTAACAATAGCACAAAGATCTGAATGTACCAAGGCTTAGAAGGTGACATTTTAGGGACTTCTTCATATAGAGGTTGCAATTGTAAGGGGCTTGGAGTTATTATGGACAAGATGGTATGGAAAAGGGTTTCGGTGAATGTACAAGTGAGGCAGATTTTAAATTTTTACATTTTATTGGTCTAGGGAAAGAGTCTTTTAGAGATGTTTTAGAATCTGGACTGTATTTGGAGGCCGTCCTACTAATTTTTAGCTGAATTTTAAAATAATTTTATACTCATAGGGAATTGCAAAAAGTAGGACCAGACTTCCTGTGTACCTTCACCGAATTCCCCAGAAGCCGCAGTGGTAAGGCCTTATAAAACCATATTTCATTACCAAAAATAGGAAGTTGGAGTTCCCTTCATGGTGCAGCAGAATCGAATCTGTCTAGTAACTATGACGTTGCGGATTCAATCTCTGGCCTCGCTTAGAGGGTTAAAGATCTGACGTGAGCTGTGATGTAGGTCATAGACGTGGATCAGATCTGGTATTGCTGTGGCTGTGGCATAGGCTGGTAGCTGTAGCTCTGATTCGACCCCTAGCCTGGGAACCTCCAAGTACAATAAATAAATAGGAAGTTGATAGTGATACAGTACTTTTATTTTTTCCCCATTACTTAATGAATTTTATTACAATTACAGGTGTACAAAAATCATCACAACTCAGTTTTATTGCATTTCCATCCCAAACTCTCAGTGCATCCCACCACCCCCCAGATTGTCTTATTTGAAAAACCAAGGTTTTCCAAAGTCTGTGAGTCATTATCTGTTCTGCAAAGAAGTTCATTGTGTCTTTTTAGTTTCCACATGTAAGCTGTAGCACTGGGTGTTGCTGTCTAATTGTCTGACTGGTTTCACTTCACATGATAATTTCTAGGTCCATCCATGTTGCTATAAATGTTGTTATTTCATTCCTTTTAATGGCTGAATGATATTCCATTGTGTATATGTACCAGATCTTCCCTATCCACTCCTCTGTCGATGGGCATTTAGGTTGTTTCCATGACCTGGCTATTGCATAGAGTGCTGTAATGAACACTGGAGTACATGTGTCTTTTCGAGTCATGGTTTCCTTTGGATAGATGCCCAGGAGTGGGATTGCTGGATCAAATGGTAATTCTATTTTGAGTTTTCTGAGGAATCTCCATACTGTTTTCCACAGTGGTTGCACCAACTTGCATTCCCACCAGCAGTGTAATAGGGATCATTTTTTTTCCACCCCCTCTCCAGCACTTATTGTTTGTAGACTTTTTGTTGATGGCCATTCTGGCTGGTGTAAGGTGGTACCTCATAGTGGTTTTGATTTGCATTTCTCTAATAACGAGTGATATTGAACATCTTTTCATGTGTTTTTTGGCCATCTGGATAGTGATACAATACTTTTAACTAAACTATAGATCTTATTCAAATTTTACCAAGTTTTACAAGCATTCTTTTTTTTAATATATGGTTCTATTACATTTGATCACATATATAGATTCCTATAACTACCGCAACAATCAGGATACAGAACTTTTTCAACCCAAACTCATGCTAACCTTTTATAATCGTATCTTCTCCATAGTTGTAACCACTGGCAACCACTGATCTATTCTTTATCACTATAATTGTGTCATTTCAAAATGGAAATATATATATATAGCTTCTAAAATGGAATCATATATAATCTTTTTAAATGGGCTGTTTTTTTTTTTTTCTCAGCACAATAGCCCTGAGATTCTTTCAACTTATTGCATTTATTAATAGTTTGCTCCTTTTTATTGCTGAGTAGTATTCAATTGTATATATATACTCTATTTTATCCATTCACTTTTTGTAGGACATTTTGATTGTTCCCAGATTTTAGTTATGGCAAAGTTGCTTTAAACATTCATGTACGGATCATTGTGTGGACATGTGTTTTCATTTCTCTAGGATAAACACCTGGAAGTATGATTGCTGAGTCTTACAGTAAGTCCATCTTTAACTTAGTAAGAAGCTGCCAAGCTGTTTTCCAGAGTAGATGTACCATTTTCTATTCCCACCATCAATGTATGAGAGATCCAGTTACTCTATATCCTCACCAGCAGTTGGTATTGTAGAAATTTTTTCATGCCCTTTTAGGTTTCTGATTGAATTTTTTGTTTTCTTACTCTTGCTAAATTTAGCAAGTTCTTCATATATTCTGAAAATAGGTCTCATATGAGAATTGTGAATTTCAAATGTATCTCCTTATCTTGTCCATATCTTTGTCTATTTCTTGTATTTTCACCCATTTAACAGGGTCTTTTTCATAGCAAAAGGATTTGGGGTTGATAAAATTCGTTTTGTCAGTATTTTTCTTTTGTGATCATGGCTAAGAACTCCAATTAACCCGTAAGATTCCTTCCTGCTTTTATGATTTCACGTTTTACATTTAGATCATAGGTCTTGAGTTAATTTTGTGTCAGGTGTGAGTTTAGGTTGAAGTTCATTTTTATAAAAACCTAAGGATGTACAGTTATTCTAACAACATTTATTGAAAAACCATGCTTTCTCCTTTTACTTGAATTTTTATTTTTTTACCCTTTTGTCAATATCCATGCTCATGTGGGTTATTTCTGGCATTCTTTTCTGTCCTGTCCTTCCACCCATACTACATTGCCTTAATTACTATAACTATTAGAAAACTGAGTACTGTGATTCCATCAACTTTTCTTTCTGAATTTTTTGTTTTATGTTTTTATATTTCCATATAAATTTAGAAAGCTTCTCTATATCAACAAAAAATCCTTCTGAGTTTTTGTTAAAAATTACATTAAGCCCACATATCTATTAGGGAAGAATTGACATCTTTAATGGTTTTTTTTTTTTTAGCTTTTAACTCACTGAATTTTATTACATTTATTGTTGTACAATGATCATCACCACCCAGTTTTACAGCATTTCCATCTCTCTCCCCGCCCCCTGCAACCTGTCTCCTTTGGTAACCATAAGTTTTTCAAAGTCTGTGAGTCAGTATCTGTTCTGCAAAGAAATCACTGTATCCTTTTTTAAAATTCCATGTTTAAGTCATAGCATATGATGTCTGTGTCTTACGGTCTGACTGACTTCACTTAGCATGCTAATTTCTAGGTCTGTCCATGTTGCTGCAAATGCCATTATTGCATTCCTTTTTATGGCTGAGTAATATTCCATTTTGTATGTGTACCACATCATCTTTATCCACTCCTCTGTTGATGGACAGCTGCTTCCATGTCATGGCTATTGTATATAGTGCTGCAATGAACATTGGCGTACACGTATATTTTCAAGTTATGGTTTTCTCTGGATAGATGTCCAGGAGTGGGATTGTTGGATCTTTAATGTGTTGAATCATTTTTCAATCCATAAACACAATAAGTTTCTCCATTTAAGTCTTTAAAAAGTATTTTCATCAGAGTCTTGTAATTTTCTTTATACTAATTCTGTACATTTTTTTTAGATTTAGACTAGCATTTCTCTCCTTTTGTGGAACAGTTATAAGTGGGTTTTTTGGGAGGGGTTATAGCATTTTTTTTTTTACTTTTTCCTTTTTCTTTTTTTTTTGGCTGTATCTGCTGCATATGGAAGTTCCCAGGCCAAGCCACAGAAGTGACAACATGGAATCCTTAACCACTAGGCCACCAGGGAATTCTGGGTTTGTGTTTTTAATTTCGTTTTCATTGTTTCTAGTATATAGAAATCCAGTTATTTTGGCCTGTGAATCTTGTATCTTGTAACCTTGTAAACTCAATTAGAAGTGGTCTCCTCTCTGTTTCCTGGAAGAAATGGTGTAAAATTGCTGTTATTTTTTTAATCTTTGATACAATTTAGCAATGAAACCACCAGGCCTAGAGATCAAAGATTTTAAACTGTGAATTCAGTTTCTTTTAGCATTTACAAAACTATTCAGGTTACCTATTTCATTTGGGACAAATTTTGATAATTTGTAGCTTTTGAGAAATTGATTGATTTTAACTAACTTATCAAATTTATAGGTGTAGAATTGTAGTATTCCCTTATCTTTCTAATGTCTGCTGGGTCAGTAGTGATATTCTTTCTTTCATTCATGATGTTGGTTATTTGTCTCATCTCTTGTAGACAGAAAAATGCTTTTTTTATTACATCAATTTTTTTCATTCCTGTGTTCAGACTATTTACATTTAATGTAATTTTGATGTGTTAAGATGTAAGTCTAAGATTTCCTATCATGGCTCAGTGGTCACAGTCCTGACTAGTATCCATGAGGATGCAGGTTCAGTCCCTGGTCTTTCCCAGTAGGTTAAGTATCTGGCATTGCTGTGGTTGTGGCATAGGCTGGTGGCTGCAGCTCCCATTTGACCCCTAGCCTGGGAACTTCCATATGCTGCAAGTGCAGCCCTAAAAAGAAGAAAAAAAAAGATATAAGCTGTAAGTCTACTATTTTGTTTTCTCTTTATTCCTTCCATTTTTCACTGATTTTTCCTATCTTCTTGTGAGTTTCTTGAACATTTTTAAGAATTCCATTTAAATTTATTTACAGTGTAAGTATATCTCTCTGTATAGTTTTTAGGTGGTTATTACATTTTTAGGTGGTGATTACATTTACATAAGTAACATAACGATGTACCAGTATCAGCATTATAGTACTTCAAATGGGATGTAGAAACAGGCTATTGGAAGTTGGAATTTTGTTTTCTTTTTGTCCTAAGATGCCTATCATACAAACAACTTTGCTCATGTTGGATTTCTCCAAAGTGACCACTGCAATACCTAATGGTCATCGATGAAATTATGCAACTTGGAAGGTGTGTGCATGATTTAGCAAAGTAACAGGTATCATGCAGGAAAAGTATTTGGCCTGAAGGGAATGCAAACTCAGACGAAAAAGTTCTCATGAAGATTATTGCATTGATAATGTGCTTGTGCAATGCGTGTCTCCAGCATCTGGTCAAGGACAAGCTGTCACCAATTTTAGGACTCATTAAAAAAAAGAAAAACAGTTCTAGGAAGACAGAACTATAGAAAGTAAGTCTTAAATATTTTGAAATGTGACTGTTGTGGTTGAATTATCTGCCAGAAAGTTATGTTGAAGTCTAAACCCCAGTACCTGTGAGCATGAGATTATTTGGAAATAGGGTAAAGTTGAGAGGAGGTCATACTGGATTAGAGTGAGCCCTAAATCCAATGACTGGTGTCTTTATAAAGAGAAGGAGATTTCGTGACACATGAAGCGGGAAGTTGGCCATGTAATGACAGAGGTAGAGACTGGGGTGCTGCTGCAGCTATAAGCCAGGGAACACCAAGGACTGCAGCAACCACCAGAATCTAGGAAGCTGCTTTGTCTGATGAGTGTTGATACATTGTGATCATTGTTTATATTCAGATGCAAATGTCACTATCTTTCTATTAGTTGCCAAGGCTGTTTTTCCTTTTCTAGGGGCCTGGCCTGGAGATAGCATTTATCATTTGCACCAACATTCTGTTGATTAGGATACAGTTACATGGCTACACCTAATAGGCTGGGAAGTAGGTTTTAGCTGTGTGCCAGAGGAAATGTGAATTAAGCTTAGTAAGTACATAAGGGAACACTCTTGTTCTGGGCGGGGGCGGGGTTGTGTGTTGTTCTTTTTCTTTCTTTCCTTTTTTTTGTCTCTTCAGGGCCACACCCACTGCATATAGAGGTTCCCAGGCTAGGAGTCCAATTGGAGCTGTAGCCGCTGGCCTACACCACAGCCACAGCAACACAGGTTCCAAGCCATGTCTGCGACCTACACCACAGATCACGGCAACGCTGGATACTTAACCCACTGAGTGAGGCCAGGGATCAAACCTGCGTCCTCATGGATGCTAGTCAGATTTGTTGCTGCTGAGCCACGACAGGAACTCCATACTGTTGTTCTTTTGAAATTTTCTCTCTTTATCTCCATTCCCACTCCCATACCCCTTAGTATTTAATATGTGTCCTTCATATTTAGTATGTGTCCTTCTGATCTACCTTTTATATATTTAGTTAGATTTTTATGAATCTTTGAAAGACACATAGGATTGCTCTGTGTTCTTAAAATGTTCATTGTGTATCATTCTGATTATTATTTTGTTTATCGTGTGTTTTTGAGATTTATGCTGCTACATATAAATCTAATTTATCCCTCCTGAGAGCTTCAAAATATAACATCTTATTCATGTTCATTTGGCATTTTACTTACCATTTTATCATGTACAAAGAGTCAAAAGCTGGGAGTTCCTGCTGTGGCCTAGTGGGCTAAAGATCCGGTGTTGCCACAGCTGTGGCATAGGTCACAGCTGCAGCTTGGATTTGATCCCTGGCCCTGGGAACTTCCACATGCCACAGGTGCAGCCAAAAAGAAGAATAGTTAAAAGCCTTATGAATTTAATTTGTCATATTTATTCTTTCAATTACTTTTGCTGCATAATAAAGCACCCCTTAGTGACTTAAGATAACTACAATCACCTTATTTTCTTCACAAATCTGCAGTTTGGACTGGGATTGGTGGAGAGCTCATTTCTGCTCCACACATATTAGCTGGAGCTGGCAATTTCTCAGCTGGTTGGGGCTGGAGTCACCTGGATGCTCAGTCACATACGATAGTTGATATTGGCTATTGGTTGGGGATTCAGATGGGGCTGTTTGCCAGAGTACCTACACACGGCATGTCCATGTGGCTGCTCGACTTCCTCACAGTGTGGTGGCTTGGTTCCAAGAGCAGTTGTCCCAAGAGGGTGAGGCAGCAGTGCATGAGTTTCTTGTGACTTTGTCCCACAGTCACAGAGAGTTACTTCTACTGTATGCTTTTGGTCAAGGAGGTCTCAGAGGTCTTCCCAGGTTCACAGGGAGAAGAGACAGACCCCACCATCCAGGAGAAAAAAAATGCTATGTTACATGGTCCCAAAAAATGCATGTGGGAGTGGATATATCATGGTATCTGTCTTTGGGAAATACGGTGTGAAAATTTAAAATCCAATTTGGATATAACACCATGATTTGATTTTGAGATTGATTAGCAAAGATTTTAATTGTAATATAACTTTTTTATAGTCCAAATACATTCTTTCTTTTGGGGCAGAGCACTAGATTTTGGCCAACAAACTCTTGCTCCCTGTATCCCTAGACATTTTTTTTCCTAAAGTTCTTAATATCTTTCCCTTCAGTCCTTATTTTTTATGTGATCAGTGTAATAGATGAGATCAACCAGGTCACAGAACATGATTGCAAAACCTATGCACACCTTGGGTGTCATAAGAGAAAGTGATTTTTTTTCCCCCTTCAGAAAATATATCTTAGGAGAAAGAAATAGTAACTAGTTCTCAGCTCCTTTCTCCTTTTATTTTGTGCTGCTGGCCGGACAGTCTTATGTACTGAATATTCTGATTAGAACCCTCAAGATACAACATGACTGTTCTGAAAGATTATTGTCTCCATCACTAGAGAGTAGATCCATGATTTTTGCAGTTCTCAAGCTTTTCTCTCTGACCTGTTTTCTCCTGAGACTCTATTAAATATGTGGTGCATGAGGAAAATGCTGCCAAAATAGCTGTGCCTTTCTTAAGGTGATAGGACATCAGGAGAATGGGGTGAGTGCTCTAGCAATCACTGAGCCAGAAAAGGTTGTAGTTGAGTTTACCCAGCCCTGTCGAGTCCTGATTTCAGAATACCATTTTGGCCATGTTCCTCAGAATCTAGAGAGATCATAGCCAGAGAGATGATAATGCAGAGCCAAGCAGCGTTTTCCTTTTCGTTACGTAAAGTTTTTACCAAAGCAGAAACATCACAGCTGAAAAAATGTGATGTAAAGTGGGCTGATCAAGTCCATCCCTCTTTCTTCTTGAATCTCTATGCCAGGATGAGATCAGTCTCGGGCTTTCATTGCCCTTCGTTTGTTTGTCTAGTGGAAATTTTTAAGTTTCAAAAGTAATGAGAACAGTATGTACCCATCCTCTAAATTCAGCAATTATCAGCTCAAGGCCAGTCCTGCCATGTGTGTTCTCCACTCCCCTTCCCCAAATGTATTTTAAATGCATCATTTTAAAGCAAAGCCTTGATACGATTTCATCTCTAAGTACTTCAGTATGTATGTATACTCTTTATAACCACAATATTATCACACATTAAAAATTAGCAATTCTAGAGGCTGTTGAAACCTGCAAAAGGTATGTCTGTAATTGGAGAGGATGAGGCAAACATATATAACATGAAAAAAAGAAGTTTTAATCTCCAAAGTCCTGGAAGAGGTTCCAGTTCAGCAGGCCTGTCTTTGAGCTGAGAGCTACACCCCGCCTTTCTGTCCTTCTTATAAATTTCCTGCTTTTGTGATAAGACTGGTTTGAGTTAGAGTTCGTGATTTACACTTGGAACTGACAATACTACTGCTATCTGGATAGCTTAGTGTTTGTTAGTCTTTATTTCTTCCATACTCTTTAATTTCTCACACCACTCAATTTAGTTATAATACTAATGCTATCAGCTCCCATTTATTGAATGCCTGTCACGTACCAGACAGACACTGTACCAAGTATTTGACATTTAAACCTCACAACCACCCATTGAAGACAGAAATTTCCCTGTCTGATAGAGGGAAAAAAAAAGGAAGATTTATGTGGCTTAGGTCATTTGCTCAGGTTCCACACAGTTAATAATTATGGAACCAAAGTCCTGCCCAGATCTTCCTAATCCTCAGCCTGTTTTCCCACTCTGCCATGCTGGCCCTGACAGATGTGATTTTTATTTCCTAAAAAGCCAATCCAGTTCTGTAACATCAAACTGTGAGTTGTTGATCAAACCCCTTGCTCCTGTTCCTAGGCACACGACTAGATTCCTTCATTGCATTTGGTCTTGGTCATGAGATTGGGATCCATCTACGAAATGTGAACAGAAGAGATATATCCTATTTTTTGACCAGGCAGGTGCAATAGAATTTCCCATTTGCTGTCCTCTGTGTTCTGCTTCTGCTGTCCAGTTTATGATGCCCAAAGTGACCTTGGGTACCACACACTGACGATGGCAAAAACTGACAGCCTGAATCCCTGCATGATTATGCAACAGAGGTCCCTGCCACCAATCTCAAACCTCCTTGAACTATTTATATGAGCATATAGGAAGATAAACTTCTATTATACTTAGCCATTATATATTTAGGAATCTATTCATTAGAGCAGTTAGCCTTCCGTAATGTTTATGTACTGTTTCAATTGTCCTTTGCTAGGTAACAAACCTCCTCAAAATTTTAGTGACTTAAAACCACAGTCTTAACTCAGGATCTGTTAATCAGAAACCTGGGCTCTTGCCTATACTTGCTCATGGAGCTACCACTAGTACGCGGGTCAGCTGGGGGCCGATTGGTCTAGCATTGCCTTCCTCATGTGCCTAGAGATAAGAGCAGGCTGTCTGGACCACATGTCCCTAGCAGGTTTGCCTGGGATTATTCATGTGCTAGTGGAAGCGCCCTCAGCAGCAAGAGAGGGCAAGCCCCGATCTGCAAGTACTTTTGAAGCTTCTGCTTGTTTATCCAGTGTACCATTATCCGGTGCATATGACATAGGCAAAGGGAGATTTAATTTATTGCAGAGCCTTTACTGCAGGAATCTACCATATATCCTACAGTACTAAGGCACAAATTTAAAACAAATGTTGCATATTTGATAACAGAGTCCAGGTTTAAGACTGTTCTCACAACCCTTGAATCAAGTTGTAATATCAGTGTTGGTTTTAATAAAAATTATATTGATTTTGTTTTAAAATTACATTTCAGGTCTCTATATATAAATGAAATATTTACTGAAACATGATAAATGTAGCTTAATAGCATTGACACTATAACAATAATGTAACTTCTGGCCCAAATTGACCTGAGGTTTAATGAATCTATTTTCTCAAGATCCTGTGGATTTGTAACCAACTATATACTTTAAAGCAATCTTTCAAGGGCTAAACTTAGATTCACCCTTGATTAGAGTAACTTGTAAATAACTGATTATAAATTCAGTAGTTCCTTATTTCCCTTTAATTTTCCTTTCTCAGGCCACCCCTGTGAGAGCAGAATGCTTTCCTCCACTGCTCAGGGCAGAGACCTCTGAGTGCTTTACCTCCTCCATGATGCTGACTTGAGAATAGTGTGGTGGCTAAAGGTCTGGATTCTAGAGCCAGAGTGCCTGGGTTCACATCCTGTCATTTCTGCCTGTTGTGTGAACTTACGCAATTAATTACTCAGTGCCTCAGTCTCTTCTGTAAAGCGGGGATAATTACCACAACCTATTTCATATAGGGACTGTTGTGAGGATTAAATGAGATAGAGTATCTACCACAGCCCTTAGGTGTCCCCTTGTGGCCCAGCGGGAGAAGTTCCCTGTGCTGCAGGTGTGGCCAAAAAAATACATTTAAAAAATAAAAAGTAAAATAAAAAAAATCCCTTAGTTCAGAGCTTAGGCCCGGGTATAAAAAGTCATATAGATTTTCTCTCTTTTTTTTTTTAATTTCAGCTTTCTTGAGGTACAACTGAGAATTTATTTTTAAATTTTTAATTTTTTTGTCTCTTTGCTTTTTCTAGGGCCACACCTGCGGCATATGGAGGTTCCCAGGCTAGGGGTCGAATAGGAGCTGTAGTCGCCAGCCTACTCCACGGCCATAACAATGCAGGATCCAAGCTGCATCTGCAACCTACACCACAGCTCACAGTAACGCCGGATCCTCAACCCACTGAGCAAGGCCAGGGATCGAACCCGCAACCTCACGGTTCCTAGTTGGATTCATTAACCACTGAGCCACGACAGGAACTCTGAGAATTTTAGTTTTAATTGCTCTTCAGACTTGTATATAAGAATGAAATGCTTCCCAATACATCATAAACTTAGGCTTGTAGGAGACGGCCTATTTTCTTAGTAGATCCTAAAATACTGAGATAAAGTTTCATGATGTATATATATCTTATTTTCAAGTGCTATAGCATATATATATATATATATATATAATATGTAAAGATAAATATGGTAAAATGGTAATGATTGTTAATATATGTAGGATATGAATGTTCATTGCATTATTTGAAACTTTCTGGAGGTTTGACATCTTTTATGATAAAATTTGGAGGGAGGATGGAAATATTTTCCCCACTTTTCTCAATGTCCCACTTTTATTTTCATTCCTTATTCCTCCCCCAAATTGTCTCTTGGATTTCTCAGGCCCCCATGCAGGGCGTCTTGTCTCCCCTCGTCCACAGGTTATCTCTTTATTATGTACTTATTAATAGACAGCAGGGTAGTGTAAATGGTTAAACCTCCAGACTCTGGAGCCAGACTGTGTGTGACTATCTGCCATCTCACTCACCGTGTGACCTTGGGCGAGTTACTTTACCCTCTGTTTAGCTCAGAGTCCTGACATGGTTATCGAGAGGAATGAAGAAACAATGAGCACCTATAAACAGCTAGAAGAGGGTCTGGTGTGTTGTGAGCCTTCTGTAGGGATCTGCCGGATTACAGCGATCTCTCAGTGTCCCTGACTTCTGTCCTTCTGCTCAGCAGTGATGCGCCTGGAGCCTTGCTCCCGAGGAGAGGGAGCTGGGAAAGCTTGCAAATACTTCTTACTTAAGACCTTTCATCCCCCCCCCCCTTTTTTTTCTTTTAGAATACAGAGGGCATTGAAATGGGGAAAAATCCTTCTAAAAATATTTCCACCTTTAGAAGAATGTTTTTGCTTTCCTGTTTCTGCCTGAAGAGATAATTATTTAACGGTGAAATCTTGCATTAACCCCGGATGTTGATAGCGGCATCCACACGCCACTCCTAACCTCCCAAACCTGTCTAGTCTGCCTGGACTTCCGCTGTCTCCCCCGGGATGGAGGCCGATCTCTCAGCTGTGCTGGGGACCCCGGCCTCCGCACCGTCTCAGGAGCCTTGCGTTCTCATCTACTCCTTCTTCTCCTGTGCTCACCTCTCCCTGCCAGTTACCTCTAGCTCCTTTTCATCTCAAGTCACAGGAAGTGACCCTCCCTAGACTGATGCCATGTCCCCTTCCAGCTACTGTCCTATCTTTTCTCCATATTTCTTGAAAGATGTCCTCATCGTCCAGGTACCTCTCAGCCCACCCCAGTGGCTTTTCTGCCATCAGTTGTAACAAAACAGCTGTTACTAAGGTGACCCGTAACCTCTATGTCACTGAATCCATGGGCATTTTTCAGGACTAAGCTCACTTTAACTCCCAGAAACATTTAATGGCATTGACTATACTCTTTATTGAAACCCTTTTATTCGCCCCTGGCTACCTGTTGTCCTGCGAAGAATAAAGTGCTGTGTCTCTGAGCCAGGAGCCTCCTGTATCATGCTAGCAGCCATGAAATCGTGTCTAACTTATGAAATAACTTGCGAGCAGGCTGAAAACAGACCCGGTACCTGATATGAACCATTGTGTTCCAGGCAGCCCCATAGTGCCTGGCATTGAGGTAGGTGTTCCGTATTTATTTGTGAGATGGATGGATGGATGGATGGATGGACAGATGGATGGACTTACACAGCTCTGCCAAGACACCTCAGGGATCAGACTGTTTCAGAAGATCCAGCCATGTTCCGGAATTTTCCGGGATTTGGGGGAGACAGCCGAGGGAACATGAAGGTTAACTTGATCTGAGGTTTCTCTGGGTTTATGTGTCTGACCGGAGAGCATTTTGAACATCCAGCTTCTCTTCTGATATGTGTAAGCCAGCTGACAGAGGTAATCCTATTCGTTATCCTATTCGTTCCATTTTTGTTCTGAATGTCTTGAATCGGTGTAATGTTCTCATATTAAGCTGAGCTGAGCAGGGCTGAGGTGGGAGGGCTGAGGTGGGAGGGCAGGGGCCTGGGTCCTATTTCAAAGGGGGAATTCTGGATAATTCTGGGTTTCTTGGAGGAGTGTGAGGCTGGGGGGACCAGGGAGCAAGAAAAGGAAGTGACATGATAGCAAAGGCACACTTGGTTGGCCTCAAGATCTAGCCAAAGCCTGGTGGCAGTTGCCGGGGTCATGCCGTAGACATTCATCTCTGAAGCTGTTGGTGCCAGAATGCTTCAGACTATAACTGTCCCTGTTAGGATGGATTGCTCCCCTTTGACAAACAGCATTTTTTTTTTTTCGGTCATACCCACAGCATATAGAAGTTCCCAGGCCAGGGATCGAATCCAAACCGGAGCTGCAACCTGAGCTACCACAGGAACAGCTTAACGTACTACACTGGGCCGGGGATTGAACTGGCGCCTCCAGAGAAGCAAGCGGGATCATTAACCCACTTCACCACAGCGAGAACTCCACAAGGAGCCTTTTTAAAAGTAACATAAGCATAGTTTTTGCATAGAGAATAAAATTGCTTTCAGGACAGATGAAAGAGTGAAAAGAACAAATGAGAATGTTAAGTTTATAACCTTAAGATTTTTTTTTTTTTTTTTTTTTTTTGCTTTTTAGTGCTGTACCCGTGGCATATGGAGGATCCCAGGCTAGGGGTCGAATCAGAGCTACAGCTGCCGGCCTATACCACAGTCACAGCAACATGGGATCTGAGCTACGTCTGTGACCTACACCAGAGTTCATGGCAGCACCAGATCCTTAACCCACTGAACGAGGCCAGGGCTCGGACCTGCAACCTCATGGATACAAGTCGGATTAGTTTTTGCTGTGCCACAACGGGAACTCCAGGTTTCTTGAATTAGAAGCTGAATAATGTGTAAAAAGGCAAACAGCCACTAGGGTGACAGACAGGTTCTTGGAGTTGGCAAGGGTGACAAGAATTATCTAGGGTTTGACTCTCCACAGGAGGGATGTCACCTCTAAGAGGGTAAACATTGGTTCTTGGGGGACAAAAGGAACCTAGCACTCAATGGCCTGCATGGCCAAAGCACCTGAACAGAAATACAGTATATTTGTGGAGTTAGAATTTCATAGTGGGAGGGGGAATTAGGGAAAAGAAATGTCTTAAAAGTTTTCTTACGGGGTGATCATGAAAAAAGGTTGAGAAACACTGGACTGGATGATTCAGATGGAAGGTTTTGTTGACCATCAAGGGGTCCTCCTGGGAAAACGAATGGGAAATGTGTGTTGTCTCAGCAGAAGGAAAAAGATCTTCCGCATTGTCTAGTGAGTGTCCCCTGGGAGACCTGAAAGCAGCGGGGGGCAGCGGGGACGTCCCCCAGAGCTGCTCTGTACAACTTAAGGGTTCAAACACATGGGGCCAGTTCCTAGACACGGTGATTAGGAGGGTATGAATCCGGGAGGGACTCAGGGTGCTAGGAGTTAACCCGGCCACCTTTCCCCTCCCCTAGTCTCCCTCCCAGCTTGCTCTGTTTTGTTTTGTTTTGTTTTTTCTTTTTGCCTTATCTAGGGCCACACCCGCCACATATGGAGGTTCCCAGGCTAGGGGTCTAACAGGAGCTGTAGCTGCCGGCCTACGCCACAGCCACAGCAGCGCGGGATCCGAGCCACATCTGCAACCTACACCACAGCTCATGGCAACGCCGGATCCTTAACCCACTGAGCAAGGCCAGGGATCGAACCTGCAACCTCATGGTTCCTAGTTGGATTCATTAACCACTGAGCCACAACGGGAACTCCAAGCTTGCTCTGTTCTGATCTGCCTCCAGCCCTACTCTTCCCTCTGGCTGGCTCTCAAGACTCCAGTTATTCATTTCTGCTGGAGGCAGGCGGGTCAGTAGCAACGTTAATGAGTGAATGAAAAGTGCTAGAAACAGAACCACATTTTTTTATATATATAATGACTTTTATTTTTTTCATTATAGCTGGTTTAGTGTTCTGTCAATTTTCTACTGTACAGCATGGTGACCCAGTCACACATACATGTGTAGATTCTTTTTTCTCACATTATCATGCTCCATCATAAGTGACTAGACACAGTTCCCAGTGCTGCACAGTAAGATCTCATTGCTTATCCATGCCAAAGACAATAGTCTGTATCTACTAACGCCAAGCTCCCAGTCCATCCCACTCCCTCCCCCTCCCCCTTGGCAACCACAAGTCTGTTCTCCATGTCCACGATTTTGTTTTCTGTGGAAAGGTTCGTTTGTGCTGCATATTAGATTCCAGATATAAGTGAGATCATATGGTCAGAACCACATTTTGACATCAAAGAAAGAAATGACCTTCATTCAGCCATACGATTATAGCATGGAGAGCCAGACAATACACTCTAATCTGAAAAATCAAATTAAAATGCAAATAGGTTTGTAGCTTTCCTAATCCCTGCTTCTGAATGTGACTTGGACCTGTGGTGCCTTAACAAAATAAAAATGAATGGGAGTTCCTGTCATGGCTCAGTGAAAACGAAACTGACTAGCAACCATGAGGACACAGGTTTGATCCCTGGCCTCGATCAGTGGGTTAAGGATCCAGCGTTGCCGTGAGCTGTGGTGTAGGTCACAGACGCGGCTCAGATCTCTGAGCTCCTTGAAAGTATACACTTTGTTATCAGTTTGAAAATGGCAGTATTGTTTCAGAGGGGCTCTTCAGGGGGGAAGGTCGGCCTAGCACCGGCAACCCCTCTTTTCTTATCTCTGAAGCTCATTAAGGTAGTGCCGGAGGGAAAGGTCTGATTAGATTTAAGCATTGCCACTTGCTACTGCTACATGTTGGGCACTGTTAATTAATGTACTCCTCATAACCAAACAACCCTGCAAAAGGAGCACTATTTTTTTTTTCAGGGCCTCGCCCACAGCATATGGAGGTTCCCAGGCTAGGGGTTGAATCAGAGCTGCATCCGCCGGCCTACACCACAGCCACAGCAATGCCAGATCTGAGCTATGTCTATGACCTACACCATAGCTTATGGCAACGCAGGATTCTTGACCCACTGAGCAAGGCCAGGGATCAAACCCATGTCCTCACAGATACTAGTCCGGTTCTCTTCCGCTGGGCCACCATGGGAACTCCCAAGGAGCACTATTATGGATGGAAAGCTCAGCACGGAAAAGCTAAGTCACTTGTCCAAGGTGACATGGGTACTGGTGACACAGGAGTTTGAATCCAGATCCTCAGTACCCACAGGATTTGCTGTCACACTGTGCTTATATATGCCTTGGGGACAACTTCCTAATTTACAAATGTCTTTGAAGTCATGGATGAATGAGCGCATGATGAAATTGCTTTTAGCACCCTGTACTTTGGATTTTTATGTAAGTAGAACCTTGGGTCAGTCATCAGACCCCCTGGGCAGCTGAAGCCTTCAGGCCGCTTACATAACGGGCTAATTGCTGGATACATGCTGCCCTCTTGTGATGAAAATAATCCCAGTTCGACCTCCAGCTCTTTGGATTGCACCTACTTCCTCTGGTCCAGTCCCTAGGCTGGGGAGGGGGAAGGTGAAGCCTGTGCTCTCTGAAGGGTCAGACTCACCCGACATCCTCCAGGTGTTCCTGGCCTCGCCACTCTCTGTCAGTGAGGCTTGTAAACATGACACCAAAGTCCTGTAACTTTTAGCACCACCAGTAAAGGAAAAGAGACCAGGCTTCCCAAAGGGACACTAAAGGGACCCCAGCTGTGTCCTTGGGGGAAGAGTCCATTTTGTTTAACTTGCCCTAGCGGATTGGGATCAGGTTGAATAGGCTTGGCAGAAAAAAAAAGAAAAAAGGTCGGAGAATGAAGGTCACACATCATCAGAACAGAGGGACAATAAGGCCAGCCAGAAGGCCTGTGTTCTAGTTCTTATCCAATTGATAATGATGTGTATGACCTTGGGCAAGTCGCTCCTCCTCCCCAGTGTCACTGTCCACACCGGCAGAACAGGGGAGGTGAAGTGAACTCAGAGACTGTAGATACTATCAGGTTTGCCAAACTCCCTTTCCTAAAGGGGTTTCGCTCCTTCCCTATTTTTATGCACATCCTCATTAGTAAGACAAGCTACATAGCCACAGGCACCAGTTCTCAGTTTCCTCATTCAGGAAATAACCCCTACTTCTTAGGACTGTGGGGAAGAATTAGTTTCCATTTGATCCAGAGCTCATGGGTCCAGTCAGACTGACTTGTTCAGGCAAAGCAGACACACATGCACATACAGAAATGTTTAAAATCAAGGAAAACTGATTTTGAAGATGCACCTACCCAGCTGTACGTGACCACCGTGCACGATGCCCCTTGGAAACAGCCGCCAGTTAGTGGGTTACTCGTTATCCCCAGCAGCTGTGGTTATCTCCAGTGCCCACGTGTGGCTCTAACACATCTGCGTGAGGCCAGTGCCCGGGCACCACCTCGGGTGAGGGTCCAGGGCAGGGAGTCTCATCCCCATTCCAAGGAGACGTGACATGGGTCTCTAACTTCCCCCTGCCTCCAGACCATTTCTGAGGCTCCTAAACCTGATGGGTTCACATAGATTGAGAGAGAAAAATTCATAGTAAGAATCTTTGACTTGCTCATCTCACTCCAAAGGAATCATCCTAAAGAAATTTTTATTTCCATAGACATGTCTGTGATAATCGCCACGACCACCACAGCCAATCTGGAAACTGAAATGCCCGGCACTTGGAACAAAACTAAGCAAATTATCAAACTAATAGCATACAGACGATAATTTAGATTATGTAACGATGTGGGAAAATATGTGAAAGAAACTGCAAACGTACACTGTGTTTACGTGAAAAGATGTCTCAAAATGGTCAGCCTTAAAAAAGGAAATTCTGACGTGGATGGACCTTAAGGACATCGTGGTAAGTGAAATAAGCCACGCGCAAAAAGACAAATACTGCATGGCTCCACTTATATGAGGGACCTGGGTCAGTCAAAGTCACAGAGACAGAAAGTAGAAAGGTAGTTTCCAGGAGCTCAGGGGAAAATGGGGACTTATTGCTTAAAAAGTATAGAGTTTTGACAGAAGAATAATTCTGGAAACGGGTGTTAGTGATGCTTACATAAGATATGGATGTGTTTATACCACTGTACACTTAAACATTAAGGTGGTAAATTGTATGTTATGTGTATTTTACAATAAAAAGTCTTAAAGTAGACAAAACACGGGAAGATGACATGCAAAAATTAAAGTAACTGTTAGCATTGTTACAAGCATTATTTAAAATTTTGCCTTTAATATAGCAAAAATAAAATACTGACAGAAAAAGGGAAAAAATTGGAGGTATTTTGGTATGTTATTTGTTCAGGAAAGTACCCAAGTAGTTGTGGGAAAAAATCAGAAATGAAACATCCTTGAACTTATTTTGGAATTTACTTTTATTTAAAATCTTTTTAATTACAGATCATTGAGGGACTGTAAACTTCTCAGTAGTTTGTGCTTCTAAAAGCTTGATGGCTGTGTCACCCTGGCGAGGCCCCTGCCAATGTGTGGTAACATGAGCTTTGGTCTCCTTACCAGCTAATTCCATTTTCAGTAAAATTCCCATCTAGGGGCCGGGGGGTAATGGTTATAGTTTTGCCTTTCAGCTCCAGAGCAAGGAGTTTTTTGTTTTTCCTGTAAATGAGCAATTAGATACTGGAAGCAGACATGTGTTACATCTAGAAAGGGACCAGCACACCAGGGAGCCAAATGTTCCTTCTGAGCTGGGGACCTGAAAGGGACACCTGTCAGAGGTTGGAGGGCTGGGCTCTGTGCGGTGGTGCCAGCTCCCTCACTGTCCTTCCGTGCAGCCAAGACAGGAATGGGCCTCCCTTTATTCAGGGAGTGACACTTAAATGGTAGGGACCTTCGGTGAGAATGGTGACAACTAACAGCTATGCTTTTTTCCCTGAGGACGCTACGGTACTGCAGGAAGCTTGATGCTGAATGTTTTTGGATCTGAAACTTGAGAGCTTCCAGTCCCATGTTCCATCTTGTTGGGAAGTTCCCTACGTCTGAGTGAGAAGAGGACACCTGCAGGTGAGAACCGCTGGTTTTATAATATCACGTTGTATTCTGAGCGTCAGCCCCGTGCCAGGCACTGTGCTAACTGCCCTCCATGCACCGGCTCATTCAGTCCTCGCAAGAATCCTGTGAGCCGCAGCTCTGGGATTCCCATGTTTCAAGGAGGAAACTGAGATTCTCACAGTCTCAGGATGTGCCCTGAAGCCCCGCAATGACTTGACAGGGCTTATAAATTCCCAGTCAGTGTGGACATGCCATAAATGTGGGTCTGAGAAACGGGGGCTGTAATTTCTTCCCCCCAATCAACCAACATGTCCTGTGGAAAGAAAGAGCCATATCCCAAGTTCGTGAGCTTCCTCTTTATCCTCCACCCCCCGCCGCCCCATTTTCAGCTCTTTTTCTTGATTTGGAAAAGTCTCCACTTCTGTGTGCAGAAGCTCACTCACGGGCGTTGGAGAAACTTCCCAGCAAATTAGGAGGCCTAGTTCACTTTCATAGGAAAAACAGAAAATCTATCATTTACCATCTAGAAGATCGACGTACCCCAAGTTAGAATTTAGGTCAACACCACACAAATTCAACTCCCCTTAGAGGTTGCGGTTTTAATTTTGATAGACTCTAAAAGCAGTAATATTTGGTAGTTTCTGGGTACATTTTAGGCTTAAAAGTTTAGTTTCAGCAGTTTAATAAAATATGAACGTGTCAGCTGAAAAGTGTGGTTCTCCCGCCAAGTCTCAAGTCTGTTCTAAGCACCCTTGACCTTGAGCTTGCCAGCGCTCTTTTCTGTGTCCTTGCTGGTTGTATCTGCAGCGCAGAGAGTTGCTGCTGCTGGGAGTAATGATTAGGCAGACACTCAAATTTAGGGGGTGGGTAGGAACCACCAAAGCAGTGCCTTAGGGAAACAGTCCCCTGAGGCTGAGTGACCATCTGGGACTTTTCCCGTAACCTTCAGGGCTAATTTTCTGAATTGCACACTTCCTAACAGGGGCTGCTCTAGAGAGCCAGGCTGGACTTCGGAGAACTCGCAGGTAAGGCTGGAGACCCCCCTGCCCCTCTCATGCTTGGGCCTCTTGCAGCAGTGGATGCAGGCCCACCTCGGTTCCCCCCTGGGCAGTGAACAGCAGAGCAAGGCAGCAGGTGTCAAGGTTGGCTGGCCAGGACTCCCCCGAGCCCAGCGGTGAGGGCCGTGGAATTTGGCCCTGCCGGGGTATCCTGGCCCCCGCCACTCAAGACTCAAGTCACTTCTTCTGAGAAGCCACCTGGTGGATCAGGAAGTCAGACAGAAGGCTTCAGATGCTTGGTTTGCTTTTTTTGGTCCAGTGGTAGGTGAGAGGCCCGCGAAGTGTGACAGTGCAGATGCCTTTGGCCTTCCCTGGTCAGCCCCGCCTCACAGCACCCCAGGGCACACCCGCCCCCCGCCCGATGCAGTGAGTGCCTCTGAGGGAACCAGGCATGGGGGTTCAGGGGTCATAGTGAGCTCACCAACCCGAGTCCCTTTTTAAAATCCCAGATTCAGACAGTTAGAAAAAAAGGTGTTTTCGGTATTTCACCCACAAATGACTTGGCTAAAGAACAAAGTTACCTGGTAGTTCGGCCCCCTCCCCCACGTAGCATCCCCCACATGCCCACCGGGGTGGCACGCGAGGCTGGCTGGGTCCTCGGTGGCTCCGAATCTTGCCTCCGACTCTGTCACCCTCCCAACCGCTTGGGGGCAGAAGCGATCTCCCTTCCTCAACAGGGCGAGAGAGAAAGAAGCTCCTGTTTGGGCACCAGGGCCCAAGGGCAATCCAGGCGCTTTTCCTTTCGGGGGCAGCACTGGTCCTTCTTCCGCCCGAGCACCTCTGCGCGCAGCAGCCTCCCCAGCCCCGCCCCACGAAGGGCAGAGTGGCGCCTCAGCATCGCAAAGCCACCGTCCCGTCCCTCAGGCACTGGCTAGGAGGGCAGCCTGCCATCTTTGTGAGCACAAGGTGAGACGCCAGGACCAAAACAAAAGCCTGTGGTGGGTCCTGCTCTTGGCGCTGACTCCCTACCAAACCTTGGACGAGGCAAAGCCCCACGCTGTACACACCGCCGGATCTACAGCTGTGAAATGGGGGTGATATCAACACGCGGAGGAGCGCTGCTGCAGCGGAAGGGAACATTTCAGGTAAAAACACTTTTGTTCGTGGAGCACCTTTTCCCCAAGAAGCATGGCACCAACTTTGCACCATGGCCTCAATGATTCAGTGAACACAGCAACGATCTACTCACTGCCCCTGGTCTTTGGGCAGGTGTCTGTGAGAGCTCAAAGCCTCATTCCTCTAGTTGCAGGTTAAAATGCGCCTGCTATGCATTAACACCTCTTCATAGTGGGTTTACAGTCACTAAAACAGCCCATACTCTTCTGAGGAACTGGCACCGCTCTTCGTGGACTCTGCCAATCCTGTACGGAGGCTGATTTGCACCATGAAGGCAGGGCTCCTGGAAGCCCCGCCTCAGCTGACCTTGGACGTGTTTCAAACATCCAAGTCCGGCAACCGCACAGAGTCGCCCCAAGGCCAAGACCCACCAACAGGAAAACGTCCTCTCAGGAACAGACAATCCGCTTCTCGTCTTCAAAGACTTTGGCCTCCTCTGGCTTTATCAAGTTTCCACTCAAGCTGTTGGAGAAAAACAACACAGGTAAATGTGAGGGATTATCGTACGCCCTCCTTCGCAATCCGCGTTCCGAACACACACATTTCTTCCTGAAATTAAGGAAGACTCTGTCAAATACTAGGGTTCTTTTTTTTTTTTTTCAACGTGGAAGCATAGTTGATTAGTGTTGTGTTAGTTTCAGGTACAGAGCATAGTGAGTCAGTATTTTTGCAGAGCATGTTCCGTTACCGGTTATTACAAGATAATGGGGACAATCCTCCGTGCTGTACAGTACGTGCTTGTTCCCTATCTATGTGACATATAGGAATTCGTATCTGTCACTCCCATTCCCCTATTTGTGCTATCCCCTTTCCGCCCCCCTTTTGTAACCACGAGTTTATTTTCTATTACTGTTTCTGTTTTGCATACGTAAACATTTGTATTTTTTAGATTTTACAGATAATTGATATAATACAGTATTTGTCTTTGACTTATTTCACATAGCATAATATTCTCTAGGTGTATTCATATTGCTGCAAATGGCAGAATTTCCTTGGGTTTTTTTTTTTTTTGACTAATATTCGTGCGTGTGTGTGTGTGTGTGAGACATCTTAATCCAATCCATCTTAACCCATCTTAATCTGCCAGTGGGCACTTGATTTGCTTCCATGTCTTGGCTATTGTAAATAGTGCTACTATGAACATTGGGCGGCATCTGTCTTTTCAAATTATTGTTTTAATTTTTTCTGGATATATATGCCCAGGCATGGAATTACAGGATCATATGGTAGTTCTATTTTTAGTTTTTTTTTTTTTTTGCCTTTTGTCATTTTAGGGCCGCATCCACGGCATGTGGAGGTTCCCAGGCTAGGGGTCTAATCGGAGCTGTAGCTACTGGCCTACACCGCAGCCACAGCAACGCAGGATCCGAGCCGCGTCTGCAACCTACACCACAGCTCACGGCCACGCCGGATCGTTAACCCACTGAGCAAGGCCAGAAGGCAGGGATTGAACCCGCAACCTCATGGTTCCTAGTCGGATTCGTTAACCACTGCGCCACGACGGGAACTCCTATTTTTAGTTTTTGAAGGGACCCTCTATACTGTTTTACATAGTGGCTGCACCAATTTATATTCACAACAACAGTGTACACAGGTTCCCTTTTCTCAGCACCTCCCCAACGTGTTATTTGTAGACCGTTTGATGATGGTTGTGATGTGATACCTCACTGTGGCTTTGATTTGCATTTAATAATTAGCAATGTTGAGCATCTTTTCATATGCCTGCTGGCCATCTGCATGTCTTTAGAAAAATGTCTATCCAGGTATTCTGCCCCTCCCCTTTTATCTTTTTAGGGCCACACCTGTAACATATGGAAGTTCCCAGGATAAGGGTTGCAGAGCTGTAGCTGCCGGCCTATACCCACGGTCACAGCACCGCAGGATCAGAGCCATGTCTGTGACCTACGCCACAAGCTCATGATAACGCTGGATCTTTAATGCACTGATACTGGTCAGATTCGTTTCCACTGAGCCATGACAGGAACTCCTGCCCATTTTTTTAGTCAAGTTGTTTTTTTTGTTCTTGAATTGTGTGAGCTGTTTACTTGGATATCAACCCCTTACTGATTACATCATTTGCAAATAATTCCTCCCATTCTAGAACTTTTTGTTTTGCCAGTGGATTCCTTTGTTGCCCAAAAGCTTTTAAGTTTAATTAGGTTTTCACATGTTTTGCTTTTATTTCTTTTGCCTTAGGAGACTGACCCAAAGAAAAATATTGCTAAGATTTATGTCAAAGAGTGTTCTGCCTATCTTCTCTTCCAGGAATTTTATGATTTCTGGTCCTACTTTAGGTCTTTAAATCATTTTGAGTTTATTTTTATATATGGTGTGAGGGAATGTCCTAATCTCATTTTACATATAGCTATCCAGTTTTTCCAGCACTACTTGTTGAAGAGACTGTCTTTTCTCCATCATATATTTTTGCCTCCTTTGTAGTACATTAATTGACCCTATGTATGTGGACTTATTTCAAGGCTCTCTATTCTGTTCCGTTGATCTATGTGCCTGTTTTTGTGCCAGCACTACCCTGTTTTGAGTACTGAAACTTTGCAGTATACTCTGAAGTCTGGGAGTGTTATACCTCTGTTTTTTTCTCAGAATTGCTTTGGCAACTCTGAATCTTTTGTGGTTCCATATAAATTTTAGGATTATTTATTCTAGTTCTGTGAAAAATGTCATGAGTATTTTTATAGGGATTGCATTACATCTGTAGATTGCTTGGGGTAGTATGACTGTTTTAATAATACTAACTTTTCTAACCCAAGAGCATGGAGTATCTTTCCATTTCTTTGAATCATCTTCAATTTTCTTCATCAATGTTTTAGTTTTCAGACTATGTCTTTCACCTCCCTGATTAAATGTCTTCCTAACAAGTTTTTAATGTGATTTTAAATGGGATTTTTTTTTTTTTTACTTTCTCTTTACGGTATTTCATCCTTAGCGTATATAAACACAAATGATTTCTGAATTTTAGTCTTGTATCCTACAATTTTGCTGGATTCACTTATTAGTCCTAAGAGTTTTTGACTGGAGACTTCAGGGTTCTCTATAAAGAGTAGTATGTCATCTTCAAATAGTAACGGTTTTATCTCTTCCCTTCCAATTCGGATACCTTTTATTTCTTTTTATTATCTGACTGATGTGCGAGGACTTCCAATACTATGTTAAATAGAAGTGGTGACGACCTTATTGCTTACCCACTCTAAATGTAATAGTTTGCATATACTAACCCCAAACTCCCAGTCCATCCCACTCCTTCTCCCTTCCCCTTTGGCAAAAACAAAACATTCTCTATGTCTGTGAGTCACTTGTCTGTTTTGTAGATAGGTTCATTTGTGTCATAATTTATACTCCACATATATGTGATATTGTATGGCATTTGTCTCTGACTTATTTCACTTAGTATGATGATCTCGAGTTGCATCCATTTGCTGCAAATGGCATTATTTCATTCTTTTTTGTGGCTGAGTAATATTCCATTGTATATGTGTACCACAGCTTATTAATCCATTCACCTGTCCTTGGACATGTAGGTTTTTTCAGTGTCTTGGTTATTGTGAATAATGCTGCTATGAACATAGGGATGCATGTATCTTTTTGAATTATACTTTTGTCTGGATATATGCCCAGGAGTGGGATTGCTGATCACAACGGTAATTCTATTTTTAGTTTTCTTAGGAACTTCCATACTGTTTTCCATAGTGGTTATACCATTTTACATGTAGGGGGGTTCCCTTTTCTACACACCCTCTTCAGCATTTGTTATTTGTAGACTTAATAATGACCATTCTCGGAATTCCCATCATGGCGCAGCAGAAACAAATCTGATTAGGAACCATGAGGTTGTGGGTTCGATCCCTGGCCTCACTCAATGGGTTAAGGATCTGGCATTGCCTTGAGCTGTAGTGTAGGCTACAGATGTGGCTCGGATCTGGCATTGCTGTGGCTCTGGCGTAGGTCGGCAGCAACAGCTCCATATGCTGTGGGTACAGCCCTAAAAAAGGCCAAAATAGATACATACATACATACATACCATTCTGACCTGTGCGAGGTGGCACCTTACTGTAGTTTTGATTTGCATTTCTTTAATAGTGATTTTGAAAATTTTTTTTCATGTGCCTATTGGCCACCCATAGGTCTTTGGAGAAATTTCTATTTACATCTCCTGCCCATTTTTTGATTGGATTGTTTGCTTTTATGTTGTGTGAGTTGTTTGTAAATTTTGGAGATTTAGCCCTTGTAGGCTTGTTTTGCATTGTTTGCAGCTATTTTCTCCCATTTCATAGGTTTTTTTTTTTTAATGATTTCCTTTGCTGTGCAAAAGCTTGTAAATTTGATTAGGTGCCATTTGTTTATTTTTATTTCTATTGCCTTGGGAGACTAAGAAAACATATCTACAGTTTATATCAGAGAATGTATTGCCTAGGTTCTCTTCTAGGATTTTTATGGTGTCCTATCTTATGTTTAAATCTTTAGGCCATTTTGAGTTTATTTTTGTGCATAGTGTGAAGGTGTGTTCTAGTTTCATTGATTTACATGCAGATGTCCTATTTTCCCAGCACCACTTGCTGAAGAGACTGTCTTTTCCCCATTTTATACTCTTGCCTCCTTTGTTGAAGATTGACCATAGGTGTCTGGGTTTATTTCTAGGCTATTTTGTTCCATTGATCTGTATGTCTGTTTTTGTACCAGTATTATACTGTATTGGTTACTGTAGTTTTGTAATATCGTCTGAAGTGTGGGAGAGTTATGCCTCCTTTTTCTCCCCCTCCTCCGATTGCTTCAGTAATTCTGGGTCTTTTGTGGTGCCATATACATTTTTGGATCGTTTTAGTCCTTCGAAAAATGTCATAGGTAATTTGTTAGGGATCACATTAAATCTACAGGTTACTTAGCATAGGATGGCCATTTTAATAATTTTTCCAATCGATGAGCACAGGATATCTGTTTCTTTGAATCCACTCTAATTTCCTTTATTTTTATAGTTCTCAGTGTGTAAGTCTTTCACCTCCTTGGTCAGGTTTATTCCTGGGTACTTTTTGGATTGCAGTTTTAACAGGTATTGTTTTTTTCACAATCCTTTTCTGATATGTCATTGTTAGTATACAGAAAATGCAACCAATTTCTGAATGTTAATTTTCTTCTCTGATGTGGCTAGGATTTCCAAATCTACATTGAATAAATGTTGTGAGAGTGAGTATCCTTGTCTTGTTCCAGATTTTAGCAGGAAGGCTTTCAGCTTTTCTCTATCATATTGGCTGTGGGCTTTTATTATGTTGACATATGTTCTCTCTTACTGAAGAGGTTATAGAGTTTTTTTTTTATCATGAATGGGTGAATTTTGTCGCATGTTTTTTCTGCATCTATTGAGGTGATCGTATGCGTTTTTTTTACTTCTATTAATGTGGTGTATTACATTGATTGATTTGCATATGTGGAACCATCCTTTTGAACATTCAATCCATGGACATTTTAAGGTAATTATCGATAACTATGTTTTTATTGCCATTTTAAAACTTGTTTTCCAGTTGACCCTATGTTTTTCTTTTTGTGGTTTGATGATTTCCTTTTATTTTATGCTTATGTCCTCTTTTTGTTTGTGAATCTAATGTTTATTTGTGCCTGCCCTGTTTTTTGCAAGTATGCTAACCCCTTGCTATATCTCCTTGCTTTAGAGTGAACTTTTACTGTTCCTTGTGTTCATCATTTCATGAATAGTTTTTTGGATTATCCTTTTTATCTGCATACTGGCTTAAGTGATTACTTTCCAACTGTGATTCTTCCATCTTAATATCGTCCTACTTCCTTCCTATTTAAAGGAGAACTTTCAATATTTCTTTTAGGATAGGTTTAGTATTGTTGTATTCTTTTAGTTTTTGCTTGTCTGATAAATTATTTATCCTTCTATTTTAAATGATAATCTTGCTGGGTAGAGTGTTCTAGGTTGCAAATATTTCCCTTTCAGAATTTTGAACATATCTTGCCACTCTCTTCTGACTTGTATAATTTGTGTGAAGAAATTAGCTGATAGATTTATGTGGGTTTCCTTGTAATTAACTTTTTTTCCTCTTACTGCCCTTAGAATCCTCTCCTTATTGTTACCTTCTGCCATGTTTATTCTACCATGTCCTGGTGAAGGTCTCTTTGGGTTCATCTTGTGGGGACGCTCTGTACCTCCTGTATTTGGATATCTGTTTCCTTCTTTAGATTTGAAATTTTCAACCATAATTTCTTCAAATACATTTTCAACACCCTTTTTTGTCTTCTCCTGGGATCCCTATTATATGTAGTTTTGGCATGCTTTATATTATCCCATATGTCTCATATTGCTTTCATTTTTTTTTTTAATTTGGCTGTCTGCTCTCTTGATTGGGCGATTTCCACTATTCTGTCTTCCAAGTCACTTATTCGTTCCTCTGCATTAGTCATTTTACTATTCATTGGCTTTAGCTCGGCTTTCAACTTGGTAAAGGAACTTTCTAAAATTTTCTGGCTCATCCCTATAGTTTGTTTCCTTTTTACAGTAATCTGAATTGCTATTGATAGCTATTCTTAATTCTTTCAGCATTTTCATTACCTCCTTTTTGAACTCAGTGTCTGTTAGACAGGAGAGGTCCGTTTCATTGTTTGCTCCTTCAGGGGAATTCTGTTAACTGGGAATGCATCCTCTGCTTCTTCATTGCTCTTACTCTGTGAGTTTAGGGGAAACAACTATCTACTGTAGTCTTCACTATTTATACGCAGGAGTGTCCCTGGGTAGCCTGTGTGAGTTTATTTTTTATTTGTTTGGATAATTTCTGTCTCTTCCTTCAGTGTGTGCAGGCCATTATCCCCTTGTTGGGGGGTGTGCAGGTGCATGGCCCGTGCATGTTCCCAGGGAAGTGGGAGGAATGGGCAGTGCCTGGTCACAGGGCTCTCGATAGTGGTAGCAACCCCTGGGGTGGTGTCTACCTATGTGCCCTTGCTTTTACCCTTAGCCCCCTCCTAGGGACATAGGTCCCAACTCAATGCTTTTTTCCCATCCTACCCTATTACATGAGCATTCTTCTTGCAGCCTTTGTTGTAGAGTTCGCCTGCCAGTTTCCAGTTAGTTTTCCGCGAGACCTGTTCCACATGTAGATATATTTTTGATGTGTCTTGACTTCTTTGCTATGAATATTAACGAATATTAATCCTTTCTAGTTACTATCACACTATAGACTGGGTCTCACTAAAGTCACCAATAGGTTCTATAAACCTGAATTTAAATTTTTCAGACCTTGTCTTTCTTGAACTTCACAGGCATTTGGCTATTTTGCCCTCTCCCTCCTCCTTGAAATACTACCTCCCCATGGCAAGATACTATGCTCACTGATTTCTTTCCTCCACCTGGCCACTCCATCTCAGGCTCCTTTTTTATTTTCTCCTCCACATGACCTCTAGAATCCTTCCTGCCTTAGGGCTCAGCCCTCTTTCCCAGGCAACTTCATCTATCCTTGACCTCATCCATATGTCAGTGACCTGGGCCTAGACCTCTCCTCTGTGGAGCCACTTAACTACTTGACATCCTCATCTGGATGTCTCCTAGGCACTTCGAAGTCACCACATCTCCCCAGGGCTGCCTAGCTTGATAAATGGTACCACTCTTCATCCATTTGTGCAAGTTAGTAACCTGGGGGGTCAGCCTTGATTCCTTTTTCCTTATCTTCATATTCTATCACAAAGTTCCATTTTATTCCCTAAACATCTCTAGAATGACTCCCTGGAACCTCTCTGTATATTCACCACCATCCTGGTCTGAGCACCCATCGTCTTTTCTCTAGCTCACTGCAATGTTCAAATGACTGGCCTTTTACATGGACTCTGGCCTCCTCCAACCCCCATCCCTAGAGGAGCCAGAGTGGCCTTTTTATAATGTAAATCTAACCACATCCCTCTTTGCTTCAAACCCTTCAATGATTTTCCATTGCTTTTAGGATAAAGCCCAAAATATGTAAGATGACCCACAGATCTTTTATGGTCTAGTCTCTCCCACCTCCTCCACCGCCTGGTGCTCCCTCTTCCACTCTGTCTGAACCACAGGGCACATCAGCTTTTTACTGTTCTTCAAAGGAACCATGTCCTTTCCTGCCTCAGAGCCTTTGCACCTGCTGTTTCCCTACCTGGAACACTTTCCCTCCCACCTCAGCTGACCAACTCCTATTCATCCTTCCTGACTCAATTTAAAAGCCACTTCCTTAGGGAGACCTTTCCTGAAACCTCTTCTATATTAGGTTCCCATCTTAGCTTTCCCCTTTCCAGGATTACAGACAAGATGGCAGAGTTGAAGGACTTGAGCTCGCCTCCTCTCATGAAAACACCAAAATCACAACTATTGAACAACCATCGGCAAAAAAAATTGGAAACTACCAAAAAGAAAAAAAAAAAAGATACTCTATGCCTAAAGGCAAAGAAGAAGCCACAACAAGACGGTAGGAGGGATGTTTTCATGATATAAGCAAATCCCATACCCATTGCGTTGGCAACCTATACACTGGAAAATAACCGTATCACAGAGACTCCCACAGTCGTGAGAGTACTGAACCCCATGTCAGGCTCCCCAGCCTGGGGGTCTGGCATCAAGGCCAGCAGGGCTTGAGGGCAGGAGCTCCACTGGTCTGGGAGAAACAGACTCGACTCCTGGAGGGCACACGCAAGCTTCCATATGCACTAGGTTCCAGGGCAAAGCATGGACTTCATGAGAACCTGGGCCAGACCTACCTGCAGATCTCGGAGGGTCTCCTAGGGAGGCAGGGCTCGGTCAGCTGTGGCTCACTGTGCGGGCAGAGCACTGGAGGCGGAGGCCCCGCGGAATAACCATCAGCATGAGCTCCCCCGGAGGCTGCCATTTGGAAAAACCAGACCCCACCCAGGAGCCTCCAGGGCTGAGAATCTGCAGGCCCAACAACCAACAGGGTGGGAACACAGCCCTACCCATCAGCAGACAGGCTGCCTTAAGTCCTCCGAGGCACATAGCTGCCTCTAATCATATCCCCTGACATAGCCCTGCCCATCAGAGGGATGGGACCCAGCTCCACCCACTAGTGGGCAAGCACCATCTCTCCCACCAGGAAGCCTACACGAGCCCCTGGATCAGCTTCATCCAGCAGGGGGGCAGACACCAGAAGCAAGAGGGGCTACGCTCCTGCAGACAAACACACAGAAAGCTAGATGCAATGAAATGGCAGAGAAATAATGCTCCCGACAAAAAGAACAAGACAAAACCCCAGAAGCACAACTAAGTGGAGATGGGCAACCTACATGAAAAAGCTTTCCCCTTCCTAGCACTCATCCTGACTGTAATTAACTACTTGAATAATGTTTTTCTTTAGTGTTTATCTCCCTCACTAGATGGTCAACCCATGTGAGCAGGTCCATTTTGTTCCCACTGGACTCTTGGTGCCAACACAGTGCCTGGCATCCAAGCCCTGTGCTGAGTCAGGGGGACTCAGCAGTGACCTGACACAGGCCCTACCCTCAAGGAGCTCTCAGAAAGCTATTACAATGGAGTGTAATAAGTGCTATAAATTACCAGGTCAGGTCATTTAACACTTTCCATTTCTGTCTTTGAAGGCAAAACTCACCATGGGTCTTCTAACTTCCAATTCTTTTTGAACAGAGATGAAGCAGAAAAATGGCCGTACAGATGATGAGTCCAGGGCGATGGTCCAAGGTCATCTGTGCCAGTGATGGCTCCAGCCAGAGATGCTCCCTCATCCCCACGTCCCTGCCAGCTCAACCCCAGCCATGCTGCCTGGTGTGGCAGCCCCTGGAGCGGGCCCAGTGCCATGAAGTCACCTACCTGGGACGAGCCAGGGACTGACGTGAAGATGCTCCTGGGCCAGCCCCCGAGCCCTCCTTCTTGCCCACTTCTCTGAATCCTCCGGACACCAGCACCTCCTTCCGCCTCTGCACAGCCTGCCTTGAAGCTAGACACCTGGCCCTACACGAACAATTCCTTACAGAGCAACAGTGGGCCTTGGGTGGGGGCGGCGCAGCAAGACTCATTTTCAAGCTGGACAGAATTCAAGCAGCTGCATATCCTCACCAACCATCCCAACCATCCCCCGAGAAGAAAGTCAGCCGTGGTCCACAAGCTGTTCTGTAGCCTGGCCTGTCTCCCGCTTCTCCCCCTCTGCCTGCTGCCCTTGAAAAAAAGAGTCAGCTGGAAATGGAGTGGTTTCAGGGAACGGATCGCAAGCTGAGGATGGCTGGAGATTAATGCAAACTAAAACCCCGTTGGCTGTCCAGTGCCTTCCAGGCTGAGGAGCAGGCTCAGCTTCACAGGTGCACACGCTCCAGCCCCTCCACTGATCTGGCTGGAGCTGGGCTCTCCTCTCTAGGACAGTGTTTGACTGTGACCTCAAGTAAGAACAGCATTTTACATTGTGAAGCAGCATCTGTGCATATGCACGTACCCACATCTGAAACAAGATTCTGAAATAACATCATACCATGCATACGGCATTAATCTGCTCCATTTCCTTTTTTAAATAATGACGGTTGCAACCCACCAAGCTGATCAGATGATCCACTAACAAGTTCCAAAGCAAAGGTTTTTGTTTTTTTTTTTAGGGCCACAGCCGTGGCAAATGAAAGTTCCCAGGCTAGGGGCTGAATCGGGGCTATAGCTGCTGACCTACGCCACAGCAACACCAGATCTGAACCTCACCTGAGTCCTACACCACAGCTCGCGGCAACACCAGATCCTCTGATGCACTGAGTGAGGCCAGGGATGGAATCCGCATCTTCATGGATACTACTCAGGTTCATTACCACTGAGCCGCAATGGGGACTCAAGCTTAAAAAACACTGCTCTAGGAGCTGAGGTCAGGGAGCTGGCGGGACCTTGATTTACTGGTCTTGGCTGTGAAATTCTTCTCCTCGGTCATAAAGAATCTAAGTACTGGAGTTAACGAGTAACTACTCCCTGAGCTGAAGGTTTGGTTCACAGGCTGTTCTGCAGACCTCAGGGACCACGGTGGGAACATGAACTCCTGTGGTCTCTGTCCTCAAGGGGAACGCAGCCATGTCCCCCACCAGGTTCCCCATGCAGGTCTGAGCCTCACCCTCTGCTGGGCCGTCTCAGGCCAGGCCCGAGGCAGACAGCAAATACCAGAGCTCTTGAGGGTCCAGGTTCAGGGATATGGGGTGCCCCTGTTCTCTCAGCTCAATTGTGCCAGTACTCAGAAGCAATCGGGGGCCCTTTCTGTCCAGTTAACTGCTGTTTCCCTAGCATTTAACTGTTGCTGATGGGATGTCCCACCTCGGGGCCACATGTGTCCTGTGGGAGGCACAAGAAATGGACTGAGGCTCGGCCTTGCAGCCAAGCAGACCGCATGCGTTCCTCTGCCAGCAAAAGCGAGTCCTCAGAGCAGAAACAGGAAGTCGGAAAAGAGCACCGTCTGCTTAAAGCCAGCCTGGAAGCCCAGAGAAGGAGAAGGAGCTTCAAACTCCGGGCCAACACGGCCATCACTCCCTTTCGGGTCTCAGAGCAGTTCGCTTCAGTGGGAAGCCCTGTCCTGGTCTGTTTGCCCCCGTGCAAGCCCCGACTACAGGCAGGATTGGGGGCTGGGGAGGGGGCCCCCACGATGGAGGCAGAGTGTGGGCGGGATTCCAGCGTCTCCTCTTAGGGGTGGCCTTGGTCTGGGCCTCGGTTTCTACATCTGTGAAATGGAGATGACACTACCTGCTTTACAGATGGGAAGTAAAGGGTGACTGCCCTGCGGTGTGCACGGCGCACAGTCCGTGGTGCTGAGTCAGTGACCGCTGTTGTTATCATTACAACAAACAGTGCATCGGTCTTACCAAATCTCCATTATGCCGGTGTTCTTCTGTAAGGCATCCGCCAGCTGGGCAGTCCCCCTGGCTGTGATCTGGTTCTGGATCAGCCTGAAAGAAGAACGTATCTTTTGTATCAAAATAATACTGGATTAAATCCTCCCGCTTCCTTAGGGAGTTGGGAGGGTGTGATGGGGTAAGAGACAGACAGGGTCACAGGAAGAACCAAGTCCATGTGACTTTTAATCTGGGCAGGATTGTCTAGATCAGGCCTATGAGAATAAAGGTCATACTTTACAATGATTAATTTTTCTGTATATTTGGTAGTGAGTATAATATATGTATTCACATGCAGATAGTTTAATACATGAACATATATATGCGTGTGTGCTTGTCGGTTTTCGTTGCAGGGGTACCCAATCAAATGGTTTGGAGACCACCAGTCTGAACAAAAACTGTGTTCATCTGGGGAATAGTCTGATGTCTCCTTCCAGCTGGCTAAAGAAAGGCAGTTTGTTTTGTTTTTGCTTTTTCAGAGCCACACCTGTGGCAATTGGAAGTTCCCAGGCTAGGGGTCAAATCAGAGCTATAGCTGCTGGCCTAGACCAGAGCCACAGCAATGCCAGATCCGAGTCATGTCCATGACCTAAACCACAGCTCAGGGCAACACCAGATCCTTAACCTGCGGAGCGAGGCCAGGGATCAAACCCGAGTCCTCACAGATACTAGTCGGATTCATTACTGCTGAACCACAGTGGGAACTCTTTTTTTGGCAAGGCAGTCTTTAAAGTTAAATGTATTTAAAGAGCTGGCTGTTCTCTTCTTTGGGGGGAACATGGGTTTCCAAGATGGTACCACATCTCCACCATTCGAGAACAAGGGAGGAGAAACAGGTCTGCTGCTAATCATGGGTCCCAGTGGAAAAGCACCCCTCAGTGGGGCCTCTAAGGGGTGCACCCCATTCTGTTGGGGAGCAGTCATCCCAAGGAAACAAAGGTTTCAGATGGAGCTGGTAAGTCGGGGCAATTCCTGAAACGCTCCCCTGAGAAGCTATGCTTCCAACCCACTAGGGCAACACCTGCAGCACAAGGCAGGGATGTGTCTATGCTTCATCACAGGCTCACTCCCCACCCCCTGCTATTTGTAGAATAAAGCTACTGCTGAACTTGACCCTTAGAAATACTAGGCACTGATCCAAGAAGGCGGCCCTACCAGGAAGATGAAGGGCCATGTTGCCGTGACTGACGAGATTACAGAAATGCAGTATCGCACAGTGATGAAAATTCCTCTCATGTACCTAACCCGCTCTTTACTTCTCAGCTACAGGTCCTTGAAGAAATCAGCTATCTGAGCTTCAGTTGCCGGATCTATAAAATGGGAGTAACTACGAGAGAACCTCCTATCCTGGGGGCGTGAGGTTTCAGCAGGAGGATGTCTATGAAGCAGTTCTCACAGCCTCTGCCCGGTGCCCAGCGGAAGGGAGCTCCTGTCCCCCAAGGACCCAGGACTAGGTGGCAGTGCTGCTGCAGGGATCCCCGCCACACCTCCCAAAGGCTGACGCCCCTAGACTCAGTGGAAGAGATGATGACCTTCCGGTAAGCACGATCGCAATGCAATGTGGACATTTTGCAAAAGCAGCAAAAATAGAAGGCGAAAGTGAGCACAGAATTCTGCAGATAAACTCTGCTGACTTCTGATCGCCTTTTCCACGGTGGTGACGCTGGCACCACTTACACCTTGCTGGGGGTGGGTGAGCTGTCTGCAGCCAAGGCTCAGTGGGAGAAGTAAAAAGCTTGGCAGTGCTCAGGCACACATGCCCACTGGGGCTAGCTTCACCGCGGCCCGTGTGGTCTCTGCACGCACAGAGAGCTAAGACCAGCTCTCTAGCCCTGTTCTTGCTCTGTTCTCCCTGGAGAGCTGCTGGCCTGACACCTGGGGAAAGGCATAAAAAAAAAAGTCCAGAAAGAAAAAGGGGAAAAAAAACCCCACCAGCTGTGGACTTCCTGTTATGGCGCAGTGGAAACAAATCCAACTAGTATCCATGAAGATGCATGTTCCATCCCTGGCCTTGCTCAGTGGGTCGGGGATCCAGCATTGCCATGAACTGTGATGTAGGTCACAGATGCTGCTCAGATCCTGCATTGCTGGGGCTGTGGTACAGGCTGGCAGCTGTAACTCCGATTCGACCCCTAGCCTGGGAACTTCCATATGCCACAAGTGTGGCCTTAAAAAGCAGCTCCCCCCACAACAAAAACAAAATAACTAAATAAACAAATAAACCAACCAGATGTAAATGTAGAAACATAGCATACTCTGGATTTTTTTTTTTTAAACAGAAGCTGACCTGCTAATCTAAAATTCACATGGAAATGCAAGGGACCCAGATTAGCCAAACCAATATTGAGAAAGAAGAACAAAGTTGGAAGACTCACACTTCCTGATTTCAAAACTTATTACCAAGTTACAGTGATTACGACAGTGTGGTCCTGGCCTAAGGACAAACATAGGGCTCAATGACCTAGAATAGAAAATCCAGAAATAAACTCAGACATGTGTGGTCAAGTGATTTTTGACAAAATCGTCGGGGCCATTCAAAACGGAAAGCGTTTTTTCAACAAGTGGTGCTGGGTTGCTGGATACCTGTGTGCAATAAAATGAAGCCAGACCTCTGCACCTTGTGTCATATGCAGGAATCAACCCCAGATGGATCAAGGACCTTAATGTAAGTGAAACTATAGCACTTAAAGGAAATCTTTGTGACCTCGGGTTAGGCAATGATTTCACAGTAAGACACCTAAAGCACAAGCAACTGAAGGAAAAAAAAAATAAACTGGACTTTACCAAAATTAAAAAGAAAATTGGTGCTTCAAAGGTCACTCTCAAGAAAGTGAAAAACCTCACGAAAGAGAGGAAATATTTGCAGATTGTGTACCTAGTAAATGTCCAGTACACAGAATATATAAAGAACACTAACAACTCAGCAATAAAAAAGGCACATAACCCTGGAGGTCCCTTGTGGCACACACGGTCACTGCAGTGGTTCAGGGTTGCTTCTGTGGCATGGGTTGGATCCTTGGCCTGGGAACTTCTGAGGCCAAAAGGAAAAAAAAAAAAGGCACATCACCAAATTTACAAATGCAACAAAGATGTGGAGACAAGTCTCCAAAGAAGATACACAAATGACCAAAATGCTCGTGAAACCCAACCTCATTAGTGGTCAAGGAAATGCAACTCAAAACCATGACGAAACACCACTTCACACCCACTAGGATGGCATGACCCGAGAAGATGGACAACAAGCAGCGGTGATAAGGACGTGGAGAAAGGGGGACTCTGCTACATGACTGGTGGGCATGTAAACAGTGGAAAAAGGTTTGGCACTTAACACAGAGTGACCAGGTGACCCAGTGATTCTATTCCTAAGTATATACCCTAGAGAAACGAAAACGTGTTCTCACACAAACATGTGTGTGAATGTTCACAGCAGCATCGTTCATAATAGTCATAAAGTAGAAAGACCCCAAATGTCCACCAACTGATGGACAAACAAAATGTAGACTATCCATACGATGGAATATCATTCAGCCATAAAAATCAATGGAGTACTGATACGTGCCACAACAGACTGAACCTTGAAAACTTATGCGAATGAAAGAACACAGACAAAAGGCCACACATCGTATGATTGCAGTTCTACGAAGTGCCCAGAAAAGGTAAATCCACAGAGACTGAAAGTAGATTATAGGTGCCAGGGACTACGAGAGGAGAAGGACGGTGAGTGATTGCTTAACTCGTACAAGGTTTTTTTTTTGGGGGGCGGGGGGAAGTGGGTAGGTAAAACTGTTCTAGTTAGATAGTGGTGATGGTTGCACAGCCTTATGAATATGCTAAAAGCGACTGAATCGTGCATTTCAAAGGAGTGACTTGTATATGAATTTCCCCCCCAAAAAATTTTTTTTAAAAAAGCACAGAAATCTGGATTACCATAAGTGTTTCAACGTCTGGTTGACTTTCAGCATCTCTGCTAAGCTCTCTGCCACTTCATCATCGAGCTCATTTTGGGTGAGCCTAGAAAAAAAAAAGGAAATGTCAGGACAGCGCCAGCAGGCACACACTCTTTACTGAGTTCCCAGAAGCTCATTGCTGAAAACCCAGGCTCCAAGCCCAGTCTCTAAGCCCCACAGAAAATAAATGGTGGTTCGTTTCTAGTGTAAACCCTTCACCCAAGCTCCTGCTTCCTGGTCCTGCTGCCAAGGGAGGGGGAGCCCACAACTCCCTCCTTATCATCGCTGAGTCCTCAGATTTCAAGACAGGGGCCCTTGAAATCGAGGGGCCAATGCCTGCTTCTTGGGTCCCCATGCAGCCCCTAGGATCCCCCGAATGCTGTGGACAGCGTGTTACTGAAGTCAGTTGGATGAAGATGTCGAAAAGCCTACCGACTGCATGTTAAAATGCGCTCATCACTCTGCTCTGAGGCCAGTTATGCAGGACCAAGTTCTGAAAGTTCAGGAAGTCTCTCCATTGTTCTTAAAATCCAGAAGTGGTCCGAATAAAGCAGAGAGGGCTAGAAGCTCTTGGTTGTAATCAGGATTGGAACTGCCGTGCCCATGGATGAAAGAATACACAAGGAAGGGAAAATGGAATAAAAAGAACATTTTAAAAAAGTCACTCCTTGAAGGGCAATTTGGTAGTGTCTTTTAAATGTGTTACATTTTGGAGTTCCTGTCGTGGCTGGGAAACCATGAGGTTGCGGGTTCGATCCCCAGCCTCGCTCAGTGGGTTAAGCATCTGGCATGGCCGTGAGCTGTGGTGTAGGTTGCAGACATGGCTTGGATCCCACGTTGCTTTGGCTGTGGTGTAGGCCAGCAGGGTAGCTCCGATTAGACCCCTAGCCTGAGAACCTCCACATGCCACAGGTGCGGCCCTAAAATGACAAAAGACAAAAAAAAAAAAAAAAAAAGGTGAGCCAAAGATTAGACTTCTAGAAATTGACCGTACAGTGTGCAAAAACATTACACACAAAGGACCTATGCGCATACCACTGACCGCAGTCTTTTCGGTGGTAATGTAAGATATGAACAAATTTCAGTATCATTAGAGGCAACTGTCAAAATAAATTGTGAGTGGACGTCAGTGGGCGCTGGGCAGCCCTTACAGAGAATGAGGTAGGAAGAAGAAAGGGCAGAAGAGCATGACGCCTAAGATGCTCTGAGACAGACATGCCAGCTGGGAATTACTTAATAGCAGCCTGACTGTAGCAGGTGGTTGAGCTGCTCTGGGCCTGAGTTTTGCACCAGTGAATGTGAAGAGTAATGGTACAGACCTCATAGGTCGGTTGCGAGAATGAGTTAATACACGGAAAAAGTGGGGAACAACGCGCGATGTACATTCAGTAATTGAGGTGCTAGGATTGACATTATCATTATCCACCCAGAGCTGTGGTTCTCAACCGGGGTGATTTTTCCCTCCAGGGGACACTTGCCAATGCCTGGAGACAATTTCTCTTGTCCTAACTGGGGGTTACCATTGATATCTAATGGGTAGAGGCCAGGAATTCAGCTGAACATTTTATAATGCACAGAACAGCCTCTCAACAAAACAAGAATTATTTGGACCAAAAGACTGACAGCACTGAACTGAGACCCTGACATGAGGGTCACGGGAAATATGTACAATATACGATTAAGATATTTTTTAAAACCACTTGCTAAATGCTATTCTATTTTACAGTAAAAAGGGATATTTATTTATTTGAACTTACACTCAAATGCTAGAAAAAAAAGATTTAGGAAACTTGAAGGGGGGGGTACTTTCACTTCCTATTTTCCAGACTTCAGTGTCTCTCTCTTTTTTTTTTCAAAAAAAAAAAAAAAAACATGCCTTACTTTTCAAAATCTTTTAAAAGATTTTTTGGAGGAAAAAAGAAAACACATTTACGGGCCAGCAGGTCTAGGATCAGGATTCTCATAATGGTAACATTTTCATTAAACACTTTAGCCAATGTCTGGTGAGGAAGGTATGGGAACATGTCATAGAACCTCCTCACCCGGAAGTAATTCTTGATGCGGGCAAGTAAATAAAATACAGTAAAATAAAAACAGGGTAGGCAAGAATATACATTGGACAAAAGACAGCCTCTTCAATAAGTGGTGCTGGAAAACTGGACAGCCACATGTAAAAAAATGAAACTAGAACACTTCCTAACACCATGCACAAAAATAAACTCAAAATGGAGTAAAGATCTAGATATAAGACCAGGTACTATAAAACTCTTAGGGGAAAACATAGGCCAAACACTCTGACAGAAATGACAGCAACATCTTCTCAGATCCATGTGTCAGAGTAAGGACAATAAAAAGAGAAATAAACAAATGGGACTTCATTAAACTTCAAAGTTTCTGCATAGCAAAGGAAACTCTAAACAAAACGAAAAGACAACCCACAGAATGGGAGAAAATATTTGCAAATGAATCCACTGACAAGGGATTAATCTCCAAAATTTACAAACAGCTCCTACAGCTCAATACCAAAGAAACAACCCCATCAAAAAATGGGCAGAGGATCTAGGCAGACAATTCTCCAAAGAAAACATGCAGATGGCAAATAAACACATGAAAAGATGTTCAACATCGCTCCTCATTAGAGAAATGCAAATCAAAACCACTATGAGGTACCACCTTACACCAGCCAGAATGGCCATCATCAAAAAGTCTACAAACACTAAGTGCTGGAGAGGGTGTGGAGAAAAAGGATCCCTATTACACTGTTGGTGGGAATGCAAATTGGTGCAGCCACTGTGGAAAACAGTATGGACATTCCTCAGAAAACTCAAAATAGAATTACCATTTGATCCAGCAATCCCACTCCTGGGCATCTATCCAGAGGAAACCATGATTCGAAAAGACACATGTACTCTAGTGTTCATTGCAGCACTCTATGCAATAGCCAGGTCATGGAAACAACCTAAATGCCCGTCGACAGAGGAGTGAATAGGGAAGATATGGTACATACACACAATGGAATGTTACTCAGCCATTAAAAGGAACAAATTACCATTTATAGCAACATGGATGGACCTAGAAATTATCATGCGAAGTGAAACCAGTCAGACAATTAGACAGCAACACCCAATGCTACCGCTTACATGTGCAAACTAAAAAGACACAATGAACCTCTTTGCAGAACAGACAATGACTCACAGACTTTGGAAAACCTTGGTTTTTCAAATAAGACAATCTGGGGGGTGGGGGGATGCACTGGGGGTTTGGGATACAAAATCTGTAAAATTGACTTGTGATGATTTATGTACACCTATGATTGAAATAAAATCCATTAAGAAAAAAAACAAA
>PVHT020000105.1:13880621-13903709 GCA_004024745.2 Catagonus wagneri | reverse complement strand
AAACTAAAAAGACACAATGAACCTCTTTGCAGAACAGACAATGACTCACAGACTTTGGAAAACCTTGGTTTTTCAAATAAGACAATCTGGGGGGTGGGGGGATGCACTGGGGGTTTGGGATACAAAATCTGTAAAATTGACTTGTGATGATTTATGTACACCTATGATTGAAATAAAATCCATTAAGAAAAAAAACAAAACAAAACAGGGTAAATAACTAAAAAAGAAAGAGTGGAACACTAACAAAGGAAGTGGCCCGGGAGTAGAGAGGGAGCGACAATGGCGGACTTCCTGTGAGAGGTGACAGATGAGCTGAAGCATAAAGGCCAAATCCTGAGGTGACTCCCTGAGGAAAGCGGAGGCTGCCAGGGGAGAAAGGCAGTTCCTTCCTGAGGAAGAAGGAGGGAAATGGCGAGACCAGTGCATGAAAGCTGGACTCCAGACGCATAGCCGCGGCTGTTCTTAGGACAATACCCTGACGGCTAGAAGGGCTAGTCCTCCGGTTTTCCTGAGGCCTAGGGTGGCGAAGAAGGGGACAGTCTCAAACTCACACACTCCCCCCTCACCTCCTCTGTCCTTGTTTGTGCTTCTGAGAATAGCTATTATCTTCTCTAGGAGGAATTTAAATTATAATCCTTCCTTGGAGGAATGGCCTGGAGCCTTTTCAATGGACCGACAGCCTTTCGGTTAAGATTCCAGGCTGTGCACAGCCTTTGAGAAAATCCCTGAGACCCAACCTTTCAAAGTGACTCTGATCATTACCAGAATATTCTCAGAGACGTGTTCTGCTGCAGGGCCCGCGCGAGGCTCTTTCCTCCTTCTGTAGAGATGCCGTTGAACGCAAGACTAGGACAGAAAAGTGTTTGGAGGAGGTTATTAAAAACATGTCTAGTTTCGGGTATATAGCACAGTGACTCAGTTATACATACATATATATGTGTATTCACACACACACACACATTCTTGTTCAGATTCTTTTCCCTTATACGTTGTTACAAAATATTGACTATAGTTCCCTGTGCTATACAGTCCTTGTTGGTTATCTATTTTATATATAATAGTGTGTATTTCTTAATCCCAACCTTCTAATTTATCCCTCCTCCCATCTCCCCTTTGGTAAACAGAGGTTTGCCTCTGGGTCTATTTCTGTTTTGTAAATCAACTATACTTGAATTTAAAAATTTTAAAAAACAGGAGTTCCCGTCGTGGCTCAGTGGTTAACGAATCAGACTAGGAACCTTGAGGTTGCGGGTTCAATCCCTGGCCTCGCTCAGTGGGTTAAGGATCTGGCGTTGCCGTGAGCTGTGGTGTAGGTCGCAGACGCGGCTTGGATGCCACGTGGCTGGGAACCTCCATATACTGTGCAGTGCGGCCCTAGAAAAGGCAAAAAGACAAAAAAAAAAAAAATTTAAAAAACAACAAAACACATCTGCATTTGGGTTTGGTTTCAGCAATGAAAACCACCAGGAAGACTGTCTGGAGGAGGCCCCTGGCCCAGCTGACTTGAGGCAGGAAAGCAGAAGTGCTCGGCCTCGCCAGCAGCAGCTCAGGCTTTGTCACGGCAGAGCGCAGGCTCAGAGCAGGAGGACAAGCACCGGATGCTCAGACAGAGGCCAGACAGGAAAGGGAACATCAGCGAGACAGGGTCTCGGTGCCGTCCACGGGCTGAGGCAGCCGGGTGAGCTCTGCCTGGAGGGCTGACATCTCTCAGGCGCCCGCCCATGAGGCCTGGAGAAGTGCCCCCTGTTCTCATGGGGAAGGAATCGGCCACTGCCTCTACCATTACACCCTCTGTCGGTGGCAGGAAGGATGCGGGCAGTCGGGAGACACCCAAGTCTCAGAGATTTGGCCAGAGGCCTGAAGGAGCGCCGCGGAGGACCAGGTCTGCTTGCAGAGGGGGTGGGCCCCTCTCGTACCAGCACCATCCTGAGAGTGAAGAAGGGGCAGGAATCGGCTGCCCAGTGCCCCTTCTGGTTTTATCTGGACCTCAGGATCCCTCCCTGACCCTCGAGGGGTGCTGAAGACCGCCGAGGGGGTGCCACTATCCTATGTCTTTTTCCTTTCTGTCCTTTATGTCTTTCCTTTGTGTCTTCCATGCACATGGAGGTTCCCAGGCTAGGGGGTTGAATTGGAGCTGCAACTGCCAGCCTACAACACAGACACAGCAACGCCAGATCCGAGCCATGTCTGCGACCTACACCACAGTTCACGGCAACGCCGGATCCCCAACCCACTGAGTGGGGCCAAGGATTGAACCCTTCCTTGTGGACACTAGTTGGGTTTGTTACCACTGAGCCACAAGGGGAACTCCCAATATCCTCTGTCTTGATCTCGTTGGTATGTGCATGTGTCATACCATGGGGCTGAAAATTTAAGCATAAAAGCATAATATACTTGATGATTTTAGGTCAATGAAAATATTTTTTAAAAGAAAAAGAAAAACCACACACACAAAATATGTCCCATGTTAGGAATGCCAACCACCCTCTTCCCGTTGGCTCGTCCCCTGGAAAAACAAGAGGCACGGGGGCACCCAGGCTGGCCCCGGAGACAGCAGGTGTCAGAAGGCGGCTCTTACCTCAGGTTGGTCAGGCTGGGGTGGTCCCTCAGAGCCTCTGCGAAGGCCTTCGCCCCGTCATCACCGATCTGATTGCCCCACATCCTGAGGGCAGAGGCGAGACAGTGAACGTTACCTCAAACGAATCCCATATTTTCTGCTCACGGCCAAGGCTTGGCTGATACTCCGCAGGCAGGTGTGTTGGCTCCGTCCCCGGAGCCGTGGCCTGGAGACCAGCCCCTACACCGGCCCCGGGGGATGGAGAACAGCACGAGCCTCCTGAGCAGAGGTCAGAGGCCCAGTCTCGCCCCCGAGCTCTCGCAGGGCTGCCAGTCAGAGCCTAAGCTCATGACTGCCCCAGAAATGTCACCCGCAGGGCCTACAGGTTAGCTGCAGGCTGAAAGGAAGGCCTGCGGAGGGCTGGACTCCCAGGAGCCGTTCCACACTACGCAGGGACGAGAGATGTTCTTGAAAACGCAGTCCTGCACGAAGCCAAGGTCAGGAAGCCCATTCAGAAACCTGATCTCAGACGATGTGACCAAACCGTGTTCAGATTGTTGCAGGTTGGGTGGGGAGTTGCAATGACAAGCTGTATTCTTTCCCCCACAGTAGATGGCCTGAGAGGATGTAGCTAGGTCCAGGGTCCCCGTGGTAAGACCTGGGGCTCCCATCCTGGCCTTGATCGCCAACTACCAGTGCACGCACAGGTATTGGCTTGGGTGAGACACACAGTGTCTTGGGTCTTAGTCTCCTCCTCTGTCAAGTGGGGTAAGAAGAGCATTTCCTCGTAGAGTTGTTGTCAGGAAAACTGAGTTAATACACGCAGAGCACTCACAACAGAGCTGGGCCGGTAATACATGCCAGGTACGCCTAAAAGGCTGAGGGTACTGTCTACAGGAAGCAAGTCCGCCGGGCTGCCTCAGCCACACACTCTCACAGGCAAGACACCAGCCTAGGGCCCCGCCAGTGAGGCTTGTCAAACCCCGAAAATGAGAGTTTTCAGTGTTTTGCATAAAAAGTCTGTGTACTAGATATAGCTGAATGGAATCAAAGTTTTAACAAAGTAGAAAAATACTTACGACATGACGTTAACTGAAAAGGGCAGAATAAAATTCTGTACATATAGTTTGACCGCTACTATTATTTAAAAAAAAAATAGTAGAGAGACTATTTTGCAACACACGTTACAAAAGAGAGCAAGAAAACTTAACTGACCTCAAATGTTGACAATAATCATTCCTAAGATCATCTGTTATATTTGATAGATCACAAAATTATCTGTTTTAGTTATTATTATTTTTTTGGCCATACCTGTAGTATATGGATGTTCCCCGGGCCAGGGATCGAACCAGCACCTCTGTGACACTAGCTGCTAGAGAGACAATGCCAGATCCTTAACCCACTGTACCACAGTGGGAACTCCTGTCTTTCTTTCATCATCAGAGAAAAAGTTTTAACTGTATAAAAATCTTTAGAAGTTCCCGTCGTGGCGCAGCAGAAACAAATCTGACTAGGAACCATGAGGCTGCATGTTTGATCCCCGGCCTTGCTGAGTGGGTTAGGATCTGGTTTTGCCGTGAGCTGTGGTGTAGGTTGCAGATGCGGCTCGGATCTGGCATTGCTGTGGCACAGGCTGGCAGCTACAGCTCCGATTAGACCCCTTGTCTGGGAACCTCCATATGCCACTGGCATGGCTGTAAAAGACCAAAAAAAAAAAAAAAGGAAAAAATCTTTAGACAGCCTCCAGAATCAAAATTAGAGGTCACCACACAGCTATTTGGATGGTTACTTTCAAAACATCAGAAAATAATGAGTGTTACTGAGGATATGGAGAAACTGGAATCCTTGTGCACTGTTGGAGGGAATGTAAAATGGGACAGTTGCTGTAGAAAACAGTAAGGTGGTTCCTCAAAAAATTAAAAATAGAATTACCAGAGTTCCCGTCATGGCTTAGTGGTTAACGAATCTGACTAGGAACCATGAGGTTGCAGGTTCGATCCCTGGCCTCGGCTCAGTGAGTTAAGGATCTGGCGTTGCTGTGAGCTGTGGTGTAGGCTGCAGATGTGGCTCAGATCCCGCGCTGCTGTGGCTGTGGCGAAGGCCGGCGGCTACAGCTCCGATTAGACCCCTAGCCTGGGAACCTCCATATGCCACGGGTACGGCCCTAAAAAAAAAAAAAAGACAAAAAAAAAAAAAAAAAGAATTATCTGTGATCCAGCAATTCCACTTCTGGGTATGTATCAAAAGAACTGAAAGCAGGCCCTTAAAGAGATGTATTTATACCCATGTCTACAGCAGCATTATTCACAAGGGCTAAAACGTGGAAGAAACCCAAGTGTCCACTGGCAGATGAATGGATAAACAAAACGTGCCATATACACGCAATGGACTATTGCACAGCCTTAAAAAAGAGGGAAAGTCCAACACATGCTACAACGTGGATAAACCTTGAAGACATCATGTTAAGTAACATAAGCCAGTTACAAAAATCAGTGTATGGACCCCACTTATGTGACTACCTACAGCAGTCAAACTCACAGGGACAGAAAGTGGGATGGTGGTAGCTAGGGGCTGGGGGAGGGGAGAATGGGGGAATTGCCTCCTGGGCACCAAGTTTTTGTTTTGCAAGATAAAGAGAGTTCTGGAAAGGGAGAGTGGTGGTGGTATTAGGACCAGAGGAACATACTTGATGCCACTGGGCCATGCGCTTAAAAATGGTTAAGATGGTAACATTATGTGTGTTTTACAATAAAAATTGAATTTATAAAAGCCTCTAGAGAATAGATATTCTTAAAATCAGGAACATCTGTCTGAGGAAACTAATCACATAGGGCTAGAACAGCTCCCCCCATTGGCTGGTTTGGCATATACTGCGTTTTGCATGAGTTACATCAAGTCCCTGCAGCTGAAGCTGGTGTCAATGCTGGGACGTCCCACGATGTTTCCCATGCAGGAGCCAGTGGGCCCCACCCACCAGGGCATCCGTGACCCAGCCCTCTGCCCCACAGCTTGTCCCAGCGGGCCTTCTGCTCTATGGAGGCACAAAAAGACCAGCAGGCGCTCCCCCCGGGTGAATCCGCCTCCACTCACCCGACTTCAAAGATGGATTTGCTGTTCTTCACGGCCAGGGCGAGGCACTTTCCTCCTTCGCTCGTGATTTTGTTTTTTCCCAGTCTGCGGAGAGAGTCGTGCACAGGTCAGCTCCCGCTGTGAGGGGGCTCCAGCATCGGCCACCCGCCCTCGGGCACAGAGCCCCTCGGGCCCCTCCTGGGAGGGGGCGTCTTTCTCCCGTGCTTCTCTCAGGCAGGGGCCCGAAGCCCTGAGGAGAGCCAGTCGGGACTCCTCTCCAGGGGCTGGTCACGATCTCCCCAGAAACTCATGGGCCCGACTTCGCCCGGCAGTTCTTTAAATGACCTCCAAGCGTCGCTCCTCGCATCAGCGGACCCGTAAGGTTCCCGCTTCAGCTGCAAACGGTCAGGGTGTAGACCCATCGCCAGGGCAGCACCAGGGGCTCCTCCAAGCCTGGGGCTCTGTCACCCTTAGCAGAACATTTCTATGACACAGCCGAGGCTCAAGGTCTTGCTTGGAACCAGCTGGCTGCTGTGGCCTGAGGTCTGACCCCCCCGCCCCACGTCCTCCACCCCTGCCTCGCACCCTAGCCCAGAATCCCTGCGTTGAAATCTTAACCCCAGGGTGATAGTACCAGGGATGGGGCGTGGTCAGGAGGGTCATGCCCTCATGAATGGGGTTCGCAACTTATCAATGAGGCCCGAGAAAGCTCCCTTCCCCCCTTCGCCAGCACCCCCAGAGAACACAGTGAGAAGGCACCATGGAACAACCAGGAACTGGGCCCTCCCCAGGTACTCAATCGCGGGTGCCTTCATCTTGGACTCCCCAGCCTCCAGAACAATGAGAAATAAACTTCTGGTGTTTAAAAGCCATCTAGGGAGTTCCCATTGTGGCTCAGCAGTGGGGAGACTAGCTAGTATCCATGAGGACGCAGGTTTGATCCCCTGGCCTCGCTCAGTGGGTTAAGGGAGCCAGCGTTGCCGTGAGCTGCGGTGTAGGTTGCAGACGCGGCTTGGATCCCACATTGCTGAGGCTGTTGCGTTGGCCGGCAGCTACGACTCCAATTCGACCCCTAGCCCGGGAACTTCCCTATGCTGTGGGTGTGGCCCTAAAAACAAAAAATAAAAAATTAACTAAAATAAAATGCTTTGCAATTAAAAATAAATAAAAGCAATCTGGCTTATGGTATTTTGTTACAGAAGCCAGAATGGACTAAGACAATGAGGAACGAAGCGGGAAAAGGGCTCCATAAAGGGTCATAGTTGTGGCCTTTTTTCCCCCATCAGGAGCTAATGAAATCAAAATGCCAAGCTTTCCGCACACCATGAATAGGCGGCCCTTTCAAAATCCGAGCCCCACCTGCAGCTTGCCAGCTGCATGCCGGTGTCCTGACTGGACCAGTATGGATGGCCCCAGGGCACACAGAAGTCCCCGGGTGACAGTTATTCTCCACTTGAATGATGAAGGGTGACCAAGAGAAGCCACTGAAGAACCCGCCTTGTCCACCCACTTACTTCAGGCACTTGAGGCCTTTGCACTCATCCAGGATCCTGGCGACGTACCTGGCTCCAACATCAGTGATCTGGTTGTTGTATAAGCTTCAAGAGAAAGCGCGGCTGTGAGAATTTAGCACTCCCATTTTTTAAAGTGTCTGCTGGTTTCCGAAGATTGGGTTGAAAGGAGAAAGGATGGGCACGTGGAGACCGGAGTTTGGGGCTCCGGGGCCTCACTGACTGGGTCCAAGGTCAGCTCTGCCACGTTTCCCAGCTTCACGACTGGGGCAGGGTCCCTAACCTCTCTGGGCCCCAGATTCTCCATCTGGAACACAGGGTAAGAAGCACAGCTCCTTCACGTGCAGTCTTTCCACGCCCTGGCACCTAAGGGCTCAGTAAATGGTAGGTGAGGGGAATTTTTAGATTAGGCTTAAGATCAGGATCTTTTTTTTTTTTTTTTTTTGTCTTTTTGCCTTTATGTGGAGCCGCACCCACGGCATATGGAGTTTCCCAGGCTAGGGGTCTAACAGGAGCTGTAGCTGCCGGCCTTTGCCACAACCACAGCAACGCGGGATCCAAGCCACGTCTTCAGCCTACACCACAGCTCACGGCAACGCCGGATCCTTAACCCACTGCAAGGCCAGGGATCGAACCCGCAACCTCATGGTTCCTAGTCGGATTCGTTAACCACTGAGCCACAAAGGGAACTCCAAGATCAGGATCTTGAAGAAGAAAAATTTCTGAGCACTGGAGCCACCTTGGTGTCTACCTGTCAGTCATCACTCGACGGCAATTCAACAATAGGGCAGAAAGGAGTCACAAGTGATATGCAGCTAGGTTTCCAGTGTCCCACAGTCATGCACAACTCCAGAGCCGAGAGTGCCGGGGGCCTCATGTGACAGCTGAGAAAACTGAGGCCCAAAGAAGCCAACACACTGGCTCCAGCTCACAGAGTCAGCAGTGGCCATGGGCGGAGTTCCTGTCGTGGCGCAGCGGAAACAAATCTGACTAGTATCCGGAGTTCCTGTCGTGGCTCAGTGGTTAACGAATCTGACTAGGAACCATGAGGTTGCGGGTTCTATCCCTGGCCTTGCTCAGTGGGTTAACGATCCGGTGTTGCCGTGAGCTGTGGTGTAGGTCACAGACACGGCTCGGATCCTGCGTTGCTGTGGCTGCGGTGTAGGCCGGTGGCTGCAGCTCCCATTAGACCCCTAGCCTGGGAACCTCCATATGCCACAGGAGCGGCCCCAAAAATGACCAAAAAAAAAAAAAAAAATCTGACTAGTATCCATGAGGATGCGGGTTCCATCCCTGGCCTCGCTCAGTGGGTTGGGGATCTAGTGTTGCCGTGAGCTGTGGTATTGGTCATAGATGCGGCTCGGATCCTGCATTGCTGACTGTGGCGTAGGCCGGCAGTCACAGTTCCATTTAGATCCCTAGCCTGGGAACTTCTGTATGCTGCAGGTGTGGCCCTAAAAAGCAAACAAAACAGTAGCCATGGCCCGGCTGGCCTGGCCCACAACCTCTTCGACTCTCAAATCCCAGAGGTTCTGAAAACCCAAAGTTCTTCACTAACTATTTTGCAACTGATATGGAGCTCTTGGTGGTCTTTATCGCAACGGATATGAGCATTTAGACACGTTGCTGCAGAAATAATAACGTATTTGGAAATGGGGTGCTGCCCTAGACCCCAGGGGTCGTGTCACTGCTGGGTGGCATTGACGCTGACCTCTGATTTGTGTCTTGCCCCATGGTATCTGGGTGATGTATCATGGACCCACAGTAATAAAGTCTACCACATAAACTATTCCCACGTGCATAAAGCATATCCCCAGGTATTCCGTCACTACATTCCTCAGTCACCACCTACAAATCTACTTGTCTACATCAGGATCCCAATTATCCCAGGGCAATGAGAAGACTGAGGCTCAAGGAGATTTCCTGACTTGCTCAAAGAGTGGGCTGCTGGCCAAGCCAAGAGCAGGACGCAGGACCCATGGCTCCCAGTCCAGAGCGCTTTCTGGTGCCCTGGGGCTGTCAGTCACGGGCATCCAGTGAGCCTTGTTAATGGCAATTTCCTGCTGCTCTGAATGCTTACCGCATGGCTGTCCCAGTGTTCTTGAGAAATACGTACCCTAAAAATGTCACGATCTTGTATTTGGTCAGCTCTTCACACAGCACCTTCACCCCACTGTCAGTGATCTGGTTTACACTGAGCCTGGGGAAAAAAAAATATATCAAGAAAAGTTAAATATCATTGGAGTTACCTGGTGGCCTAGTGGTTAAGGATCTGGCACTGTCCCTGCTGTGGTTCAGGTCAGGTCACTGCTGTGGTGCAGGTTCAACTCCTGGCCCCAGAACTTCTGCAGGCCATGGACATGGCCAAAAAAAAAAAGAAAAAAAAAAACCAAACAAACAAAAAAAACAACAAAAAAAAAACGGAAAGCAAGAAAGAAAGAAAAGAAAAGAAAGCCTATTATCAAAGCAATTGCTCTGATCACATGAGAGCCTCAATTTCACAAGGATCCAGAAGCCTCTAAGTCCTGGAGTTTTCTCACTTATAAATGCTGCCCCACGCTCAGAGAGAATGGCCATAGCACCCAGCCAAATGGCCCCTAAAGAGCCTGGTCTCTGTGGGACCAACAGACCCGCCCAAATCAGCCCATCAGCAAGGCTACAGCACAGATGCAACAAGGGACACGTGAAGGACACGTTTGGAGAGTCACCTCTGAGAGCCTGCGTTTGCCAGGGGCCTACTAGTTAACGTGGCTCTCATCGCACAGGAGGGGACCGTGGGATTTGGAAATGTGTGGCCGCTGCCTTTAGTAGTAATATGGCTGGGGGAGGGAGTGCTCCACCATCTCGAGAGTGGGGCCAGAGATGCTGGGGGTCCTGCAACAGGCAGGGCTGTCCCCACAAGAAGTGCCCCACCCCAAATGCCAAGAGCCTCTGTTTCTGGAAACACACATGCTAAACCCGACCTGCCATCTGAAAAGGAGGGTCAAGGGAGACCAGCCCCCGTGGTGTGGTTCTGCCCAGCGTGGGAAGCTCGATGGCAAGGGAGAAAGAGTCGGAAGAGGCAGCTGTTGGCAGCTGCACTCCCACACTCCTCTCTAACGCACGTGCTGGGTCAGCAGGTCAGGCTTTGAAAGGGAAACGAGGGCTTCAGAATGACAGATGTGTCTGGGACAAGGGCCAGCCGTATACCGGAGCTGCTCCTCGAAGTCTCTGTTCTAGCAGGATATTTTGATTTGGCTAAAATGCAAAAGAATTTTTTTTTAAACTACCAAATAATCTCTGTAACGAACTGCTCTGATCTTTTCAATTCTCCACCCCATCCTTTAGGTGAGGCTGAGAGACAGAATAAGGCTGGGCGACGGGATGAACGTGAGGGTCAGGTTCAGGGAGATCAGCATTTTTTTTTTCCTGTAAAAGGTCAGATAATAAATATTTTAGTCCCTGCAGGCCATTTGGTCTCTAATGCAACCACTTAACTCTGCAGAGTGAAACAGCCAATATGTAAATAAATGTGTATGACAGGTGTTACAATAAAACCTTATAAATACAAGCCATGGGCCAAACTGGGCCACAAGCTGACCTCTGTAATAAGTAAAAGGCTGAATAGATAAAAGCTTGTTTTTTAGGCCACGTCAGAATGATCAGGTCACGAGTTCCTGTTGTGGCTAGCGGGAATGAACCCAACTAGTACCCATGAGGACACGGGTTCAATCCCTGGCCTCAGTCAGTGGGGTAAGGATCTGGCGTTGCAGGGAGCTGTGGCACATGTCACAGATGCTGCTTGGATTCTGCGTTGCTATGGCTGCAGTGTAGGCTGGCAGTTGCAGCTCGGATTCGACCCCTAGACTAGAAACTTCTATAGGACATAGGTGCAGCCCTAAAAAAAAATCAAAAGGATCGGGTCAGACAGTCTGGACCCTTCCCCTCATGGTACCCACCATGGTACTACGTCATAGTGTGTACATACACTGGATGAATATCCCAGGGCGGCAGAGCCTGCTAGTCACTGCCAATATCAACGCTTACTTAGAGAATCCCTCACTTTTTAGCTGGGCACATGTCAATGAGTTCTGCCCATGAAATTTAAACAGAAGTCTCATTAGCAACAGCTGAGAAATCTTAAAAGAATGGGGTATGTCCTTTGTCCGTCCTTCATCCTAGTGGCTAGAATGTCAGCCCGAATGGCTGGAGTTTGAGCAGCCATTCTGGGCCAAGAGCTGGAAATCAGGCAGTGAGGACAGCAGGGGAGGAAGGCAGAAGAAAGCCTGGGCTCCTGATGGTCTATGGAGACATTGCAAACTGCCCTCCTCTAGACTTTTGTATGAGAGACAAATAAGCTTGTAATTTAACTAAGTCACCGGTATTTTAAGTTTTTTCCAACTCTCAGCCAAAACCAATCCTCGGTGATGCCCTAGGGAGCTCAAAATGCTTCCCTAGGGTTGCCCATTTCCTCCTGCTTTCTCTTTTTCCTGGTGTGGAGACAAACTTGGGGACCACCATACTGGTGCAGTTTCCATACCGGTACAGAGTTTCTGATGAAATGGGCAAAGGGTGAGGCTGCTGAAGGCTGCAAACAGAGTCACTGGCTGAGAGCGCAGAGACTAGATTATAAGCTTGCCGATTCCCAGGCCAGGGCAGGCTTGGGCTCACTACATCCCACCCAGCGCCACACAATGTACACTCTGGCACTGGCGTAGCAGTACCTGGAATCGGTTCCAAATCCCGCTGCTCTTCAGAAAGGCACAAGCCAAGTAGTGGAGAATTGAAACCTCTGTAGTGTATTTTATACAGAAAATGCTAACAAAAGGAAGAAGACTGACTTTTCTTTCCGCTAAACCATCAAACAGGAAGCAAATCAAGAGTCAGCTTTCTCTACTGAGATCCCCAGCAACTCAGGGCTGCCAGCTTTGACTGTGGAAAATAATTAATGCTAATAAGCACCAAGTCTGCTTTTTCAGCAATCATGAAAGCTTCCACGTGCCAGAAACTTTTCACCAGCTATCTCTGAGCCTCGCGTGAGTCTCAAAAGATTGGCTCATTATGCTCCTGGCTCCACCATGAACCAGCCATATGATCTTGAGCAACTTACTACTCTGTGCCTCCACTTCTCATTTGCTAAAATGGATATAATAACAATACCTACCTTACTGGGTTGTAAAGAGCATCAAACCAGGAAACACCCTTTCTCAATAAATGCTGCGATTTCTCTAATTGCTAGGCCACGGGAATCTTCTTTGTCCAGAGGACACCGAGGTTCAAAAAGGTTAAACAACTTGTTCAAGGATCAAGTTGAACTAGCTGGGGCCGATCCAGGTCCGTCTGACTCTGAAGCCTTGCTCCTTGCCCTCGGCCACCCTGAGAGAAGGTCTGGATATTCCAAGACCCACGGTCACGAAGCCCAGGATAATGCAGGAGACCCTGACCCATGATGCCAGTCCTGGTGTCCCCCAAGCCCCGCCCCTGCCCCAGGATCCCTGAGCGTGGCAGCCTCACCTGATGACCGTGAGGCGTCTGAAGCAGGGCTGCAGTTCCCGCACGCCGTAGTCGTTGAGATTGTTGTTGTCCAGGTCGAGGGCCAGCTGCTTGCGGAAGTGGTGCAGGACGAAGGCGAGGGCGCTGCAGTCGGCCGAGCAGGCGTTGCAGAAGGTCAGCTTGAGGTAGTTGGCGCAGATGCCCCTGGCAGCCAGCTGCCCCACCTTCTCGCTCTGCGTCTCATAGATGCAGCGCAGCATCCAGATGAAGGTGGGCATGGCCTGCACCTGGCTGAAGCCCCCACACTGAACTCGGGGCAGGCTCTTCAGGTGGGAGCGCAGGCTGGAGAACAGGTGAGCCCACAGGGCCTTGCGCTTTCTGCGCAGGGCGGCCGCGGGCACCAGGTGCCGCAGGAGTTTCTGCTTGCCTTTGGACAGCAGCCCGCACAGGAAGAGGTTGGTAAAATGGAAGTGATCCTTGTTCTTGAAGGGGTCCTCCCCCACCAGCCCACGCCCCCCCAAGCACTGGCCCGGGAGGAAGAGAGGGAAGCAGGAAGCGGCTTCTGCCTCCCCAGAAGGCGCCCACTCCTGGAAGAACCTCAGCAGCTCCTGAGTGCCCACACTGCCATCCACCACGAGAAAGAGGGCAGCAAAGAAGGCCTGAAGGGTGAGATGGAAAAACTCGTAGGACTGCCGGTCCCCTCCAAGGCCCAGCTCTGGCACTGCCCGCAGGAAGCCCAGCTGCAGGTCCCCCTCCTGCATCTCCGATGCCTGCACCTCCTCCTGGCTGAAAAGGAAGAGGCTCTTCTCCATGCCCCAGTGGGCCACCTGCCCCAGCGAACGCAGGGTGCCCCGGCCGGCGCGGAAGGTCTCCGTCTGGCTCCGCGTGTTCCGCTGCACCAGGCTGGTGGGCTGCATCCGGTTCAGGTGGACCTCGGTCACCAGCAGGAAGACATCGGTCAGTGTCACCGTGCGGTCGGGCAGCTGCAGGGAGCTGTCCAAGGTGTCGTGGAAGTGCTGGAAACACCGGAAGATGATCCAGCAGAAGAGGGGCACGGCACACAGGCTGCAGAGGTTGGGGTTGGCTTCCAGCTGGTCCAGCAGGCGCTGGCGCAGGGCGCGCTCGGGGAACATCCTCCCGGTGTAGGCGCGCAGGTGGCTGGGGGAGAAGCCCCGCAGGAGCACCTTCTTCCAGAGGAGATGGCGCGGGATCTCGAGGCCCGTGCGGGCCGTGAGCAGCTTGCGTGCCCCCTTGAGCAGCTTCCCGCTGAGCAGGTTGGCCAGCAGGACCAGGGGGTGGGCCGGCTCCCAGGGGGAGGAGGTGTCGGGCTCGCCACTCAGGTCGAAGTCCGAGTGGAGCTCATCCAGGCCGTCGAAGGTGAAGAGGGCCGCGTGAGGGAAGCGCAGCAGGAAGGTGAACACCTCCTCGGGGTCCTGCTCCGGGAAGCAGTAGTGCTTGAAGAGCAGGTCCTGCAGACACAGCGTGGTGCTCTCCTTGAAGCAGCTGAACATGCGGCAGCGGAAGTGGAAGAAGAACTTGAGCCCAGGATCCAGCTGGCCAGCGGCCCAGAGGCTCTGCAGCCGCTGCAGCAACATGGACTTGCCCACCCCCGCGTCACCGAAGACGAAGATGGTCTCGCCCTCCTTGTTGAGGACGCCCATGGAAGGGTCCAGAAGGCAGGCCAGGCTGCCTACACTGCCCAGGCTCTCGTTGCCAAAGTCCACCAGCTCCATGATGGTGTCTGTATACATCTCCTCCAGCAGTAGCTCCTCCTTCTGGGCATAGCACAGGATGAACTTGGAGTCCCGGCTGAGTTGGTGTCGCAGCTTCTGGGTGTATCTGCTCACTGCAGGGAGAGTGGGGCCAGGTGAGAGGTGGAGGCAGATTGGGAGAGAAACACATGGTGGGGGAGCGGGAGAATGGCACTGATCAGGGGGTTCTCGTGTGGAGAAGCAACAACACAAAGCCACAGCCTGGACCCTGAGGCCAACTACAAGGATTCCTCACATGCAAAGAGCCAGCACTCCAGAATCTGTGGGTCCTCAGGCCCGAAGCCCTCTGCCTGACCTCAGATTTAGCCAGTCAACAGGGATACAGTTCAACTGGGATTGGTGTCTGAGAGAGGCTCCCTTATTCCTCTGTGCAAGTTGTCATTGAACTCCAGCTAAAAACCGAAGCCCCTCAAATTTGACAGCCTGCCACCCCAGTCCAAGCCCAGAGACCTGCTCAAACAGCTCAAGCAAGTCTGCATTGAAAAGGAAGAAGTTGGAGTTCCTGCTGTGGCACAGTGGGATTGGCGACGTCTCTGAAGCACCAGGACCCAGGTTCAATCCCCCATCCAGCACAATGAGTTAAAAGGATGGATCCTGCATAGCTTTGGTGTAGGTCACATTGTGGCTTGGATCTGATCCCTGGCCTGGGAACTGTAAGCTGGGGGCAGCCAAAAAAAGAAGAGGAATAAATTACCTTAATCTCTCTTGTGATTATACTTGCTCTTAAAACAACAGGCAGGCTCACAAAATCCCATGCCCAAACTTTTGGGGATAAGATACACTTGGCATTGATATGGATTACAAAGAGGCTATGCCTTATGATCACTGAGTAAATAAACTAAGGTGAAAACCAGGCTTCTTATACTACACAAAGCACAGCAGCCCTGGTCCCCAAGAAGAAGCCTGGGGATCACCGACAACGCTTAGCTTGTGTCCCAGGGGAGCCCCGCCCTGCCCACAGGGGAGTACCTGGTTAACACGCTGACATGGGTGCCATGCTCTCAGCAAGCCTGAGCTACAAAGTAAACTTACTCCAGACAAAAAAGGGTGTTCCATCAATTCCTTTAAAATAGTTTTTGGATCTGGAATCAAAATGGTGGAGAGGTAGGACATGGAGCTCACAAATGCATTGCTCCCCCCTGCCCCCAAAAAAACCTACATGTAGAACGACTTGCACAGAACATCTACTGAATGCTGGCAGAAGACTTCCAAAGGGGCAAGAAACCCTCTGCATAACTGGATAGAACAAAAGGAAGAAAAAAAGAGAGAGAAAAGAAAAAAAAGGAAGCAGGCTGGGAGCAGCCCACCTGAGAGGGAGCTACAAAAGAGGAAAGGACTCTGCACGTCGGCAAACACCTTACTGACGTGGAGATCAGCTGGGATGGAGGGGAAAACACAACCTTGGAAAAAGTGCAGCAGCCTGTCTGAGGAGAGCAAAGCAGAAAGAGAGCCACACAGGTGACTGGTACCTCCACCTGGCACACCACAGCCTGAGATACTTAGGTGGGGGCTCAGTGCTAAGGCTCAGGCTTGAAGTCAGTTCTGGGGAGAGGACTAGGGTTGGCTGTATGGGAACAGCCAAGGGAGTAGAGGAGGAGGCCTGGGCCCACCAGAGAAGCAAGGCAGTATCGCTGGTGAGTGAGAGAGGAAGGGAGTCAGGATCGCCATAAGAACTTCTTTCTCTGGGTACACATGGGCTCTCAGGTGGCAAGGTGCCTCTTACATGAGCTACAAGGGCAAGTGTAAACCTCCACACAGTCATCTTAGACATCACAGGTGGATGCGTCACAGGTGAGGGTCCTGTGACCAAGCACCACCTGCCGCCCAAGTCACCCCAGGGGTTGCCACCTTGGAAAGCGCTGCAACCAAGCACCACCCATTGCCCCCACCTCCCTGGAATGCACATGCCCTGCCATTACCACTGTTGAGGGCCCAGGGCACCACCCCCCACCTCACTGCCACTGCCAAGGGCCTGGCGACCAGGTACTGCCTACAGGTTCTTCCCATTGCCCCCACTCCCCTGGAAGTATGTGCAGACCAACCACCTGAACACCCCCTATTAAGGGGATAATAGTCTGCACACACTAAGGAAAGAGGCAGCAAGAATCCAAACCAAAAGCAGCCCTCACGGGGGTGGAGGGATCCCACCGGTAAACACAAGCTACCCTGGGATGCTTCTGCATATAAATAGCTCTCCAAGACTACAATAGAAAATTGCTTTCCTTAAACTCACAGAGTAAGAAGAACGAACAAAATGAAGAAGCACAGGAACCATTCCCAGTTAAAAGAACAGAAGAATTCCCCCAAAGGAACAAACAATGAAACAGTTCTTCTGTCTAACAGACACTGAGTTCAAAAGGAGGTAATGAAAATGCTGAAGGAATTAAGAACAGCTATCAACATTAATGCAGGATACTTTTAAAAAGAATTAGAAATTATAAGGAGGAGTCAAGAAAAACTAGAAAGTTCATTTGCCAAGACAAAAGCTGGGCTAAAGGCAGTGAACACCAGAATTAATGCAGAGGAATGAATAAGTGACTTGGAAGATAGAATAATGGAAATCACCCAATCAAGACAGCAGACAGAAAACCAAATTAAAAAAATGAAAGCAACATAAGAGATCTATGGGATAATATAAAGCATGCCAGTCCATGCATAATTGGGATCTCAGAAGGAGAAAAAAGAGAAAAGGGGATTGAAAATGTATTTGAAGAAATTAGGGCTGAAAATTTCAAATCTAAAGAAGAAAACAGATATCCAGATGCAGGAAGCACAGAGATGCCCCAACAAAATGAACCAAAAGAGACCTACACCAAGACTTATTGTAATAAAAATGGCAAAAGTTCAAGATTAAGAGAGGATTCTAAAGACAGTAAGAGAAAAACAAAGAGTTAATTACAAGGGAACCTCCATGAAGCTATCAGCGGATTTCTCTACAGAAATGATATAGGCCAGAAGGGAGTGGCAAGACATATCCAAAGTTCTAAAAGGGAAAAATTTGCAACCTAGAATACTCTACCCAGCATTATTTAAAGTAGAAGGAAAATAAAGAATTTCTAAGATAAGCAAAAACTAAAAGAATGCAGCAATACTAAACCTATCCTAAAATATTGAAAGGTCTCCACTAAATAGGAAAGAGGGAGGAAGATATAGGATGGAGGAATCACAATTGGAAAATAATTGCTTAAGCTGTTATATAGATCAAAAAGCAAGAAAAAAACCCATTTGTGAAAGTGATGATAAACACATGGAACAGCAAAAGGATCAACATGAAGATGTAAAAAAGGACACTGAAATCATGAAATGTGGGGAAGGAGAGTAAGAAAATACTGACTCTTTTTTTTTTTAATGTTTTTCGAGGCTATATGACTTCTTTTTGGAATGTTTTTCGAGGCTATATGACTATTAGTCTAAACCAAGCCGATATAGGAAGGGGTTAACATACTTGAAAAATAGGGCAACCACAAGTCAAAAACAAACAGATTTGCAGAAACCAAAAGAAGACGAATAAGCACAAAATAAAAGGATATCATCAAACAACAAAAAGAAAGGAAAAAAGAAGAAAGAGTCAACTGGAAAGCAAGACTTAAAATGTTAATAAATACATATCTATCAATAATTACCTTAAAGGTCAATGGATTGAATGCTCCAACCAAAATACATAGAAGTGTCAGACTGGATTAAAAAAAAAAAAAAAGCCTACAATATGCTGCCTACAAGAGAACCACCTTAGGGCCAAGGACACACATAGATTGAAAGTGAGGGGATGGAAAAAGATCTCATGCAAACAAATGACAAAAAAGTGGGAATCACAATACTCATATTAGACAAAATAGACTTTAAAACAACAGACACAAAGATAAAGAAGGAAACTAATGATCAGTTCGGCAAGAAGATATTACACTCATCAACATATATTCACCAAATATAGGAGAACCCAAATGCATTAAAAAACACAGACATAAAAGGAGAAATTGATAGAAATACAATAATCGTAGGAGACTTTTAACACCCCATTCACATCAATGGAGAGATCTTCTAGGCAGAAAATCAATAAGGCAACAGAGATGCTAAATCATCCAATAGAATAGTTAGACTGAACTGATACTTTCAGGACATAACATCCAAAAACCCCAGAATATACATTCAAGTGCATATGGAACATTCTCTCGGTTAAGCCACATACTAGGGCACAAAATTAACCTCAACAAATTTAAGAGTATAGAAATTGTTTCAAGCATCTTCCCTGACCACAATGGCATGAAACTATAAACCAACCATAGGAAAAGGAATGAGAAAATATTGACTACATGGAGATAAAACAACATGCTACTAAAAACCAATGGATCAATGAGGAAATCAAATAGGAAATTAAAAAATACCTTAAGACAAATGATAATGAAAACATAACCATACAAAATTTATGGGATCTATGGGATGCCTCAAAAGCAGTTTTTAGAAGGATGTTCATAGCAATACAGGCCTTCCTCTCAAAACAAGAAAAATTTCAAATAATCAGTATAAACATACCACCAAAAAGAATGAGAAAAAGAACAAACAAAACAAAGTCACCAGAAGGAAAGAAATCATAAAGGGAGGGAAATCAATAAACTAGTGATAAAAAGCAATAGAAAAAAAAATCAATAAAACCAAGAGCTGGTTTCTCTGAAAGTAAACAAAACTAACAAACATCTGGCCAGGCTCATCAAGAAGAAAAGAGAGAAAACCCAAATAAACAAAATAAGAAATAAAAAAGGAGAACTCTCAATGGATACTGTAGAAATACAAAAAAACCTAAGAGAATACTATGAACAGTTATATGCCAACAAATTTGACAACCTAGAAGAAATGGACAACTTTCTAGAGATACACAGCCCACCAAAACTGAGTCAAGAAGAAATGGATAATTTGAACAGACCAATCAGTAGAAGTGAAATAGTATACATAATTAACAATAACAAAAAAAAAACCATACAAATGAAAGTCCAGGACCAAATGGCTTCACAGGTGAATTCTACCAAACATACAAAGAATAACTTATACCAGTTCCTCTCAAACTCTTCCAAAAGATTGAAGAGGAGGGAACATTCCCAAAGACATTCTATGAAGCCACCATCACCCTAACACTACGACCAAAGATACCACCAAAAAAGAAAATTACAGGCCAATACCTTTGAAAATTAAAGATGCAAAAATTCTCAACAAAATTTTAGCAAACTAACTAAATCAATCCAATGACACATGAAAAAGATCATACCCATTACCAAGTAGGGTATGATTCATCCCAAGTTCACAAGGATGGTTCCACACATGCAAATCAATTAATATAATATTCCACATTAACAAAAGAAAACTAAAAAACCACAAGATCATCTCAGTAGATGCAGAAAAAGCATTTGACAAAATTCAACATCCATTCATGATAAAAACTCTTACCAAAGTGGTTAGATAGAGAACATATCTCCACAAAATAAAAGCCATTTAGGACAAACCCATAGCCAATACAAGACTCAATGGAGAAAAGCTGAAAGCCTTCCTGCTAAAATTTGGAACAAGACAATATGCCCACTCTTTCCACTTTCATTCAACATACTATCGGAAGTCCTCATCACAGCAATATGACAAATAAATGAAATAAAAGGTATCCAAATTGGAAGCGAAGAGGTAAACTTGTCACTGTATCCAGATGACATGATAGTATATATAGAAAACCCTAAGGACTTGACACAAAAACTGCTCAAACTGATCAACGAATTCAGCAAAGTAGCAGATACAAGATTAACATTCAGAGGTTGATTGCATTTCTATATACTAACAATGAAATACTAAAAAGGAATATTAAAAAAAATCCTTTTAAAAATCGCACCAGGAGATTGGATTAAAATGGCAGAACAGAAGGACTGGAGCTCAACTTCTCTCATAAAAAACAACAAAATTACAACCAAATGCCGGGCAACTTTCAACCAAATGGAATGGAAACTTTCAAAAATATATTCTATTCCAGAAGACAAGGAGGAGACCACATCAGGAGATGGGGGGGGGGATTACGTGACATAGCAACCCCATAACCCCCGAGGGGGAGAAGCCTCCCGCACACACACACACACACACACACTAGAAAGTTACTGCATCACAGAGACTCACCTACAGGACTGAGAGTTCTGAGCCCCACGTCAAATCCCCATGCCTGGGGATCTGGCACAGGGAGAAAGAGACCCCAGAGCATCTGGCATTGAAGGCCAGTGGGGCTTGTGTGCAGGAGCTCCACGGAATTGGGGGAAAAGGAGACCCCATTCTTGAAAGGCACACACAGACTTTCATGTGCACTGGGCCCCAGGGCAAAGAAAAGTCTCCATAGGAATCTGGGTAAAACCTGACTGCAATCCTTGGAGGGTCTCTTGGGAAAACAGCGGTGATTGTGGCTTGTTGTGCGGGAAAGGCAGGAGGCAAAGCTCTCTGGAACATTCATCAGCCTGCATTTCTCTGGAGGTGGCTATTTTGGGAAATCTGGCCCCTCCCATCAACGCTGAGAAGCCCCAGACCAAACAATAATCCAGGTGGGATCACAGCCCAATCCATCAGTAAACAGGCTGCCTAAGGATCCCTCAGTCATACAGCCACCTCTAATCTCACCCAGAGACAAAGCCCAATCCACCAGAGGGATAGAAATTAGCCACCCCCCCTGCCAGTGGGCAGACACCAGTCCCTTGCAACAGGAAGCCTACAGCAAGGCCTCTCCCCCATACCAACTTCAGCCACAGGGGAGGCAAACACCAGAAGTAAGAGAGGCTACAACTTTATTGTCTACAAAAAGGACACCACACCAAAAACCTATAAAAATGAAAAGACAGAAAACTAAGATAAGGGAGAAAGAAAAAAGCCCAGAAAAATAGCTCAGTGATGAGGAGATCATCAGCCTCCCAGAAACAGACTTTAGACTGTTGATGCTGAAGATGATGCAAGGCATTGGAAATAAACTGGAGGCAAAGATTGATAATTTACAGGAAACATTGAGCAAAGAAATACAAGATGTAAAAATTAAGCAAGAAGAGATGCAAAATACAATAACTGAAATAAAAAATTCATTAGAAGCAGCCAACAGTAGAATACAGGAGGCAGAAGGACGAATCAGTGAGGTGGAGGACACATTAGTGGAAATCACTAATGCAGAAGAGAAAAGAGATAAAAGATTGAAAGGAAATGACCAGAGTCTCAGAGAACTCTGGGATAACATTAAATGCACGAACATCTGTATTATAGGGGTGTCAGAGGGAGAAAAAGAGAAGGGGACAGAAAAAATATTTGAAGACATAATAGCCAAAAACTTCCCTAACATGGGAAAGGAACCGCTCAGTCAAATCCAGGAAGCGCAATGAGTACCATATAAAGTAAACCCAAGGAGGAACACCCCAAGACACATATCAAAATGACCAAAATTAAAGACAAAGAGAAAATATTGAAAGCAGTTAGGGAAAAGAAACAAATGACATACAAGGGAACCCCGATAAGTTATCGGCAGATTTTTCAGCTGAAACTGCAGGCCAGAAGGGAGTGGCATGATATAACTTAACGTGATGAAAAGAAAAATCTTCCAACCAAGATTACTTTGCCCAGCAAGGCTCACATTCAGATTTGAAGGAGAGATCAAAGCCTTTGCAGATATGCAAAAGCTAAGAGATTTCTGCAACACTAAACCAGCCTTACAACAAATACTAAAGGAACTTCTCTAGGCAAAAAAGAAAAGACCACAACCAGAAACAAAAGCACCACAAATGACAAGGCTCACCAGTAAAGGCATATATACAGTAAAGATGCTAAATCATTCATGCACAATTGTGCTACCAAAATCAGAAATCATGAGAAGACAGCACAAATGCAGGACACTGGAGACACATGTGCAATTAAGAAACCAACAACTTAAAACAATCTCGTTTATATATAGACTCCTATATCAAAACTTCAGGGTAACTGAAAACCAAAAGTCTACAATTGATACACAAATAAGAAAAATCAACTCAAATACAACATTAAAAGACAGTCATCTTGTGAGAGGAGACAACAAGAGAATAAGAAAAAAGAGCAACAAAAACCCCAAACAGTTAATACAATGGCAATACGAACATACATATCAATAATTACCTTAAATATTAATGGACTGAATGCCCCAACCAAAAGACAGAGACTAGCTGAACGGATACAAAAACAAGACCCATATATATGCTGTCTTCAAGAGACACTTCTAGAGACACATACAAATTGAAAGCGAGAGGATGAAAGAAAATATTCCATGCAAACGGGCATCAAAAGAAAGCCAGAGTAGCAATACTCGTATCAGACAAAATAGAGTTTAAAATGAAGAACATTTTAAGAGACAAGGAAGGGCACTACATAATGATCAAAGGATCAATCCAAGAAGATAGAACCATTTTAAATATCTATGAACCCAACATAGGATCACCACTATATATAAGGCAACTGCTAACAACCTTAAAAGGAGAAATTAACAATAACACCATCATAGTGGGAGACTTTAACACCCCACTTACAGCAATGGACAGGTCATCCAGGCAGAAAATCAATAAGGAAACACAGGCCCTGAATGAAGCATTAGATCAGATGGACTTAATAGATATTTATAGGACATTCCATCCAAAAGCAACAGAATACACATTCTTCTCAAGTGCGCATGGAACATTCTCTAAGATTG
>PVHT020000105.1:13680099-13874724 GCA_004024745.2 Catagonus wagneri | reverse complement strand
TGGAAACTAAAAAAGGACACAATGAACTTCTTTGCAGAACAGATACTGACTCACAGACTTTGGAAAACCTATGGTTTCCAAATGAGACAAGCTGGGGGGTGGGGAGATGCACTAAGGATTTAGGATGGAAATACTATAAAAATTGAGTTGTGATGATTTTTGTACACCTATAATTGTAATAAAATGCATTAAGTAATGGGAATAAACAAACAAATAAATAGAAATACTGAAGGGGCCCCTATTAAAAAAAAAAGTAAAAAGTAAGAAACAGAATGGAGGAAACCACAAATGGAAAGCAATCATTCAAATAAGCCAGCATACATATCTAAACATGAAGATGTTAAAAAAAATTTTTTTAAGACAACAAAATCATACATTATGGGGAGGGAAAATAAAATATAGACTTCTTTTAACTTTTTTAAAAACATTTTTTAATGATATGTTTGAGTCTATATGGCTATCAGGCTACAGCAATCAGATATAAGAAGCGGTTAACATACTTAAAAAACAGGGCAACCACAAATCAAAACAGAACATCACGTCCACAAATACTGAAAAGCAAAGCACTCAAGCATAAAATAAATGGAAACCAACCAACCAAAAAAAGAAAAGCAGAAAAGAGGAAAAGAGAAATATAGAATCAACTGGAAAACAAAGTCTAAAATGGCAATAAATACATATCTATCAATAATCACCTTAAATGTCAATGGTCTGAATGCTCCAATCAAAAGACACAGAGTGGCAGACTGGATAAAAAAGCAAAAACCTACAATCTGCTGCCTACAAGAGATTCACCTTAGGGCAAAGGACACATATAGATTGAAAGTGAGGGGATGGGGGAGTTCCCGTCGTGGCGCAGTGGTTAACGAATCCGACTAGGAACCATGAGGTTGCGGGTTCGATCCCTGCCCTTGCTCAGTGGGTTAACGATCTGGCGTTGCCGTGAGCTGTGGTGTAGGTTGCAGACGCGGCTCGGATCCTGCGTTGCTGTGGCTTCGGCGAAGGCCGGTGGCCACAGCTCCGATTAGACCCCTAGCCTGGGAACCTCCACATGTCGCAGGTGTGGCCATAAACCCGCGGCCATAAAATGACAAAAGGCGAAAAAAAAAAAAAAAGTGAGGGGATGGGAAAAGATATTTCATGCCAAAGGACAAGAAAGGAAAGGAGGAGTGGCAATACTCATATCAGAACATATAGACTTTAAGATGAAGGCCATAAAGAAAGACAAAGAAGGACACTATTTAATGGTTAAAGGATCCATTCAAGAAAAAAATATTACAATCATCAATATATATGCCCCTAATATAGGAGCACCCAAGTACCTACAAGTACTATCAGACATAAAAGGAGAAATAGATGGGAATACAATAATAGTAGGAGGCTTAAACACTCCATTTACATGAATAGACAGATCCTCCAGGCAGAAAATCAGTAAGGTAACAGAGATCCTAAATGTTACAATAGAAAAGTTGGACCTAATTGACATTTTCAGGACATTACACCCAAGACAATCAGAATATACATTCTTTTCAAGAGCACATGGGACATTCTGAAGGATAGATCACATACTGGGTCACAAAGCTAACCTGAATAAATAAATCTAAGAGTATAGAAATTATTTCAAGTATCTTCTCTGACCACAAAGGCATGAAACTAGGAGTCAACCACAGGAAAAGAAATGAGAAAAAAACACACAATTCAAGCAATACAGGCCTTCCTCAAAAAAGAAGAAAAATCTCAAATTGACAACTTAACCCAGGCACCTAAATGAATTAGAGAAAGAAGAACAAACAAAACCTAAAGTCAGCAGAAGGAAGGAAATGATAAAGATCAGAGAGGAAATCAATAAAACAGAGATTCAAAAAACAACAGAAAAAAAAAAATCAATACAACCAAGAGCTGTTTCTTTGAAAAGGTAAACAAAATTGACAAATCTGGCTAGACTCACCAAGAAGAGGAGAGAAAAACCCAAATAAAATTAGAAATGAAAAAGAAGTCACAGCGGATAGTACAGAAATACAAAAAAACCATGAGAGAATACTATGAACAATTATACACAAACAAATTTGACAACCTAGATGAAATTGACAAATTTTTAGAGACTCACACCCTGACAAAACTAAATCAAGAAGAAACAGATCAACTGGACAGACCAATCAATAGAAATGAAATTGAGTATTTCATAAAAACACTCCCTACAAATAGAAGTCCAGGACCGGATGGCTTCACAGGTGAATTCTACCAAATATACAAAGAGGAACTCATACCCATCCTCAAAGTTTTCCACAAGGTTGAAGAAGGAGGAACACTCCCAAAGACATTCTATGATGTCACCATCACCTTAATTCCAAAACCAAAGATACCATGAAAAAAGAAAATTATAGACCAATATCTTTGATGAATATAGATGTAAACATTCTCAACAAAATTTTAGCTAACCAAATCCAACAACATATAAAAAAGATCATACACCACGACCAGGAGGGATTCATCCCAGTTGCACAAGGATGGTTCAACATATGGAAATCAATCAATGTCATACACATTAACAAAAAGAAAGTCAAAAACCACATGATCATCTCAATAGATGCAGAAAAAGCATTTGACAAGGTCTAACATCCATTCATGATCAAAACTCTTACCAAAGTGGATACAGAGGGAACATATCTTAACATCGTAAAAGCCATTTACAGCAAACCCACAGTAAATATAAAGCTGAAAGTCTTCCCACTAAAATCTGGAACAAGACAAGGATGCCCACTCTCACCACTGTTCAATCAGACAAAAGAAATAAAAAGCATCCACATAGGAAGAGAAGAGGTAAAACTGTCACTGCATGCAGTATATATAGAAAATCCCAAGGACTCAACCCCAAAATTACTTCAACTGATCAGCAAATTCAGCAAAGCAGCAAGATATAAGGTTAACCTTCAGCAATCAATTTCATTTCTGTATACTAGCAATGAATATCAGAAAAAGAATACCAAAATACTTTATCTTTTAAAATTGTGCCCCAAAAAATCATTTACCTGTGAATAAACCTGACCAAGGAAGTGAAAAACTTATATACCGAGAACTATAAAACATTAATCAAGGAAATCAAAGAAGATACAAAGAAATGGAAAGATATTCCATGCTCATGGGCCAGAAAAATTAATATTGTAAAAATGGCCTTACTACCCAAAGCAATCTACAGATGCAATGCAACCCCTATCAAATTACCCATGACATTCTTCACAGAACTAGAACAAACAATCCAAAATTTATATGGAACCACAAAAGATCCAGAATCACCAAAGCAATTCTGAGGAACAAAAACCGAGCAGTAGGCATAATTCTCCCAGTCTTCAGGCAATATTACAGAGCTACAGTAATCAAGACAGTGTGGTGCTGATACCAAAACAGACATACAGACCAATGGAACAGAATAGAGAACCCAGAAATAAACCCAGACACCTATGGCCAATTAATCTTTGACAAAGGAGGCAGGAACATAAAATGGGAAAAAGACAGTCTTTTCAGTAAGTATTGCTGGGAAACCTGGACAGCTGCATGCAAATCAATGAAACTAGAACACACTCTCACACCATGCACAAAAATAAACTCTAAATGGCTTAAAGACTTAAATACAAGACACCATTAAACTCCTGGAAGAGAACACTGGCAAAACGTTCTCCAACATCAACCTTATAAATGTTTTCTCAGGTCAGTCTCCCAAAGCAACAGAAATAAAAGCAGAGATAAAACAACGGGACCTAATCAAGCTGACAAGCTTTTTGCACAGCAAAGGAAACTGAAAAGAAAACTAAAAGACAACTTACAGAATGGGAGAAAATAGTGTCAAATGATGCAATGGACAAGGGCTTAATCTCTAAAATATACAAACTTATACAACTCAACAGTAAAAAAGCCAACAACCCCATTGAAAAATGGGCAAAAGACCTGAATAGACATTTTACCAAGGAAGATACACAGACAGCCAACAAGCACATGAAACAATGCTCAACATCACTGATTATTAGAGAAATGCAAATCAAAACTACCATGAGATACCATCTCACACCAGTCAGAAAAGCCATCATTAATAAGTCCACCAACAACAAATGCTGGAGGGAGTGTGGAGAAAGGGAACCCTCCTGCACTGTTGGTGGGAATGTAAGCTGGTACAACCACTGCAGAAAACAGTATAGAGGTACCTTAGAAAACTATACAAAGAACTACCACATGGCCCAGCAATCCCACTCTTGGGCATATATCCAGACAAAACTTTCCTTGAAAATGACACTTGCACATGCATGTTCACTGCAGCACTATTCACAATAGCCAAGACATGGAAACAACCCAAATGTCCATCAACAGATGATTGGATTAGGAAGATGTGGTATATATACACAATGGAATATGACTTAGCCATAAAAAAGAATAAAATAATGCCATTTGCAGCAACATGGATGGAATTAGAGACCCTCATATTGAGTGAAGTCAGAAAGAGAAAGACAAATACCATATGATATCACATACCTGGAATCTAATATACTGCACAAATGATCCCTTCTACAGAAAAGAAAATCATGGACTTGGAGAACAGACTTGTGGTTGCCAAGAGGTTGGGGGAGGGGTGGGATGGTATGGGAGTCTGGGGTTAATGGTTGTAGACTATTGCCTTTGGAATGGAAAAGCAAGGAGACCCTGCTGTATAGCACCAGGAACTATGTCTAATCACTTGTGATGGATGAATCTATTTATGTGTGCGTAACTGGGTCACTATGCTGTACAGTTGAAAAACTGACACAAAACTGTAAACCAGCTATAATGGAAAAATAAAAAAAAATTTTAAATCGCACCAAAAAACCAAAAACAGGAATAAATCAGACTAAGAAGGTAAAAGACTTATAAGCCAAGAACCATAACATATTAATCAAGAAAGTTAAAGAGAATTCAAAGAAATTGGAGAGATAGTCAATGCTCCTGGATTATTATTAAAATGGCCATACTACCCAAAGCAATCCATAGATTCAATGCAATCTCTATCATATTACCTATGGGATTTTTCACAGAACTAGAAAAAATAATCCAAAAATTTATACGATACCAACCCAGAATTGCCAAAGCAATCCTGAGGGGGGAAAAACAAAGTAGGAGACATTAACTCTTCCAGACTTCAGACAATATTACAAAGCTACAGTAATCAAAACTACGTGGCATTGGTACAAAAGGAGACATACAGATCAACGGAATGGAATAGAGAGCCTAGAAATAAATCCAGACACCTACAATCAAACAAAGGAAGAATATAAAATGGGAGAAAGTCTTTACAGCAAGTAGAGCTGGGAAAACTAGACAACTGCATGTAAAGCAATGGAACTATAACACACCCTCACACCATGCACAAAAATAAACTCAAAATGGCTTAAAGACTGAAGCATAAGACATGACACCATAAAACTCCTAGAAGAGGACATAGGGAAAACATTATCTGACATAAACTATACAAATGTTTTCTTAGGTCATTTTCCCAAGGTAATAGAAATACAAACAAAAATAAACAAGTGGCATCTAATCAAACTTACAAGTTTTTGCCCAGCAAAGTAAACCATATAAACAAAAAGACAACCTGCCAAATGGGAGAAAATATTTGTAAATGAGGCAACCAACAAGGACTTAAAATCTCCAAAATTTACAAACACCTTATACAAGTCAACAACATAACAAACAAACAACCCAATTTAAAAATGTGTAGAGGACCTAAATAGACATTTCTCCAAGGAAGACATATGGATGGCCAGTAGGCACATAAAAAGATGCTCAACATCACTAATTATTAGAGAAATGTAAATCAAAGCTATGAGGTACCACTTCACACCAATCAGAATGACCATCATTAACAAGTCTACAAATAACAAATTCTACAGAGGGTGTGGAGAAAAGGAAATCTCCTGCAGTGTTGGTGGAAATGTAAATCGGTGCAACCGCAATGGAAAACAGTATGGAGACTCCTAAGAAAACTGAAAATAAAACTACCATATGCCGCAATCCCAGCCCTGGGCATATATCTGGACAAAACTATAATTCAAAAAGACACATACACCCCTACGTTCACTGTAGCACTATTCAAAGTAACCGAGACATAGAAACAACCTAAATGTCCATCAACAAATGAATTAAAAAGTTGTGGTACATGTATACAGTGCAATACTACTCACCCATAAAAAAGATGAAACAATGCCATTCTCAGCAACGTGGATGCAACTAGAGATTCTCATACTAAGTGAAATAAGTCAGAATGAGGACAAATACCATATGGAATACTTATATATGGAATTTAAAATATGGCACAAATGAATCTATCTACAAAACAGACTCATAGACATACAGAACAGATATGTGGTTCCCTAGGAGGAGGTGAGAGTGAGTGGCATGGATTGTGAGTTTGGGGTTAATATATGGCAAACTTACATTTGGAATGGATAGACAATAAAGTCCTACTGTATAGCACAGGGAACTACATCCAATCTCCTAGGTTAGATCTGATAGAAAATAATATTTTAAAAAAGAATGTATATATACATACATACATATATATATATATGATTGAGTTACTTTGCTGTACAGCAAAAATTGGCACAACTTTGTAAATCAAATATATATGTGTACATATTATATATATACATATATATATGTATGTATATATAGTCTTTTTATAGCTATTCCTGTGACATATGGAGATTCCTAACCTAGGGTTCTAATTGGAGTTGTAGCCACCAGCCTATACCACAGCCACAGCCACACCAGATCCAATCTGCATTTGCAACCTACATCACAGCTCACAGCAACACTGGATCCTTAACCCACTGAGCGAGGTCAGGGATTGAACCTGCATCCATATGGAGGTTCCCAGGCTAGGGGTCTAATCAGAGCTGTAGCCACCAGCCTATACCATGACCACAGCCACGTGGGATCTGAGCCACATCTGTGACCTACACCACAGCTCATGGCAATGCTGGATCCTTAACCCACTGAGCGAGGCCAGGGATCAAACCCACAACCTCATGGTTCCTAGTCGTATTCGTTAACCACGGAGCCATGACGGGAACTCCCATTTGTGTATTTATTTCCTGCATTAACCTCTGAGCTCCCTGGTCGGGGGTGGGGGGGACAGGAATCACATCTGAGTCTGCTCCCCACTGTACCCCTGGCTTCCAGCACATCCAGCCTTGGCACATAGCACGCACATCATAAATACCCACTGAACTGATCATTTAACTAAAGGAAGGCCATGGTGCTTTGGAAATAAGGACTGGCCATGGGGGTGACAGAAGAATACATTGCCTAGAATCAAATTCGGAAAGATTTTAAGAAGGGAAAAAAATGCAACCTCAACTTTGTCCAACCACTAAAATGTCTAGACATGTCAGAAAAGGAAGTCAGCAAGAGGTCATTCCTACACTTCCACGGCCCCTACATAAACCAGACCGGCCACGTGGGGTGGGCAGTTCAATCACCGTCCCCTGGGCTGCACTGGGGTGACAAGGGCCAGCTCACCTTTTCTCAAAGGAACACAGCTGCTGCACCTGTGGCGAGGCAGACCCCGCCTTTATCCCCTGCTGGGCCCACACAGATGGCATTTTCAAGCCCTGGGCGCCTTGCCAGCTTGGCGGCTGCGTTCTCCCCTGGGCTGACGCCTACCTGGATCGGTGTTAACAACAGCTTTGCTCTGAACGTGCTGGGAAGGGGAGAAGCTGATCTCCGACAGCCAAGGCCTGAGGTCCACATAAGCATCCGCGAGTTGCTGGAGCACGTAGAGGAAGAACTCGGACACCTCCTCACCCTTGCTCTGCACCAGGTCCAGAATTTTGCGCACCTGGTGGGGCACAAGAATTAGGTTGCAGGAGTTCCCATCGCTGCTCAGCCATTAATGGACCTGACTAGGATCCATGAGGATGCAGGTTCGATCCCCGGCCTTGCTCAGTGGGTTAAGAACCTAGCGTTGCCATGAGCTGTGGCGTCGGTCACAGATGTGGCTCAGATCCTGCGTTGCTGTGGCTGTGGCATGAGCAGAAAGCTGTAGCTCCAATTTGACCCCTAGCCTGGGAACCTCCATATGCCATGGGTGCGGCCCTAAAATAGCAAAAAAAAAAAAATAATAATAAAAAAAAAGAATTAGGCTGTGAGCAGGCACTTGGGGTTCCCTCCCCCTGAAGAGGCTCACGTGCAGGGCTCTGAGTTCTCACTATAGCCTCCAGGTTGACCCTCCACACAGCACGTGTGAGACACTAAAGACCCAGAATCTAGGACATGGAACACCTGCGCAAGAAACAAACCACGAGGCTCTAAGAAACCAGAGGCTTCTATAAGCCTACAAATAAAGAGGCCAGGAGTACCAGTTGTGGCTCAGCAGGTTAAGAACCCGACATAGCATCCGTGAGAATACTGGTTTGGTCCTTGGCCTTGCTCCGTGGGTTAAGGAATCTGTCCTTGCCGCAAGCTGTGGAGTAGGTCGCAGAAGTGGCTCAGATCCAGTGTTGCCGTGGCTGTGGCACAGGCCAGCAGCTGCAGCTCCGATTGGACCCCTAGCCTGGGAACTTCCATATGCCGCAGGTACAGCCCTAAAAAACAGAAAAAATAAAAGTCAGATTCCTAATGAGAGCTGAGCCCATCCCTAGAATTTCCTTGTCCCTCCTTTTCTCCTCTTTGGGGTTTTGTTTGTTTTGCTTTATTTTTGGCCGTGCCTATGGCATGCAGAAGTTCATGGGTCAGGGATCGAACCTGCACCATAGCAGTGACCACTGAACACCAGATCCTTAATCTCTAGGCCACCAGGGAACTCCTCCTCTTCCTCTTAACCTAACACTATTGCTCTCTGGGAATGAGTGCTGAGGGAAGAAAGTCACCCTGCAGGTATAACGAGGTGGGCACTGGGCTACACAGCAGGGAAAGCAACCCACCGTGTAAGGTGCACCTTCAAAAAGCTTTCTGTCTTACTAAAAATTCAGGGGGAAAAAAGAAAAAAAGCACAACACGGTTCTATTGTGTTTCTCCCAGAAACCCTTGTGGTCTCCTCTGAGCCCAGCAAGATCATGTTTCAAACAAGTTCGGTCACTCCTCTCCCCGAGAAGGAGTGTTTGGTCTCACCACCATCCTATTTTTCAGAAGGTGACACAAAGCTAAAGTGAAACTAGGGAGTGGCAAAACTTCCCACGGTGGAGTGTGGAAAATTCTTTATCGTGGCCCCAGGCTGGGAGGCAGTCACTCCTCGGCCAGAGTCAAACACCAGTCTTGGAGCCGCACCCAGCAGTCAGCAGCTCTCCAGAGTCTGAAGGCACAGACAAGCAACACAGCTAGTACTTCATGCTCATTTTCTTTTCAAAGAATTCACTGATTGAAAGTGAACTGGGGAGTTCCCACTGCGGCACAGTGGAAACCCAACTCCAGGGAGTTTCTGTTGTGGCACAGTGGAAACGAATCCGACTAGTATCCATGAGGACGTGGGTTCAATCCTTGGCCTCGATCAGTGGGTCAGGGATCCGGTGTCGTCATGAGCTGTGGTGTAGGTCACAGACACAGCTTGGATCCCACATTGCTGTGGCTATATGGCTGTGGTATAGGCCAGCAGCTATAGCTCCAATTTGACCCCTAGCCTGGGAACTTCTATATGCCATGGATGCGGCCCTGAAAAAATTATTTAATTAATTAATTAAAGGGAAACTGACCACAGTGGCTCAGGCTGCTGTGAAGGTAAGGGTTAGATCCTGGCTGGTGCACTAGGTTAAAGGATCCGGCACTACCACAGCTGCAGTGTAGGCTGCAGCTGCGGCTGTTTTCAATTCCTAGCCCGGGAACTTCCATATGCCATAGGTACAGCCGTAAAAAAAAAAAAAAATGGAAAATGAGTTGTTTGAGAACCAATGAACACAGCAAGAAGGGACAGGTAAGAGCAGTATGCTCTCAACATGAACCCAGAGGTAAAAGATGTAATTCTGTAATAAGCTGATAAGCATTTCTGTCCTGTAAATAACCCCCACTGGCCATTCCGCCCGAAGTCCTGAATTCCCAAAGCCCTTCACTCAGGTCAGTCGGGAGAAGCCCTGTCTGGCCACCACAGCTGGCCCCCCCGTCGTCCCCGGCACCTTGTCGGGCTGCGTGGGGCAGGCGCACACGATCTCTGCGTCTTCGGCCGAGAAGTAGTCGTTCTGCAGCAAGTTGTCCACCAGACACTGGGTGTTGCGGATGTGGGTGACCAGATGCTCCCGGTTGACTTTCAGCAGTTTAATGTAGGAGTGAGACTCTGACGGGGCTACTTCCATCTCACTGCGGCCCTGCTTCTCCATGGTTAAAGGGGCAAGTGGCTGCTTTTCCCAAATTCATCTTTGGCTGTGGGTGTCTTCCTGGCAGAAGGACCAGCCGGGTCCAGGGCCAGCCTCTCAAGTGCGAGCTCTGAACTGACAAATGGAACCACCAACAAAACAAAAGTCATGGGAAGATCCACCCCTACCCCCTTTCTTTGGTCCTGGAATTTCTCTAGTTAGAATAAGGAGTCATGCTTACGACATCGACTGGTGATGTATTAGAGTAAAAACCATAATTTAATTGCTTCTGCTTCCAGGTTACGTCAATAGGGTGGACCAGAGGGAGACAACCCTCATGTTTAGCAAAAGTTCATAGTTACTATTTTTTTTTTTTGTCTTTTTGCCTTTACGTAGAGCCGCACTCGCGGCATATGGAGGTTCCCAGGCTAGGGGTCTAACAGGAGCTGTAGCCGCCAGCCTTCACCACAGCCACAGCAACGCAGGATCCGAGCCGCGTCTGCAACCTACACCAAGCTCACGGTAACGCCGGATCCTTAACCTACTGAGCAAGGCCAGGGATTGAACCCACAACCTCATGGTTCTTAGTCGGATTCGTTAACCACTGAGCCACAAAGGGAACTCCGATAGTTACTATGATTTTTTAAAGTGGGCCTCAATCTTGGACTGGGACAGGCATGAAAGATAATATCTTCTCAATTAGGTTCAGTGGGATTGGAAGTTTCCACACACCCTAGGAGGAGTTAGGGCCCAGAACTGGGAGCAGAGGATCTATAGCGTTGCGGGGAAAGGAGGTCTGAGCACGAAATGGCCAGAGGAGAGCTCGCCAGCATGAAGTCTCCTGTAGTGGCCAGAACCCAAAAACCTGGAACAGTGATGTCTCCATCATCAGTGCCTGTGCTGGGCTGGGCTGTAGTCCCCCCTACAAGAGCGCTCATATTTTCAGCCAGTTTGGATAAAAACACAGGCACCTTGGGGAATGAAGGAGCAATGATGGCCACGCTGGAGTGAAGCAAGACAGCAGAGACTGGCGTGGATTCCAGGCAGTGGCTGACCAGGAGAGGTCATGTCCCTGGAAAGCCTTGAAAACCTCAAGCGTGGGCTGAACTTCCCGTCTCAATAGAAACGGGGACCTGAGTTCTTCCATTTCGGTGTTTTAAAAAATACCTTGAGTCTCTCTGCGCTGCCCTAGAACTGCAGTGACTGCTTTCCTTCAAGTAAGATCCCTCAGCTACTCCATTCTCCAGTCATGCTGTGTACATAAATGGGTCATACTCTTGGAAGTAGAAAGGCCTAGAACTGGCCACGTCGTCCTTCATCTAGAACCCACATATTCCAGGGAGATGGTTTTAAAGTTTTTTTGTTGAGATAAGGGGGAAAGATGCATAGAGCTCCAAACACATCATTAATATTTGTTTCACGAGCCCACATCTGCTAACACTCAGGTCCAGTGGGCCTTCCACTGTTTTTTCCCAAGTCACACACGAGTCTCCTGATCTTGGCACACTTGCACTTTTACCTATTGAGTTGCTAAGTGCAAGCCTTATAGAGATTCTCGGGGGACACCCCCGCCTCCACACAATAACTTTCCTCCTACAACCTGAGACACTGAGCAAGAGACAGTGTGAACTATCATGCTAAACAACAGAAGGGCAGGAGATTCTTAGCAAAAAGAGTGTAACGGGTGTACAACTGGGTCATTCTGCTATAAAGCAGAAATCGGCATAACCCTGTATGTCAACTACACTTTAATAAAAAGAAAAATAAAAAAATAAAGAATTTAGGAGTTCCTGTTGTGGCGCAGTGAAAACAAATCCAACTAGGAACCATGAGTTTGCGGGTTTGATCCTTGGCCTTGCTCAGTGGGTTAAGAATCCAGCCTTGCTGTGAGCTGTGGTGTAGGTCGCAGATGTGACTTGGATCCTGCGTTGCTGTGGCTGTGGTGTAGGCCAGTGGCTACAGCTTCTATTCGACGCCTAGCCTGGGAACATCCATATGCCATGGGTAAGGCCATAAAAAGACAAAAAGACAAAAAAAAAAAAAGGAATTTAAAGGGATGAAAATGCGTGATTAGTTACTACTCCATTATAAAGTATGCTGATTTATTAGACTCTAGTTCAGCTGTTTCTATCGTGGTCAGTTCTATGACCCACTTAAGGATATATAACTTCAGAAAATTAGTTCCCTTAAGGGACACCAGTCGATAATGTTAAATGCATATTTAAATTAGCGGTTGTAATACCTTTTAAAGTTTCTGGCATATGTTCTTTGAAGTAAGTGCGAATATGTTAAAATAACATTCTCTCCTATAATCTTCAATTTCCAATTTCTTTCTGGAATCTGCAAAATCAAAAAGAAAGAAAGGTTTCTTTGAAAACCCTCTTGAGCCAAACAATGAACAAATGAATGAATTAATTAAATTGGAGAAAGAATAACTTTAAATCCAGAACTCTAGGTCAGAGTACTCTCTGTACTTTCTTCCTTTGGGACAGTGTTTTCTGAATGCCAGTCATTCAGGCACCACAGGCACTTAAAAATTTTTTTGCCACAATTGAGTCCCATGTGTGCTTTTGATCTGCTTAACTGTTTTGCTTTAAACTGATTTTATTTGGGCGTTCCCATAGTGACTCAGCGGTAACAAACCCGACTAGGATCCACGAGGATACGGGTTCGATCCTTGGCCTCTCTCAGAGGGTGAAGGATCTGGCATTGCCGTGGGCTGTGGTGTAGGTCACAGACACAGCTCAGATTCTGCATTGCTGTGGCTGTGGCTGTGGTATAGGGCCAGCAGCCTGTAGCTCTGATTAGACTCCTAGCCTGGGAACTTCCATATGCCTTCCATACGCCATATGCCTTGGGTGCGGCCCTAAAAAATCAAAGTAAATAAATAAATACAGACTTTATTTCACAACTCAGACTAATTTTAAAGGAAATTTTGCATTACCTTTGTATATGCAAAAGGTCACTTGCAATAAATAGTGACACAAGAATAAATTCTCTAGGAAAAACAAAACATGTTATTAAATTCCAGCTGGACAGTGTTGCCCTGAGGTCTGTCTTCTCCTAGAAGCCTTTGAGGAGGTGCGACTGAGACTTCCTGTATGAGATCACGATGGAGCTGAGAGCTGCAAAGGGAAGAGCCTTCTCACTTTGTGATTCAGCGTTTTCCATGCCATGGCTCTATGCTGACGAAGGCTTGGAATGGGCCTTACACAACGGCCTTCATTCCTCCGCGCCCATTCCTTGGTCTCGCTTCCTGGGGCTCCCATTCCACCCTAGGCTTCTGTCTCTTCCAAGCCCGTGACTCCCACAAAGCCAGGGACGTGTCTTCCCAGCCTCTTGCCCGCAGCAACACCCATAGACATCTCTGCCTCTTACCATCACAGGCAGAAACTTAAGGAAAATCTCCTGATTTGTGGCCACCTAAGCACAGCAATGAGTCACACGTCAGCAAGCTGGCAAGGAGGCTGTTGTTTGGTCATGTCCAAAGCCCTGGCTTGAGATTCAATCAGATTTGCAGAGCTAGCTCCACTCAGCAGGAACGTAACAAGGTGTGGATGACAGAAAAGGAAACAAAGAAAGCTGACCCTACCCTGCTGAAGAGAATCCAAGGGTAGGCCGAGTGGGACACTGCCGAGAATTTCAGTTCATTTCTAGTGGCTACTAGAAATCCTGATGCCAGGAATAACTCTGAGTTGACTTTTCAGATTAGTTTCTTGGTCAATCAGTGAGACAGGGAGTTAAAGAAGTGAGGTCATTGATAACTCTGCAAACTCAGAGAGAGAAAAGCATTTCAGGGCCTACTGGTTTAAGAGTAGAGGGAAATTCCCTTCAACTTTTGGATTCAGTTTTGCAGCTTGGCACGCCTGAAAAGACAGAAGAAAAAAAAAAAGAGAGGCTGAAAAATGCTATTACAGTATGGTGAGACAGCGTCTCTTATACCAGGCATGTAAATTGGTGGAAACTTTCTGGAAATCCATTTGACACAATATATCAGGAGCCCTTAAAAAGTTTTGACTTAGTAACTTCTCATTCTAGAACTCAGCCTTCTGAAGAGATTCAGAAGATCTGTGTGTGTGTGTGTGTGTGTGTGTGTGTGTGTGTGTGTGTTTTAAACAAGGGGCTTCCACTCTGGCTCTGATAGTAGGTTGCTGTTCCCACGGAGGCCAAGCACAGGTGGACGGAGCAGCAGACTAGGGAGGAATCAATACAGCAGAGCACTGTTCACCAATAAATGGGAATGAAATACGATCAGGATATGAATATCATAGACGGCAGGAGGAAAGAAACAAAACTCAAAAGAGCACGTAGTATATGATTCTGTTCATGCGATTCTAGAAATCTGACCTAGAAATTAGAGCAGTGGTTTCCTGGGCTGGGATATGGGAGTAGGGGAGAAACCGACTACATAGAGGAACAAGAGAAATTTCTGGGGTAAAAGAAGTGTTCTTTATCTTGGAGATATAGATCTCACCTATATGTGAACGTATGAACCAATATTCACAAATATGTATATGTATGCACATGTGTGCATGTGTGATACATGCATATGCCACATATGTACGCATATGTATATTTATGAACGCATAGATTTTTATTTTATTTTTTTTGGTCTTTTTTAGGTCTGCAACTGTGGGATATAGAAGTTCGTAGGCTAGGGGCTGAATCAGAGGTACAGCCAGCCTACACCACAACCACAGCAACGCTGGATCTGAGCCACGTCTGCAACCTACACCACAGCTCACGGTAATGTCAGATCCTTAACCCACTGAGTGGAGCCAGGGATTGAGCCCCAGTCCTCATGGCTACTAGTTGGGTTCATCACCACTCAGCCACAACAGGAACTCCCTATATATACATACACACACACACACACATACACACACACGATTTGTCAAAAGTCATCAATCTGTACACCTAAAATCTGTGAATCTTACTGTATGAAATTGTACTTCAGTGAAGTTGACTTTTTCTTAAAGTAAAGGTAAAATACATTTCCACATAAATCAAAATTGAGAAACTTTGTGACCAGAGCAGCCGCACTAAAATAAGTACTGAGTTTTTTTGGTTTTTTGCTTTTTTTGGTAGAAAAAAAAAGTGATTCCAAAACAAAACAAGAGCAAGAGAAAGTTTTAATAAGTGGGTAAATATAAATGTGTATTGACTGAACAACATTAATATCTTGCGGAGTCTCGGATATATGTAGAATCAACATTTAAACAAGGGAGACAGCAAGATGACAGAACAGAAAGACCCTGAGCTCACCTCCTCTTGCAGACACACCAAAATCACAACTATCTGCACAACCACTATCAATGAAAATGACCAGGATCTACCAGGAAAGATCTAACACAAGATATAAAGAAGGAAGCCCACCCGTGTCAAGACAGGTAGGAGAAGCAGCATTGCAATACAGTCAAATCCCATACCCCTGGGTAGGCAATCCACAAATAGGAGAGTAATTACAACCACACGGGTTCTCCCAAAGGAGTGAGAGGTTTGAGCCCCATGTCAGGCTCCCCAGCCCAGGGGTCCTATACCAGGAAGAAGAGCCCCTGGAACATCTGGGTTTGAAGGCCAGTGGGGCTTACTTTGAGAGTCCCAGAGGGCTGGGGGGTATAGAGACTTCACTCTTAAAGGGCATATACAAAATCTAACATTCTCTGGAACCCAGGGTAGTAGCAGTAACTTGACAGGTGCCTGGGTCAAACCTGTCTGCTGTTCCTCCAGTCTCTTGGAAAAGCACAAGGCAACCGCAGCTCACTCTCAGGATACAGACACTGGCAATGGCTATTTTGGGAGAGCTCTTTCTACCACATGGACACTGGTGCTAGCCAGCACCACTTTGGAATCCTCTCTCTAGCTTATGAGCCCTAGGCGCCAGCCCCACCCTGGCTCAATGGTCTATAAGCACCAGTGCTGGGACACATCAGGGCAAAGCACAGCCTCACCCCACAGCAGGAAAACTGCTTTAAGACACCCCTGAGGTGTTTCTGCTATGGCACAGCAGGTTAAGAATCCATCTGCAGCATCTAGGGTCACTGTGGAGGTGTCAGTTTGATCCCCAGCCCAGGGTAGTGGGTTAAAGGATCCAGCATTTCCACAGTTGCGGTGTAGGTCACAGCCACAGCTCAGATCCAGAACCTGGTCCAGGAACTTCCATATGCTCTGGATATGGGGCCGTTAAAAAAAGAGACACCCGAGCCTATAGCTGCCTCTGGACACAGCCCTGCTCACCAGAAAGCCCAGGACTCAGACTCACGCACCAGGGCACAGGCACTAGACCCAAGACTGCTAGGGGCATCCAGCCAAATACCCTGGGACCCAGCTCCACCCAGTAGTGGGCAGTGACCAACCCCAGAATCCCTGGGCCCTCTGCACTGCCTACCAGCAAGTCCACTCTAGATTCCGGCCCTGCCCCCAGCTGTAAGAAAACCTCACATCCATAGCCTGCAGATCTTGCCCACTTATTAGTAGGCTATATCCTGCCCTGGGACTGGCTGGGTCCTGCTACCTGGCCCCAGGACACAACTCTGCCTACCAGTAGGCCAGCACTAGCTCCAGGACCTGCCTTCACACAGCAGTGGGAAGGCAACAGCCCCGGGAGTCTCCTGGACCCTGACTCCACCCAAGAGCAAACCTGCACTAGTTCCTGGGCCCTGTGGCATTCACAAACAGCTCCTCATGACCTAGTCCCCACAACGAGCAACCTCCACACAGATAGGAACTGGCAACCAAAAAAATGGGGGAGGCCAACCAAGCCTACTAAACAGCCCATATAGTCAGCCTACCATGACAGAAAGACTCACAGCCATCATGGGGGAAACCCGAGTACATATTGCTCTCAGAATAAAAGGAGAGTGCACTGCTGGTACACACAGGACATCTACAAAAGGACACTTCAAGGCTGGGAAACATAACTACCATACCAGACATGTAAAAACAACAAGTTAGGCAAAATGAGGCAACAGAGGGACACATTCCAAATGAAGGAATTAGAAAAACCACAGGAAAAAACTAAGTGAAGCTGGGATAGGCAATCGACCTGAGAAAGAGTTCAAGGCAGTAATCATAAGGATGAGTAGAGGACTCAGAAGATTGGATGCACAGAAGAAGAAGTTAGAAGTTTTAAACAAAGAATAAGAAAACATAAAGAACAATGAAACAGAAATGAAGAATATAATAACTAAATGAAAAATATGCTAGAAGGAATCAACAATTGACCCAATGATACAAAGGAATGGGTCAGTAAGCTGGAAGACAGTAGTGGAAATCATGGCTGCTAACAGAAAAAAAAAAAGAAAGAAAGAAAGAAAAAAGAAAAAGAAATGAGGACAGTTTAAAAGACGTCTGGGAAAACATGGAACACACTAATATGCATGATAGAGGTCCCAGAAGGAGGAGAGAGAGAAAAAAAGGGCTGAGAATACAATTGAAATTATAATATTGAAAACTTCCGTAACCTGAGAAAGGAAATATCTGAAAGCACAAAGAGTCCTGTACAGGATTAATCCAAAGGGGACCATGCCAAGATATATTGTAATTAAAATGGCAAAAATTAAAGAAAAAATATTAGCAGCAGCAAGGGAAAAGCAACGTATTATGTACAAGGGAAGTATCATAAGGCTATAAACTGACTTTTCAGCAGAAACTGCATGCCAGAAGGGAGTAACATAATATATTCAAAGTGATGGGAAGGGAAAACCTACATCCAAGAATACTCTACCTAGCAAGGCTCTTACTCAGATTTGAGGAAGAGATCAAAAGCTTGACAAGCAAAAGTTACAAGAATTCAATGCTACCAAACCAGTTTTATAAGAAATGTTAAAGTAACTTCTCTAAGCAAAGAATCAAAAGGCACAAGGAAAAACAAACATCACCAAAGGAAAAAGTTCATCAAGGCAAATGTATGGTAAAGGTAGAAAATCATATACACACAAAGCTAGTGAGAAGACTTAAAGACAAAAGCAATAAAATTATTTGTACCCACAAAAAAGCAGTTAAGGGATACACAAAACAATTATGGGTAAAATATAATATCAAAAACAGGAATTGTGAAAGGAGGACAGTACAAATGCAGGGTTGTTAAAATGTATTTGAAATTAAGGGATAAGCAACTTTAATCACACACCCATACACACATACACACATATATATACATGTATATATATTTAAATTGCTATATATAAACCTCATGGTAGCCATAAATCAAAATTTAAATTAGATACACATACCCGCAAGAGTCCAAACATAATATGAAAGATAGTCACATCAAATCACGAGAGAAAAGAACAAAAAAGGTCTATAAAACACCAAAACAATGAACAAAATGGCAATAATAACACACATATCAATAATTGCTTTAAATCTCAGTGGACTAAATGCTCCAATCAAAAGACACAGAGTGGCTGAATGGATACAGGAACAAGACCACTATATATACTGCCAACAAGAGATTCAATTCAGATCCAAAAACATACACAAGCTAAAAATCAGGGTTGGAAAAAGGTGTCCAATGCAAATGAAAATCAAAAGAAAGCCAGGGTAGCAATAGTTATGTCAGAAAGTATAAACTTTAAAATAAAAACTGCTGGAGTTCCCTTCGTGGCTCAGTGGTTAACAAATCCGACTAAGAACCATGAGGTTGCGGGTTCGATCCCTGGCCTTGCTCAGTGTGTTAAGGATCCGGCATTGCCGTGAGCTGTGGTGTAGGTTGCAGACGCGGCTCGGATCCCGCGTTGCTGTGGCTGTGCCAAAGGCCGGCAGCTACAGCTCCTGTTAGACCCCTAGCCTGGGAACCTCCATATGCCACGGGTGCGGCTCTAGATAAAGGCAAAAAGACAAAAAAATAAATAAAATAAAAACTGTTATGAGACAAAGGACATTACATAATGATCAAGGGATCAAAGAAATATAACAATTGTAAATATATATGAACCCAAACACAAGAGTACCGAAGGAATTATCATGAAACATAAAGGGATAAACTGACAGTAACACAATAAAAATTAGGGACTTTAACACCTCACTTATATCAATGGACAGATGATCCAGACAAAAATCAATAAGGATGGGAATACTGGCTTTAAATGACACATTAGATGGACTTAACAGATATATGTAGAACTTTCTATCCAAAAGCAAAAGAATACACATTTTTTTCAAGTACACATGTAACATTATCTAGGATAGATCACATGCGGGGCCACAAAACAAGCCTTAGTAAACTGAAATCATATCAAGCATCTGTTTCTACCTCAATACCTATGAAACTAGAAATCAACTACAAGGAAAACTGAAAAAAAAAACACAATTGCAAAAAATAAACAATATGCTACTAAAGAACCAATGGAACTGAAGAAATCAAAGAGGAAATTAAAAACTACCTGGAGACAAATGAAAATGAAAACACAATGATCCAAAATCTGTGGGGATGCAGCAAAAACAGTTCTAAGAGGTAAGTTTATAGCAATGCCAACTTTACCTGAGAAAACAAGAAAAATCTCAAACAATCCAAACTTACACCTGAAACTACAAAAAGAAGAAAAAACAGAAACCAAAGTGAGTAAAAGACAGAAATCATAAAGATAAGAGTAGAAATAAATGAAATAGAGACCAAAAGAGGATTGGATTAAGATGGTGGAATAGAAGGCCTGGGGCTCAACTTCTCTCATAAAAACAACAAAATTACAACCAAATGCCAAGCAACTTTCAACCAAATGGACTGGAAACTTTCAAAAAGATATTCTATTCCAGAAGACAAAGAGGAGACCACATCAAGAGGTAGGAGGGGCGATTATGTGATATAAGCGACCCCATACCCCCCCGGCTGGGAAGCCCCACAGACTGGAAAGTAACTATCACTGAGACTCACCTACAGGACTGAGAGTTCTGAGCCTCATGTCAAATCCCCATGCCTGGGAATCTGGCACAGGGAGAAAGAGCCCCCGGAGCATCTGGCATTGAAGGCCAGTGGGGCTTGTGTGCAGAAGCTCCACGGGACTGGGGAAAAAGGAGACTCAATTCTTGAAAGGCACACACAGACTTTCACGTGCACTAGGCCCCAGGGCAAAGAAAAGTCTCCATAGGAATCTGGGTCAAACCTGACTGCAATTCTTGGAGGATCTCCTGGGAAAACAGAGGTGACTGCGGCTTGTCATGGGTGAAGGGCTTTGGAGGCAAAGCTCTCAGGAACATTTGACAGCCTGCATTTCTCTGGAGGTAGCCATTTTTTGGGGAAATCTGGCCCCTCCCATCAGCGCTAAGAAGCCCCAGGCCAAACAATAATCCAGGTGGGATCACAGCCCCATCTATCAGTAAACAGGCTGCCTGAGGACCCATCAGGCACACAGGCCACCTCTAATCTCATCCAGAGACAAAGCCCTATCCACCAGAGGGATAGAAATCAGCCTCACCTATGAGTCAGCAGACACCAGTCCCTCCCATCAGGAAGCCTACAGCAAGCCCACCCCATACCAACTTCAGCCACAGGGGAGGCAAACACCAGAAGTAAGAGAGGCTACAACTTTATTGTCTACAAAAAGGACACCACACCAAAAACCTAAAAAAAATGAAAAGACAGAAAACTAACTCAGATAAGGGAGAAAGAAAAAAGCCCAGAAAAATAGCTCAGTGATGAGGAGATCATCAGCCTCCCAGAAACAGACTTTAGACTGTTGATGCTGAAGATGATGCAAGGCATTGGAAATAAACTGGAGGCAAAGATTGATAATTTACAGGAAACACCGAACAAAGAAATACAAGATGTAAAAATTGAGCAAGAAGAGATGCAAAATACAATAGCTAAAATAAAAAATTCATTAGAAGCAGCCAACAGTAGAATACAGGAGACAGAAGAATGAATCAGTGAGGTGGAGGACAGATTAGTGGAAATCACTAATGCAGAAGAGAAAAGAGATAAAAGATTGAAAGGAAATGACCAGAGTCTCAGAGAACTCTGGGATAACATTAAATGCACGAACATCTGTATTATAGGGGTGCCAGAGGGAGAAGAGAGAGAGAAGGGGACAGAAAAAATATTTGAAGACATAATAGCCAAAAACTTCCCTAACATGGGAAAGGAACCACTCACTCAAATCCAGGAAGTGCAACGAGTATCATATAAAATAAACCCAAGGAGGAACACCCCAAGACACATATTAATCAAAATGACCAAAATTAAAGACAAAGAGAAAATATTGAAAGCAGTTAGGGAAAAGAAACAAATGACATATGAGGGAACCCCAATAAGTTTATCAGCAGATTTTTCAGCTGAAACTCTGCATGCCAGAAGTGAATGGCATGATATAACTTAACATAACGAAAGGAAAAATCTTCCAACCAAGATTACTTTGCCCAGCAAGGTTCTCATTCAGATTTGAAGGAGAGATCAAAGCCTTTAAGATAAGCAGAAGCTAAAAGATTTCTGCAACACTAAACCAGGCTTACAACAAATACTAAGGAACGTCTCTAGGCAGAAAAGAAAAGGCCACAATCAGAAACAAAAGCACCACAAATGACAAGGCTCACCAGTAAAGGCATATATACAGTAAAGATACTAAATCATCCATGCACAGTTGTGCTACCAAAATCAGAAATCATGAGAAGACAGCACAAATGCAGGACACTGGAGACACATGTGCAATTAAGAAACCAACAACTTAAAACAATCTTGTTTATATATAGACTCCTATATCAAAACTTCAGGGTAACTGAAAACCAAAAGTCTACAATTGATACACAAATAAATAAGAAAAATCAACTCAAATAAAACTTAAAGATTGTCATCAAACCACAAGAGGAAACAACAAGAGAAGGGAAGAAAAAAGAGCAACAAAAATCCAGAACAGTTAAAAAAATGGCAATAAGAACATACATATCAGTAATTACCTTAAATGTTAATGGACTGAATGCCCCAACCAAAAGACATAGACTAGCTGAATGGATACAAAAACAAGTCCCATATATATGCTGTCTTCAAGAGACATTTCTAGGGACAGATATGAATTGAAAGTGAGAGAATGGAAGAAAATATCGCATGCAAACGGGAATCAAAAGAAAGCCAGAGTAGCAATACTCATATCAGACAAAATAGACTTTAAAATGAAGAACACTTTAAGAGACAAGGAAGAGCACTACATAATGATCAAAGGATCAATCCAAGAAGAAAATATAACAATTGTAAATATCTATGAACCCAACATAGGATCACAATATATGAGACCAAAGGAACAAGAGAAAAGATCAATTAAACTTGGAGCTGGTTCTGTGAAAAGATAAATAAAATTGATAAACTTTTAGCTAGACTCATCAAGAAAAAAAGAGGAGCCAAATCAATAAAATCAGAAATGAAAGAGGTTACAACAGACATGATAGAAGTAAAAAGGATCATAAGGGACTACTACAAACAAATATAGGCCAAAATGGATAGCCCAGAAGAAATGGACAAATTTCTTAGAGATGTACAATCTCTTAAGACTGAGCCATAAAGAAATATAAAATATAAAGAAACCAATTACCAGTACTGAAATTGAAATCAGTAATTTTAAAAACTCCCAATAAACAAAAGTTCTGGAACAGATGGCTTCATGGGTGTGTTCCACCAAACATTTAGAGATGAGTTAATGCCTATTCTCAAACTATTCTAAAAAAAAAAAAAAATCACAGAGGAAGGACACTTTTGAACTCATCCTGCAAGTTCAGCATCACTCTTATAGCAAAACCAAACAAAGATATCACAAGAAAAGAAAGCTGCAGGCCAATATCACTGATGAACATAGATACAAAATTCCTCAAAGTATTAGTAAACCAAATCCAACAATGCATCAGAAGGATCATACACCATGATCAAGTGGGATTCATCCCAGGGATGCAAAGATTTTTCAATATTTGCAAATTGATCAACGTAATACTCCACGTTAACAAACTGAAGAATAAAAACCATATGATTATTTCAAAAGATGCAGAGAAGTCCTTGACAAAATTCACCATCCATTTATGATAAAAACGCTCCAGAAAGTGGGTACAGAGGGAACATATTCAACATAATACCATATCTGACAAGCCCAAACAACCCAATATAAAAATGAGTAGAAGACTTAAAACATTTTTCCAAAGAAGCCATACATATGGCCAACAAGCACATGAAAAGATGCTCAACATAATTATCAGAGAAATCCAAATTAACACCACAAAGAGAGAGCACCTCACAGCTGTCAGAGAAATGCAAATTAACACCACAAAGAGATAGCACCTCACAGCTGTCAGAATGGCTATCATCAAAAAGAACACAAATAACAAATGTTGGTGGGGATACGGAAAAAGGGAAAACCCTCATACCTTGTTGGTGGGAATGCAAATTTGCGCAGCCACTATGAAAAAGTATGGAGGTTTCTCTGAGAACTAAAAATAGAACTACTTTATGACCCAGCAATTCCATTCCTATTTAAAAAAAAGAAAAAGAAAACACTAACTTGAAGATACATGCACCCCAATGCTCATAGCAGCATTATTTACAATTGCCAAGATATGGAAGCAACCTATGTAACCATCAACAGATGAATGGATAAAGATGTGATTATATATATATATATATATATATATATATATATGTGTGTGTGTATAAATATACCAGTAAAATGAATGAAATTTTGCCATTTGCAACACATGGATGGACTTATTGCTGAGCAAAATAAGCCAGAGAGAGAAAGGCAAATAAGGTATGGTATAACTTATACTTGGAATCTAAAAAATAAAACAAATTAGTGAATATAACAAAAAAGAAACAGGCTCTCAGATATCGAGAGCAAACCAGAGGTTACCAGTGGGGAGAGAGAAAAGGAGAGGGGGAAGATAGGGGCAGGGAATTAAAAATTATTTATTCTATGTGTAGAATAAATAATCTACAGGTATATAAAGTGCAAAAGATTGAATAAGCCAATATTTTATAAGTATAAATGAAATAACTTTTACATTTTTTCAATCACTATATTGTATACCTGAACCTTATATAATATTGTACATTGACTATACTTCAAAAAGAAACATTCGAACAGTAAGAACACAAGAAGGAGAAAGGGAGTAAATGTAGTTAAAGTGTTCTAAGGTCAAAGCATTTTCTGATAGCAGGCAGAAGTATTTTTATACTAGACAGTAATAATTCAAGAATCCAAGTTTTAATTGCTAAAATGACTATTAAAAGGCAAGAATGCAAAAGAAGGAGAAAATGTAATAACACATTTCACTCTAAAGGAAAGCAGAGAGAGAGACAAAAGGAACGCAGAAGCGGTGAGACTAATAAAAACCAGAGAACATATATAAATCCAAGTATATTGATAATTCAGTTAAATATAAATGGATTAAATACACCAATTATACAACACACATTGGCAGACTTGAGAGAAAGAAAAAAAAAGCAATATGCTGCTTAAAGAGACACCACTTTTAGTAAAATGACAGGGTTTAATTCATTCATTTATTCATTCCCCAAGTGGGAAAAGATATACTAGCCAGCCACTAGCAAAAGAAGGCTGGCAGAACTAAATTAAAGTAGAATTCAAGAAAAGTGTTACTAGTTGTAGGGCAATATTTCAGAAGGATAAAATGATTAATTCTAAAAGATGCTACAGAAACTTTAATTTGTATGCACCTAGTAACGTATTTTCTAAGTCTACGAAGCAAAAATTAACAAACATAAAAAGGAGGAATATACAAATCCACTTTTACAGTGGGGGACTTTAATTCATTTCTCTGAATAACTGAAAGAATAGACAAACAAAATAAACAGTAAAAACAGAGAATCTGAACAAAATGATCCATAAGTCTGTCTTCACTGACTATAGAACACTGCAGCCAGCAGCAACTGAAGGCCCAGCACAAAGAGTACGTAGGAGTGTTCACCAAAGCTGAGCAGTGCTGGACCATAAAGCCAGTTCTTAACAAATTTTAAAAAACTCAAATCATTAAGAATGTGTTCTCTGACCACAGCGGAATAAGGCTAGAAATAAATTTTTTGTTTTGTTTTGTTTTCTGCTTTTTAGAGCTGCACCCGCGGCATATGGACGTTCCCAGGCCAGGAGTCGAATGGGAGCTACAGCTGCTGGCCTACACCACAGCAACACGGAATCCGAATAGTGTCTGTGACCTACACCACAGCTTATGGCAATGCTGGATCCTTAACTCATTGAGCAAGGCCAGGGAATGAACCTGCATGCTCGTGGATCCTAGTCGAGTTCGTTTATCTCTGAGCCATGAAGGGAACTCCCTAGAATTAAAAATACCTAGAAAATCCCCACTCCCATAGGTCAAAGAAGAGGTAAAAGTGGAAATCAGAAATTTTGAATGGCACAATAATGAAAGTACAACATATTAAAATTTGTGGGATACAATTTAAAAAGGCATAGAAATATACAGCCTTATATACATATATTAGAAAAGAAAAACAAGTCATTGTACCATGCTTTTATTATTATACCATGGATATTTACTCTGGTTTATAAATATTCTTTGAAAAGCTTTTTAAAAATACATGAAATTTCATTGTATGGATGGTATGCTAATTTGTTCAAATTTCTTGTATACATTTATGTATATATATGTTATACATAAATAGCCATGTACACTAAGAAGAAAAATCACAAAGAAATCCACCAAAACATTAGTTTTGAGTATTTCTGGGTGATGAGATTACAGTTGACTTTTATTACTTAGATTTGCAGGTGGCATATTCCAAGTTATCTTTGATAGGAAGTCTTTTTTTAAAATGAGGAAAAAAAAATCTTTTAGCCCACCCCAAACCATACTTGTGCTGCTTGGGTTTAAGGGTCAGGAACACCACTGCTGACATTTAACTGGCTTTGAGCTTGCTGTCGAAGAGCACCTGTTGACAAGTTCTGTTTCCTAGTACCTTCTCTCTTTCAAACAGCAAGTAGATGAGGACAAGCTCATGGCCAAGGCAGGTCCCTGTGTTTTCTGGCTGGCACCCTACTCTCCTGGCTGGCCAGTCTCCAGGCAAAGCGAGAGGGAAAGTGTGTCTGGTGTAGCAGAAAGCCATACCTTTCAGGGGAGAGCTCCTGCTAGGCCAGTGGTACCGCCTTCCCAGCTGAATAAGGGATCATGAAGGCGAGCAGGCCTCCTGGAGAAAGAGGACTCAGGTTGATTCATTCCCTCATTTTCACTCATCACGTATTTATGGAGCACACAGGACATATATGCGAATAAAGTCAACTATGCCTGCCCTCTAGGGGCTTACAGTTAAGACAGGGGAACCAACAGAAACCAACTGGACCACTGAATGCACAGTTAACAAGATAACCGAAGGAAATGAAGAGGCTGAGAGTGGAGAAAACAAAGCAAAGACCTGTGAATGGGGTGACCTTGGAATCCCAGAAGAGAGGGAGGGCTGTGTCAGCCAAAGGTCTGGGGAAGGTGAGAGGGGCCAGAGCTTGGAGGACACTGGTGGCTGGCCTGCTGTCAGAAGCATGCATGAGGTCACAAGGACACTTCAGGCAAAGGATTCTCTTAGAAAAGATCCCTACTTTGGGAAAACAGCCAGGAACTCACAGGCAGAGACTAACTTCAATACCTGTTTCTGTCCTGGAGTCAAAGGGAGGCTCCAGAGAAACACAGACAGACACATACGCACACTCGGTTTCACTTTTTAAAAAGGGGTTTATCCCAGACCTGCTACTTTCTGCCCTTTCCACTCTCAGGATATTCCATTATTTCCAGAAAGGAAATGTGCATTCTTTGTAACTGGGATGCTAAGATCAAAAGCATCTTATAAAGATGTTCTCCCTCTCCACTGATGTTCCATTCTATGTTTTAATAGCTTTCTCCAAGTATAAAAGCAATACCTGCTTACTATGGAAAATTTGGAAAAAAAAAAAATTTGGAGGAAAAAAAGTCGCCCATCACCTACTGTTAAATTTTTGGAGTATTCCCTTTTTGTTTTTCTCTCTATGCAGTTTTGCCTCTACTGATCTTTTTCCATGTTTGGTATCACACTGTACACATTTGTTGCACCTCTGCCATTCTCTCATATACCTTTGTAACTGTCTAGGCCCTCTTTTGAGCTGTAGAAGCTGGTTTCTGGTAGCAGCTTTGTTTTCCCTTGCTTTTATTTTATAAAAAAAGAGTAAGAACCACCTGCCACTCTCTGCTGTTTAAAGGCCCCATACCTGAGAAATTCCATGTGCCAACTAGAGGATTAAAATTGAAGCCAGATCCTTGGCCCGGCCCGGCTTGCCTGAACTATCAGGGCAAATGGGGATGACGTGCCCTCAAGCTCCCACCAGCTGCCAGCCACACGACCACACACCATACATCATGGACAGGCCCGAGGAAGGGCTGGAGGGGGCAGCCCGAGGTGGGGGTGCTGGGCAGACTCTGGGACGCTGTAGCCTCACACATCCTTCTCCAGAAACCCAGCGTATCAACCGTGCTGCACGGGGAGCTGACCGAGCACTAACACCGAGTAAGCGCCTCACTAGGGGCCCAGCATCCATCCAGCCGGAAGCTGGGAACACCAGGGTTCCAAGTGGTCCCGAGGCGGAGGGCTGAGTTCAGACGTGATCCACTACTCCTCAGCACGTGTGCCAGCCATCCTCTCGGGGCCTCGCTTTCCTCCAACCTCTACCTCCAGGTGTTGCTGTAGGATTGAGTCCATGGTCACCAAGTGCCTAGACCAAGGCTGGCCTGCAATAAGTATGCAGTAATTATCACCTCGTTTAATCTTTGCCATTATCTCACTCAATGCTCAGAACAGGGACAGAGGTCATTGTCACCACCGATTTACAATGAGGAAATGGAGGCACCCGAGGGTAAGCAGCGCCCCCCCATCACAGAGGTTACCACCGGAAGGGCAGATGGACACAGAACAAAGGACCCCAAGCGTGACTAAGAAATGATCAAAGAGCCAAGGTTGTCTGTAGCTCCCCCAAATTCTTCCTTGGTCCCACTGACACCCCCTGAAATGGAAGGTGACAGAGAGAAGTGGCAAGAGCCTCTTAGGGAATTTGGATCTGAGACACCCAGAGATTCACTGAGCTCTGAGAACTCACAGCCCACTGTGGCTGGGGGACCACAGCCTCCGCAGCCACCCAAGTGGGCCACCCCATCCCACGCATCCTTAGAATAAACCCCAGTGTTCCCTGAAGATACTGGCAAACAGGTCCGTTTAGCTTCATCCTACGAAAACCATCCAGCAGAGCCTGGGCGCAGAGGTCAACCTGCCCACGGTGCGAGTACGAATGTTGACTCTGGGATGAACAGACAATCTGGCCTCCATCCCAACTGATGGATGCCTGGCTGAGAACAGAAACTTCAAGAAAATCCCTTCCCAACATCTACACCGGCCTCGTGAATTCACTCTTTTCTTATACACCCAATTGTTGAGAGTCATCAATTTGTAGAAAGCTGTGTCATTTACTTTGGAAAAAATATAAATATGTATTTATTTTTTCCAAAGTAAATGACACAGCTTTCTACAAATTGGTATTACAGTACCAGCAGACAAGATTCCTAACAGACCTGAGCCCTGTTCCTCAAAGCACTAACCACGTGGAAGATGCTAACAGAGAATCCAACTCAGAGTTTTTTAAACAATAAGCTCCATGTAGTCAAGCCGACCTCCAAGCGTTTCTGCTGCCCTCCCAACACTTCGTTTGCCTATAGGCTGGAAACATACAAACATAAGCAAAACCAAGGCCAGCTCTGCTGGCATCCTTCTGCTATGGAATCTGGCCCAGGACCATCAGCCCAGGACCGCTCTCATCCTGACTGCTCCCTCCCCAAGCTCCGGTCATCCGTGGAAATCTGAGTCCCCACGTGGACTGCTGTTTTCTGGAACCTTGAAGGCCACAGAAAAAGGGCAATGATATACAGAAAGGACTAGCTTCTGGGGTAAGACTTTACTGACCACAGGACAGTTTTCATAGACTTTCTTAGCCCTTCCTTGACAAACGACACCAGGAGAGAGGTGCGCTACCAATGGTTTGGATTCTCCTCCCAGCTGTCAGGCAGGATAATAAGTCCCTACCCACCTGAAGTTACAGGCTTTGACTCATGTGAGCAGAAATGCAACGAGTTACTATGGGCAGGAACTTTTGGCCTCTGTGCCTAATGTGTTTCTTCTTCCCCTCTGGCACTAGGACTGGCAGCATCCCAGCTGGTGGCTGCTCCATGCACCTGGCCCACAGGTAACAACAGTAAGGACAGACTCCTGCTAACTTGTGACAGGCACAGACCATGCGCAAGAAATAAACCTTTGTTATTTGAGCCGCTGAGATTTTGGAATTATCTGTCACTGCAGCACACCCTAGCCCAGCCTGATGGACACCGTAATTTTGGACAAGAAAAGCATTTAGCACATTAAGAAACTGAGACCCAGAGGGGGTGACGTGAACTATCAAAGGCCAAACAGCTGGCTGGAGGCAGAGCAGAAGGCCCAGGATGCTCGCCACAGCCCTCTCCCTGCCTTCATGTAACAGCAGGTTTCGACAGGACAGAGACCCGTGACACTAAAAGACCACTTGCAAGAAAGATAAAGTCACTGCAACTTTTTCTTCAGATACTGTAAAACTGACTTTAGAATTAAGAGTTAAAATTAAGCATTATTTCCTACCTTAGACTTAGAAGTAATCTATAGAAGAGTTTGTTAGTTTATTAAAAGGGGGAAGGGGCGCATGAGTAAGCCACACGTTCTCTTCATTTGTACTGAGGTGGCTGTATCTTCCTGTTTTGGTCCAGGATCCTGTCACCTCCTCCACCCAGCTACTTGCCCCACATCCCACCCTCGGCCTTCTCAGCTCATCCTCCACCACCGCTTTGGTCAGAATCATCGGGAGGGGGGGTGCATCAAAAAAAGCTAAGCACACATGATCAGCAATGAGAAAGAAGGCAGTGGAGCGCTACAGACTGACAGTTCAAGACATATTGTCATTTGAAAAATATGGAAGCGGAGTTCCCTTCGTGGCTCAGTGGTTAACGAATCTGACTAAGAACGATGAGGTTGCGGGTTCAATCCCTGGCCTTGCTCAGTGGGTTAAGGATCCGGCGTTGCCGTGAGCTGTGGTGTAGGTTGCAGACGCGGCTCGGATCCTACGCAGCTGTGGCTATGGCGAAGGCCGGCGGCTACAGCTCCTGTTAGACCCCTAGCCTGGGAACCTCCATATGCTGTGGGTGTGGCTCTATGTAAAGGCAAAAAGACAAAAAAAAAATATGGAAGCTGCAGAAAGTCGAATACCATCTATCACATGGTTGGTCTTACAGACTTGTAAACTACCACACAGAGCAGATATCTATAACTGCAAATTAAAATATCTGGGAGAAGATACACTTTATGAGAAGAGAGATTACTTCTGGACAGGGAAGGACAGGCACCAGAATTAGTACAGTACTTTTACTCATAATGATCTTTTTTATAGGAAGAACATATACTTGCATAATATATAAAAGCTATTTAAAGTTATTATTATTGCCTTCTTAGGGCCGTGTCTGTGGCATATGGAAGTTCTCAGGCTAGGGGTTAAATGGGATCTATAGCTGCCGGCTCACACCACAGCCACAGCAATGCCGGATCCCAGGCGCGTCTGCGACCTACACCACAGCTCATGGCAATGTCGGATCCTTGACCCACTGAGTGAGGCCAGGGATCAAACCTGCATCCTCATGGATACTAGTCGGATTTGTTACCACTGAACCACAAAGGGAACTCCTAAAGTTATTTTAGAGCCTGTTTGACCATCAGGGCATTTTAGGACACTTGAGGGAGGTCACTGCAACATTCTCGGCAATCATCTTGTTTTAAGGAACTTTGACTTTCAACTTGGGAGGCCACCCTCCTAGGAAAAAAATGCTCAGTCCCCATTAGCTAAATGATAATTCATTAAAACCAAATTCAGATGGAATGCTAAGATGCTCTGTGCACCTATCAATAAATGGGACACTCCTCCATGTTTAGTGAAATATCATAGTCAAACTAATGTGTTTATGGGTGGGAACAGTTTTATTTTGCCTTCAATTTAGTAGGAGTCTGGTCGACTCATACTACTGCCACCAAACCTGGTTTGAAGTAAGGATCTAAAGTGAAAAATCAAGCCCTACTAAAATAGAACGGAGCAAAAGAGTCAACAGAACCGACTTTCAAATAGACTTTTTTTTTTTTTTTTTTTTAAGTTTTAGGACTTCAAGCAATACCACACTGAAAAAATGTTCCATAATTACCAAATGGCTCACTTCCTTTGTTTTATATTTCCTTTCCTGTAAGGCAAGCCTCTGAGCACTTTAAAATAATATGGGCTCAGCTGCCTTCTGTGTAACATTCTGACCCTGAGTGATGTTTTAATTTTGATGGATAAAGCCAAAGGTATTTCACACTTTTCACCCAAAATCTCCTCCCCACCTAAATGGCGGTCATTACCAAGGCAACCATTTTGGATCTTCCTTTCTGCTGAAACCACATTTTCTATCACTAAAGTCTATCCAGCAAACGTCTGCCATGTGCAATATGGGTTTCTAAAACATTCTGTCACAAACAAGGTCTTACTGTATAGCATAGAGAACTATATTCAATGTCTTATGATAAACCATAATAGAAAAGAATATTTTGAAAGTATAAATATGGAAAATAAATTTCAATATGTATTTCCATATATATGGAAAAGAATATTTTGAAAGTATATATACATATATATAAATAACTGAATCACTGCTGTACAGCAGAAATTAACCCAATGTTGTAAATCAACCATTACCTCAATTTAAAAAATTAAACAATCTGTCTACCACAGTCCTGGACGACGGGAATTGATCACTGATATTTATTGAATTCAGGTTTAAGATAAGGTAAAATAAAGGCATCTTTCTCTGCCAACCTCAAATGGGTACCTGCCTCCCTCAGAGGTGACAATCCCCACATTGCAAAATGTCAACAAAAATAGGCTCCGGCAACCTGCTCATAGACCCCAGCATAACCTGAACACATACATCCACGAATGCCGGAAGCACATCTGGCTTCTCCTTGAGGAAAATGCTTCTCTCTGGAATAAGGTTTGTTTTAGTGAGCAGGGCCCACCCGCAGCGCAGGGATGAAGATAATTACACCGTGTTTGCTGACACAGACGACATGGACGGCCAGCCTCCACCGTCCTTCAAGTTTCTCAGCAATGAGGTGGGTGGGCTGGCCCTTCCCATCAGCAACAGAACAGGAGGCTGAGGCCAAGCACAGGGATTGTCTATTGTTTGTATACAATTTTGATAGAACAGCACAGGGATCACACACAATGGGTCAACTCACACAGGGTCTTACACAAAAACATCAGCTCAGTTACACTTCCAGGCTTCAGAAACTAGATAAATGATGACTTTTTTTTTTTTTTTTTTTTTTGCTTTTTAGGGCCGCATTCTCAGCATATGGAAGTTCCCAGGCTGGGGTGGAATCAGAGCTACAGCTGCCAGCCAGCCTATGCCACGGACACAGCCATTCTGGATCCAAGCCACGACTCCGACCTACACCACAGCTCACAGCAACGCTGGATCCTTAACCCACTGAGCAAGGCCAGGGATCGAAACCACATCCTCATGGATACTAGTCGGGTTCACTACTGCTAAGCCACAACAGGAACTCCAAGCCATCATTCTTTAGTGTGTCTCCATGGAACCCTTATCTCCTGGGTTTGGGAGTGGTAGGGGGTTTATTCAATTTTCTTATTTTGTTTCCTATTTCTAAACCTGGAAAACAAGCCTGGTCCTATACACCTCTGCTGTACCAGAAAACTACCACCAGCCCCTCTGGGAGAAGTTTAGCAGACAGAGATGCTATAGTCATTATTTGAAGCTTTAAAGCCCCATTAACATTCATTTACCTCAGGACCTGAAAGCACAGCATCCCTCTGAATTTCAGAGGAAATAGAAAAGTCTGCATCTCTCACTGTCTTCTCTTTCTCCCTCCCCATTTCCTCTCCTCTCTCTCCGTCTGTCTCTTTCTTGTGAAAGTACCACCTAGTATGAACTCCAGGCACAGACCCTGCCACTCCGCCCACGAAGGCAGGAACGCGGCCACGGCCACGGCCGCGCTGGGGGTGGACACTGATGGAATGCGGACATCCTTTCACAGCTGCCTGGGCTCGGGGAACTCAAACGTCTGACTCCACGTCCCTTGGAGCCAAGCATCTCCTTCTGGTCAAGAGACCTTGTTCAGAGGGCGCTCGGAGCCGGCCCTCCCTTCTCTGCTCCAGCCGGGACTTCTGGAATGGAACAGAACATTCTCCAACGACCCCATTTTTTAGATGGGGAAACTGAGGCCCTAGGCAAGGCAGAGACTTGTCTGGATCAACCAGAACTAGAACCTAGGTCTCCAAGCACTGAGGCAAATGCTATTTCTGGTTAGGGTGGCCCCATCCCCCCCGCCTCCAGCAGGGACTGGTGTCCATCAGATGGGAATGGAAAGGGTAGGCCCCCCTAACCCCCCACCCCTCCCCTGGCTCCCTACTGAGAATTCCACTGAACTCTATCCCCGCCGTTCTCACAGAACATGGTACTTCACTTTTTTCTTCTCCTAAACTTTTTTAAATCTTTTTAGGCATATGGAAGTTCCCAGGCTAGGGGTTGAACTGGAGCTACAGCTGCTGGCCTACACCACAGCCACAGCAACATGGGATCTGAGCTGCACCCACCTGCAGCAATGCGGGATCCTTAACCCACTGAGTGAGGCCAGGGATTGAACCCACATCCTTGTGGATACTGGGCTGGGTTCTTAACCCGCTGAGTCACAATGGGAACTCCCTTCTAAGTCCTTTCGTTACATCAGTTGATGGTGGCAGTCAAAGGGCCGAGACTCTAAAACCAGGTTACCTAGTTCCAGTCACCATGTGGTTTGGACAAATACACTGCCCTTCTGTGCTTCAGTCTTCTCACCTAGAACATGCAGATAATAACAACATCTGCTTCATAGGCCCTGCATGAGGACTCAGTGAGTTAATACATAGATGGCATTCCGACAGCCCTGGTTACACTGCAAGCACTTATCCTGACAAAGGAGGAGGTGGTGTAGGCGGGGGCTTCTGTCTGGTTCACCTTTGAGGCCCTGCATCACTTGATGCTGAGGGATGGCGTCCACCTGGAAAGTCCCCATATCCCCAGCAGAGAGGATGCTAGATCGAAGATGGTGAATGAATGAGTCTAGGACAGTGCACAGCTTATAACGGGTACTTTCATTATTGCTCATTAAATGAGTATGTGGATTTCCAGAATTCACCAGCTCACTTAGGGAGTGTCACTGGCCAAGCTTACTAACAGATAAATTCAGATTTGCAGGCACCAGTATTTTCTATTTGCTGTGAGACTGCTCTATTAGCTACTGCCTCAAAAGGTTTAACCAAAGCTCAGTTATCAATTTCCAGGGCACAGCCTACACTTTCTCTTTGTGGTATCTGCTTTGTGACAATGCACCCAGGGCCTTAGAGGGCTGAAATACAATTGTTGATTGTTTTTCAAAGCCTGAATAATAGCCTGCATAATACCAGGAAAATGTCAAAGTTCTGAAAATGCCTGTTTGGTATTCATCTCCGAGAGCCTAATGGATAAAATCATCTTTTTCTTTTTTTTAGGGCCACACCTGCGGCATACGGAATTTCCCAGGCTAGGGGTCAAATTGAGCTATAGCCACGGGCCTGCACCACAGTCACAGCCACACAGGATCCGAGCCGTGTCCAGGACCTACACCACAGCTCATGGCAACACTGGTTCCTTGGTTCCTTAACCCACTGAGCGAGGCCAGGGATCCAACCTGCGACCTCATGGATACTAGTCAGATTCGTTTCTGCTGAGCCATGACGGGAACTCCGATAAAATCATCTAGATATAGAAAACCAACAGAAGCCAACAGAGCCCTGAACTGGAAACCCAGGTCTGAATTCTGTAAGTGGGTTTAAGTGCTTATGTAAAAGAAAGTCCTAATGAAGTGGCAGGTCCAGAAGCCAGAGGACATCCAGAGATGGTCTTTAGAACTGAACACAGGAAAAAAAAAAAAAAAAAAAAATCAATGGAGCTTCTCAAGTGAAAGGCACTTCCAAAAACAAAATAGGTTAGTCATCTCAGAGGCTTGAGATGAAATTTGGCCTTGTCCAAATAAACACTCAGCCAAAATGCTTAGCTGGAGAGTTATTATTGACTGGGACACAAATCTCCCTGGAGCACAGTCAGGCAGCAGCTGGGCTGTGTGGGAGGTGACCCCAAGGGGCATCCAGAGGTTGAAAAGATGCCAAGCCCTTCTGAGAGGTGGCACACCCTGGGACCTGCCCAGTGGGGGCCTGTCCCAGGGAGCAGGCCCTGCCTGCCAGCCAAGATACACCTGACCTACTGTGACCTCACAACAGCTTCATGAGAGTGAGAAAGTGGGTCATGCAGATGCCCCAAGATGTTTTTCTGTGATCTGAAAGCTCCAAAAAGCTCCAAATAATTTCTTTTCGCATACGCTTTAAAAAAAAGTGTTAGGAAACTCCCGGGAGATGAACAGGGTGGGGAAAGCACCTGCGTTCAGGGCTTTGGGGCTAAAGCCAGGAGTAGGAGGACAGACTAGAATGAAAACCTGCCCAAAGCCCCTTCCCTTGGCCAGGGGGTTCCCAGCATTTCTAGCTGCAGGCTCTGACACTCGGACTCCCATGCTGCCAGCCTGCGCCCGCTCTTTGGGCCCTTTCATTCCTGTTTCCAAGGAGCCAGGAAGGACTGGACCCCACCCAAGTGCATTCAATGAGGTTCCTGCTGAAAGATGCTGGCGCCGCACTGGCCCGCACTCGCATACACAATCTGCCCAGAAAACCACAGAGCAGGTGCCAGGCGCAGGCTGGTGCTGCTCTCTCTCTGTTCTGAGCTTCAGTTCCTCCACTAGAAGCTGAAAACCATAATTTCCGTCTCCAGAATTAAGACAGGGTTTAACATGCTTAATAAGCAGGGGCTGCTAATCTTTTTCTTACAGATTATTGACCTTAAGGAAAGGCAGGGGTGGGCAGCCTCCCCCTGCCCTTTGCAATATATTTCCAACTCTGTCCCAGCCCAGGAGGCTCTACTTGGCCTGAGCCAGTTGGTTTTTCCTTTTCCTTTTTTTTTAAATTATTAAAAAAAAAAATCTTATTGGAGTGTGTCTGCCTTACAATGCTGTATTAGGAACCAGTTCATTCTTTAGCTCTCCCTGCACCTTCCTCAGCGCACCCTGTTCTTTCCTACCTCTTAGCCTTCAAAAATGCTGCTTCCTGCCCCTTTTCATCCCCAATAATTAGTTGAAAATGCTCATTCTTGGAGGAGCAAAGCTGAGACTCCCCTAATCTTAGTACAACTCTAATAATCCGTTTCATGACATCCTGCCGTTTTCACTTAGAGCACTTACCCCATTTAAAACTCTATTTATTGGTTCCTCCAACAGCCAGCAAATTGCATTTGGCCAGGCACTGGGCTTCTGGATTCATTCACTGCTGTATCCCCAAAACTTAGTAGATAGCTAGCAGCAGCAATGTCTGATCTTTGCTGAATTAATGTGTTGCACTGAAGCCCCAAAGAGCCAGAAGGAACCCAGAGCTACCAACAGCTTTCTAACAGCCTTCAACACTGGGCTGGGGACCTAAAAAAGCATTTCACACCCATGGCAGAGCCAGAAAAACAACTGCCGGCTCATGATCGGAAATGCTAAAGCATCCACAGTTCACTGAGTGGAGAAATGCCCTTTTCTAGGCTGAGCTCCACTAGCCCAGGTCTCCTGGAAGACTGCCAAAGCTCAAAAAGGAGCAAAAGCTCCTGGGGTGTAACGAAGAGGTGAAATGAGCAAGGACTGTTTTAAAAGGAAGTGTACTTGGAACAGGCCACTGCGTTGTTGATGCCAAGTTATTTAAATACCATCGGGTCCACCTGAGCTCCATCCTAGGCGCTTCCTGGCCTGGTTTGTTTTCTCAAATACCCCACACACCTGTCTGGGTGAATGTTTTAGAATACGTTTAGAAACGCAGAACACCTGTGTGTTATTACATCCAGGCTAACCATCTCGTTGTGCAGTTACCTAAAAATAAACACCATCATCCACTTTAATAACATCAATCGATGCTAGTTTCACCCCTCCTCCAGTGGATATTAGATCTTCCAGTGTAAGCAATGAGTGATGTTTAAAAGTTAGAAATTGGGTATTTTTTTTTGGGGGGGGGCATGTCCCATGTTCACTCCACAAGCAGGCAGAGGCAGGCAGTTCTTTGGAAGCCGGGCCCTATGTCCAGAAGCACAGCTCTACGAAGACTACGAGCATATCTGTGGGTCAATTCCAGGCATGGGGGTGGGGCAGTGGGCAGAGAGGGAGTGCACTCACTGAGTCTGGTTCAGTGGTTAGAACCCGGACTGCTTCAAACCCTGGGTGTAGCACTTCCTCTCTGTTGGCTTTGGGCGAATCTCAGTGAGCCTCAGCAATCCCATCTGTAAAATGGGACACACAATACCTACTACATAGCATCGTTGGAAAGATTAAATGAGCTAAAAACAAAAGCTAAAGCCCTCCGACCAGGGCTGCACAGAGTTGATCTATTAAGTGTTTGCCATCATTACGTAGGCTCAATCAGACCAGACACATCTTCATTCCATTTCATTAAAGCCTCAAGCCAGTCCTTCCAGATGGACAGTTATCCCCATTTTACAGATATAAAAACCGAGGCTCGTAAGAGTTGAGTAGCTTATTCAAAGCGCCTTCGGCTAGAGGGCAAGGCCAGCACCTGAGCCCAATCATCATCACTACTATTTACTGAAAGCCAGGTGGTAGTTATGCTGAGTACAACAACTATCAAATACCCAAAACAATTCTGTAAGGGAACAATAATTGTAACTATTTTATATGAAGGAGGACACAGGGCTGGAAAGGTTAACTCTCTTGGTCAAGATCACCGTGTCACTTAAGGAACAAAGCAGGGGCTTGATCCCAGTTCTGACACCAAAGCCCATTTCTTCCATTTAAGCCCTGCCTCATATTTGTTAGAGATGACATACCTCCACTTGAGATCAACATGCCCGACCTCATATTAAACGTAAAACCCTGGGCTTATCAAATGGAGTCCAGGAATGGCCCTCTCCAGGAAGGGGCCCGCTGTCCTGGGTTATAAGGAGTTAGGCTATGCACCGCCACCCCCCCCCCCCAAAAAAAAGCCAAGCTTTCCACCCAGTTCTTTCTGGAAAGTTCGGTTTGGGGTCACAGATAATAGCGGAATGTGTTAAAACTCAGCCGGGGAAGTTCTTAGTCATTAGACTTTTTATCTTTTGGGAATCGGCACACAAATATTTTCTCACCTAAGTCATCATCTGCTCCCAGCTTTTCTACCGCAGAAGGGTTTTCCTTAGCATCGTGCAACAGCCCTCCCCAGCTACGTGCGACTCAACATGTATCTACCAAGTCATTCCAGCCTCCCAGCACTTTCTTGCTCCTCACATGTATTGTGGAGACGATACAGAAATGGAGACGATACAGGGAAGGGTCAAGATCAACAGCCTGAAACAAAGATACTGTCGTGTGATGACTCTTCATGTTTTATTCAAATATCAACCTACCACAACTTGGTGCTCATCTAGTGCTCACTTTGCAGTGACCTGGGCCCTCACGGTGACCTTTGTTAGCCCTATAGAAAACTGTAAGAGGAAAACGACTATTCAGGAAAACAAGTCCCAAAGCAGCAGTTGACTAGCCCTAAATGATTGTAATGAAATGTCCCCCCAAACTGCCTGGCTGGTTCCATAGACGCAGACCTGTCCTAGGGCACTGTGCCCAATCAGAAGGCCAAGGCAAGGGCCCTTCAGAGTAACAGCATGCCAGGCGTCGCTGGCTCAGCCGCTGCAGAGGCTGGGAGGACGGCAAAAGGGAGGAGGGATGACGGTCAGCTTACGCTGGCCACCTCTGACCCCAGTTTGGTCTGTGGCAGTTTCTCCATGAAACACAAGAAGAATTCAAGCCAGAAATTCTTGCTCTGACAAGCTGTCTACCTCTCCAAACTTTTTAAAAACCATTAATTGAAATGGCAGTGACTGTTCGCCTCTTAATACAGAAGTCAAGTTAGGGAGTTCTCTTGCTGCGCAGAGGGTTAAGGGTCCCGCATTGTCACTGCAGCGACTTGGATTGTTGCTGTGGTGCTGGTCTGGCAAATTCCACATGCCTCACATGCACTCCTCCCCCCAAAAAAATAACGGGCTTCCAGATATTTGCAAAATTCCTACAGCTGCTGTATGACAAGAATTCAGCACAGGTACAAACTTTACCTTTTTAAGTTTTTACCTTGCCAATAAACCTCCCAAAAAGAATTGCAAAAGGAACTGGTAATAGAAAGCAAGTCCTAGGTTTATGTCTTAGATATTGAAGAAATATTGACCTCCTTTCTTTGAAGAAGAAGAGAGAAGAATGTGATAGTCCCATTTAAGCAAATCTCAGCCCTAGCACTGTAAAAACCTTGATCTTTCAACCTTATTACATCACCATTTCTGGTATTTCTAATGTTTAATCTAAACTAAACAGCACTGCTGTTACTATCAAAGGGATCATCAAGGACACACACAAAGGGGAACCAGGGCAAAGGATCTGGCTGGGTCTGGCTGGGATACCCCCGCTGACAACTGAGGGATGTGGGTCCTCCCTTCCCCAAATTCCTGACTTCTTGGTCATCTGAGGCGGCTTGACTGTCCCTAGGCCAAGGGCCAGTAGCAAAACAGGTACAATCGGGACACGGCCTGAGGATGCTGCCAGCAGGAGAGTCACCTGTGTGTGCCTGATCAACTTGGAGACTCTCTAAACAGCCTTGCTTTGGGGGGAGGGGGAAAGCTCATTTTCTGAGAGATGTGGCAGTGGGTGAAGTCTTTAGATTAAGAACCACCACCTTCTTCTGTCAAGAAATTGATTCCTATCACATGGAGTAAAACTCTACTCCGGAGCCATTAAGCACGCCTCTGAGGGCAGAGGCTGGTGGCCTAAGACTCCAGACCTCAAAGGACACAGGGGCCTGAGGGGCGAGGGAGCTACAGAGCCCTCCCCTGAGCAGGACAGGGGAAGATTAGGGGGACAGAGTTTCAAGGGAGACCAATTCTGGGCACTCTCCCTCCCCCTGGCTGTACTGAACAGCTGTTGGACACAAATCACTCCCCACGGTGGCTGATCCCCGTCATTGATGGGACAGCTATGTGCCAGCTGCCCTGCCAGGCGTTTGATACATATTACCTCACTTAACCATATTAGCCTCAAGACAGAACTACTTATTTTTCACAAGAAAACGGGGTTTCAGAGAGGTCACATATGTAGCCATGGTCACGTCACGAATCACAGAAGTGACAGAATCTGAATGTGGACCCAGGTTTGATGGGCTCCAAAGCTTGAACTTGAAGGCTTCATAACACAAAAGCACAATCTGCTCCTCTTAGACCCTTTAGAAGTCTTCTTTTCTCCTAGGCTGTCCTTTGCGTTACCCCCCCCCCCTTCTCATCTGCCCCATGTGTGCAGTAGAAGTCTGTGTCTTATCCAGTGGCCCCACTTGCTTAGATGACAGCCCTCTGCCCCCAGCATCCACGCCAGGGTGAGAACAGGGTGAATCCTGGGCACTCCTCATACCCGAGGGAGTTACTGCCTTACAGGAAATCTCAGGGGGCTTTAAGAGGGACAAACCCGACCCTGTGGCAAGCACACCCTGCTTCATCCTTAACGCAGAAAACCCAGAAGTTGTCAAGGCCATGGATTTACTGCTTTTCCCCCAACTTAATTTTAAATGCTAACAATGGAGCCATTTCCAGGAAAGAAAGCAGAACCAAGAGGGCATCATGATTTGGCAAACCTTCTGCTTTTCACAATGTGCCCAAAAAACTGTGTGCATGTCTGAGGCTGCATATCTATTCCGAACTCACCATCCAGAGGACCCTGCCAAGCCTCATTTCCCTTCTTTGCGTCTCAGGAAGCAGGAGGGAAGTCCGCTGCCAGGCTCCCAGGATCACGCAGGACACTGGGAACAGCCGGATCTGTCTGCAGACTGGATTCCCTCAAGCCCCCAGCCCCCACCTGCCTTTCTCCCTTCCCTTAGCAGCCACCCTTTGGTCACTGATGACCAACCCTGGTCGCATGGGGGAATCAGCCGGGAGTTTAAACCGTACAGAGGCCTGGGACTCCTGGGACACCCCCACACCCAGCCGCCCCGGGATTCCGATGGATCCAGCCTGGGCACCTGAATGTTAACAGTGCCCCCAGGTGATTCCAAGATGCAGGCAGGATTGAGAAACCCTACCTGGACCGCCATGGGATAAACGATTCCCCTGACGCTGAAGTTCATCCCTCTGAGATTTGGTGCCATTCCACAGCCTCCCGGGTATCTCGGCCCTGCTCCAACTGGAGCTCTTCTGGGGCAGCTTCGAATTCCGCCCGCTCACAGGATGCCGCCTCCCTGCGCCCCCTCCCCTGCAGGGCCCAGAACCCCGGAAAAGTGCCCCGTGCGGCCCGCCCGTGTCGCTGGGACTTACTTGGCCACAAAGTGTGTAGACCTCACAGATGCGGGGAGCCAGAGCGAGAGCCGGGTGCGCCGGGAGCAAGCGGGCGGGACGCGGAGGCCGCGCGGCCCGGGGCTGCGGAGGCAGCAGCCGCAGCCCCGCCGGAACGGGAACCGGCTTGACCGCAGCGACGGCCGCGCCCCTCTGGCCGCGCGCCGAGCCTCCTCCGCGGTCTGCGCGGAGGCGGAGACCCGGGCCGGGCCGGCGAAGCGAGGTCGGCTGGGCGGCGGTTTTCCCCCGCCGGGCGCGGGAAGGGCGGGGAGGCCGCTCCCCCCCGAAGGGGCCGCGGGCAGCCGGGAGGAGCGGTCCCTGCGCCCGCAGAGCGGCCAGGCCTGAGAGCTCGCCCGGCGTGACACTGTGCGAATGAGTGGCGCCAGCTCGGTAAGGGCCGCTGCAAGCCCAGGCCCGTCCTCCTAAAAGTACCAACCCACCCTCAGCAACCCTGGCAGCACCTGGGCACGTTGGCGAGATTTCCGTTAAAACGTGACACCTGCTCTCCCCAATGAACAGCAGCTCAAAGCAATCAAACCTTTACAGGAGAGCACATACTTCGATTTATATGTTTTAAAATCTAAGCTTTTCTCCTTGTCCTTAAATCTGTTCTTGGCAGTGTACATTTCATAGTCTATATATTATGCTGCAATGACTTGTAAGGGAGTTTTTAACACGCTGATACATCTCCCCAACAAAAAAAAGTGTTTTAAACGTTTCAAATGGGGAAGGTCTACAAAACGACACCATAAGTTGTCACATTCACACATGGTCACATCGTGTGACCGCATATGCTCATGAATATTCAAATTACCATCCAAGGCTGCGTTCTGAGAAGTTTGTTCCTAACTCAAAAGTGAAACCTTGCAAACGTAAAATTGATGGGATACGATGAGCAAACTTGTAAGCACTAAAACGGAGACGCTCAAGATAAGAATTCTTTAAGGTTACCCTTACTTGAACCTCTGATAGAAAAAATTACGAATTTTTTCTTTTCTTCTAGGATTCTTTGACTCCCAGGTTTTCCACATCCTGTTTCACACTCAAAATGGCTGCATTCTGAGTAACTTCTTCAGTTCTGCCTTTCCAGTCATCAATTATCCCGTAGATTTGAACCCGCTGTGGTTCCCATCTGTGTTCGGCAGACTAGTCCCTCTCCGCTTCCCCCCACCCCCGCCCTTAGCTTCCAACCCCCTCCACTCGTGATGTCCTAACCCTGGAACCCGTGACTGTGGCAAAGGAGAGTTAAAGAAGCAGATGGAATGAATGGTGCAAGTCAACCGACCTTGAGATGGGACAATAAACGTGGATTGTTATTTGCCCAGTGTAATCACAAGGGTCCTTTTAAGTGGAAGGGGGAGGTAGGAGAGCTAAAGAGATAACAGCCTGAAAAGGATCTGATGTTGCTTGTTTTGAAGACGGAGAATGGGACTATGAGCCAAGAAATGAGGGGGGGCTTCTAGAAGCTGGAAAAGGCAACAATAGGGGTTCTCCAGGAGAGTCTCCAGAAGGAAGGCAGTCCTGCTGACACTTGGATGTTAGCCCAGGAAGACCCATTTTAGACCTCTGACCTCCACCAGTGGGATAATAAATTTGCATTGTCTGAAGCCACTAGATATGAAGTGACTAGTTACAGCAGGAATGGGAAACCAATAACCATCCATTTAGGTTTTTAATTCCAACAATAATATTCTTCTTTACTAAGAGTTTTGGTTCTAATTTTCTTGGTCATTTATAATTGTCTCCTGTTCTCTGCTGATTCCATCGTTTAGAAAACTGTTATTTTTGCTTTTAATTAAATTTTCTTACAGGGTAATTGTAAATTCACCTGTAAGAAGTAATGCAGAGAGATCCTTTTACCCTTAATCCAGTTTCCCTTCATGGTCACGTCTTGCAAAACCAGGATGTTGGCACTGATACAAGCAAGATACAGGACATTTCCACCACTATAATAATCCCTCCTGCTGTCCTGTGTCCTGATACAGCAACCCCCCCCAAACCCTGACAACCACTGTTGGAATCTGTTCCCCATTGCTCTATGTCATTGCGAGAATGTAATGTAAATGGAAGCGCACAGTGGGTATTGGGATTTGGGGATTTTGTTTTGGGGTTGGTTTTGTTCATTCAGCATAATTCTCTGGAGATTGATCTAGGTCACTGCATGTATCAATAGTTGTTTTCTTTTTATTACTAAGTAGTATCTCATGGTACTACCACAGAGATACCACAGATTGTTTACACATGTTGAAAGACATTTGAGTTATTTCCAGTTTGGGGCTATTATGAACAAGGCAGCTATAGACATTAATCTACAGGATTACCTGTGAATGTAAGTTTTTATTTCCCTGGGATCAACGCGCAGGGGTGCATCTGCTGGGTCATATGGTAGTTGCACATTCAGTTTCTTAAAAAACTGCCAAACTCTTCTCCACAGTGGCTGGACCCCTTTATATCCCCACTAGCAATGTGTAAGTGATCCAGTTTCATGGCATCCTCATCGGCATTTGGTGCTGTCACAGTGCTTTATTTTAGCCATTCTGATGGGTGTATAGTGTTAGTGACATATCATTATGGTTTTAATTTGCCAGTGATGTTGAACATCTTTTCCTGTGCTTATTTGCCACTTGTGTCTCCTCTTGGGTGAAATGTCTCTTCATGTCTCATTCATTAATTGGATTCTTTGTTTTTTTTACCGTTGAGTTTTGAGGGTGCTTTATATATTGTAGATTCTAGCCGTATGTTAGATGTGTAATTTGCAAATATTTTCTCCCTCTCCAAGCTTATCTTTTCATTCTCTTAATAGGATCACTTTTTAAATTTTGATGCAGTCTAATTTATCAGTTTTTCCTTGTATGGATCGTGCTTTTGGTATTGAGTCTAAGAACTCTGAAAAGCCTTGGATATCAAAGAATTTCTCTTTTTGCCTAAAAGCTGTATCGTTTTATGTCATTTAAGCCCATGATACACTTTGAATTAATTTTTGAATGAGACTTGAGTTAAGGTTAGTTTTTAAGTAATTATTAGTTTTGCCTATGGATGTCCAGTTGATGCTCCAATTGTTGAAAGGCTATCTTTCCCCCATTAAATTACCCTTGCGCCTTTGTGTGGATCTATTTTTGAGTTCTCCATTCTGTACCATTGACCTGTGTGTTTATCCCTCTCCTAGTATCATACAATCTTGAAATTGGATCAGTTGATTCCTCCCATTTTATTTTTCTTTTTCAAAGTGGCTTTATCTATTCTAGTCCCTTTGCCTTTCAATATACATTCTAGAAAAATAACCTTGCTTGGATTTTGATAGGAACTGTGTTAAACCTGTATTGGAGAGAATTGACATCTTTATTATTTCGAGCATTCCAAACCATGAACTCTGTTTATTTAGATCTTTGATTTCTTTCATCAGTGTTTTGTAGTTTTCGGCAGATGTCTTACACTTTAAATTTTTTTTTCACTGAAGTATTTCCTTTAAAAAACCAAATACATTGCTGATAAGAATTACAATGGTTCAGCCAACATGAGAAAGTTTGGTGGTTCCTCAAAAGGATAAATATAGAATTGCAATTCCACTCCTAGTTATAAACTCACAACAATTGATAAGAAGTACTCAAAAAACTTATATGTACACACATGTACATAGCAGCAGTATTCACAATAGCCAAAAGATGAAAACAGTCCAAATGTCCATCAGTGGATGGAAGGATAAACAAATTGTTGTATACATATACAATAGGATGTTATATGGCCACAAAAAGGATGTGTTGAGGAGTTCCTGTTGTGGCTCAGTGGTTAACAAACCCAACTAGCATCTATGAAGATGCGGGTTCGATTCCTGGCCTTGCTCAGTGGGTTAAGGATCCGGCATTGCCATGAGCTGTGGTGTAGGTCGCAGACATGGCTCAGATCCTTTGTTGCTATGGCTCTGGTGTAGGCTGGTGGCTACAGTTCCGATTGGACCCCTAGCCTGGGAACCGCCATAAGCCATGAGTGCAACCCTAAAAAGACAATAAGACCAAAAGAAAAAAAAAAAGAGGGAGGTGTTGATATATGGAATAATGTTGATGAGCCTCAAAAACATGATGCTAAGTAAAAGAAGACAAACACAAAAGGTCACATATTTCATAAGTCCTTTTATATGAAATAACCAGAATAGGAAAATCCATTGGCAAAGAAAGTAGATTGGTAGTTGCCAGGGAATGGGGGAGAGAAGAATGGATATGTGGTTTCCCTTTGGGGTGATGAAAATGTTTTGGAAGTAAATAGTGATGTCGGCTGGACAAGACTGTAAGTGTATTAAATGCCACTGAATTGTTTGCTTTAAGATGCTTAATTTTAGGAGTTCCCTTTGTGGCTCAGTGGTTAACAAATCCGATTAAGAACCATGAGGTTGCGGGTTCGATCCCTGGCCTTGCTCAGTGGGTTAAGGATCCGGCGTTGCTGTGGCTGTGGCGAAGGCTGGCAGCTACAGCTCCTGTTAGACCCCTAGCCTGGGAACCTCCATATGCCGCGAGTGCGGCCCTAGATAAAGGCAAAAAGACAAAAAACAAAAAACAAAAAAAACCCCTAACTTTATGTGAATTTCATCATAATAAAAATGTTTAAAAAAGCAATTGCAAATGGTATTACATTTTGAATTTCAGTGTCCAAGTTCTAGTATATAGAAATGTACTATGTACGATGTGTTCTAGCATATAGAAAATCAATTTTTATCTTACGTCCTGTGACCTTGATGAATGTACTTCTTGGATACTTTCTTATAGATTTCAAGGGATTATCTACATAGATTATCATGGCATCTGCAAATAGAGGCTGTTTCTTCCCAATTTATATGCCTTTTGTTTCCTTTTCTTTTGCCTCATTACACTGGTTAGAACTTCCACTACTATGCTGAATAAGAGTGGTGAGAGCAAACATCTTTGCCTTGTCGATAGTTTTAAGGGGAAAGCATTCAGTCTTTTAAGTACAATGTTAGTTATAGGTATTTTATAAATGCTTTTTGTCAAGTTGTTGATGTTCCCTTCTGTTCCTATTTTTCTGAGAATTTTCTACCATGAATGGGTGGTGAACTGTGCCAAATGCTTTTATGCATCAATTGGTATGATCACATGACTTTTAATAAGTTAAATTACAGTGGATTACTTCGATTGACGTTCAAGTATTGACCCAGCCTTGCATCTCTGGAATAAATCCCCTTGGTCAGGATATAGAATTCTTTTTATGTATTGCTGAATTCTATTTGATAGTATTTTGTTAAGGATGTTTGCATCGCATCAGTATTCCCAAGGGATACTGGTCTGTAGGCTTATTTTTGTTTGTTTTACTACTATCTGTGTCTGGGTTTGGTATCAGGGTAATAACTGACCTCAGCTTCACAAAGTGAACTCATAAGTGTTACCATAATATCTCTGTCTCTGGTAATTTTCTTTGCTCTGAAATCTACTTTGTCTAATGTCAATAAAGCCACACATTCTTTCCTTAGATAATGTTTGCGTCATGTATCTTTTTCCATCCTTTTACTTTCAGATTGCTTATATTACTATAGTTGAAATGAGTTTCTTGTAGACAGCATAAAGTTGGGTCATGTTTTTAATCCACTCCACAAATTGCTGTGTTTTAATAGGTATATTGAGATCATTTATATTGAATGTATTTATTGATATGTTAGGCTTTAAGTTTGCCATTTATTTTTTGTTTTCTGTTCTTTCATTTGTTTTCTTTTCTTATCTTCTGCGTAGGTTAACAATGTTTAGAATTCTATTTGTATTTACCTATGGCATTTTTAAGTGTATCTCTTTGTATACCTTTTAAATTTATTGCTCTATTATATATAATGCATACACATGTATAATACACATATTACATATACTTTTTCAGTCTACTGGTATTATCATTTTACCAGTTCAAAAGAAGCATATAAAGCTTACTTCCCTTTACTTTTCACCTTTTGTAACTTCTTTTATTTTTGGTCTTTTTTGTCTTTTTAGGGCCACACGCGTGGTATATGGAGGTTCCCAGGCGAGGGGTCGAATCGGAGCTACAGCTGCTAGCCTACACCACAGCCATAGCAACACGGGATCCTAGCCGCATATGCTACCTACAGCCCAGGCAATGCCGGATCCTTAACCCACTGAGCGAGGCCAGGGATCAAACCCACGTCCTCATGGACACCACAGCTCAGGCAATACTGGATCCTTAACCTACTGAGCAAGGCCAGGGATTGAACCCACATCCTCATGGATGCTAGTCGGATTCGTTTTCACTATGCCACCTCAGGAACTTATATAACTGTTTTAAATATTACCTCTACATATACTCAGAGCCACAACACTGCTATAATTTTTGCTTCAACCATTATGTAGGAGACTCGAGACAAAGTCTATTGTATTTATCCATACTTTTGCTTACCACGTTTTTTTCTCTGTTGTTCCAAATTTCCTTTTTTATCATTTCTTTTCTGTTAAGAACTTCTTTCAGTCATTTACAGTAAGTCAGCTGGCCACAAATTCCTGGTTTTACTTCATCTGAGAATGTTTTGATTTTTCCCTTCATTCTCAAAGCCTATTTTAACTGGATTTTGGGTTGACAGTCCTTTTCTTTCAGCACTTGAAAAAATAATGTGCCACTTCCTTCTGGCCTCCATGATTTTTGATGAGAAATCTGGTATAATTCCAATTGTTTTTCTCCTTTGGGTAAGGTATCATCTCTCGCTTGCTGCTCTCAAGAATTTTTGTCTTTGGTGTTCAGAAGTTTGACTACAATGTGCCTGGTGTGGACTTCTCTGGGTTTATGTTTAGGTTCACTCAGCTTTTTATTTTATTCCATTTTAAGCCCATACCTGCAGCAAGTTCTCAAGCCAGGGATTGAATCTGAGCTGCAGACATGCTGGATTCTTTTTAACCCACTGCACCGGGCTGGGGCTCCAACTGGCACCTCCACAGTGACCCCAGTGGCTGCAGCTGGATTCCTAACCCACTGCACCATGGCAGAAACTCCTTTCTTTTCTAACTACTATTTATTAGATGACAGCAGTATACCAGGCATTGTGCCGGGCATTTTATTTACACTATTGCTAATCCCACCCACAAAACTGGGAGTTAGGTATCTGTTAGGTTAAACCACTGTTATAGCTTCATGGAGCTTCTTGAATCCGCAAGTTTGTGGCTTTTGCCAAATTCAGATGTTTTTTGTTTGTTTTGTTTTTGCTTTTGTCTTTTTCATATGGAGGTTCCCAGGTTAGGGGTTGAATCGGAGCTGGAGCTGCCGGCCTACGCCACAGCCATGCCAGATCTGAGCCTCCATCTGTGACCTACACCACAGCTCAGAGCAACATCGGATCTTTAACCCACTGAGCGAGGCCAGAGATTGAACCCGAGTCCTCATGGATGCTAGTCAGATTCACTTCCTCTGAGGCATGACAGGAACTCCAAAATTCAGGATGTTTAAACCGTTATTTCTTTGGGTACTTTCCAGCCGGCCCTCTCTCCTCTCCTTCTGAGGCCCCGTTGACACAAACATTAGATCTTCTCCCACAGTCCCACAGGTCCCTGAGGCTCTGCTCATTGTTTTTTTCAGTCTGTTCTTCTCTCTGCTTTTCAGACTAGGTAAAAAAATTTTTTCTTTTATTTATGGCCACACTTGCAGTATGTGGAAGTTCCTGGGCTAGGCATTAAATCTGACCTATGGATCCTTTAACCCACTGCCCAGGGCTGGGGATTGAATCTATGTCACCGTAGCAACCTAAGCCACTGCAGTCGAATTCTTACCCCACCGTGCCAAAGCAGGAACTCCTAGAGTGGGTGATTTTTATTGTTCTGTCTCCCAGTTCATTAATTCTTTTCTTTGTCCCCTCCATTCTGCTGTTGGATCCATCCATTGAGTTTTGTGTGTCTTTTTTTTTTTTTTTTGTCTGTATTTTTAGGGCTGCACCTGCCACATATGGAGGGTCCCACGCTAGGGGTCCAATCAGAGCTGTAGTCGCTGGCCTAGGCCACAGCCGCACAATGTGGGATCCGAGCTGCATCTGCGACCTACACCACAGTTCATAGCAACGCTGGATCCTTAACCCACTGAGCAAGGCCAGGGACCAAAGCTGTATCCTCATGGATGCTAGTCAGTTCTTTAACCACTGAGCCATGACAGGAACTCCATCCACTAAGTTTTTAATTTCAGTTATTGTATTTGTCAGTTCTAAAATTTCCACCTGGTTCTTCTTTATATCTTGTTTCTTTGCTAAGAATTTCCGTTTTCATTTGTTTCAAGCATGTTCCTCATCGCTCACTGAAGCATTTTTAAAATGTCTGCTTTAAAATCTGTCAGATAACCTGTCAGTAGATGTCTGTTTTGGCATTTACTGATTGTCTTTCTTCATTTAGTTTGAGATCTTCCCGGGTCTTGGTTGAGATCTTTTTAGCTGGCTTACTCTGAAACCACTCCAGCAGAGGAAGGCGAGGGGCACTGCCTCAATACTGCTACACGGAGGTCCAAGTTCAAGTTCTCACCCAAGGGAGGGTGCACCTTGTTACTGCTGAGCAGAGGTAGGAGGTTCAACTTCTTACCAGGTCTGCACTGATAGGAAGACTGGCTGGGAGGGGTAGGAATGCCTCATTACTGCCCCCTACACAAGGAAGCGTGGCTTTGTTACCACCTGGTAGTGACTGAAGTCCTAATCTGCCACTTGGCCTCCTCTGACACCCCAGCAGGGACAGGGAAGGGTACCTGTTACTACCAGATGGGGGTGTAAGTGCAGACTCCCCATATTGTCTCCACCGACACTACACAGGGGGGCCCCCTCCCTGGCCTTTTCTAACACTCCCTGGTAGTGGTGGTGGGAGATGAGGTTAGGGCGCCTTGTTACAACTCAGCAAGGGTGGAAGTCTAGGCTCCCCTCTTGACCTTCAGCTGGCTTGGGTCAAGGTGGAGATTCCATGGTTTTTCTTTGTGGTGTTTGGCTAGATTAAAGCACTAATTCTAAGTTTTCTGTCTTGCTAGATTATCCGTATTGCAACTCTTTAGCTAGAGAGCTTTTATTCGTTCGTCTTTCATTTGTGCTCCTGTTCATTGGTGCTTTCAGTTTGCAGGCTTCTTCAGCTACAAGCCTGAGATGAACAAGGCAAAAGAAAACCCAGGCAATATAGCACCATGTCATGCCTTGGATCCTGAGGTCCTAGCCAGTCTGCATGTTTTCCATATAATGTTTGCGGATTTTAGTTGTACTTAACTAAAGGAATAGGGAAGAGTATGACTATTCCATCTTCCCATAAGTCAAAGTCTCCAAATACACTTATTTTATAATCTGCTTTGGTCACTGCAATATCCTAAAATCTTGGGCATCTTTCTTTTTTCTGTTCTCATTCATAGTGCAACATTTTCCTTATTACTGTCTTTTCATTTTAAGTGGAAATCCTGAAGACCTGAATTAGGATTGCTTCCTTCAGAAAGGATTTGCATCTGTCTCTGCTGGGAGTCACCAGGCTTACTAATTGGGAAGCACTTCAGCTCTCTTCAAGAGTCCTGGTTTCATAAGAGAATTCTCAAGTTTGTTTTTCCTGTCCTGCAACAAGAATGCGCAATGGTTAGTCATCTAATTCTGGGTCTATTATTGGCAAAAGCATCAGGGCCACTTGTTTATCATTACTGTCTAGCCTTTCAGCTCAGTTTTTCTTCTTTCTTCTTGTGGGAGAGGGATTGGTGCAATTTGAAGATTTTTCTTATTTTCTTGCAAACCCAGAAATGCTTTTCAAAATCTGTTTGCTACAGTGTATCCAGGAGCTGGTTTTATTGTGGTTAGAGCTCCAAAATCATCGGTAGAAATGGAAATTCCTGGAGTTCCTGTTGTGGCTCAATGGGTTACCGGATCACCGAATCCTTAACCCACTGAGTGTGGCCAGGGATCGAACCTGCATCCTCATGGATCCTAGTAGGGTTCGTTAACTGCTGAACCACGAAGGGAACTCCCCAAAACAATAACGATTGTTATTACTTATTATATGTCAAGCTTTGCTCAAAGCCTATACATATATTTACTCCTTAAAACAATCCTAAGACATATATATTCTGGCTGTCTTTAGTATGCAGGCACAGTCAAATAACTCTAAGTTTCCCAGCAAGTAAGTAGTGGAACTGGCAATTGAGTCTGGGCTATCTGGTTCCGAGTCTGTGCAATAATCCTTTAGTACAGACTGGATATGGCCAAGACCAGACCTAGTATGTGTGATGATATGACTAACAAAACGAAATGGAGTATTTTAGAAGGGGACACAAGTTAAAGCACAAAAACATTTATTCCTCTAAAAACAGTAAGCCATCTTTTAAATTAAAAAAAAAAAAATCAACTATCTCTACAGTTCGTTTGCTCTTATTAAGCTGACTTTAAAAAGTCCAGAGCTGAGCGATTTACCAGCACCATCACGAAGCTGCAAACCCATCCTATATAACAGAGCAAAAATACACTTCAGATCAACTCAATAAAATAATTTTCAGTGTTCACAGAAGGAGTACTCACATCTACTTGTCATGTATTCCAGGGCCTCCTGGCTCCCTTTTTAATTACCTAACTCCTAACCCGGTCTTTTCATAGTCTGAAAACGAGGAATCATCCAAGTGAGAGATCCCTTTAGAGCACCGTTGAAAATATATTTAAACAGAGAACTATCCCAGATCCCTCTTCTCAATGTTAAAAATAATTAGTATATAGAATAAAAATATCTGTAGATATATCTGATGAGATTCTAATGAGCTTTTGTTTCGTCCCTTTTGATAATGTCTTCAATTTCTTCTGACACCTTTCCTTTGTAGTCATTTGGTTTTATTGCATTTAACTTCTTTTGATACTCCAGTGGCAAACCATTCTCTTTTGCACCCATGCAAATGACCTAGAAATGGTTAAAATAAACAACAACAAAGAAACCCTCTTTTAGTTAGGAACATAATTTAATCTGGTATACCATAGATTTTATTTGTAGTATCAAAGTATGAAATATGAAATATTTGGATAACTCCATAATAAATAATTATAGAACAAAATAGAGAGTCACTCCTCTCACAACGAGCATGAATGTGCACCCGATCCATCCATATGGAACAGAAGTTGTACTCAATAATATGATTTAAAATACTGTTAGAGTAAGGTCTGGATAAAGTTTTTATATTAAGATAAAAATTTATTGTACAGCATTTGCATGATCTTTTAAGAAACAAATGGCATTTTTCAAAAATATTTTAAGTTCACAGGGAGCAATTTTAGTTCAGTCCTAGCATCTACACTACCTCTGAACTAGACATGAAGGAATAAATGGGAGCTGTGTTCATTGGTACTTCCCAGATCACACCAAGCTAATTCCTCTAGGCTCCGTACTAGAAAATTCCAGATTAAGCCCAGGAACTGGGCTACCCTCTCCAGGTGTCATGTCCTGACTGGACCTACCAACAAGTACCTAAGTTTGGGTTTCTGAAAAGGGCGTTGGGCTCTCTATCCTGAATTCTTTTCCTGTGCTTGCAGAAGTGGTTTCCCTGATTTTGAAAAGCAGTGTGACTTTTTCCCCCTCCAGCTAGAACTGGCAAACATTTCAGCAGTAGGAAATATATTTTTTTTAATACAAAAATCAATCGATGTTTATGAAATACTGTTTTGTGGAAGAAGACACAAAACAATTACAAAAGTATAAGTATAGAATAAATCTATAAAAAATACAGTCATATGTGTTTCTACTTTTAGAAAGAAAAAACATGTCTAGAACTATGACTCAAATACATTTCTAAAATGCTTTTTTTAATAGTTTTAGAAAAAAAAACAGAAAACCTCACAAATTTTTGAAATAAGGGTGCACACTGTTATCATTAAAGTCAATCATAATTAAAGTCAAATTTTAACTGAAATAAATTAACTAAATTAAATATAGTTTTAGGAACACAGATCTAGCATTACAGAGAAATCTGAACGTTTCTGAATTTGCACTTTCAGTAAATATAATTTTTGTATTAAAAAACATTATATCTATAATGAATTGTTCATGAAGAATTTAAAACATGCAAAGCCTTTTAAAACAAGACATTCTTTAGTTTAGCTCAGTAAAAATTACTAAGGAAGCACCAAAAGTCTGTGTTAAGTAGTAAGTTAAAAAGGGTACCTTTTTGGATAAGCAATGAGATCCTGCTGTATAGCACAGGGAACTATATCTAGTCACTTATGATGGAACATGAAGGAGGCAATGTCAGAAAAAAATGTACATATGTATGTGTGACTGGGTCACTTTGCTGTACAGTAGAAATTGACAGAACACTGTAAGTCAACTATAATGAAAAAAATAAAAATTATTTTAAAAAGCGTACCTTTTTATACTGGGGTGATGGGGGGACACTCTCATAATTTGTCATCTGATAACTTCGACAGGTTATTTCTTTTCCTTCTTGAGTAGAAACATTCACTTCTATTGGCACATAAAATCCACTTTTAACCCCTTCTTGCCTGAAACCAGAACAGGCCAATTTTAATCAGACTTAACTTAGCCAAGTTAGTTTACTGGATCGAAAATTTTAACTATATACGGATGCACTTGCTCCCTGAGAATTTGGGGATCGAGCAGAATGTATTATAAATACCACATCAAAAGTAAGCTCAGCATTTCAATTAGAAAGCTAGAGACTTACCATTCCTGAGTATACTTCTAACAGCTATAATGAGCCTATCCAAAAACATGCTTCAGTGCAGTTATTTCAAGCTTTATAACCCCGACACACTGCTCTCTGGCTACAAAACCTGGACTATGTGTTCTCACAGCAAAAGAGCATCCACCCAGAGAAAAACAGAGGATGGCTCATTCCCATTTGCAAGTGAGGTAAAGCACAAAGCATGTCAGATGCTTGTGTGCTCTTCTCAAACCCTGCCAGCCTTCTTTATATTAAATGCTCTGCCACACATCCCTGAGCTCTAGTTATAAAAAGCATCAGAGTGTTTTAAAGATTTTACAAATTATTCTTACTTTTTGACTGATTCAACTGCCAACTTAAAGAATTATTTGTCAAAAACTGGCTCTAATAAAAACTGAACTGCTTTTGAAATCAATAAGAGCATGTAATGATTACAAAAATCTTCAAGCCTTTTCACAATGAAACTACATAGATAGTTTTATTAAAAAACAAATAGAGGAGATCCCGTCGTGGCACAGCCGAAACGAATCCGACTAGGAACCATGAGGTTGTGGGTTCGATTGCTGGCCTCGCTCAGTGGGTTAAGGATCCGGCATTGCCATGAGCTGTGGTGTAGGTTGCAGATGCAGCTCGGATCCCAGGTTGATGTGGCTGTGGCACAGGATGGCGGTACAGCTCCAATTAGACCCCTAGCCTGGGAACCTCCATATGCCACAAGTGTGGCCCTAGAAAAGGCAAAAAGACAAATAAATAAATAGATAAATAAATAAATAACAAATAGAACGAAAATAAGGACTTCCATCTATAACAGAAGAGATTACCAACAACTCCTCAAATCTCAATCAGAAAGTGTGCCCCTTCTAGGCCTTTTTTTAAGGAAATGAACACTATGCCTTTTAGGTTAAGCCTAAAGTATAAAGAATGTGTCCGTAGTATATGATTTTGAAAAACTAATACATATACACATATCCTTGCATATCATCCACTTTTTAAATTAGTAACTATTAAACTTATAATTAGAAGCCACCTACTTATCCAGAGAACTTAAATTGCTTTTGTGCATTTTCCATACTACTCCCCATACTTCATCGCCAGGACTTTCAAAAATGGTGGCTATACCTCCATGCCAGGTTTCACTTATTTTGCCTTGGGAATTGCCAAAGTCAAGCTTAAAATCCTACAAAGGAAAACCAAAGTCATATGATCAATATCCACTCGAACCAAAATTTCCCTCTTCAAAATTAAAACAAAAGATTTACCTTGGGCTCCATGAATTAAAATATAAATTCTGAGTTCCTTCTATGCATAAGGTACTGTGGAAAATACAAAGATCAACAAAGAAGCAGGAGTTCCTGTCATGGTGCAGCAGAAGCAAATCCGACTAAGAACCACAGGTTGCAGGTTCGATCCCTGGCCTCGCTTGGTGGGTTAAGGATCCTGTGTTGCCATAAGCTGTGCTGCAGGTTGCAGCCACAGCTAGGATCCTGCGTCGCTGTGGTGTAGGCCGTCAGCTGTAGCTCCAATTAGACCCTTAGTCTGGGAACCTCCATAAAGTGAGGGTGCGGCCCTAAAAACAAGCAAAAACAAAGAGGAACCCAGATCTCAAGGACTATGTTTTTAGTATCTTTCATTTTAAATAAAATATATACTGAAATTGTATATATGTCTTACCATAAACAAAACATTTAAGGGGGAAAATAAACCCTATAATCCTGAAGGCTTAACACAAGCATTTTATTTTGAAAACGACTTCCTAGTTTATTTGCTTACACACATTTTAACACAGTGGCAATCACTGTGTACTATTGTTGAAGCTGGGTAATGGCTGCAAAAGGGTCATGACATTCTTCCTACGCTTACGTATGTAAGAGTACCCTACTAGCATATATTACCATGTTTGCCCTAAGGAAGCTCGCATTTGAGAGTGATTTGTATAGTTGTGAACTTAACCTAATAACCATGAATTACACATCTATAATAATCAAGAACAGCTAACACTTACTGGAAAATTACTGGATTCTCTACACTGTGCTATGAGATTTACATGAACTCTCATTTTTATCCCATCAATACCTTTATTATGCCCATCTAACAGGAAAAAGAAGTGGCTTAAAAAGATTAAGCAAAGATCTTGCAACTAGTAAGTAATTAAGTCAAGGTTTTGAGTTTAGTTTCTTCTCTCAGAGATGGGTAATCATAGGACAGAGCCATGAAGATTAAAAATCCTTACTTGGCGGAGTTCCCCTCGTGGCTCAGTGGTTGACGAATCCGACTAGGAACCATGAGGGTGCGGGTTCGATCCCTGGCCTTGCTCAGTGAGTGGATTAAGGATCCGGCTTTGCCGTGAGCTGTGGCGTAGGCTGCAGATGCGGCTCAAATCCCGCGTTGCTGTGGCTGTGGCGAAGGCCGGCAGCTACAGCTCCTGTTAGACCCCTAGCCTGGGAACATCCATATGCCGCGAGTACGGCCCTAGATAAGGCAAAAAGACAAAAAAAAAAGAAAAGAAAAATCCTTACTTGGCTGTTTGCTCTAGGAAGATTTCTTTCCATCTTTCTAGACCTTAGTTTCCTTAATGATAAAATAAAAATGGCTGGACTAGATAATAAATACAAGGCTTACACTTTAACTCTGCCACTTTTTATTTTCTTAAAAACTTGTCAGACATTTCACAAAAAAAGGTTGGTCTGAGGGACACTAGCCTTCAGTTGGCATATTGGATGTTCAAGGACAAAGTCTCTGGTTACGACTGTTCTAGGAACTGGTTGTCTACTGTTAAATCCAACCGACAATTTTCAACTTGCTCTACTTCCCGGCTGCTTCTGACACAGCCCTGCCCTGATCCGCCTCCTTTCTAACTTCTGGCTACTCCCTGACCTTCTGGATTCCCTTTGCCAACTCCTCCTCCACTACCTGGTCTTTAAATGTTGGAGTTTCTAGGAGTTCCCTGGTGGCTCAGCAGGTTAAGGTTCTGGGGTTGTCACTGTCATGGTGCAGGTTCGATCCCTGGCCTGGGAACTTTTGCATGCCATGGAGTGAGGCCAGAAAAAAAAAAATGGAGTTTCTGAGGGCTCAGTTTAGGCCCTTTTTACCGTTTAGCAGTTTGGTCAAGAGAATTTTGTTCCCTCCAATGGCTTCAAACAGCATTCAATACTCCAACCGTCTTTTAATCCAGGTCCCACCTCTCTTCTGAGCTTCAAAAGTGCTTAGCACACAGTAAGTTAATAAATGTTCGCAATGTTCTGCTCACTTGGAAAACAAGCCTCTCAAACTCAGTACAGCTGACCCTCGAACAACAGGAGTTTCAACTACACGGGTCCTCTTATATGTGAATTTTTTTCAATAAACATAGTATGTATATTTTCATTTTACAGCTCATTAAATTAACTAAGTATGGGGGAAAGTTGTGTTGAGTAGAGTTTGAAATAGAGAATATGTGGGATCAGGTGAACCAGGGTTTGAGTTCCTGATTCTATCCAAATTTCTCCAGCTTCCTGACCCTGGGTGAGTCATTGATCAATTCTCTTGTTTTTGAGTTAGAGAGGGCAGTTCGCAGATTTCTGGCTGGGCTGAGGGCCGGCATCACTAACGCTGGCGTTGTTCATGGGCCAACTACATGTTCAAAATGAGCTTGATTTTCCCTCCCATGCAACAGCGGCCTTCTGGGCTGGTTCTGTCTATAACACTAGCTGTATGATAGGCTCCCTTTACACCTTCCTATTTTGTCAGCTTTGTGATCCTACCTTCCTGTTCATTCTGTGAGCCGTACGACGGCCTTACAACATATTCTTTTTCTGCTTAAATCAGCCACTCTGTTCCTTACAACTAAGAACCCTGACAACCATAGCAGAGACCATACTGACCCGGTTCAACAATGTCAAAAGGCTTTGTACGCAATTTGTTTGCGTGTCTCTCCTATAGACTGGGAAGTCCTGAAAGCAGCCAACTTTAATCACCTTCCTATCTCCAGGTAAGTGCTGGGAGAATACACACCAAGTGAATAGATGGACTGTGCTGAGAGCACTGATTCTTACCAAGATGCATCCAGCCACTTAACTGAGCATAGCCCTTTTTATGAATAAGGCCCTGCCCCAGCTCTCAGAACTTCTCAGACCGGGAGCAGATAAGTGGATTTTTATAAAACCAGGTGACAAGTCCTGGAGCAAAGGCCGGTAAAGAACAGAAAACAACAGATTCCGTGACTTGAGTCAGAGAAGGCTTCTTAGAGGAACCAACCAAATGGATTCGGTGATGGTGCCAAGTCATTAGCCAAGAGAGAGGCGGCGGGATCTGGGAGGAACTAGCAGCTGGCGGGAAGAGCAGGAGCTCAGGGCAGGCTTGGAGGCACAAGTGCGGGGTAGCAAAGCTCAGCAGGGCCAAGCATAGGGCCATAGGGCCAGGGGCTGGGGTGGCAGGCCTGGGTCGTGCAGGGAGCAAATGTGCTCTTAGCAGAAAGAGCTGCACCCCTGGCCTAGCCCTGCCGATAGTAGGCCTTGAGAGAGCGTCTGCTCAAAATCCCGGCTCCCTCGACTGCAGACGGGCACAGGATACTGCAGGGGCTAGACAGGGAGCACTGACTGACCTGCAGGCGGGCCACGCAGTAGAACTCCGCGGAGGGATTTCGGAGGTGAATTCGCTCCTTCAGTAGATTGCTGCCATAGGCGAAGTAGAGAAAACTCTCCTCTTCCTGGCCCCGGCGGTCCGCACCGCCGGAGTTTGCCATGTCCCACCGGACGCCTGCACAGACCTGGGGTCGGCGGCAGGAATGTGAGTACAGGACTAGGAGCACAGCTCAAGTGGCCGATGACCCCAGTCCAAGGACCGTGTCGGCCCGCCGCAGCCTCAGAGGTTAAGGGAAAGGCGGGAAGTGGGGGTCGGGCCAGTCGCCTGAGAGCACGCTTCTGGTTGGCTTCTAATACCCAACGCTGGGAGCCGACCCCTCTGATTGGCTAACCCCTCCTCCTCTAGGCTCTTGGAGGGGATTCTGTAATGTTCTGCCCTGAGGCTAGCAGGAGCTGATTCATCACTGGACAAGCTCCTCTGTTGTCCCGCCCTCGTGCTCAAAGGCTCCCTCTCTGATTGGCAGGTGGGCGGGCTCTACGCGGGGGCGGGTCAGGTCCTGTGAGTTCTGTTTGGGTGGGGGGCGGGGCGAGGCGCGCGGGTCCCAGCCAGGTTTCCTCACCTTTAGGTGGCCCTTGTGTGGCTCCCTGGTTGTGTGTGCTCTTTAGGGAGTTCACGACAGATGTGAGACGAAACGGCGGCTCTGGCAAATGGTCCCGACAGGTCCCTCACTCTGCAGTTCGCTCCTGTCCCCCCCTCCGGGTTTGGAGGAGTCGGGACCGGCCTGTTCACTGCACACGCTGGTTCTTGCACCCCCAGACCTTATCCTCTCTCCTTTTCTGAGGACCCCTGGCTTCCTGGAAAAGCTCCTCTGAGTGTCAGGGGCTCCCTTCTTTGATGGAAGCAGTGTGCCAGCTTCAGTTCCTGGAGCTGCTGTTTATTGGACACATAACCTCAGGCATATCTCAAGTCCCTGGTTCCTCCTTTAAAAAGAAAGATTATAAGTTATAATCACAAGTTATATAACATAAACTATGATCACATATCTCACAGGCCTGGTATAAATATTATTATGAGTATTTTTGTTAATGTTACTCGGTGCAAAAGCGCCAGTGTAAAAATATGGAAGTATAATAAAAATGACATTAAAACCCTACATTGTTAACTTTGAAATTAAAATACTAATATGAACTCAGGGCCTAGAAGCAATAACTATCCTTGGCACCCAGAGTTTGATGTCTAAATACCACTTCCCACTAAAAGGTTCCAGGGCCCCTTGGAGAAATAAATGGCTGATGGCAGGTCAAGAGATGAGAAATATCAGAAATGCTTGGAACATCTTGTGACAGAAAGTCAGGAGGTATTAAAAAACGAAGTCCTTTAGCAGACAGAAGCCAGCTTGAAAGAATGCCCACTGGCCAAAGTTAGGACAATTTAAGCATCAAAAATAAGAACTGCAATTGGTTAACAATGTCAAACATACAAAGGTCATTTCCCCTGAAGAGTAAACCAAATCTTAAAAAAACAAGTTTTTAAAAAAAAACTTCCTTCTCCATAGCATTGGTAGTGACTATTACACCAGCTCTTTCCTATGAAAAGTGGTAATTTAAGAAAACAAACATTTATCCTGTTTTTTTAGTTGCAGGTGTATTTCAGGGTAACCAAATGTCCCAGTTGATGAGGAAAGAGTTCTCTTTACACAAGTATGCCAGCTAAACAATGTAAAATGAATAATGGAATTAGAAATTCACCACTTTGCAGTCCTTAATGCAAAAATTGGTTCATGCTGGGATACTCAATGAAACCAGTTGGTAAAAGTGTGCCAGGGAATAAGATATTCATATAGAGCCGAATGACGCCCCCCCCCACCAGGGATTACTTGCCAGTAATCAGGGGAACCAAACTGACTATGGAGAAATCTGGCCCCCTCCCACTTTAAACTCAGTTGATTTTCTCATCAACTGAGAAAAAATTGGACCAGCCTGACATTATGTGTCTACTGATGTGATATAATATGAAGCACCAGCATTATATGTGAAATATAGTTTCCAAAAATCTTTAACCTCAGTATAATCAAGGATAGAAGGAAACAATCAGAAAAGTCCAGAACAAATGGTGAGACAGACTGTAAAACAAATGGCTCAGTCTCAAATTAACTCAGTGTCATAAAAAAAAGAAGAAAAGTATCGAGGGAGGGCTGTTTTAGATGAAAAGAAACATAAGAAACATAACTGCCAATACAATGGCTTGTCCTTGTTCTGGTTTAATAAACCAGATATGAAAAGAGATTTTGTGGACAACTGGTGAAATTTGAATACAGACTAGGGCATTAGAGGATATTAGACAATTGTTTTTCTTTTAGGGATGATAATGACATTGTGCTTATGCAGAAAAAAAATATACCCCTAAATATACCACATATTGGTATATTTAGGGGTAAAATGTTTTCTATCTATATTTTTAAATAATTCATAAAAATCAAACTATGGAAAGTGCTGTGTTAAACTGTGTGTATATGGATGCTTATTTTATTATTCTCTTCTATGTATTTGAACATTTTCATGCTAAAAAGTCAAAAAAGAAAAAAGGTGATATATATAAAGTGCTTGACATAATGAACACTCATAAGCAATAATTGTATTGTTATATAATCTGCAAATAAGAAGGTTCATGCCCTCTTCTGCCCCCTAAACATTAAGGCAGAACTTGACATACATATTTGGTCATTTCAGTAAGCAAGTTGCTTTTCTTGGCAAGCAGTGAATTCCCAAGGTCTCTGCTTCAGAGCACTACCATTTAAAACATCCTTCTGTGTTTTCAACTGCTTTTAAACATTTAAAATATATTTATTAATTATTTTAAGGTATTTGACTTCTTTTCCTATACTTCTCACTGTTTATTTTATGGTGACTGATTTTTCTCAACACCATTTTGTGAACACTTTCTGAAGCACTGATGCTTCTCCGACATTGAAAATCTTCTTACCCCAAGGAAGCCTTTTATTTAGCTTCCCCATGTAGACTGCCATGTACTGACCCCTGTTGGCCAACAAGAGGCAGTAAATAGCAAGTGGTTTTATTTTTTCAAATTTAACCAAAGCCTGGTTAATATTAGTTAACATTCATTCATTGAGCAAAAAATTTTTTTTTCTTTTTGGGCTGCACACACAGCATATGGAAGTTCCTGGGCCAGCGACAGAATCTGAGCTGGAACTGCAACCTACACTGCAGCTGTAGCAATGCCAGATCCTTAACCCACTGTGCCGGGCTAGGGATTGAATCTGTGCCTCCTCAGAGAAAAGCCGGAGCATTAACACATGGCACCACAGCAGGAACTCCAACATTCATCGAGCACTTTATTAAATACCAGGAACTGATCTCTTACATATATTAGCCCATTTAATCCTGAAAATAGTCCTATGCAGAAAGTACTAGTATTACCCTCATTTTACAGTTGAGGATCTGGGTTTCAGTAGGTTGACTAAGTTGCCCCAGGTTGTAATTAGCAATGACTGAAGGAGAGGCTAATAGCCAAACAGTCTGATTCCAGTGTCATTACGGGGTGCTGCTTCCCTAATTTCTCAACTTGTAAAGCCCTCATGGTCTAGATATAACTGGTTATTAATAAACTACTTTCAAGTAAGATCTTTATCTGCAAGGATATTATGCAATAATAATTCTAGCTTTCAGACATTTGGTAATAAAGATAATGATGTCAGATATTTTTTAAATGCCATCTTTTAATCCAATGGTCTTTAAAAGTTTTTGGTTATATTCATTAAAACTTTTGAGCACCCATGCACTAAATACAGTAATATATACAACACCATGTATATAACTTACATATGTGATGCGCCCACAAAATAGAAATTTTAAAAGAAACTATTTCAACTGTCATGTCAATGCAAAACATATCTAGGGCAAAGTTAATTATTAGTGGATAAAAATCTGTATTTCACATACACCTGCTGTAAATTTCCATTTTCTAGCTGACCTTGTCAAATCTTATTTGACAAAACTCATCATCGGTATTTTTTTATTTACTGATGATAAGTTTTGTCAAGTAAGATCCAAGCCGCGTCTGCAACATACACCACAGCTCTTGGCAACAAGGGATCCTTAACCCACTGAGCAGGGCCAGGGATCGAACCTGTGTCCTCAGGGATACTAGCTGGGTTCGTTCCCACTAAGCCACGATGGGAACTCCTGACTTACTCTTTGATAGGATAATCCTGGATGCTGAGTGGAGAATCAATTCCAAGAGGATGCAAATAATAGTTGAGGTAAGTAAAGAGGCTATTGCAGACGTTTTGACAGGAGTGGATGGTGGCTTTGGACTGGGTAGTGGGAATGAAGGTAGGGAGGACTGACTCGGGGCTTTTTTTTATGGCGGAGAAGACTAGACTTGCTGAGGGACTGGAGGTGTGACTCCATGCTCACTAAACAACTTTCCAACTGTAATTTGCCTTTTTAGTAGATTTTCCTCCTGGGGAAGGAAGCACTGATCCAGGAACACAAGGAGCTGATTTTCCTGCTAGCTCTAGTTTTCTTCCCTGAGAACTTGAACTTGTGTCTGAAAGGGTTAGGTTACTCTCTGGAGGCCTAGACCATAGCCCGTAACATTCTGAGCTGGTCTCGGCCATGTTTACACCGAAGGGATGAGAAGAGGAGGAAGGCGATGGGGGTGACAGAGAAGAAAGCAGATCGCAACCTAAGGGGAGAAGGGACATAAAGAATCTGAATCCTGAAGTTTCTGTCAAAAATGAACCCGACTAGTATCCACGAGGATGCAGGTTCAATCCCTGGTCTCACTCAGTGGGTTAAGGATCCCGCATTGCAGGGAGCTGTGGTGTAGGTCACAGATGCGGCCCGGATCCCATGTTGCTGTGTTATAGCCCGGCAGCTACAGCTCCTATTCGACCCCTAGCCTGGGAACTTCCATACGCCATGGGTGCAGCCCTAAAAAGATTAAAAGCAAAAAAAAAAAAAAAAAGAGAGAGAGAGAGAGAGAGAATCTGGATCCTGAACTCGTTCAAGCCCCGGCTCTAGCTGTTACAAAGATCCAGTTGAGTTTCTCCAATTTTTACATGGTAATCTCATATACCTTGTACTACAAACCACTCTGGTAATGAAATTAAAAAAAAAAAATCTTAGATGTGTATAGTTTATGTGGAAAGCAGTATATTTAATCCCTCAACAATATTTTATTTATTTTTTATGGCCACATCCAAGTCATATGGAAGTTCCTGGGCAGGGATTGAATCCAAGTCGCAGCTACAGCAACGCCAGATCCTTTAACCCACTGTGAGGGGCCAGGGATTGAACCTGCACCTCTGCGGAGATCCAAGCTGCTACAGTCAGATTCTTTTTTTTTTTTAATTTTCAATTAATTAATTTTTATTTATTGAAATATGGTTGATTTATAATTATATTCACTTCAAATGTACAATGTAGTGATTCAATATTTTTATTTTATTACTTTTAAAAATTTGCAGTCAGATTCTTAACCCACTGTGCCACAGCGGGAACTCTCCACAATAATATTTTAGAGTGTGTCTTGAGGACTTCTAGATGCGAATATTAATTAAAATATATTTAGTAAGTAAATTACCATATTAGGTAAATATATATTGCTGACCTATAGTATAGAGAAATCATTCATTTTATGTGGTCCCAGGTCACACCAGCAGTATGAAAGAAATAGGAACCATCAGCAACTGCAAGGATGTTGATAAGTAATTACTGAGAACTGTCTGCTGCCTGATACCTAAAATGAGTTACCCAGGCCTCTCCTCCTCTCTCCTTCAAAACCAACATCCCATCAGTCAGTAGGACCTGCTGCTGCTCCCTGTTTCTGCCCTTCTCTGCATTTCCACACTCCCCACTCTCTCCCTGGTGTCATCAGCACACACCCAGATTACAGAACAGCTGCCTGGCTGGTTTCCCTGACTCTGCTCTTCCGTGGAGATGGGATAAGGGTGCAAATCCCATGAGGACAGCACAGAAGTGGGTTTGGGGCGCCGTGGGTGAGCAGATCACTTTCAATAGAGCAATGGATTTACACAGGAAGTGGGAGATGAGTCTGGAAGGAGATTGGCATAGTTGTTGGGAGGGCCCTGAATTTTGCACTCAAAAGTTCAGATGAGTGGTCAAAGGGGAGACATTTTTTTTTTTTTTTTACTTTTGAGCAGAGAGAGGCTCTCCCGCACCTTTGGAAACTCATTCTTGTGGCTGTGTGTAGGATGGTGGGGCTGGGGGTGGCGTCGGGGTGGGGGGGTGGGATGGGGAGATGCTGAGTGCGGGATCCAAATTCACGGCAATAGGCAAGGTCACGAAAGCCTGAGCTGGGGTAGCAGTGATGGAGGGAAATGAAGGGGTGTTTTTTTTTTTTAATTGTATCACTCCTTTGTGTAAAAACATTTGGAGGTTGCCTGTTGTTTATCACTTTATCAATTTCAAGCTCTTGTACAAGCCTTTATTATCTGATTCTATTCTGTCTGGCTGGTCTGATTTCTCAGTTGATAGTAAACCCAGTGGAGGCAGGGGCCACACCCCATATTTCTTAATCCCTACAGTGCTTACCACAGCAGAGATGAATAATAAATACTTGCTGATTAATGGAACCAGAGTCAAAATCCCCCCTACCCTTTGCGCAGGCTCCCCAAACTTTTTTTTCCTATGACTTTTTTTCCCCCAGATTTCTTTGATTGCCTGAGGCACTTCAGCTCTGAGTTAAGATTTTAAACTTTATACTAATGCTTTAACATATGGGATCCTGCGTAAATTTTATTAGCCACAGTGGTATTTATATCTCCTCCCAGCTTATGTCTGGCACACGACAGGGAAAAGCAAGTCGGATTATGTTAAATCCAAAATGATTTACAGAGGAAAAAATAGTAAAATTCCGGTAGACAGTAATTTGACAGATAATCTACCCTGAAAAGTAGTTCCAATAAAGTTTATTAGTATTTGTGAAGATGGTCTCCTTTGATATCTCTAGATCTATATTTATATTTATATCTGTAACTATGTGCCTTGGAAAGGCAGTCACCAACCTGTTGACAATGCTTACCTGTTGGAAGGGAAATGGAATTGGAAGGGGAGCAAGTTGAAAACAAAAGCTTTCACCTTGGAGTGCCTGTTGTGGCTCAGTGGAACCGAATCTGACTAGGATCCATAAGGACGCAGGTTCAATCCTTGGCCTTGCTCAGTGGATTAAGGATCCAGCGTTGCCGTGAGCTGTGGTGTAGGTCACAGACACAGCTCGGATCTGGTGTTGCTGTGGCTGTGGCTGTGGCATAGGCCAGCAACTACAGCACCGATTGGATCCCTAGCCTGGGAACTTCCATATGCCCAAGGTGCAGCCCTAAAAAGACAAAACAAAACAAAACCCTTTCATCTTTTCATTTTTGTTCTTTTTTATTTTTTTTTTGCACGTTTGAGCCTGTATTCTTGTATTACTTTTATAATTTAAAAATACTTAAGTTATCAAATTCATATCTTAGAGAATTTTAGGTCAATATCTAGAGATCTAATAAGGATAAACAGAGGGTGATGACTAAATAAACTGTCTCAAGGGAAAATTGCAGCAACTACATTTCTATGTAGGGCTCTCAAACCATCAGTCACAACATTAGGCCAGATCAAGTCAGCCTTGCTCTGAGGACAGATATGCTCTCATCCTCTGGGGCCCAAAGCTGTACCATCTCACAGCGCCTATCTGGATGGTCCCTCTTTGCCCTCTGAGATGTCAGAGGACACAAGAACCAGAACACTCCCCCAATCTGGTTTTGAAGAAAGGCACATGTATGTTTTAGACAATGACTTGCTGGATCTTACTGCCAACCTTAAATAACTTCCAGAAGTTCCTGGAAATTCAGCAGTTCAGCTATCTCCTTGCTATTTACTATAGTATAGGTTCATCAGATGCAAGACCGACTACTGTTAAAGTAAAAAAAATTGCATGGTAATATATTGATTTCTTCAGCTTATATGCCCACATTATTGTAACGTCTTTTTTTTTTTATAATTTGCATTTCAAACCCTCAGTGTATTGTAACATCTTAATTTCAGTTGAAATTAAAATGTAAAAAAAATTTTTTTGCTGCATGTTTTTACTGTTACTAATAGGAGTAATATAAGTAATTCTACACTTTAGAATATAGATTTATTTAAATGAAAATCTGAAAGTTTCCTTTGGTGAGAGACTCATTCTTTTCTTCCTGGAAAGAAATAAATGTAAACGCAGTAAATTCTTAATATCCTATATAGTCATTAGAAGAAAACCAAGATTCTCTTAATGTCCCCCTAAGAAGAACAATTTTGGCATGAGGCCTAGTTTAAGCATTTGGAAACATCTTTGGAAAGTGAGAACTATGCTTGGGTTCTCTGTTCAATTAATGTTTTCAGTCTATTCAACAATATTTAACCGGCAATTAACTCTTTGCAGAGACCTGTACTCAAATGAATCTGGTTTACTTGACTCTAATACAACTCTGGATGTTTCAAAATCTTTCCAGAAAAGCTGATCTAGTGCTGGTGTCAACCTTTTTTCTTCTTCATTATTTTCTGCTTTCACATGGGTACCACATCCCAATAATAGAGCTCCAAAAGGCATCTCTACTTATTGTCCTTGTTAAATGCTTATTGGCTGAGAAGACAACAGAAACTCTATATAGCTGAGTAACAGAAACTCAAATGGCTCACTGAAAATGAATGGTATTCATGGGAGAAATAGGTATGTTTTGTGCAGAGAGAAGAAACTTGCTTCAGTAAGTCATTCTCTAAGCTTCCTGTGGGTAGTGCGTTTTATATGCTTCTTTTCCCGATTCATTAAAACTGTCTCAAGCGAGCTAACTCATGTGATCTATTTGACTGGCCTTAGGAGGCCATAAAATTATAGAGGCAAAATTTTATTTCCATGACCCAACAATTCCACTCCTGGGTATATACTCCAATGAACTGAGAGCAGAGACTCAAAATACTTCTGCATGAATGTTCATAGCAGGACTATTCACAATAGCCAAAAGGTGGAAACAACTCAAAGACCATCAAAGGGTAAATGGATAAACACATGGCTGTGTATCTGTATAACAGCAAATCATTTAGGCATAAAAAGCAATGATGTAGATGCTATATCCACATGCTATCATGTATATAAACCTTATCCTTAAGGTAACTGAAAGAAGAAAGATACAAAAGGTCACAGATTGTATGATTCCATTTACATAAAGTAGCCAGAATACGTAATCCCACAGAAAGAAAAAGCTGACTGGTAGCTACTACAGGCTGGGGGGAGTGGGAGATGGGGAGACTATTGATAGGTATGAGGTTTTATTTTCCAACTGTCTTCGAACTAGAAAGAGGTGGTGGTCACACAACATTGTGAATGCATTACATGCCACAAATATGTTCCTTTTAAAACGGTTACGTTTATGTGAATTTCACCTCAATAAAAAATGGAAAACCAGGAATTCCCATCGTGGCTCAGTGGTTAAGGAATCCAACTAGGAACCATGAGGTTGCGGGTTCGATCCCTGGCCTTGCTCAGTGGGTTAAGGATCCGGCATTGCCGTGAGCTGTGGTGTAGGTTGCAGATGCGGCTCAGATCCTGCATTGCTGTGGCTGTGGCGTAGGCCGGCGGCTACAGCTCCGATTAGACCCCTAGCCTGGGAACTTCCATGTGCTGTGGGTGAGGCCCTGAAAAGAGAAAGACAAAAAAAGAAAAAAAATGGAAAAAGAAATCCCTTTATTTCCGAGGATTCCCAAGGATTCCTGATTAGTGGTTGTGAGAGGTAACAGTAGAATGCTGGTAGATAACTTGGACATCAAGTTCCTTTCATTTGAAGTAGGGGTGAGGAGTTTAAAGGGTTTGACATGTCTCCCTAACAGGTCATTCCGTTCCCATACACACTGCACTCCAGGAATGCAAGACCCACGCTATTTTGGAAAAGATGGTGCCAGAACCCTTGCCCCTAGTAGGGTGTTATGGGAAGCGAAAGTCAGTCATTACCAATATGCTGCCCATTCCTTGGAGCATCCTTCTTATCGTGCCTGGTGCTCCATTAATAATACAGAGTGTTCAAGAATAACAGTTATACTTGAACAGCAATATTTCCCAAAGTATGCTCCATAGGACATTGCTCACACTGGATGGCCTTCCATTCAAGAACAGCTTCTGCGGTCAAATTTGCTGGGAACCACTCTGTTCTATATTTCTTCTTGGAGATCCATGATGTCCATTACCACGCAAAGAAATCTCATGAGCTCTGTTTACTCCTGACTTTCCCAAACCAGTTTGGTCACAGAACCCCTTTGATGTGGAAAGTTGTACTGAAAGTGTGGGAAATGCTGCTCTGCGCTAATGGTCTGGCCTTGATTTGTTTAGAACGACGGGTCAGCTCTTGAAGAAATATATTAAATAAAAATCTGAATTATCCATCAAATTGAAGACCAGCAATGGTGTGTCAGCTCAAAAGGGATGATTCTGGATCTCTGTACTGCTCTGGTTTACCCCTGCCTGGCTTAGTGGCCTTTTCTTATGGGATTGACCCATCAAAAGGTTGCATGGCTTTAAATACCTGATCTCAGTTTGAAAGTTCAGAGTTATGTATAAAAATACCCACAAACCATCAACCTCTATTATATGCAGTAAAGGTTCCAAACTGGTAAAAATAAGAATTTGATCACAAGGCTGAGTACAAAATTCTCAAACTGGAAAAAGATTTGGCTCCTTGGGTCTACTTACCATCCTTCTTACTTTGTTCCTTTAAGACTGTCAAAGCAGTTTACAGGCTTTATAGAACAGGTTAGACAACTTCATGGAAAGGTACCTAATTAGCGTTGTAACAGTGGCAGATATTGTTAGGCCAGTAGCTTCTTCAAACAAAATGCTTGAGCTTAGTCATTAAAACATTTTACTAAGTGTCAATATTGATTCATGTTTTCTGATGCAAATAAGAGTTCTTTCTAAATTCCAGTTTGGAGGAATCTGTTGGCTTTGCAAGTTCTACTCCCTGGTGTAACATGATTTTTCCAGGCTGTCAAGTAATGAAAAATTTTCTCAGTGTATAGAATCACTGATGAATTGATGATGACAAATTAGATGTTATATTTGGCAGTTTCAAGTCCTTCTGCCAATCTGGTGATTGTGTACAATATCTGATGGGCTCCTGAACTGCAGTGAACAGATTCAAAGTGAGCAGATTACAGTAAACACTGATCTGGCATGGAACAGGGGTGCTTTCTGAGTTGTCAGCCAGGTGTCAGAGAGGAAGGTTTAGAAGTAATATGGAGACCACTTTTAGAAAGACTATGTTCCATCTGGCTTAGAAATTACAAGAGATTAAGATATCTGAGGAAGAAATTTAAAATATGCATTTTTTTCCTTGAATTAATTTCATCTACTGTCAAGAATAATTATTTTACATCTAACTTTGCCAAGAGATCACTGTCTAGGGAACAAAAGCAGAAATAAACTCAAAAGGCTGAAACCCAACAAAAAACTGGTTAATATTTATATTAGCAAATTAAAATTAGACTGGAGTGAAAAGGATCCTGCTAAAAATAAGATCTATAAGTTTCGGGCTGCCTGCAAAGACCTTTCTTACTTTCCTTTCCTGGAAAATTTATTCTTCAAGGTCAAACGTTACTTCCTTTATCAAACCATCCCTAACTTCCAGGTAGTTAGTCTTCTATATTTTTTTCTGTTTTGTAATACTGGATTTAGTCCTTTATCATTTACACTAAAACCATTTGAATTATTTGTTAACATCCTTCTTCCTCCTACTAGACTAGGAAACCCATTGAGGGCAGGAATGATCATTCATTCAACATGATCGTTTTCTCTCAAATTTACTGAGTGCTTACTATGTGCCAGCAGGCCATTTTACTACTCCTTAAGGCCACAGTATTCAAATCTTTTTATTCCCAGCATTTATTATGTGCCTGTCCCATTATTGAGGAGGCACTCAATAATGAGTTGCTAAATAATTGAGTAACTGAAAGGATGAATGAATCAATTCTATTGTGTAATGTAGAAAAAACACCAGTTTGCAATATAGTTTCAGTTTCCCAATTTGCCAACAATCAGTACAGAGAGAAGTTAAGTTCCCAAGGAGAGCAGGGTCCTGTCTTTGTGCAAGGAGGCACAGTGATTCGATTCCTGGTGGACCTTTGGGATTTAAAGAGACCAGGGCGTTAAGGTAGTATAACTCTGGAAGGGGGCAGTCTTAGCCTGGTCTCTTCTATGTGCTCAAGCTCCACCCTGTTCTAAGCTAAAAACTGCTAGCTGGCTAAATCAAGAGAATTTCCAGGGCTCCCTTGCCAATAACAAGAGAAGGGAGTGGAGGGAGAATGGGCCAAGGAGGAAATAATGTAAGTGAGATAATTAAAAGACTGTAGGTTTTTCTCTTTACTGAAATATGCTTGTTGCAGAATCCATAAGGCCTGTTGATTTTCCTCTTACATTATGTCCCTCTGATATTCTATCCCTCTTTATAAATCATATGCAAGGCTGAATATAGCTGTGGCAAATCATTTTCGACAGCAGGGAGTACCTTTCCAAGATGAGCCTGAGCCATCCTCAGCCCTGAACTCCCTCACCAGCAGTTTGCCCACAGTCTCCAGGGCTGGCTCATTGAGGCCGTAATGCTTCTGAATCTCACACTCGAGATAAAGGCTCATTTGATGGAGTCTGATCTAGTTCCAGGAGCAGGTGTGGTTTCCATGGTTGGATTTGGCATAAAGGAAGAGACATGAAAGGAAACCATTAATTCTACTTGTGTTCCTAGTGGATTTCCTTGCCCATTTTCTGCATGACCTTCTAATCCCTTGCCGGTCGTGTCGAGCTACTTCACGGTCAGCAAATAACATGCCTTGTATTTTAATCTTAAGAGAAAACAGAGACGATCTGGCATCTACCTTTTCTCCTTTCCATATCAAGCATATCCTCACCTATCATTCTCCACTTTCCTTTTGTCTCAGAGAAAGAGGCTGTGTTTCTTTTCTGTCGCCATGTAACAAACTATCCCTGAGGTAGTAGCTTAAAAGAACAACCGTTTATTTTATTATTTTGATTTTTAGTGCTGCACCTGTAGCATATGGACGTTCCCAGGCTAGGAGTCAAATTATAGCTGCAGCTGCCGACCTACAACACAGCCACAGCAAGGCAGGATCCGAGCCACATCTGCCACCTACACCACAGCTCACACGGCAATGCCAGATGCTTAACGCACTGAGCAAGGCCAGGGATCGAACCCGCATCCTCTTGGATACTAGTCGGGTTCTTAACCCACTGAGCCACAATGGGAATTCCAGAACCAAAGTTTATTTTCTCACAGTTCAGGGATTTTTGAAATAGCTTCATTGGGAGAGCCTGGCTCAGGATCTTTCACGATGTGAACTGGGTCTACACTCGTGTGAAAACGTAACTGGGTCTACACTCGTGTGAAAGCTTGACTGGGGCTAGAAGGCCAACTTCTAAATGAATCCCTCACACGGCTGTCGGCAGAAGGCCTGAGTTCCCTACCACAGAAGGCCTCTCCACTGAAATGCTTGCCTGTTCCCATGAAATATCAGCTGCCCTCCCCCAGGCGGAGTGATCCCAGAGGCCAGGTATGGAAGTCACGGTGTCTTCTACGACCTCCTAAGTCGCCCACGGTCACTTCACCACGTTCTAGGAGAGATTCACCAAGTGCCACCTACACGCTAAGGGCGGGGATTAGGCCCCCTCTTTTGAAGGAAGGGTGATCAGAGAATTTATGGACATCTTTTAGAATCACCACATGGGGATCCCTCTTCCTTTTTCAGGGACAAATCCTTTGCCTATGAACTTGACCTTATCCTTTCCCACCTGGATTTGGCTAATCAAGTGTGCTCTTTCTTAATCTCTTAATAGTAGATCTCTTTTGTTGAGCATTTACTATGTCCTAGCTGCAGTGCCAAGCACTCCATTAAGTGGATAACCTCCCTTGATACATACAGTGACTCCATAAATTAGGGGATTGACTACCTGCTTTTACAAGTGAGCAGGCCAAGGCTCAGCAGCTTTAAGGGAGATGCTCGATGTCAGATACCCAGTAAGTAAAAAGTGACTATTTAGAAGTTCCCACTATAGCTCAGTGGGTTAAGAACCTGACTAGTAGCCATGAGGATGTGGGTTCAATCCCTGGCCTTGCTCAGTGTGTTAAGGATCCAGCGTTGCCCCAAGCTGCAGCGTAGGTGGCAGATGCGGCTTGGATCCCATTTTGCTGTGGCTGTGGTGTAAGCCGGCAGCTGCGGCTCCACTTTAACCCCTAGACTTGGAATTTCCATATGCCACAGGTGTGGACCCAAAAGAGAAAAAAGTGGCTGTTTAAACTCATCCCCTAGCCAACTCCATAGCTGTGCCCCCTCTCCACTACTCTGCTCTGGGCAGTGCCATAGGGATCTACCTCTCCATCAGCTTCTTAGCTTTCAAAGAGGCTCAATTCTTCCTCATACAACAAGTACCTACCTTTAAGCCCCGCCACATCTCAAGCTTCATCATATCTTCCCATTTTGTAAAGCCGCGGTCAGCAAATGTTTTCTATTCCACGCTCCCATTTCTCCAACCTACGGCCGTCCAGTTCTGCACTTGCCATTTAGTGAAACGGATTAACCAATGACTCCCTAATTTCCAAATCCAGTGCTTCCCTTTCAGCCCACACTCAGCTTAATTTCATCGATTCTAAGATGCATTATTTTCGACGTTTCGGAAATCGAGATGTCTTAAAAGAAACAGCAGTCAGTCCGTGATAGAATAAATGTCTCTGCTCCTCTTTCATCTCACAGCTCAGTCCCTACTCCGGGAAACTTCCCACTCTTGTGTCAGGCGTTGCTGCAAACAGGCTCGCTCCCTTCCCCTCTGATAACTACCGCTCTTTATCAGCTCTTCTTCCTCAGACAACCCTTGGTGGATGATGCAGATAATCTGGGGTGTAGGGGGGCAAAATCTGCCACCGCAAAATATCTCTTTGGCATGCAGATTATTTCGAGCTGAAAACAATCAAGGTCCAAAAGACTCATAAAGAACATTTAAGCTTCCCTCTTGTTGCCTAAAGAACGTAACTGAGGACCTGTTCCGGGAAGGTAACTCTGCCCTGAACTAGGCGTATAGACAGGGAGGAATTTAGCAAAATCTGTTAAAATTCCTCTGTGTCGCACTGTTTCTGCGCGGTCCAGCAAACATTTGTCTACCAGACACTTGCTTTTCCATCTTCATGTGAATTGCCTTCCTCTCTTTTGAGGTCCCTAACCACAACCCCCCACATTCTCTTTCGTCTTTAGCAAAGGTGGTATTTAAGGTGAAGGGTTTAGTCATTTATGGGTTACTCACTTTTCCTGGGCCTCTCCCATGTATACATGTTATTAAACTTTTGATTTTCTCCTGTTACTCTGTCTCATGTTAGTTTAATTCTCAGACCAAGTGCCCAGCTAGCTTAGTCAGTAGAGCATGAGACTTCTTCTATTTTTTTTTTTTTTTTGGCCACACCCAGGGCATACAGAAGTTCCCGGGCCAGGGATCCAACCTGCTGCTGAATAACCAGACCCACAGCAGTGACAATAACAGATTCCCCAACCCACTAAGCCACCAGGGAACCCCAGAGCATGAGACTCTAATTCTTAGAGCAACCAGAAGAACCTAGAAGGGTAGAGGAAAATTTCTTCCTCCCCAAGAGTGGTGAGTCACTATTTCTACCTTATGCAGCACTGGGTAATCTATGGCAACATCTTCCACACCACTTCTATCACAAAAGAAAACCTCTGATTTCGGCTCCAGCCTCCAGCCTTCCTTTTAATTCATTGCATATCTCCTGCATGTCCTACCAGTACCACTAACTAAGCCCGTTCCAAACCTTAACCCCTTTCCAGACCAACCTCCCTGCTTTTATTCCCCATCTTGGATGCTGAAATCACCCTTGCGCAAGAATATCTCAGAGACATTTACTCATCTATGAGGGAGACCAGTGGTGTACAGATTGCCGCCAGATGGGCAAAACAGGGTTTATACAGGGAACACTCTCCCTCAGCAGAGCAATGAGAAAGGCTTTGTTTTTGTTTTTCGGGCCATACCTGCAGCATATGGAAGTTCCCAGGCCAGAAGTCGAATAGGGGCTGCAGCTGAGGCCTACACCACAGCAACATGGGATCAGAGCCACACTTTGCAACCTACACCACAGGTCGCAGCAACGCCAGATCCTTAACCCACTGAGCGAGGGTAGGGATTGAACCTGCATCCTCAGGGACACTATGTTGGGTTCTTAACCTACTGAGCCACAACGGCTCAGTTTAGTTTTTGTTTAGTTTTGTCCTGGAGAGTGCTGAATGGTGAAGAACTATCAAGGATACAAGCAGACTGCATCATTATTATCAGGCAAGGCAATTTCAATTATAAGTTTTCCAAGAAATCTTGTGACTCAGCTGTGGATTAGGTAGGTAGAGTGTTCATATTTCATACTGCCTGCTGCTGCTGTTCTTCCTTTGGTATCTACCAAATTGAGCTAGGACTCATTATAAATACTCACTCCCCTCTTGTGGTCAAATTCAAAACCAAGATCATGGTTGACTATGAGGAATTTGGTGTCTCCTTGATATGGTATCACCCACTAGATATTGGTTTGAGATAACAGCTTACAATAATATTTAAACAGCTGGACATCACATATTGGAAGGGCTCAAGAGGCATGAGCATAATTATAAATATAATTACAAAATTTGGAATCATTTATATCCAGTTTCCTAGTTGGCCTCGGCCTAACCAGGAGAGTAAGTCTCATGTCTCTTTTTATCCCTCATATTCCTTGAATTCCTCTGAGGCTTTTGTAGATCCTAGGGACAGCAGCTAATGGTTGGGTTCAGTAAAGACATATAGGTATGCTAGAAGGTCTTATTAGACAGGTCTAAAGACGGATGATAAAATCACTTGTTGGAAAAATTGGCAGCCATTGCAATTGTTTGAGACAGGTAAATAAGGAAGTTCAAAGAGTTTACAGAGGAGTCCTCACTGTGGCTCAGTGGAAACAAACCCAACTAGCATCTATGAGGAAATGGGTTCAATCCCTGGCCTTGCTCAGTGGGTTAAGGATCAGGCGTTGCCGTGAGCTGTGGTGTAGTTCATTGGCGCAGCTCAGATCCCGCGTTGCTGTAGCTGTGGTGTAGGAAGGCAGCTGCAGCTCTGATTTGACTCCTAGCCTGGGAACTTCCATATGCAGCTGATGCAACCCTAAAAATTGCGTACACACACACACACACACACACACACACACACACAAGAATTTATGGGAGGGACAACAGCTCAGAGAAAGGCCCTAATACCTTGACCCACACAAAGGAAAGCACAGAATAAAAGGAGACAAACGATAAACTCTTAAATCCTAGTCACAGATCTTAATCTAAAAGTCTTGTCTAGAACTTGAGTAGCTACCCATTTCCAGAGCTGTGAGCTTCTAAAAGCTTTTCTCTTAGGGTTATGCATCTCCAGTGTGATTGGAGGCCAAGGTTGTAGAATCCTTAGCGACTTTACACTGGGAATCATAAATCCGTGAGTATATACCCTAGAGTTTCAGAGCAATATATTTGGTTAAATGTACTTGATAATGACCTTTCCAAGGCTGACTTCTGGGCCTCCTCAGAATGTCCAGTCTCCTGGTTTTATATGATCTAGGAATGTGTCTCATGTTGTCCCCTTTGAAGCACAGCTTGTAGCTGCTGGGCCAGCAATTGTGTACATATCAAGTTTTGACAATAGCTGACAAGACTGAAATGTTAACAGGGTAAAATGTGTTGGAGAAGAAGTTAATCTGAGCCTCATGGGTTTTCCTATAGGAATTTCATGTGGTGAGAATCTGCGGTTTTACGTTGTGTATCAATCATATTATCATTAGAGCAAAGAGTAGGACAGATCAAGAAACCATAAGCTCTCCTAAAAATTTGGACAGTTCTGAAATACAATTTGTTCTTTCTAGAACTTTAAGGGCTGTATGGACAAGGATGGTTCTGTTTTATTTGGAGATCCCACAAACTTAAGAACAAACCTATAAAGTGCATTCCTTCATCCAGATGAAAATAGCAAAATCCCAAACTTTTCTGTGTTAAAGCACCATCCTTGTAAATAAAGCTTTTGTGCCCTCAAAGAAAATTGCATATATAAGGCTTTGCCACTTGGGCAATAGAATAAATCCATTTGTAAGTATTCAAGTGATTCTTAAGGTGGGATTCTGAGGCTTGCACTTCCTTTATAGTTTCCCTAGATTTTGATGATCATAGCTAGGGGAAGTTTCAGTTACCTCTTGGGCCTTGGGTAAAATTCCCCCAATCATATTTTTCTGTTTCGGTTTGATTCTTCCATGGCATTGTAGATGCTTCTGTAGGACAAAGGTAATAAGCTCTGGAGATGTACTTGGGAGCCACCAGGTGGCCATCGTGGGAAGTCCAAAACTCAAGTGCTGCATGAGCATTTTGATAGTCACTTTTTTCTCCCTTCTGTAGGGGTAGCTCACCATATTCGAAAAAGTCCCTCCTGACTGATGAAATCATATTAAGTAACCCTTCTTGTAATTGCAATCATGGGAAGACCAGTAAGGGCTGGTTGTTTTGCAGAGAAGATAGAGCATTCCCTTTAGCTTCAAAAGTGTTACTAGTATGTACTTACAGGAGAATTTAAAAATTGACATTTCTTTCAGATGTTGTCTTATTTCTAATAAGTCATTAATTCATTTCCTACTTTTGATTCAGGTGCTAAAGGAAGTTAGAAAACCCATTTGCTTTCATACTGTGCCAAGATCTTGAACAACCCAAGGCACATATACTATCAGTGAGTGCTTTTTTGGGAGGGGAGTAGTTTTTGTTTTTTTGCTATTTAGGCTTTCTATGCCACTTCCTGTGGCATATGGACATTCCCAGGCTAGAGGCTGAATCATAGCTGCAGTTGCCGACTTACACCACAGCCATAGCAACAAGGGATCCGAGCCACATCTGTGAGCTACACCACACACAGCTCATGGCAATGCCAGATCCTTAACCCACTGAGCGGGCCAGGGATCGGACCCGAATCCTCATGAATACTAGTCCAGTTCATTACTGCTTAGCCACGATGGGAATTCCCAGTGAGTGTTATTTTATTGATGTATAGTTCATTTACAATGTTGTGTTAATTTTTGATGTGCAGGAAGTGATACATATATAGTCTTTCATATTCTTTTCATTATGGTACATTACAGGATATTGAATATAATTCCTTCTACTATACAGTAGGAACTTGTTGTTTGTCCATTCTATATATAACAGTTTGCACCTGCGAACTCCAAACTCCCAAAACATCCCTCCCCACTGCTCCTCCCCCTTGGCAACCACAACGTTCTCTATGTTAAGTTTGCTTCTGTTTCAGTGAAGTTCGTTTATGTCATATTTTCGATTCCACAAATAAGTGATGTCATATAGTATTTGTCTTTCTCTTCCTGACTTAGTGGGATAATCTCTAGGTTCATCTATGTACCTGCAAATGGCATTATTTCATTATTTTTTATGGCTAAGCAGTATTCCATTGTGTATGTGTGTGTATACAGACACACACACACACACACACACACCCTACATCTTCATCCATTCATCTGTTGATGGACATGTAGGTTGTGTCCATGTCTTGGCTATTATAAACAGTGCTTCTATAAACATGGGGGTGCATGTATCTTTTTGAGTTATAGTTTTCTGCAGATATACGCCCGGGAGTGGGATTGCTATATCTTATGGTAACTCCGTTTGTAGGTTTTTGAGGAACCCCCACACTGTTTTCCATAGTGGCTGCACCAATTACGTTCCCACCAACAGTGTTAGAAGGTTCTCTTCTCCACACCCTCTCCAGCCTTTATTGTTTGTGGTGATGGCCATTCTGACTGGTGTGAATCACTGTAGTTTTGATTTGCATTTCTCTGATAATTAGTGACACTGAGCATCTTCAGTGAGTGGTTCTGAATTCTTAAATCTTAACATTGTGGCGTGCTCTTGTTAAGAGGCAGAGTCCAAACGCTGTAGCTTATGCAGCACAGAATGTACTTTATTTTAAAGCTAAGAAGTATGGGAAAATAATGTATCAGCATTGGCCATGGGAATATCAGTCAAGACAGGGAATGTTGAGTTTGAAGAGCTGTTCAGCAGTCATGGGGTCACTTTTTTTTAGGAGGAAGAGGTAAATTGCTTTCCTTAGTTTGGATCATTTAGGTTGGAGTAGATCTTGACAATTATATGGGAAGTAGACAACAAAAAAATGCCACAGGGGAAATGTGATTATTATGCAATTATTTTGAAGCAGTTAGGTTTGAACAGCAAATCTTATGAAGACAGTGAGTGAAAAGAGGAGCTGCAATAATGCCCACTGAGGGACTGACTAGCTTACTTGTTTCTGCCACAGCAATAAACAGGGTACCTAAGCCTACCGAAAGTAGACCACAGACTTATGATGAGTTTTTAGCTTTTGTGTAGGTGCTTTAAAAGTGCCTTTTCTGTGCAAATAATACAAAGGATTCAGCATGGCCAGCTGCCCAAAGTCAGGAGTGGCTATAATGTCTGCTCAGGAAAGGGAAGTCCTATTGAACAATGGGCACCCAAGAGAGCATGTGATTTGGGTTGCTTTTTAGTGACTGAGCTAAAAGCAATATGGAAAATGCAGCATACTGATTATCTGTGCTGCCCAGTACCCTTCTGAGGCGTGTCAAGATTGTTAAAGGTGTGTTAGCAAATCTGCTGTTTTGAATTTAGGGCCTGAATAGGGGACATACAAATAGTTATCACTATTTGAATGAACAAATTTTGTGTGAGCTATGAGCACACAAAAAAGAGCAGAGCATAAGTAATCAGAGCCTAAAGTTAAGAAAATTGTTACAATCTTCGTCAGATGGAAAATTTTAAAAAGTCACTAGTAACAGTAATTACTAGGAATCCTAACTTAGAAGGATTTTTGTTTAAAAATGATTCAACATGACAAAAGCAAAAAAAAAAAGATTCCCCAAGATCACTATTTTTCTGAACTCTGTCATTCACAAACTTTGTTTACTAATTCACATGCCATATATATATATATGTGTATATATATACATATATATATACACATATATATATACACACACAAACACACACACACACATAATTAAATGGAAATTCACAGCTTTATAAAATACGTATCACGTTAAATTTACCATCCTTATAAAACTATTGCAATTTCCTTAAAACCCAACAAAACATATCCATCACCTTACACATTTGTATGTTTTTGCAACTACTATTTGAGTACTCATTTTCTTATAACTTTTAACGCAAGAAACTAACTTCTGTTCCCTCTCAGGCACATAGAAAACCAGAAAGGAAGCAACCGAGAGCTGTCTGACATACTCAGGTACCTAGAAGACCACAGTACTACAAAGATGCCTGCCTGTGTACCAACAGCTCACATTCCACACCCATTCATTCTGCCTACATTTAACATAGCAAATGGCATCCTCTGTGCCAATAAGCCCCATAAGGCCTTGGCATTGGTATATTGGTGGTTGATGGTCGGTCACTCCCTAAAGAATAAAAACGGGAGGCAAGGGACAAGGGTAGATATATAAAAATTTGGCTTGCTTGTTTTACATTCTCTGTTTTTAAGAATTTTGATCTGCCAAGAAACTGGGCATCCAAAGGTTATTTACTAATTAACTCAATTAGTCCAAGGTCTCAAAGCCAACTTGGGATCTTGGTATTGTGATTTAAGTTGATGCTACAGAATAGTATAGTCATTGCTGATATCAAAGATTGTCAGACAGATATTATAGAATTTACAGAGATGGTGGAAGTAGAGCAATTCTTGTGTGTGCGTGTGTGTGTGTGTGTGTGTGTGTGTGTGTGTGTGTGTGTTTTAGCACAGCACTGACAGCATATGGAAGTTCCCAGGCTAGGGGCTGAATCGGAACTGTAGCTGCCAGCCTACAGCCACAGGAACACAGGCTCTGAGAGGCGTCTGATTCCTACACCGCTGCTCACAGCAATGCCAGATCCTTAACCCATTGAGTGAGGCCAGGGATCGAACCTATGTCCTCGTGTCCACCGAGCCACAATGGAAATCCCCTTAAATTCTTAAGCGTAAATTTTTTTAAAAGATATAATTCTAACTCACAGCTCTGATTTGACCCTTAGCCTGGGAACTTCCATATGCCCACAGGTGCAGCCCTAAAAAGAAAAAAAAAAAAAACCCAAAAAACAAAAAACAAACTCAGTGTAGCTGAACATATACCTTTTACATTTTTATATTATTAAATAATTAGGGATGTAAGCTTCTCTGAAGAACCAGTCTAGAACGTCTTAGGGAGTCTAGATTAGGCTTTCTATGCATTAACAAATCCAGGTCTTGCAAAAGGTAGGATATTAGCTAGCATTATTCTTTTACCCTGTTAAAAACAGAGAAGACATATTACTGTTTTCAAATCAAAATTATCAAACCAGTAGATTCCAAATGCATGGGACTAAATATTGAATTCTCTTCTATTTATATGAAAGAAGATTAGCTTCACCAAGTCAATCAAATAGAAGCTCCTTCAACTGTAAAGTGCTTTATAATGCAATTTAGAAATTCTCTCCTGAGGAAGGCAAAGACAGACCAATCCATTTGTTTAGAAATTATTTATGCCCTAGATTTGTCAGGGTTCACCAGAGAGGCAGAGCCAAGAGAATGTGGACATTGTAGACAGAGGTTTATTACAAAGAATTGGCTCATGCAATCATGGAGGCTTCAAGTGCAAATCTGCAGTGTGGGCCAGCAGGCTGGAGGCCAGGAGAGTTGATGGTACAGAGGAAGTCGGAGGACAGTCTGCTGGGAAATTCCCTCTTGCTCAGGGAGGCCAGGTTTTTTTGGTCTCTTTGGGTCTTCAACTGATTAGATGAGGCTCACCCGCATTACGGGGGATGATCCAGATTTAAATATTCATCTCATTCCAAAACAACCTCCAAGACAGCACAAATCGACCATCACACACCCATACAATGAAAAAAAAAAAATCTTATCAAGCTCTCAAGACCGTGAAGTAATTATAAAGGGATAGAGAGGTGAATTTCTATTTTACGATATGCTACTTTCCCCCCATACTTATTCAGTCCATTTGTGAACTGAGCTAAGGATTCAGTTTGAAAGGTTTATTAACACCTTACTGTTGGGTCACAAAGCTCCCCTCATATCTTGATATTGCTCGTTTGCATACACTTCCATGGAGCCCTCCTATTTCTTTTACTAAAGAATGGAGGAAGACTCCTGTACATAGAACTCTTTCAGTTTCTTGCAATGTCATGAAGTTAAGGACAAACTAGAAGCAATCATTCTTATTCAATCTGCATTCCCAAAACACATGTTTAAACACATTTATGTAATTACTATTCACTTTCTTTTTCAAGTCACTAAGAAAAACAGTTTCAGGTTTTTTTTTTTTCTTTGCATACATTTCCCTCCCATTTATAGCAGATGTGTTCAAGTCAGCTACAATCTATGACAAACTCCTGTGGCTAATCTCCAATAGTTAATAATAACCCCCAAAACGCTGCCTGATGGGATTTCTGGGAAGTTGGTGTGAGCAGCCAAATAAATTTGAAAAAGAACAAAACTGAAGGATTCACACTTTCTGATTTCAGAACTTATTTTAAAGCAGCAAGATGGTATGGCCTTGGCATAAGGAAGAACATACGTATCAATGAATTGAGAGTATAAAAAAACAAGCCCTTGTAATTGTAGTCTATTGATTTTCAACAAAGTATCTAATGCAATGGGGGAAAGAAGCTTTTCAACAGAGGGTGCTGGGACAGCTAGATATCAACATGCAAAAGAGTGATGTTGGCCTCGTCTCATATCACATACAAAAAATACCTCAAGATGGTCACAGACCTAAATGTAAGGGCTACAACTATAAATTTCTTAGAAACATACGGGTGAGTCTTGTCTTGGGTTTAGGCAAGGTCTACTTAAATGTGACATTGAAAGCACAAGTGCAAAAGAAAATAGGTAAATTGAACTTCATCAGAATTAAAAACTTTTGTGCTTCCATGGACATCATCAGGAAAATGAAAAGCCACAGGATGGGAGAAAGCAAAACCCACACGGTAGGTGACTGGATTTTTTTACCTTGGGGCAAGCCCATTACCTGAAAACTACCAAAGAGAACAGTCTGCCCTAGAGGGGCAGGCAAGTTACTAAACAGAGGGACAGGAAAGATCTGTGTTTTATTATGATAATTTTGGCATCAATGTAGCAGGTGGCTAGGGGCACCCAGTTAAGAGACTGCAAATGATAAGCACCCGCGCAACGTTTTTTCTTTACAGTTTGGTAGCGAGAGACTGAATATACAAATGGGCAATGGCCAGACCACAAATAAAGACAGAACTCTGACCCCCATGCTGCAGCAACCCATCCGGGAAGCCAACCTTGTAAGAAGTCAATGTCCTACCTCTAATACCTAGTCCAAGAAGCCAAACAACAACTCCTGTAACAGTGGGCCCCAAATGTCCAGGGCTTTATTACCACCTGATACCCTCCCTAGTTTGGGTCACTGCTTCCAGCTTGGGACCAGCTCAAGAAAGCACACAGGCACCCCTGACGAATCCATCACACAGGATGCTGTGCTCCCAGTGCGCCTGCCTGTAGCTTCCCAAGCCAGCAGCTTCCAGTGACGTTGCACCTGCAGCCTTCCTCTGTGTCCAAGAGCAAGCTTCCCCACTCTGCTGCCTGCCTTTGAGCGTCTGCCAAAACCTAAGTGATGCTGGCTGCCTCCCGTGCTACCGCAAGCCATGAATAAACAGCCTCTGCTTGATCTCCAACGGTTGGTCTTTATTTCCACAGTAGAAAATGGTTGTTTAAACCAGACGTTAAATATTACTCCCAGAATCAAAGTGAGGAAAACAGTAAATGTTTTAGAAGTATTCTTTCCATGGGCATAACTAGCTTTAGCCTCACTTCGGGTTTCTCAAATTTAACCATCCTGGTCGATGCCTTGGGCTGTGAAGAGAAGCAGCCGCGTGCTGGTCTCGCGCTGGCGTCTGTGCCTCCACCCCTGGCAGCACAGCGGAGGAATCGCTTGCCCTGAGTGCGAGCTTAGTTTGGGATCTTGTCACCCTGTGGCGTCCGGGGTAGGCGCTGCTTTCCTCCTCCCCCCCACCCCCGCCACCAGCCGGGCTCCTCCTGTTCCCTATAATCTTCCAGCCGCTGAGAGTGACTCTGGGCTGGAGGCCACCCTCGACAGCTCGCGCGATAAACAGTGCTCAGAGACAGTGCACTGCGGATCCTCGTCAAGGAAAAAAAGAACATTTTTCTAAAGCAGCAAAAAATGGTCGCCTCCCTCCTACCGTACCTCGCAGAGAAGATTTATTTCCACTTTCCGCTCCTCCATCGCCAGGTCTGCCCTGCGTCTTCTGGTCCGCAAGGCCGTCCTTGCTGCCAGGTCCCTGCTGCTGGGTCCTTGCTGCGTGGGCTTGTTGTCCGGTTCTTGGGTCCTTGCTGCCGGGTCCCTGCTGCCGGGTCCTTGCTGCCGCGTCCTTGCCGCCGGGGCCTTGCCGCCCGGGCCTTGCTGCCGGCCAGCCCCGCAGCCCAGCCCTGCCTGCGCATTCTCACTGACGACGCCAAGAGACGCCAAGAACGAGCAGGAGCTCTCCCAGCCGCTTCTCATTTCCAGTTTATAGTCCTGGGCCCAGCTGTGTCTTCCCACCTGGCCAGATTAAGGAAAAAGGGAGCTAAGAGCTCTTCTGCCTGGATCCAGAGCAAACCCTGGGGCTTAGGGTGTGAGGAAGACGAGGGGGAGTTTTTTGTTTTCCAAACTATGTGTGAACATGCAATTCAAACTAATTAAATATTTCTGCTTTAAATTTTAAATTGTGGTAAAATACAGAGAAAATACAGCTTAACCATTTTAAGTGTACAGTTCAGTGGCGTTAAATACATTCACGTTGTTGTGCCACCAAAGTCTGAAACTCTTTCCATCTGCAAAACTGAAACCCTGTACCCAGGGTTAAATGGCTCCCACTCCCCCTTTCTTCAGCCCCTGGCAACCACCCTTTTCTTCTTCTCCCCCCCCCCCCCCTTTTTTTTTTTTTTTGTTATTTTAGGGCCGCATTCCTGGCATGTGGAGGTTCCCAGGCTAGGGATCTAATCGGAGCTACAGCTGCTGGCCTACAACACAGCCACAGCAACACGGGACCCGAGCCGTGTCTGTGACCTACACCACAGCTCACGGCAACGCCGGATCCTTAACCCACTGAGTGAGGCCAGGGATGGAACCTGTAACCTCATGGTTCCTAGTCGGATTCCTTTCTGCTGACCCACGACGGGAACTCCCACCCTTTTCTTCCTTAGATTTATTTTACTGAGGTCAATACCCTTGTACTTCCTGTCCCTGTGACTTTGACAGCCTTAGGTGCCTCATGTAAGTGAAGTCCTACGGTATTTGTCTTTTTGAGACTAGCTTATATCACTTAGCCTGTGTTCTTGAGGTTCATCCATTTGGTAACATATGTCAGAATCTCCTTCCTTTTGAAGGCTGAAAAATAGCCCATTGTATGTATTTACCACATCTTGTTTATCCATTCATCTGTCTTTGGACACCTGGGTCGCTTCAAGCTTTTGGCTGTTGTGAAGAATGCGGCTGTGAACATGGATGTTAGTTTTCTTTATTCCTTTGTTCTTGACACTGGCCAGACACACTTCTCGTACCTCAAGCAGTGTTATTAGGGTGAAAATAATCAATGTTCAGTTCTTACATTTATTATATTGTTTTACTTCTGAAATACACTTTACAGGAAAATCTGAGAACAGATCCCAAAGTTTATGTCAAACAATAGATTTTGAAAGAAAACAGATCAGAGCTTCTCGACGCTGGCTTTGCACTGGGTATGTTTTGAAAAAGCACCCTATGCCCAGGTCCTATGCCTCTGAGAGTCTGAGATAATTGGTCTGGGCCTTTTAGAGTCACCCGAGAGCTTTTAAATAGCACCAATGCCCAGGCCCTACCTAAGACCCATTAAATTAGAAATTCTGGGGGTGTGGCCCAGGCAGTGATGTATTTTAAAGGTTCCACAGGTGAGTCTATTGCTAGCTGGGACTGAGAACCCCTATCCTAGCCCACACCTCCACCCCTAGAGGGACAAAAGATGGGCCGCTTGGACTGGAATGGAGAAGGGAGAAGGCTGGGACGTGACTTATAGAAAAGGGGGCACCTGGGTGGGATCCAGGTCGAAGGGGGCCCTCCCCTGAACCTCTTTACATCTGTATAAATTAAACTCTCCTCAATTACCTTGAGTCATATTTTCCTGCTAGATCCTGACTGGTATAGTTGTCCTCACCTAACAAGGTTGTAAAAATCATTGAAGGTCAGGTCGCTGTTAATACAGAGTAAAGGGACAAAGCAGGTGATTAAATAGTTAATCCCACCTGGGGATTGTAAGTAGAAGTATGGAAGACCCCTGCAAGTTAATGATCACTCAAGAAAGCTTAACATCAAAACCAGAAGGCTTGCTGAGCAACAAAATCATGCGACAGAAGCAATGCGACATATGCCCCGAACAATAAAACAATGGTGGAATAAAACCCACATCCTGCCCAGTGAAGTCAGCAAGTTAATGATTCCCAGGACAAGCTCCTCTGCATGCTCTAAAATAAAAAAATCTAGGAAAAGGTGACATCATACTGAAAGCTGAAATGATTTGTCATATTTTAGTGTGTTACCACCTTTTTTCTCATTTCCATTGTGCCATGACGGTCCCAGTCTGACAAGAAAATCCCCCTGCCCCACATGGAGGAGGAGCTGATAATGGAAGTTTGACGTCTTCTCAAGAATGAGAGGAGTTCCTGTTGTGGCTCAGTGGAAACCAGCCCGACTAGGGTCCATGAGGATGCAGGTTCGATCCTTGGCCTCGATCAGTGCGTTAAGGATCAGGCATTGCCATGAGTTGTGGTGTAGGTTGCAGATTCGGCTCAGATCCTGTTGCTGTGGCTGTGGTGTAGGCTGGAAGTTGCAGCTCCAATTCGAGCCCTGGCCTGGGAGCCTCCATATGCTACAGGTGCAACCCTAAAAAGCAAAAAAAAAAATAAATAAATAAAAAAAGAAGAAGAAGAATGAGAAAGAAGCTGGTTGTCTCCCCCTCTGCACTTTTCCTTTGATTACAAAATTGTAGCCCGCTAAGTTCTCAGGGCAGAGCATGCCTTTGCTCGCCCGCCTGTATTTCTCACAAGCGTCCTATACTAATAAACTCTTTCTCAAGCACGTTCAGAGACGGCTGCTCCAGCCCACAGCTTCCCCAAGCTGCTCTCCCACCCTCCTCTCATCTCTGCTGCTACTAGCTCCATTCTCTCCTTGCTGTCCCCAAATCTGCAGTCCCAGTGCCAGGAGAGGGCATCTGGTCAACCTCCACCCCAAGTCCTGGCTGACCTGGGGCAGGGGCTGCTACGCCCACTTCCAGCCCGAGTAGCACCTTGAGGTCCCCTGGGCAGAGGACTGCAGGTAGGGCAGTGCCATCTAGAAGGGACAAAACTGTCAGGACCAAAGTGTGCTTGACATTTCCAGGACACAGAGCCATCGTGACCCATCAGTTTGATAGATTTCCGTCACGATTTACTTTTTTGTGGATTAATAAATGACACAAAAGGCATAAAATCTTGTTCAGATTTTATTTTATGCAAATATATACACCAATTACCTTGAGTGAGTCACATTTTCCTGTTAGATCCTGACTGGTATAGTTGTCCTCACCTAACATGGTTGTAAAAATCATTGAAGGTCAGGTCACCGTTAATACAGAGTAAAGGGACAAAGCAGGTGATTAAATAGTTAATCCCACCTGGGGATTGTAAGTAGAAGAAAGTATGGAAGACTTTCAATATCTCCTAAGTGGTAACCACCACTTAGGAGATATTGAAATTTCGAGCACCCCAGAAGGCTCTCTTGTACCCTCCAGGCCAACTCACTTCCCCCGCAAGGGCGACCATCATTTTGTCCTCTTTCACTAGAGATTAATTTTTCTTGTACTTGAACTCCATGTCAGTGAAACCACACCCAGTGGACTCCTTTGGGCCTAGCTTCTCATGCTATTATGTCTGTGAGATCCAGTTATGCTAGCTCATGAAGCAAGAGTTTGTATTTTTCATTTCTGGGCAGAATTTCATTTACAAATATATCACAATTTATTTATCCATTCTATTATTATTATTATTACTATTATTATTATTATTATTATTATTATTATTATTATTATTATTATTTTGGCCATGGTATGCTGTGGCTCAATGTGGGACCTCAATTCCCACATCAACTGAACCCAGGCTGCAGCTAGGAAAGCGCTGAATCCTAACCACTAGACCACTAGGGAACTCCCTATCCATTCTACTCTTAATAGACATTTGGGTTGTTAACAGATTGGGGGGCTATAATATATTAAGCTCCTAGGCACAGTCTCAAATGCTTTCTTTTGCTGAACATAATAAACACTCTTTTCTCTTGGGAATATGCCCAGGAGTGGAACTGCTGGGTCACAGTGTAGACAGAGAAGATGCTGCCAACTTTCCAAAATGACTGTACCAACTTACACACCTGCCTGCAATCCCTGAAAGTTCTAGTTGCTCCACACTCTCATTAGTACTTGATGTTATCAGCTCTCCTGATTTTAGCCGTTCTGTGAAGGGTATGGTCATATATCATTGTGGTTTAAACTGTGCATATTTAGTACATTATTTTTAAAAAAACAATGAACTTATAAAACAAAGAAACAGAGGAGTTGTTTATGTTGTTGCCACTGTTGGGGAGGAAACATTTTCCTCTACCCTTCTAGGCTCTTCCGGATGGCCTAAGAATTAAACTGACATGTGACAGATTAACAAGAGAAAATTGGAGTTCCCATTCATGGCTCAGCAGAAACGAATGTGACTAGTATCCATGAGGACACAGGTTCGATCCCTGGCCTGGGTCAGTGGGTCGAGGATCTGGCATCGCTGTGAGCTGTGGTGTAGGTCACAGATGAGATGGAAATAAAAGAGTTTAATAGAATCAGGCAAGGTCAGGCAAAGAAACCTGACATTTATGAACTTAATTAAGCACCTATGATGTACCGGGCACTGTTCTAGACACTAGCATAGGGGAGAAAAACTTGCCACCTCAAAATATCTCCTTGTCATGAAGATTACTTTGAGCTGAGAAGCAACCAGTACCCAAAAGACTCAGGAAGAAACTTTGATCTTCTCCTGAACCGCCTGTGAGCTGGAGATTGGCACTTGCCATCTGCCTGTACACGGATTGAATCATGAGTCACTGCAGCTGCCAACCCCCAACACCCCCTGAGAGAGCTCAGGGTGGAGATCAGGACTGAGGCGCTTTGTGCTCTGGGAAAACTGGTAGAACAGGTCTTCAGATCATTAGATATTTTCAGAAGGTTTTACCAGCCCAATTCTGGCATCTCCTCCTATCTAGAAAGGCACTAAAATCCTTCACGGTGACATCTGTTCCTTGTGATTGGCATCGACCTTCTGCAAAATGTGTGCTTGGCTGCACGTACCTCCCTCTTCACCAAAATCACATATACACTGACCGTCCATGCAGGCTCCCTGGAGCCATATCTCAGAACTGGCTGAAATGCTGCCTTCCAGGCTATGGTCCTCATTCTGTCCCAAATAAAACTCTCCACCTCTAGGTTATGAATATTTTTTTAAGTCAACACACCTAAAAGAATTTAGACAGGGGGCCTGTTCCTGGAACAGAGCTGTCACCAGAGACATTTGCAGAGAATAGGGACAAGCTGTGGCGAGGGACACTCTGAAGAGCCTAGAGATCAGAGTCCATTCAGTGTCCCATTGTCCCTGCGTGGCCCAGCAAACATCTGTTTACCAAACACTTGCTTTTCCATCTCCCAGTGAATTGCCTGCCTCCCCTTTGATGTCCCAAACTGCCACCCCCACATCCTCTTTTGTCTTTAGCTGAAAATGGTAGTTAAGGGGAGCATTTCGGTCATTTTGGAGAGTTTACTCAGTTTTCCCGGTCTCTCCCATGTATACATGTTCTTAAACTTTTGTTTGATTTTCTCCTGTTAATCAGTTTCATGTCAATTTAATTCCTGCAGAAGTCAGAAGAACCTAGAAGGATAGAGGAAAACTTCTTCCTCCCCAACACTAGGAATACAGCAGCTCCATAACTGACACTGTCCAGGCCTTTATGGCCTTTGAATCAGAATTGTTCCTTGTTTTCAGCTTTCCAGACCATCCACAGTTGAAAATGCAAAGCCCACTCTTAGAAGGCAGAGGGAAGGAAAAGTGCCCACTGAAACGAGAAGGGATCTTGAGACCAAAACTGAGGCAGGCAGCTCCATATAATCAATAGGCTGGTTTATTATAGGGTAACTTACAGGGTGGGATCTGGATCAGGGGATGACAACCCAGAAGCATTTTTCAGCTGCACTCTGCAATGCTGAAGGGCCAGAGAGAGAATTTTATACTTAACCTAAGACTTGGGGGTTGGTGGTTGGAAACAGGATGTGCATTCCTAAGATTTATGAATGGGCAACTAGTCTCAGGAATATGTCAGTGAAGGTTTTTGTCTTTGCCTTGGGACTCATAGAACATAGTGGCCACTTGGTCCCAAACCACAGATGATTAAACAATATCTATTAAAACAAAGGCCTTGATGACAGAGCTGTGATTAACTATACAGTACAATCCTGGGTAGGGTCAGAGGAAGAACAGAAGAAGCTGTAAGGGCTTAAGATGGCATCAGTTATGCCAACAGCCATACAACCACCCAACAGATGGCCCACAGTCAAGGGACTCCATGGACCTCTGCTGCTCCCTCCCATCGAAAGGCATCTGGTATTATCCAGCATTGAAACAGCCTCCTCAAAAATGAATTTCCCTAAAATTTCTAACTTTACCCCTGTCATCTCCTCCATAGCTTGGTCACTGTTATGGAATGAATTGTATGTCCCCTGCCCACCACCCCCATTCCTAAGATGAAGTCCTAACCACCCCCAATGTGATTATATTTGGAGATATTGCCTTTAGGAAGGTAATTAAGGTTAAATGAGGTCATAAGGATGGGGCCCTGATCCAATAGGACTGGTGTCCTTATAAGAAGAGGAAGAGACAACAGGAGTGGGTGCACACACAGAAGAGGCCTGGTGAGGGCACAGTGAGAAGGAAACTGGCTATGAGCCCAGAAGAGGGCCCTCACCTGAAACCGAATTTGTAGCACCTTGATTATGGACCCCCACGCTCCAGAACTGTGTGCAAGTCCATGTCTGTGGTAAGCCACCCAGCCTGTGGTGTTTTATTACTATAGCTCAAGGAGTCTAATACAGTCACTGAAGGTGGCCACACCCAGAAAGGGACTATCTCCTCTTTCTGCTTCTGGAGTAACAATCAGAGCAAAAGGGGTGGTGATCTGGGACCTGCCTCCACTTCCCTGAGGGTCACTGCCACTGCCCAGGGCCCTGCAACCAGAAGCAGCCTGCACTGCCACCTTCCTATGGGTCCTTGCCACTGTCAAGGGCCCAGCAACCAGGCACTGGTTACTAGCCCTGCCCATTGCCTCCATCTACTTGGAAACATGGGCAGGCCATACACTGGCACACCCCGCTTTCAAGGAGATAACAGCCAGAACACACTGAGGAAAGAGCAAGTATCCAAACAAAAAGAAGGCCTCATGCCAAAAAAAAAAAAAAAAAAAAAAAATACTGAGCCCTCACAAGCTATCCAGGAGCACTCTCGCATTTAAACAGCCCTCCAAGACTACAGTAGATAGCTGTTTTCCCTAAACACACAGATTAGAAGAATATAAGCAAAATGAAGAAGCTCAGGAACCATTTCCCAGTTAAAAGAACAGGAGAATTCCCCTAAAGGAATAAACAATGAAATAGACATCTGCTGCAGTCTAACAGACACCGAGTTCAAAAAGGAGGTAATGGAAATACTGAAGGAATTCAGAACAGATATGAACAGTAATGCAGATTACTTTAGAAAGGAACTAGAAAATATAAGAAGCCAAGAAAAATTGGAAAATTCGTTCATTCACAAGCTGAGTTAAAGGCACTGAAGAGCAGGATGAATAATGCAGAGGAACAAATCAGTGACTTGGAAGAGAGAATAATGGAAATCAACCAATCTGGACAGCAGACAGAAAACCAAATGAAAAAACATGAAAGCAATATAAGAGATCTATGGGGTAATATAAGGCAGGCCAATTTATGAATAAGGATTCCAGAAGGAGAAGAAAAAGACAAAGGAATCGAAAATATATATGAAGAAATTCTGGCTGAAAACTTTCCAAATCTAAAAGAAATAGATGTCAAGATATAGGAAGCACAGAGGGCCCCAAACAAGTTGAACCCAAACAGACCTAGACCAAGACATACATAATAAAAATGGCAAAAGTTAAAAATGAGGAGAGGATTCTAATGGCAGCAAGAGAAAAATAAAGAGTTAATTATAAGGGAACCCCCATAAGGCTATCAGCTGATTTCTCTACAGAAACACTACAGACAGAAGAGAATGGCAAGATATATTCAAAGTTCTAAAAGGGAAAAATCTGCAGCCTAGAATACTCTACTCAGCAAGATTATCATTTAAAATAGATGGAGAAATAATTTCTTCAACAAACAAAAGCTAAAAGAATATATCAATACCAAACCCATTCTAAAAGAACTACTGAAAGGTCTCCTCTTAATAGGAAAGAAGAAAGAAGATATAGGATGGAGGAAATCACAACTGGAAAGTAATCACTTAAATAAGCTAGTATACAGATCTAAAAGGGAAAAAAAGAACTATTTGTACTTGTGATGATAAACACAAGGAACAGCAAAAGAATAAATATGAAGATATAAAAAAGGACATCAAAATCATAAAACATGGGGAAGGAAAGTAAGAAAATCTAGACTCTTTTTTTTTTTTAGAATGTGTTTGAGCCTATATGATTACTGGGCAAAAGCAAGCAGATATAGGAAGGAGTTAACATACTTGAAAAACAAGGCAACCACAAATCAAAACCAAACAATACATTCACAAAGACTAAAACAAAGAGGACACAGCATAAAATAAAAGGTAATCATCCAGCCAAGAAAAAAAAAAAAAAGGAAGGAAAAAAGGAGGAACTTAGAATCAACTGGAAAACAAGGCTTAAAATGGCAATATGATCTGCCTTCTTGGCACAGCTGGCAGTGCCTCAGTTTCATAAAATGGCAATAAATATATATTTATCAACAATTACCTTAAATGTCAATGGACTGAATGATCCAATCAAAAGACAAAGAGTGGCATACTGAATTAAAAAAACAAGAGCCTACAATATGTTGTATACAAGAGACACATCTTAGGGCAAAGGACACATAAAAATTGAAAGTGAGGGGATGGAAAAAGAATGGAAATGACAGGAAAGTGGGACTTGCGATATTCAAACAAAATAGACTTTAAATCAAAGGCCATAAAAAGATAAAGAAGACACTATTTAATGATAAAAGGATCCATTCAAGAAGATGATACTATATTCGTCAATATACATGCCCCAAATATAGGAACATCCAAATACATACAACAAATGCTAACAGACATAAAAGGAGAAATTGATGGGACTGCAATAATAGTAGGAGACTTTAACACCCCACTCATACCAATGCACAGATCCTTTAGATTAGAAAATCAGTAAGGCAACAAACTTCCTAAATAACACAATAGAACAGTTAGATTTAATTGATATTTTCAGGGCATTACATCCAACAAAATCAGAATATACATTCTTTTCAACTGCACATGGGACATTCTCTAGGACTGACCACATACTGGGGCACAAAACTAACCTCAACAAATTAAAAAGTACAGAAACTATTTCAAGCATCTCCTCTCACCAAAATGACATGATACTAGAAATCAACCACAGGAAAAGAAGTGAGAAAAAACCAACTACATGGAAACTAAACAACATGCTACAGAAACAAACAAACAAACAAACAAATAAACAAAAAACAGTGGGTCAACAAGGAAATCAAAAAGGAAATTAAAAAAATACCTACAGGAGTTCCTGTCGTGGCTCAGCAGAAATGAATCTGACTAGTATCCATGAGGACGCAGGTTCGATCCCTGGCCTTGTTCAGTGGGTTAAGGATCTGGTGTTGCCGTGGGCTGTGGTGTAGGTCACAGATGTGGCTCAGATCCCACGTTGCTGTGGATGTGGTGTGGGCCTCAGGTGCAGCTCCAATTTGACCCCTAGCCTGGGAACCTCCATATGCCACAGGTGTGGCCCTAAAAAGACAAAAAACAAAAACAAAAACCTCAAGACAAATGACAATGTAAACACAACCATTCAAAATCTATAGGATGCCATAAAAGCAGTTCTTAGAGGGAAGTTCATAGCAATACAGGCCTTCCTCAAAAAAAGAAGAAATATGTCAAATCAACAACCTAACTTACCACCTAAAACAATTAGAAAAAGAACAAACAAAACCTAAAGTCAGCAGAAGGAAGGAAATCCTAAAGATCAGAGAGGGAATCAATAAAACAGAGATTAAAAAATAGAAAAAAAAATCAATAAAACCAAGAGCTAGTTCTTTGAAAGGGTAAACAAAACTGACAAACCTCTGACCAGACTCACCAAGAAGAAGACAGAACTGAAATAAACAAAATAAGAAATGACAAAGGCGAAATTTCAATGGATACTGCAGAAATACAAAAAAACCCACAATAGAATACTATGAACAGTTATATGCCGACAAATTTGACAACCTAGAAGAAATGGACAACTTCCTAGAGACGTACAGCCCACCAAAACTGAATCAAGAAGAAATAAACAATTTGAACACACCAATGAATAGAAATGAAATTGTATGTGTATAGTTCCCAAAACTTCTGATAGAACATAATAGAAGATAATATGAGAAGAGGAATATATATGTATGTATGTGTGTATGTGTGTGTGTGTGTGTGTGTATGCATATATGTATGACTGGGTCACTTTGCTGTACAGCAGAAATTAATAGAACACTGTAAATCAACTATAATAAGAACTTTTTTAAAAAATTAAAAAGCAATTTTTACAACCCTTCCAACAAATATAAATAAACCTACACATAACAGCAAACTATTAAAAAAAAACAAAACAAGAAACAACAGCAACTGAAACGGGGTGGTGAGTTACATAAGCTGATTTTGAAAATTTGGGACTCCACCCTGACAGCTCCTGGGCCTGAGGCTTCCTTTTTCCCCCTGGATGCAACACCAAGCCAGGACAGTGTGGACCCTCCTGGTGGCAGCTCAACCAGAAAGGGACTGAAGGGATCCAACTAAAATTCTGGTTCAGCTACCTGGGTTCTTGGCCTGAGACGATCCTAGATCATAAAGATAATGGCCACTCGCCTGAGAGTCTGGCTTGCTGAATCTTCCTCTTGCAGCCCCCGGAGCACTGTTGTGGGTCTCTGTAAATTTGGTAAAAAGTGCCCTTGTCACCCTCATACATGACCCTTCTCGTGTGGAAGGTCTGGGCGTGTTGCGAGGACAACCGAAGGAAAGAGGAAGGCTCTGGAACAGGATGTGCCGATTCTGTGCTGGAGAGGAAGAACAGTAACCCCAGCCTCTGTGGACCCTGGAGGTGTTGATTTGCAGAGGCAGGGGTGCAAAGGATGGTTCCTTGTCCCCAAGACCTGGCAGAGTCATCCATCAGCCTAGGTCAGGCAGCAGCTATACAGGAAACTGCCCTTCTGTGGAGTTTGTCATCCCAGTCCGCATACAGTGAAACAGGATGACTCATGCAGACATGGCCGCTTCTCGAGTATCCCTCTGTGCCTGCTGCGCCAACTGCAGCCCTGACCACACTCACCCCACTACTGCTCAAACACCTGTACTGGTTCGACCTTGTTTCTATCTGATGGATACGAGCTCACAGGCTCTCCTGATGCCCAAGGGGTCTTGGCTTAAGCCATGTCTGGCAATCATGGCTGCAAGGACTCAGTGACCTGTTCGTGCTCCTCCTCCAAAGAATTGCAATGCTGACAGAAATCAAACCAAACAACTAATTCCAAACTGGAGTGACCTCTGCCCCTCTGCCCTGTATCTTTGTATGTGGGGGAGAAAGGGCCACTGAGTGCTCCCCAATGGGGTCTGAGTCTCAGCCCTGGAAAGGCCTTCTCCAAGGTGACTTCTTTGGGTTTTCCTTCAGTCCTAGACCTAATGCCTGCTACCTAGACTCACTCTTCCTGTATTCGTGTGTGTGGTGAATGTACATAAATAAAATTGACCATTTTAGCCATCGTTAAGTGTACAAATCGGTATCAAGTACATGCACAACATCAGGTAACCGTCACCATCACCTCTTTCCAGACTTTTCCATCATCCCAACCTGAAACTCTGTACCCATTACACAATAATTCCCCATCCATCCTCCATCAGCCCCTGGTAACCTCTACTTTCTGTCTCCGTGAATTTGCCTCATATAAGCTGAACCAACGATATTTATATTTTTGTGTTATTTTACTTAGCGAAATGCTTTCAAGGTTCATCTATGCTGGTGCATATGTCAAAAAATACTCCCTTCCTCTGTATGCGTGAGCCACATGTGGTTTATCCATTTATCTCTTTCTGTATTCTTTAGAGTTCTCTTTATCCATTAGTGGTTAACCCTCTGTTTTCAGTGAGTACTTATTTACATTAAACTTTCTTGTTCAGATCATGCAGTTGTCTTCTGACTGTGACGCTGGCTGACACACCTGCCTCTGGGAACTGCCTTTCTCTCTCTCAGTGTGACTTTGAGGGGGCCCATCATGAAACCTCGTTTTCCCCATCGTAAATCATACCGCCCCATCACGCTAGTAGTACTGACGAGTTCCATGGCAGGAACCTGACCCAACCAATGCCAATCAGAAGTCTTCCTCAGACTGATGGGTGAACATGGGAATCCCCATGGGACTGCTTCTCTGGTGTTCCTGCAGCCACATTCCCAGGCACAGACAAGTGGCTTATCTTGCGGTGGGAGAAAGTGAGGCCAATATGCAGAGAACCAGAGCTGGAAATGAGCAATGGAGAGGTGTCTGGTATACCTAGAGGCAGCAGATCCAGAGAAGGCTAGAATTTATGCAAGTGAGGGAGTCAATAAGAATAGTGAGAAAGGGTGGCCAGAAAGCAGAGGAAGCGTCAGGAACCTAAGATGTCTTGCTATCACAATCATGACATCATGAGGATTTTTTAAGAGAAGGGAGGGAGTAACAAGTGGGCTGAAAAAGGCTCCTGGATTGGGCACTAGGTGGTGGTGGATCAGTGAGAGTGGTGTCCCCAGAGCTCCGGTCTGGCACCGTGGGCTCTCTGTCAGTCCCCAGCAACCTCCAGGCCCTGGGATCGGGCCACACGTGCCATTCCTCAAAGATGCTATGGCTCTCAAGCTTCTCCAGCTCACTGCTTTGACCAAGTCTGACTGATTCTCTCAAACTTGGCTCAAGCTAGCTCTTCAGAGAGGCCCAGCCGGTCAGCTCCTTGATCCCAAAGAGGAGGCGCCATCCCCGCAGCACTTGGTGTGTTCTTTCCTTGGACCATCACCTATCATGCTCTTGGCTTTGCACATCTGTCTCCTCCTCCAGCCTGTGGCCTCTTATAAAGCAGGGTCTTGGACAGACATTGTAAATCAACTATAATAAAAAAATTAAAAGAAAAAAAATAAATTGAAACCTAGGAGGGGGGGAAAGCAGGGTCCTGGGTTTGTGCATCTTTGTTCCAAGCACTCAGCACAGGGCCTGGCCTTGAAAGGAGCTCAGTGCACACAAATGGATCGGCATCCACCAGGGCGGGTGTGCTCATGGTCCTCCTGTGAGAGGAGAATGCGAGCTGGTTGCCATGGTGCTGAGAGAGATTTCTCCACCTGCTGTTGTCAAAAGGAACAAATCACAGTGAGCTGACTGCATTTGGGCATCGGGCCAGCGAGATCTGCAGAATCCAGCAGGATGGATGCCGCACTAACCCTGAGATGGCCGAGACACTTTTCCAGCTACACAGACTTTTCTGCCCTTTTCTCCCAGGAAGGTAAACTGTTGAATAACATCAAAGAATTGCCTTCTTTCTGTGATTTAGCAGATTTAAAGGGCTCCTCTTTTCTCTTAGCTCTCATGCCACTTTTTTCTCTCCCCCCGCACTGTACTTGCTACCTCCTTGCCTGCTGCTACCCTAAGACAGAGGCGTCCAAACTAGAGCCTGCGAGCCGAACCCTCAGAGTACCTCAGTTTTTTCCCTAAAGGCCTTCTTCAACTGATTGGGTGAGGCCCACCCACATGATGGAGATTTGCTTTACTCAAAGTCGACTGATTTAAATGTTAATCTCATCTAAAAAAAATTCCCAGATGTGTCTGATCAAGTATCTGGACACTGTGGCCTGGCCAAGGTGACACATAAAATTAGACAGCACATTGTATGACTCAGTGCTGGTGAATGAGATGTCAGCAGAGGTTGCTGAGTGGAGAGCGCTCCTGAAGAGGGAGGCAGCCACGCTTGCCCACATCCTGTTACCTCGTCCTCATCCTTCCTGCCCCAGAGGTGAACCTAGTGACCGGTATTTCATTAGCCATTTTGCACTAATGCATGAAAAGCCAAGAGAAGCTCAAAGAACTCAGCTCCAACATCCTTAAGCCTTGCACCTGCCCAGAACTTCTCACCTTTGGGCTTCTTTCTAGCTGAAAGATAAACAGAGCACTGTGTTTTTAATGCCTCTGTTTGTCATGTCTCTGCTACTTGCAGCCAGAAGCAATTCCTAGCTAATACTCAGCTTCTTGGCGATGCAGACCTCTCTCAGGTCTGAGTATTCTGGAGCCTAGCGCCCCAGGCTCCCACTGACTCTACGTCTCCCTGATGTCCCTCCAATAATTGTCCTGCCATTCGGGCTAGCCTGATGGGATCTTGTTTGTATCCAAGAACGTTTTTCAATACAGAGCATACCCCAGGTGAGAGGGACTAAGGGACCTGGGCCATGATGGGAAGAGGGGGCGGTGGAGATGAAAGAAAATGTTCCAGGTAGAGGTCTGAGTATGTGCAAAAGCCAAAGGCCTGGGGCTGGGTCATAGAGTGACAGGGAGGACTGGCTAGAGTGGAGCTGAGAGGTAGGCTATAGCGAGACTGGACTTCAATCCCAAGGATATGGAGAGTCGTGGGTAGGTTCTATTTGTGTGTGTGCATAGGTCACATGATCATATTCCAACCCGGGAAGCTCACTGTAAGTGTAGCAAGGAGAAAGGATTATAAGGAGCCAGTCTGAAGACAGAAACTTGTTGCAGGGATCCAGGTAAGGAATGATGGAGGCAACAGGAAAAGAGAAACAAATTTTAGAGAGGTCTGGAAATAAAGTAAGTGAGAAATATATTTGGTGGGTAAATGAGGAAGAGATATTAAGCTCAAAATCAAGAATTCTGCCTTGCAAATATCATATGACACCACCTATATGCGGATTCTTAAAAAAAGGATACAAATGAACTTATTTGCAAAACAGAAACAACTCACAGACTTTGAAATACTTACAGTTACCAAAGGGGACAGGAGGGGGAGTGATGACTGTGGGAGTGTGACTGGCACATGCACTCTGAGGTGTGTGGAATGACTGGCCAACAGGGTCATGCTGTACAGCACAGACAACACTACCCAGTATTCTGTGATCATCTACGTGGGAAAAGAAGCTGAGAGAGAATAATGGATGGGTATATATGTACGTCTGGGTCACTTTGTTGTAGAGCAGAAATTATCACTGCCTTGTAAATTAACTATATTTCAATAAAACTTAAAATAAAAAAGAATTCTGTCTTGATGAATGGATAAAGAAGATGTGGTATATACACACAATGGAATGTTATTCAGCCATAAAAACAATCAAGTATTGCCATTTGCAGTAACATGGATAGACCTAGAGAATATCAAACAAACTGAAGTCAGGCAGACAAAGATAAATACTATGCAATATCACTTACATGTGGAATCTAAAAATCATACAGATGAATTTGATGACAAAACCGAAACAGACTCACAGACATAGAAAACAAATTTATGGTTACCAGAGCGGAAAGTTGAGGGGAGAGATAAATTAGGATTTGGGCTTAGCAGTTACAAACTACTCTATATAAAACAGATAAACAACAAAGATTTACTGCATAGCACAGGGAACTATATTCAGTATCTTGTAAACTTGTTACAGAAAAGAATCTGATATGCATATATATATGTGTGTATGTGTGTGTGTGTGTGTGTATCTATATCTCACTTTGCTATATACTTGAAACTAACACAATACTGTTAATCAACTGTACTCCAATTAAAAAAAAAAGAATTCTGTCTTGATCACCTGGATGGATACCACTTTTTTCCTCCAGCAGATAGTTTATCATCCTCATACCACATCCCTGCACCTGTGGAAATGTTCTTGGTGACCAAAGAACCCACCATCTCTCATCTCTCCCCTGGAGTCACAACAGTCACCATCTTTCAGTTGCTCTCTGGCTGTATCATCAAAGGTACTGAGTTCAGAACAAGGGAGGTGATACTCCTGCCCTCTCAACTCTGGATAGAACCTATACCAGGTGTATCATGTCTAGTCTTGATCCCTAACCACAAAGAGAAATTTAACAACTGGAGCTTGCCCAGGTAAGGTGACCATCAGGAAACCACAGCAATGAGGATGTTCTGAGGGAACTGGGACCAGACAATTTTTAAGGAGATAAAGCTCCTGTGCGTAAAGTCTAAAGGCAGACAAAGCAGAGGATTCTGTGTGGCCCTAGAGTACAGAGCAAGGACTGGTGGGCCACAGTTGTGGGAAGGCAGATTTTCGTCCAACATAAAAACCTTCTCCAGCTCAGAATGGATGGAAAGAAAGCCTGGGGAGGGAATAAAGATCCGATGCTGAGAGGAGTTGGGGTGGGGGGTGACTGAGGGGACGTATGGAACAGGGACCATGGTGCAAATGCCCACAGGAACCAGATAGGGCACTTGTAGGAGAGGCCCAGCCACAGGTACGCACATTCAAAGTCAAAACCATCAGCAGCAACACCAAACACTGCGCATGTGGAACAAAGCCTGCTGCACAGGTGAGACTGGTGGACGCACAGCCTCTGCCCAGGAAGATGGGGGTGGATGTATCAGTTTGCTGGGGCTGCCGCAGCAAAGTACCCTTAACTGGGTGGCTTAACAGGTCGTCTTACAGCTATCATCCCACAGATCTGGAGGCCAGAAATCCCACACCAAAGTGTTGGCAGGACCATAGTCCTTCTGAAGCTTCTAGCAGCCCCAGATGTTACTTAGTGTTTGGCTACAGATGACTCTAAACCTCTGCCTCCCTCTCCACGTGGCCATCTTCCCCCTGTGTCTATGGCCAGACGTCCCTCTTCTTCCAAGCGCACCAGTCATACCGGATTAAGGGTCCACCCTACTCCAGTGTGGACTCCACCTAGTTACAGCTGCACTGAAACTATTTCCAGATGAGATCACATTCTGAGGGGACCTTACCTTTTGGAGGCCACCTTCCCTTTTGGCAGCATACAATTCAGACCATAACTGGGAGTCTGAGGTCCCATCCAGCTGGAGACGTGTCAGCCTCGGGGTAAGCCCTAGTGTTGGTGAGACTTTTGTTAGTCTGGTTTTTCTGCCTTGTCTTCCCAGCTTACATAAGCTTCCTCCTTCCCACCAAACTGGCAAAGCTAGGGCCCTGCTGATACTTGGAGACTGACCCACCCTCTCTCTGCAGGCCAGGTGCCCTAGGGCAAGGCTAAGAAGGGGTTCAGGGTCACTCTTAGGGGTAGGTCTCTGGTGCTCACAACTCTGGATCAGAGGCCACTTCCTGCACAGAAAGCCCCAGAAGGCCAGCCCCGCACTGCCTATCACAGCTCTCTCGCTGCTTAGCTGCTGGTTTGTGGAGAGCTGCCCCCCTCTGCTGGACAGAGGGAAATCTGCTCTCCTTTCATTTCTTGGGGACTTGTTTCCCTAAGTGGCAAGTTCACAAACCCACAGTAAAAAGAGGAAGGCGTCGGAGGTCAGCAGGTCCGGTTCTCCTCCATTATGCAGTGGGGGAGACTGAGGCTGGATATGTGCCACCTCCCTCCCAGATCAAGGTCTAGGAAAGCCTCCCTTAGCATCCTGGAGGCACAGGCTGGAAGACAGCCAGGGTGGGGCTCCTGGAAGGGCTGCATACAGCTTAGCTTGGAGGACAAATGGCCAGAGAAGAAGGCAAAGAAGGGGTGGGTACCTGACTTCAAGCAGAGGCATCGGAAAGCTGGCGAGATGCTGATCCAGAGAAGAGAGCCAGGCCCACCCATCAGTCCACTCTGTCTGGACGAGTCCCCGTCAGCCTGTGAGTGATCCCAGCAGAGCTTAACTCCATGCTCCTAAAAAGCCGGGTGTAAACAGAACTTTGGTAAATCAAATGCTCTTTTTACCCTCTCCCTTCCTTCTCCTGTGTTCCAGGACCACCTTGTTCACAGGTGGCCCGGGGGGAGTGTGGTAGTGAGTACACGCTTACTGCTCTTACCAGCAGACCTGAGTGTATACTAGCTCAAATGCCATGGGAACTTACTCTTTGCTTGTCAACAGTTCATCGAGCTTATAACAAAGGGGTGGGGCGATGGGCTCTGTTCCACGTGGTCACTCCCTTCTACCTCCTTCTTCGCAGAAAAACACACACCGACAGAAGGGGAGTTTCTCAGCCTCACGCAGGGCCTGCCTCTCGCGCCGTCCACCTCCTTCTCCTGTCCTCCATCACCAAGTTCTTCCTCAGGTCCAATCCATCTCCTATTTTTTGGATCCCTTTCCTCTTATGCAGGAATGCTGTACCTCTCCTAGTTTTCTCCACATCAGGAAGTGACAGCACAATCCACCCATCTGCTCAGGGTAACAGCATCTGCGAGGCCACGTTTACTTTTCCTGACACACCTTTGTGCTCCAAACAGCTAATCCGTAGCATGTTTGATTTGCTTTACCTTTGGAACATTTCCTAAATCCAACCCCTCTCAATAGCTCCACCATCACTACTCTGATCCAGGCAATCTAACAGGTAACTGCAATAACCGCTTAACTGGTCTCCCCACCTCCTCTCTGGTCTCATTCCAGCCCAGTCTCCACAAGTAGCCAAAACGATCGTCTTCAAAGAGACACGAGATTGTTCACTCCCCTGCTCAAAACGCTTTAGTGATTTCTCACTGCACTGAAAATAAGTAACCAAAATAAGCAAATAAATAACCATAGCCTACAAGATCTATATGACCTACTCTGCTTACCTCTCTAATATCATTTCATGCTTCTCTCCTGTTTCCTGACAATATTCCAGATCCATGGGTTTTCTTACTGTTCTTTACACAGGCCAAGGAGGTTCCTACCTCAGGGCCTTGGCATATGCTCTTACCTTAGATCTTCTCATGGCTGACTCCTTGCCATTTCCGGTCCTTCAAATGTCACCTCCTCAGAGTGCCCTGACCACCCACCTAACCCCGCCCCGTCTTATCAACTATACTTAATACAATTTATTAAACAACCCCTTACTCCAGATCATGCTCCATCCAATCTCCCCATTTTATTATTTTTAGTCTTTACCACTATCTGAAACTATTCATCAGCTCATTTTTTAATTTATTTTTTAATTACTTAATGAATTTTATTACAATTATAGGTGTACAAAAATCAACACAACCAAATTTTATAGCATGTCCATCCCAAACCCTCAGTGCATCCCCATACCCCCAGCCTGTGGAAACCATAAGTTTTCCAACTCAACTGTATGGTCAATTCAGGGAACAACCTTTTTAGTTATCTACTTCTGTGTATCAAATTATCCTAAAAACAACATTTATTACCTCACAGTTTTTGTGGGTCAGAAATTGGGGAACAGTGTACCTGGCTGGTTCTGGATCAGGGTGTTCCAGAAGGTTGGAGTCAAGATACTGGCTGGGCTGTGGTCATCTGAAGGCTGGACTGAGGCCAGAGGACTTACTTGCTAGGTGGCTCATTCACTTGGCTTATGTAGGAGGATTCAGCTCTTTGTTGGCTACTGGCACTAGTCATAAAAAAGCTGGAATGGCTATATTCATATGAGACTAAATAGGTTTAAAGATAAGAGCTATATTTGGAGATGAACATTTCATAATAACAAAAACGTCGTTCAGCAAGAAGGTGTAACGATCATAAATGTGTATAAGCCAAATAAATTCAAAATACAGGAAGCAAACATGACAGAACTAAAGGGAGAAATTGACACATTCACACAGAGGTTTTAACATCCTCTCAGTTACTGATAAAAACACTAGACAAAAAAAATTAATGATATAAATAAGAACAGCACCATGAACCACGTTTTCTAGTTGACACTGATAAAACATTATATACAACAACTTCATGATGCACATTCTTTTAAAGTCATGGAACGGTCACCTAGGTACGCCATATGTTGGGTCATGAAACCGACTGAGGTCAATACATTCCAAGTCTTCCCCGGACAACGTGAGAATTAAACTAGAAAGCAATAATAAAAATAATAGGGTACGTTTAAAAGCCCCAAATATGTGGAAATTAAACAACACTTCTCTCAATATCCTGTGTTTATCATCACATAATAGAAAAGAATATGAAATGAATATATATAACTGAATCACTTTGCTATATGGCAAAAATTAACACAACATTGTCAATCAGTTATACTTCAATAAAATTAAAAAATAAAGCTACAGTAATCAAAACAGCATGGGGCTGGCACAAAAACAGACACACAGATCAATGGAACAGAACAGAGAGCTCAGAAATAAACCCACATGCTTATGGTCAATTAATCTGTGACAAAGGAGGCAAGAATATACAATGGAGAAAAGAACGTCTTTTGAGTAGGTGTTTCTGGGAAAAGTGGATAGCTACATGTAAAAAAAAAGAAACTAGGACACTCCCTCACACGATATACAAAAATAAAATCAAAATGTATTAAATGTAAGACCAGAAACCATAAAAATCTTAGAGGAAAACACAAGCAGAACACTCTTTGACATAACTAGGGGCAATATTTATTTAGATCTCTCTCCTAAAGCAAAGGAAATAAAAGCAAAAATGAACAAATGGGACCTAAATAAAATGAAAAGCTTTTGAACAACAAAGGAAACTATCAACAAAACAAAAAGAAAAACTACTGAATGGGAGAAAATATTTGCAAATGATAAAGGCTTAATATCCAGCATATATAAACAGGTCATACACATCAACATCAAAAAACCAAACAACTCAATTAAAATATGGGCAGAAGAACTAAACTGAACATTTTTCCAAAGAGGAAATGCAGATGACAAACAGGCACATGAAAAGATGTTCAACATTGCTAATATCCCCTTACACCTGTCAGCACAACTATCACAAAAAAATAATACAAATAACAAGTGTTGGCGAGGATGTGGAGAAAATGGAACCCTCCTCCACTGTTGGTGGGAATGTAAATTGGTGCAGCCACTGTGGAAAACAGTATGGAGCTTTCTCAGAAAACTAAAAATATGACCCAGCAATTCCACTCCTGGATATATCTCCGAAAAAAGCAAAAACATTAATTTGAGAAGATACATGCACCCCAACATTCACAGCAGCATTATCTACAATTGCCAAGATAAGAAAGTAACCTAAGTGTCCAACAACAGATAAATGGATAAAGAAGATGTGGAACGTATATACATTGGAATACTACTCAGCCATAAAAAATAACGAAAATTCGCCACTTGCAGCAACATGCATGCCACTTGCAGCAACAGGGTACTGTGGTAAGTGAAATAAGTCAGACAAAGACAGATACTGTATGATATCACTTATACGTGGGATCAAAAAAAAAAGCAAACTAGTGAATATAACAAAAAAGTAACAGACTCACAAATATAAAGAACAAACTAGTGGTTACCAGTGGGGAGACGGAAGAGGTAAGGGGCGATATAGGGGCAGGGGATTAAGAGGTACAAACTATTATGTACAGAATAAGCTACAGGGATATATTGTACAACACAGGGAATATAACCAGTATTTTATAACTATAAATGGAGCATAACCTTCAAAATTGACTATCTTGAACACCTGTAACATATAACATTGTATATCAGCTATACTTCAATACTTTAAAAAATATTACCTTTAAAGGCAACACAAATTATGATTAACAAGTACCAAATTTTGAAATAAAAGTTAAAAAAATACAAATTGTTTAATATTGTAGAAGATCCTTCTGTACCTGCTCTGCTTATGCTAAATTGCATGTACTTCTCCAGAACCATAAACTGGAACAGGAAGAGAATATGGATTTTCACAATTCTAGGAAAGGCGACTTCATTCTGCCGAGCCTGACTACTCTTGTACACTCTTGGGGTAGAACTGTGGGTCACAGGTAGGGTGTGTATGGTTGACTTGAGGACATACTGCCTGAAGGTGGCTGCACCAATCCACAGTCCTCTAAGCCACGTGGGAGAGTCCCAGAGCATCACTTGGGACTTTTCCATCGTTTTCATTTTAGGCATTCTGGTGGGTGTTTTCATTGCTATTTCCAGAATTCACACAGACTTTATTTTTCTATTCCCTCTGTGGAAAGACAATTCAGTTTTGTTTTGTTTTTTTTTTTTTTTTCAGTCAACCTGCCCTTGGAGCAGGCGGGAAGGAGGAAGCCATCTCTGGAGGGTCCATCAGCTGGGGCATCACTAGAAGAAGCAGGTCAGCTGAGGCAAGGCCAGCCTGAGGGAACGCCAGGCACCTGGATGCTCGTCTCCACTCCCCTGCTTCTTATCGTTTGCCACCCTTTTCTCATCTCTTTGCCTCTTGCCCTTCCTCATCTCTTCTGGTTCAATCCTATTCGCCCTGCAAAGGCTGGTCAGCAACATCTCCAAAAAGCCCGTAATTCTTCCTTTCCCTAGGTTTTGTCTTGACATTGGCAAGGCATGGATGGGTGAAGGTGGGCAAACTGTTAACTTCTCTTATTTCCTTACCTGAGGATCACCTGAGCTTCGAGCAACACCGAGTCTAAGTCCTTTTCCGAATTTATTGTTTAATGACCCTTTAAGAACCAAGGGGCTGGGAGTTCTCTTGTGGCACAGTGGGCAGCGGCTTGGGTCGCTGCAGTTACGGTTTGGGTTCCATCCCTGGCCCGGAACAACTTACACATGCCGAGGGTGCGACAAAAAACAAAACAACAACAAACCCCACAAAAAACCAGGAGGCGAAAGAACAGAAACTTAAGTGGGTACTCCCGTGGGTCCGCCAGAGTGTCAGTGCCCGTACACAAGCCTATGCTCCGAAGGTCCTCGCGAGTTTCAGTCTGCACGTTTCAGAGGGAGCTGCGTCCTTGAATGCCACTAACACACCACTGTGCAAATCTGTTCGCCGAGGGTCTACCTGGAACCCGGCCTCTCTCCACAGCTCCCAAGGTGGAACAAGCTCTCTCGCGGCTCTGAAGGATTCTGGGTTCTTCCGGGGTTTTGTGTCGAATCAGCCGGTGGCGATCGGGCGCTGCGTTCCGGAGTGGGGAATGTGCGGCTGCGCGCACGCCGCGGCGTTTACTTGGCGATTTCATCATGCTCCGGGCCGGGCCGCGCGCACCGCTTCCGCCGCCGCCCCCCCCTCCAGACCTCCCAGGGCTGCCGGCTCATGCCCTCTCTGCGCCCGGCGCTGCTTAGAGCCGCTCGCGCCGCTCTGCTGCTGTCGCCACCGCCCCGGCTCCCAGCCCAGCCGCCGCTCCTGCCCTGCCGGCATATCAGCAAGCGCGCCGGCGCTCCGATCTCGTTCCCCGCCGCCACCTCCCAGAGCAGCATGGACGGCGTCGGGGCTGAGGAGGTGCTGGCACCTCTCAGGCTAGCGGTGCGCCAGCAGGTACCGGCATTCTGCACCTTTCCCTAAGCCCGCGCTCTCCTCTCTTTAGTCCCCTGCTGCTCATCCTCTCTCTCTTCCCCGGGCACCGGTCCACAACGCCGATTAGATTACACCTCTCCTTCGTTCTCTGGAAGCCCTTGGTTTCCTGGCATCTTCCTCGCCCACCCCACTTTGGACCCAGGTCCCCGCGTGCGTCGGCCACCTTCCCTCCCGTGGACCCTTGTCCTTCTCTCTCCTTGATGTCTCCTTCGGATCCCTTCGACTTCCTGCGTTCCTCCTCTCACAATCAGTTCTCCTTTCCTAATCCATGTTACTGCCGGTGCTTTCTTCACTCTCCGATGGGACTGGGATCTGAGACCCCTTGGTTCTCCTCCTGCCGTAGCTCAATAAGCTGAACTTCACTTTTCCAGTCCCTCCTGTGTTTGTGCTCCCTGGATGGCGAGATGCCTAGTTCTTCCCTGGTCAATTACCAGCCCGAGCTGCGGGTGCTCTCTTCTTACGGCCTGACTCTCTTTTTTTTAATCTTCAGGATGCCCTGGATAATGTTTTCTCCTTGGCGTCCTCCTTCATTCAGTGCTTAGTTAGCCGCTGAAGACATAAAAATAGTTGAAACGTGGATGTGGGGAGGTGTTGAACTTTTTTTTCTGTTCTGATAATGTAAGTTCATCATCCTTCGCTCCTGTCATCTTTTTTGAGTTCCAGAAGGGCTATTTGGAGTGGGTGAGCTTTCAGATCGTAAACGTGGGAAGCTGTGAATGTTCCTGGGTTACTCGGTGGAGCCATCCATCATGTGGAACATTTTGAAATTTGGAGGAAGGGAGGAACGTTTCATAGGCTGGAGGGCTTATGATTTTAATGCGGGCTTCCTTTTCCTAGGGCACTGCATGGAAATCAGAATTTAGAGAAGACAAAGAAAAGGTTATTTCAAAGGGATTCTCATATCCATTCAGGTAGAACCAAAAGCTCAGATTAGGACCCTGAGGATCCGATGACTCGTAGTAAACGCCGAACGGGTTTCTCCTGCACGGGTGCCTGATGCAATAACTTGCCTTAGCTACGGAGGGAGGAACCTCCGAAATAATTCATTGGGGTAGAGCTGCCGCAAATTCGGCAAATTCTGCCACTTTATGTAGTTCTCTCAAGTTTGAGCTTGACTGATTCAGTAGTGTTCTATTTTGAGATTTCACTAGTGGCTTAATTTTTTTTTTTTATTCTTAGTATCAGAGCTCTGTGAATGCTTATTCTTTCTCTCCCTCCACCCACCCTCCCCCCCCCCCCAAATTAGGTGTGGTTCCTTTGTCTTTTCTGTAACTCTCAACCCCCCCCATCCCTCACTTTAGATGGGAGAATACATCTAATTTGGAAAAGCACATACCCAAACCCCTCCCTCTGCCACGTTAGCCTGGAACTGCCGTGGGGTTACCCATCTATATAGTAAGACTGTGGAACTAGTTAAGTGAAGTGAACTTTGATGATGGAACAACTTTCTGATACTATTACTGTCTTGCGTATTGTTTATGTTGGCTTGATTGTTAGTTTTTTTGTACTTAAGATATTTTCTGGGTATGTAATTTTTTTTTTTCTCTAATTTTCCAGGAACACACATACATCAGTTAATAGAATTTTGAATGACACTGATTTCAGGGTCAGCTGGAAGGGAGTTTAAAGATCATCTAGTTAACCCCCCCGTTTTGGCTTATGGATTAATGAGATTCACTGTCACCTACATCCATTTTACATAATTCCACTGTGAAGTTTGTAAAGTTGAAGACATCCTTGGAGTGGGATTTTTAAGGCGGTCAGCAACTGCTCTTGTTAGTGGCATGTGTGTCATAAAATATATATTTCATATAAATTTGCCAATCTGCTATGCTGCTGTTTTTTTAAAGGTTTGGTTTGTTGATTGACTGAAATATATTTTCCCACGGCATATTCTTAGTTATTTCCTGGTGAACTTGGTTATGCGGCTTGTTAGGAGATCCTCAGAGCATCTAGAAAACTGTTAGTTGTTTGATGAAGCAACTGAGTTAAAAAAACATTTGTGGGGAGTTCCCTTCGTCGCACAGCGGAAACGAATCCTAGTAGTATCCATGAGGACAAAGGTTCAATCCCTGGCCTCCGCTCAGTGGGTTAAAGATCCAGCGTTGCAATGAGCTGTGGTATAGGTATAGCATTGCTGTGGCTGTGGTGTAGTTCGGCAGCTGGTTGCTCTGATTCAGCCCCTAGCCTGGCAACTTCCATATGCTGAGAGCGTGGCCCTAAAAAGCAAAAAAAAAGGGGGGGATTAGCTTAGGGTGGCCAGACTTAAATTTGCCAAAAAAGGGAATTAGCTTAAGGTGGCCAGACTTTAATTTGCATTTAGAAAATAGTGCAATTAACAAACTACCATCTGATTTCTCCTTTCATTTCATAAGACAGAGGATATTTTCATACCAAAAAAAGACAGACCATAACTCAGAATAAAGAACAGTCTTTTATATTTAGTACGTTTTGCTTTGAAAAAAGGTCTAATATATTGACTTCTCTCACACACACACACCCCCGCCCCACGCCCCCAGTTTAGGACATTCTGGTGAAAGCTTTGTCCTGGAGTTTCTTGTTCGAGACCTATTGCTCTAGGACAATAGTCCTAAAAGTATGGTCTGCGAACCCTTGGAGGTCTTCAAGGTCAAAACCACTTTCATAATGAAAGGAAAATGATATTTGCATTTTTCACTGTGTTGACATTTGCACTGATGGTGCAAAGCTTGGTGAATAAAACTGCTAGCCCTTCAAGTCAGGGACACTAAACCAAACTGGGTCATATTCTCTGCCACACTCTCTCAGTTTAAAAAAAAAAAAGTCAGTTTTGTCTTAAAGTGTCTGTAACAAAGCAGTAAAAATGATTAATTTTATTACTTTCAGACCTTTGTGGGCACATCTTTTTAATATTCTGTGTAACTACATGGGAAGTATGCATGAAGCATGCCCACATATGATCGTTGTCTCAGGAGAAGGACTTAAGATCGTTTGAGTTGCAAGCTGAACTCACTTTTTTCATGGAACCCTCTAAAATGTCTGACAAACAGTTGTTATTCAGTCTTGGGTATTGGGCATTCATTCATTTTCTGGAAAATAAGTGAAGTCAGACTTACTTCAAGAAACAACTGATAGTGTTTGTGGCCAATAGTAAAATTCAATCTTGGGGAGTTCCCGTTGTGGCTCAGCAGAAACATATCTGACTAGGAACCATGAGGTTGCGGGTTCGATCCCTGGCCCTGCTCAGTGGGTTAAGGATCTGGCGTTGCCATGAGCTGTGGTGTAAATCAAAGACGTGACTCGGATCCCGCATTGCTGTGACTGTGGTGTGGGCCAGCAGCTGTAGCTCTGATTGGACCCCTACCTGGGAACCTCCATATGCCTTGGGTACAGCCCCCAAAAAAAGCAAAATAAATAAATAAATAAAATAAAATAAAATTCAATTTTGGGAAATTTTAGAATTTTGGAAAATTTGTATCTGTTGCTATGAATTTGACAGCTTGTACGTCACGACTTTTCTCCTAAGTGGTGATATTAATAAATGAGGGGTTTTATTCTTACTATTATAATGAATAAATCAATATTTGAAAAATTTGCATAACTCAGTTAAACACTATTTTCCAAATGACCAATACATGATGTAAAGAAAACAAGTGTTGATAAAAGATCTACTCATAATCTATGACCTGTTAATGGTTTTAATGTTCCAGTATAAAAAGTTCATTGCTGTAATTTTCAATTCCACATTCCTACTGGCCTTAAAGAAATAACCTCTAAGAAACTACCACTTGTCAGAGTTTCGGTGTTGTATCAAAGAAGAATATCCACAATTATTTGAAAAGGCTTTAGAAATTATATCTTTCCATCTATGCATGATTTTGATGCAATACCATATCGGAAGAGAGGCAGATATGCAAATCTGGCTGTCTTCTATAAACTACAAGTTAAGAGATTACAAAATAATGAAACTATCATTCTTTTGTTTTATTTGGAAAAAACAGTAATTTTCATAAAAATGTTATGTATATTAGCACATATTGAGCTTTTTTTAATGAATTAAGTATTTTTAAATTTCTATTTTAATTTCTAATACAGTAAGCATTGATAGAAATAATCCACATTAACAAAAGCATTTGGGGGTCCTAAGTAATTTTTAACAGTATAGCTGGGTTTTGAGACCACAAAGTTGTAGAACCACTGCTTTAGGGGAAATATCTGATTTAAATGAAGGCAGATTTGGGCTGCTATCTGGAACTCAGCCTCCCAGAATCCTTAGCCTGCTTTCCCCTTTACTTCCAAGGGTTATCTCCTATACTCATTGGCTCCACTTTCTCAGTTCCTATTCACTCTTCTAGTCACTGCCCTCTGCGTTTCTGCCCTTGACCTCCACCACTACCCTTGCCTAGCACCCTAAAGGGTACTTTTCTGTGATCATCTTTTTACCACAGTTAGCATTTTACTGTGTTGATCACACTCCTGTCAAGTTTCTCCCCCACTCCCACCCCTCGTTGGCTTTGTGTACACATTAAGTGTGATGCAGTAGCTGAAGAAGTTTGCCTCGAGGTCTCTTAGTGCAAACAAGGCCTCATGAGGTGACCAACTTGATCTGGAGTGTTAGGAGGAGCTGTATGGGCAGGTATAGAAATTTGATGAGGTGTTTTCAGCATCATTGCCTGGGCTTAAAAGAGGCCACTCTGAAATGATTTAGGTAGATACAGCTTGATGCTCTAACAAAGTAACCTTGTATGGAGAAAAATAACCAAGAAGGATTTTTTTTTAACCTGTAATGAAACTTAATAATTCTCAACAAAGGAGAGCTTTCAAGTGTTGCTGGATGGCTTTCCCCTGCTAGGGACTGAACCCAAGCCACAGCAGTAACCAGAGCTACAGCAGCGACACTGCCAGATCCTTAACCTGCTGAGCCACCAGGGAACTCCTAGATGGGCTTTCTGTATACTCCTATCTATTTTTGTGGTTCTATATTTTGTAAATAAAAGTGTAGGCTCTGAAGTTGTATTTCTAGAGTTTGGATCCAGCTGCACTGTCTACTTAGCTGGTGACTTTCAGCAAATTATTTAACTTTTCTATAGCCAAACCTCTTCATCTGTAATGTGGAAATGGAGTTATAGACATTACAATGAGATAGTTCATGTAAAGTGATGAGAATGCTGCCCGTAGTACATCGTAAGCTCTGGGTAAAATATTAGATATTATTCTGAAATGATCGTGGCTTATTGGAATGCTGGCTTTACCAAACTGTTGCTGGCATGGAACTCACATTTTCTTGTGATTGCTGGTTTGATAACACTTTGAGCCTTTATTTATTTATTTAGTCTTTTTGCCTTTTCCAGGGCCGCACTCGTGGCATATGGAGGTTCCCAGGCTAGGGGTCTAACAGGAGCTGTAGCCGCCAGCCTACACCACAGCCACAGCAACGCGGGATCCGAGCTGCGTCTGCAACCTTCACCACAGCTCACAGCAACGCCGGATCCTTAACCCACTAAGCAAGGCCAGTGATCGAACCCGCAACCTTATGTTTCCTAGTCGGATTCAATAACCACTGAGCCACAACAGGAACGCCAACACTTTGAGCCTTTAAAAGAGGATTGACGTCTTCTGAATTTGGTTAAGATACGGTGATAGAAAAGCCTTTTTAATGATTTCTTGGGAGGTCTTGAGATGATTAACTGTTTAAATTACTAACGATGGGAACAGATGCGTGAATAATATTACTTGTGTTTCAGCATTTCAAATTTTCTTTTACTGTTATTGGGAGGATACCAGTAAAACTCAGATCTTAAGTCATTGTAAGAAGACTTGGACTGAAGAGCCCTGAATTTTTCTCTGCTTTGATTTTCTGAACTGAGATTCCCATTAAAGTTCTGGTGTAATCCACAGAGAACCAAAGATAAATTTGTGAAGTTATGTTTGTCAGTAGTTATAAAACACTTGAAAATCTGAAGTTAACTTATTAATCTTAGCAAGAACCCACTAGGCCCATATGTGCAAAGCCAAATATCTTAAAAAGGTGAGGAAGTATTTTCTGTTTTTTTTCTTGGGCAGCTGAATATTCACCGTGATGTATATGCAGGATGCATGAGGAAGCTTCTTTGGAATGATTTCTCATCTAAAAACTATTTTGCTTTATAATCACAGACTCTTAGTTCTAATATATGTCTTTATGATCAGAATTTATGCAGGAATTAAGCTTCTACATGATGTTTCTTAAAGGTAATTTAGAGATATTGATGTTTCACATCAGTTTCATTCAATACACACACGTACACACACACACACACACACACACACACACTGTAGTTGGTAGTGAAGAAAGAGAGAAGAGAAATAATTAGAAATTAGAAATGTTTAAATTCCTTCATTCCAAGTTTAGATCACTTCCAATTCTTTTGTTTACAGAATTAGGTCATTGTAAATCATGGTTTTAATTATTCCATTATTCAGAATAAACATGATTATTTCCTTAGTTCACTGAGATTTTAGAGATGATTAACTCAGCATAGGAATCCTTACTTCACTGCTTCTGTTGAGAGGTGGCCTCTTCTTGAATGTATGTGTGCCTCATTCTGTGCCTGTACTTTAAAAGACAGAAAAGTGGTTCAGGGAAATTAATTTAAAATGTTTCCTGCCTTTACCTTTATTTATGGCCTTACTTGCCCCTTGCCCTTTGAAAAGCGCCAAAAGAAAATATGGAAGTGTCAATACAGGGTAAGTTGAACTGCTTGCCACCCTGTTTTCAGAACACAGACTCTCACAAGGTTGTTGTCCCCATCGAAAAGCACTATTTGTGAACATTTGTGAGCTAAGTGTTCTGACAGGTAGAGGGGGAAAGAACCGCTGAATGAGTCAAGAATAAGTGAGTAGATGTTTACCAAGCACTAAATGTGTGACGTTGTCCTGGGTTCAGGTTGTGATATCAGGCAACAAATACTTGAGTGTCCGAATTGACATGCCAGAATTGCTGTCTTAAAAGAGCCTAGTATATAATGACAGGACCAGATAAAAGCATGGAAATCAATAAGCCAGTTCATTGATAGGGTGATTTCAGATATTGTATGTATAATAAAGAAGTTAAAATAAAATTAGAAGGTGATTGAGGATGTTGCTTTTGCTAGAGAGATCAAGATAGTAGAATAAAAACTGCTAGAATAATAATGGACTAGACTTGGAGTTTCCCGTTGTGTCTCAGCAGTAACGAATGTGACTAGTATCCATGAGGACTTGGGTTTGATCCCTGACCTTGCTCAGTGGGTTAAGGATCTGGCATTGCCGTGAGCTGTGGTTGTAGGTTAAAGACGGCTTGAATCCCGCATTGCTGTAGCTGTGGTATAGGCTAGCAGCTGTAGCTCCGATTCAGCCCCTAGCCTGGGAACTTCCATGTGCCGGTGGGCAAGAAATAACCAATTCAGTGACGCTCAGCTGTATCAGACCGAGTGTCCCCCTTTCATACCAGGTACTTTGGAATTCCCCGTTACTACCCTGTAATGAAATGCATATGAAATATCTATGCAAATCTAATTAAAATATATGTACAGATAACGCTCTAGATGTAATACAAATAAAAGTAGTTTATAATAAAATAATATATGTTTCAATATGTAAGTTTTGGGGTATGACTCCACTGGAATTTCCACTGAAGTAAGCAGATGCTTATGCCTCTACACAGATTTACTGTGAATGCAGTTGCTATAAATGCACATTGAGAAAGGTGTATTATGTTGTTTATTTAGATAGGCTAGCAGCATAGCCAGTGGTCACACGGTTTATTTTTCTTTCAAGTAATTACAGCTTTGTAAAATTCTGAACAAAACAAGGTATGGCCTTCCCCTCCTTTTAAATTGAAGTATAATTGAATTTAGTCTTCCTTTAAATTGCATTTTCCTGGATGCATTCCTGGAAAACCCAGTGTATGTTAAAACTTCTGATTACATATAAGCAGAATTAGGTTCTAGGATCAGATAATTTTATACAGCTTTTCATCTCCTAACTAGGACATGGTCAAGTAGCATGAATTGTGGGGCAGGGGGACTGTCACTGAAAGAGGTGAAGTGGGTAGGAGCTTAGAAAATGTGAACCAGGGCAAAGAATGGTGGTAGGCCCCTCAAAGGAGCTGGAGTTTTAGGAGAAAAGAGGAATCCATTTGAAAGTTCAGAGGGGAATAAGGAAGCCATCTATCCATTTCCAGCCCTCGGGGATCAAGGGCCAGGAGAGAAAACCCAGCCTCTGGCCGAGATGGCTTCAAGGGAGGGACGTCCTCAAGGGACGGGTGTAAGTGCGTGGTACTCAGGAAGTGCTTAGTAGAGGATGCGGTAGAGCGTCATGAAGTGAAGAGGGAGCGTTTTCGGTACAAGGATAAAGATTATTTTGGCATAAGGGTAGGAACAGCCACCAAATTAGGGATGCTGTCTGTGAAGAGAAGATTTACAAAGGTGAAAGAGAGATGAAATGAATTCAAGTCATTTGCTGCTAGGTGTGATCTTAGTATAGACACTTTGGGATGAGAGACAAACTGGTAGTCTGTTACAGCAATCTAGTCCATGAGGGGTTAAAAGGAGAGGTTAGATTTGAAATTCTCAAGTGGAGTTGACCAGAGGTTGAAGTAAAGAAGGATAACTTGAGGTTTCTTACTTGGAAAATGGTAGATATGGTTGCCATTAACAAATGGAGAGCAACACAGTACAAAGAGAAGGAACAGATTTGGGGCAGAGGAAGATGATTTCATTGGGTTTGAAATACCTGAATAATTTGGTTACAGCGAAGTTGAGGTGTTTTATAGCATAACAACTGTCATTTTTGTCTACTGTTAGCTTCTATTCAAAATAGTCGCCTTAAATTGTTTCACTTAGTCTTTCTTACAGCAATCCAGTGAGGTAAGTATTATCATCCTGATTTTACAGTTGAGGAAACTGAAGCTCAGAGAGGTTTCAGCTTGCTCACGGTTTCACGATTAGCTGATCAGGGATTAAAATCGAGGTGTTTAATAACTCCTTAAGCACTGTTTTACGTAGCTTGTCTAGGTGTGGGATTTTTGTTTTGTTCATTGCCTGCATTTCATTATGCTTCTTGAATCTGAGAATTTACAGGAAAATGCATAGCTATTATCTCTTCAAATATTACCTCTTAGAAATCTTCTACATTCTTCTTGAATTCTGGATAAGTGAATGTCAGACTCGCAGTCTCTTCGTGTCTCCTTATGTCATTTATATTTTCAGGTTTGTCTCTCTGCTCCATTCTATGGATTATTCATGGATAATTTCTTTAGGTCTGTCTCCTAGATCACTAATTTTTTCTTCACCTGTATTTGATCTGCTATTTAAACTGTCCAATGAGTTTTTAATTTCAGATTTATTTCCAGTTGATCTGTGTGGTTCTTTTTCAAGTCCCCTGATTGTTTTTGATAGTCTGGTTCTTTGCCTATGTTTTTGATTTCTCCTTTTATTTTACGTTAAGCATCTTGAGCATTTAAAAAATATATTTGGTCATCCTAATACTTTTAAGAGATCCGATTTTGTTATTTATCATTTATGCTGAGTTTCACTTATGATGGCTTTTTTCCTCATGGGTTTTTAAGTTTTGAGTTATTATTTTGGTGACCTTAACATGTAGAAATCCTAAAAGGCCTATGTGGAAGGTCTGCTTGTCCAGAGAGCAGTTGCTTGGGCACCCAAGGGCTCTATTAATTTGGTAACTTTCATTTCTCAGCTTGAAGTTTCCCAAACCATGTAGCATAGTGTTTTCTTTTCTTTTTTCACAGTACAAGCGGTAGGTTGTTGGAAGTGAGAAAAGTAGTCTAAAAGAAATTAACAAGGGGAAGTTCCTTTGTGGCACAGCGAGTTAAGGATCTGTCATTGCCATATCTGTAGCATAGGTTGCAAGTGTGGCAAGGGTTCAGTCCCCAGCCCAGGAACTTCCACATGCTGTGGGTGCCACCAAAAAAGGAAAAAGAAAAAGAAGTTAGCAAGGAAGATAAGCCAGTAGTAACTGAGAAGAAATGGTCAGAGAGGTAAGTGAAAAACTAAGACAGTCATTTTTTTGTAAGCAAGAGGGGAGAGAGCTTCATGGAGAGGGTGGTCTGTTTATTGGTTCTTCTGTGTTCTCGGTACTGACCTAGCTCTTTACTTTTTATCAATGCTTTTCTCGCCTCCATCCATCCAGTCCTCACAAAGGAAAAAAACAAACCAGTAAGAATCACCTTGTGATCATGGTTATTTATGTATTTGTCTGTATATTCTGCTCGATAAAGGCTGAGGGCAAAGACCTTCAGTTATTCATAATGAACTTCCACATAATAAACATTTGAATTTCCTCATTCTCATACAGCTGCTTTTTACAAGGCATGCTTAAAAACACTTTTCTGGACTTCTGAAACCAATCCCGAATATGAATTCTCTTTGTTGGCTAGGGAGATCTTGTGCGAAAACTGAAAGAAGATAAAGCACCCCAAGTAGATGTGGACAAAGCAGTCGCTGAGCTCAAAGCCCGGAAGAGGGTTCTGGAAGCAAAGGTGAGTCTGGGGGATCCTGAAAAAGGAACATAAGTAGGTATAGAGTTATTCCTCTTTATTTAGTCTCTTTGGGTGGGAGAGACCTAGAAGAGTTTCTGAATAAGTAACATTCGCTTTATCTCTACTTACCTGGAAACCTTCTCCTCCTCCTCCACTTGGCCAACTCCTCACCCTTTCTATGTGTGACTCAAAATGTCAGCTTTTCTCAAAGCCTTCCTCCGCCTGACCCATCTCTTCTCTCCCCTGACTTACATCCTAGACTGGTTATGTTCCATGAATTTTCCTGCAAGGCACTGTGTTCTTTATGAGTTCTCTGATATCTGCAAATAATAGTTATGATGTTTTACTTTTTTTTTTCTTTCAAGGTAAATTTCTGTTCACCTGATACATCTCCTGAACATTTCAAATTATAAATCTCCCATCACCAAACTGAAATAATTTAAAGTTTTAAGTCACTTTCGTTACAGTGATCCACTAAAAAATCGAATATTGGTTCAGTATCTGCGTCTAAGGAAACTTAGTCTGATAATTTTGGAAATGATCACATGCTTTCCTAAATAATTAAGTAAGGGCATCTTTTCTGTAACTCAAAGGGAGAAAAAACCCCTAAGGTTTCTCTTGTTTTAAGGGTATCAAAATCTTGTCTGATAAATTTTATATTGAAATCTGCTGAAGAATAAAAGAAATTCATGTGTATAAATTGAAATTCCCACTCACTCCTCCAGTCACATATGTTCTCTTTAAAAATCCCTTATAGGAGCTAGCGTTACAGCCCAAAGATGATGTGGTAGACAGAGCAAAAATGGAAGATACCCTGAAGAGGAGGTTTTTCTACGATCAAGCTTTTGCTATTTATGGAGGTAGGGAACTAATGAGAGAAAGAACAATTGTGTTGTTAGTGAATTTAATATTCTTTTTCTCCCCCCTGTTTTTAGGGCTGCAACCATGGCATATGGAAGTTCCTAGGCTAGGGGTCCAATCGAAGCTGCAGCTGCCGGCCTACGCCACAGCCACAGCAACACCAAATCTGAGCCATGTCTGCAACCTACAACTCAGCTCGAGGCAACACCAGATCCTTAACCCACTGAGTAAGGCCAGGGATCGAATCCACATACTTGTGGATGCTAGTTGGGTTCTTAACCCACTGAGCCACAATGGGAACTCCTGATTTAATATTCTTAAATCAGAGTCACAGCTTGCCAATTGATAACTAATTATATATCTGGTCACACAAAGCAGAGGATAGACATTTTGCTGTCATTTGTTTAGAGTCAGTCACTTGGTGTGATACCTGTTCTTGTTTCCATACATCCTCCTTGTTCTTGAAGGCAGCTTTTTGCATTAGCACTTATGGAATTGAGGGGGTGTCTAGATATTAAACACTTGATGTGTCCATGTATGTATCAGACTCTTCCTAAAATGCCTGTGGAGCCTAGGAGGGGCCGTTGTACACTGGCCGACTGCACTGTGTCCCTGCACATGAGGGCTTGATAAACCATAGTTCCTCTATCATTCATTATGGCAGCTGCCAGGAGAAAACGTGCTTCATAGGTATGCAAACAAATCTACATCTTTTCTGAACACTATGTGAATTTATGTAGATGAATATAATTCACCTATTAAATGTAGAATGGTATTTTTCTCTTTTTTTTTTCTTGTCTTTTGTCTTATTAGGGCCGCACCCACAGCATATGGAGGTTCCCAGGCTAGGGGTCAAATCAGAGCTGTAGCCGCCAGCCTTCGCCACAGCCACAGCAACACCAGATCCAAGTCGCATCTGCGACCTACACCACAGCTCACGGCAATGCTGGTTCTTTAACCCACTGAGTGAGGCCAGGGATCGAACCCACAACCTCATTGTTCCTAGTCGGATTCGTTTCCACTGTGCCAGAATGGGAACTCCAGAATGGTATTTTTTATACTTAACAGAGGTTATTGCAACAATATTAGACTATTCCTCAGCATTGAGGAATTTGAGTACGTTTTTAGGGAGTAAGTGAAGTCCTCAAGTATCAGTTTCTTGTGTCTCTTGCTTTGATTTGTTCAGAGTAACAAGGGAAAGTACCCGTTTTCCTCTTGTATTTTACAGGTGTTAGTGGTCTCTATGATTTTGGGCCAGTTGGATGTGCTTTGAAAAACAATATTATTCAGACCTGGAGGCAGCACTTTATCCAAGAGGAACAGATCTTGGAGATTGATTGCACCATGCTCACTCCTGAGCCAGTTTTAAAGTAAGATTTCTACTTGGAGGCAGAAATTCTTTAATATGCATAGTGAACTAACTTTTTCTGATTAAAAAAACTACCCATGTTCATTGTGAAAATCTAGAAAATAAAGAAAAAAAAAAGAAACTATTTACTGCCCACAGATAGCCATGTTAAAAATGTTTTATTTATCCTTCCTGTCTTTTTTTAAATTTAAATTTTAATTTTGTTTTTTATTTTTGGCTGTGCCCACGGCATTCAGAAGTCCTTAGGCCAAGAATCGAACCCTCACCACAACCTGCTGAGCTGCAAGGAAACTCCTAGGCTCCTTCTTAATAATTTTAGCTATTTAAAACAAATTGAATTCTTAATGATAGATTTAAAGATCAGAACAACCAATTATTTAGCTACTTGCTCTACTTTTAGGAACTACATAGAGATAATACCAGTGACCATGCAGGTTTCAGTGGCAGAAAAATCCGTTAGGTTCATTGTCTGTACTGAGTTATCACAAATTCTTGGGTAGTCAGATTCCTCATGTTTTGGCCTTTGCTTGGATCACCAGTGACAATGCCATATCCTTAACTCACTAGGCCTCCTCGTGTACATTTTTATCTACTGTGGGATGTATCATACAGATATGGAGGCTTCCATCTTTCAGATACACAGATGTAAACTATGGATAAACATATAGAAGGGAGATTGTCTTATAAGGTAAAAATCCATGCATTAATTTGTATGAAAATGACTAATTTGCTTGGCATTTATTAATTTAGGACCTCTGGCCACGTAGACAAATTTGCTGATTTCATGGTGAAAGATGTAAAAAATGGAGAGTGTTTTCGGGCAGACCATCTGTTGAAAGGTATGGTTCTTTATCTCAGATAAATATCCTTTCAATTAGATTGATCAAAACAAAGGCTTTGGATTGAATATTTCTCTGAAATATTTTTCATTACGTTTTTTTCCTTGGGATGTAACATGCAAAGAGTGAAGTGCACAGATCTTATAAGTATACAGATGTAGTCCTCACTTTAAAAAATATATATATGTGTGTATCTATATATATGTATATGTATACAGATAATTGAAAATTCTAATGCACCAGAAGAATCAAGACAATATTATGCCTCTCCCTGTAAAATCAACCATGGGATTCATATAAATTAAGAACATTATCCTTGGGTTCATGTTTTTACTTGTCCAGCGTTGAAATTCAGAAGTACATTGTCCTTTTTTTCTCATCAATTGAAGTTGACGTTTACCAACACTGTTCTTATAGCTCATTTACAGAAACTGATGTCTGATAAGAAGTGTTCTGCTGAGAAGAAATCAGAGATGGAAAGTGTCTTGGCCCAGGTGAGTACTTGAGAGATGTTATCACAGTAACCCAGGTAGGTGCTGTCTGTCATTCAGCATTTGATGACTGTCAAATTCCACATGTGCTGACCTGGTCACAGCTGGAAAGAAGGAGTTTACTTTCGGTCCCTTGTACCATCTCTTTCTGCATTTTTATTTTCTTCTCTGTCTACTCTTTGTGGCTAACCCTTTATTTCTGTCAAACTAGCAAGTCACTGAAAATAGGTATGAAATTAGTTCTTTCTCCTCCGAAACTAGGATTTAACAACAAAATTAGGGCAGTCCCTAATGGCGAGTAGCATCAGTGTGGAGGTTTGGGGCAGACACCTATATGAGTGCTGTCTCATGGCCACTTCTGTAGACCTATAGTTTTGTAGTTTGTATTTAAGTTGATAATTTTAGGGGAGGCAAAAGATACCATTGAGATAACCTATTCTGACTTTTTTACCTGATAGAGAAGTGCAGAAAAGTAGTTCTTATCCTTCTTTTGCACACCTTTGCCTCAGGGAGATGCACGTGTCTGCATGTGAATGTTGCTCATTTTCTCACCTCGTCTATCCTTTCAAGCAAAGTACATTTTTCTAACACCATGTTTGATCATGAGGTCCACCAGGGCTTACCTCTTAAATTTTATTGGCTTCCTTGGATGAAAAAACAGCAACCAGTGCTGTGTTTATACACGTTTTCTTTATATCGGTATATAAAGAAGTGAAGCTGAGTTTAAGACTCTCATGAGAATTACTGGATACTTCTCCACTATTGCCCTAATTTTTAAAAATATGCTAATTTTCCTGTGTGGTATCTAGCTTTCCAGTATTGGCTAAGAAATTTTCTCTTTCCTCATTTGAATTGAAAAACTTCTTAATCTGGTTCTTAACTCCTCTGCCAGTTTATTTTGGACCTTGTGAAGTATATTTTAGCCCTTGTTCAAAGCTCATTGCTTTAGTATTTACTCACGGTTTAGAAAATCATTTCTTGTATTTTGATACTGTTACAGCCACACACTAATTTCTCATTTCCTTCCTTTTCCTGTGGCATGACTATTATTTAAAAAAGAAATGAAAAGCACCCCTAAATTATTCTAATTACCCCTAAATTATTCTGTTTCCCATTCAGAATTTTAGACTTTTTAAGGTTTTATGCATATGTTTTGATTTTTTTGTGTGTCTTTGATTTTTAGCAGTTTCATTCATTTCCAAATAAATTGTCAGAAGCAGGAAGTAATTAGTTGATTTGCTAAGTCATAATGTATAAATTGAGTACTGACTTTCTGTTTCATCTCAGATATGTGTTCCAGGAAACAGTTTGGGTTTTGGTTTGCCACACTGTTATTCTTTTTTGTTTCCTCAGTGCTACATCAGTAACATGAATTCTAATAACTTTAAAGTCACTTGGAACCACCTTCTCTGAATAGGGAAGTGTCCCTGAGTCTTACGTATGCGCAGAGTAGTAAAATTCACCTATGAAAACTTAACTTACATGATTTCAGATTCTTGCCAACTAGTAACTATTGCAATTGAACAAGAAGTATTTTGCCTTTTTTTTTCATTGTGAAATGGTAAATGTGTGAATTTTTATGTCAGTCCCAGAAAGATACTCCATTTTTCTGTCAGTAAATGTAAAGTGTACAAACTGGTTATGGTTTTAGCATGGATATCTTGAAGGTTAGGTTAATTTTGATGTGCTTGTTTTGGGTGAATTTTAGTAACAGTTGGGATTTTATATATAATACTTTATTGTATGCTTTGTTTTTTCTCAGTCTTTTTTTTGCCTTTTTTTTGTCATTTTAGGGCCGCACTCGCAGCATGTGGAGGTTCCCAGGCTAGGGGTCTAATCGGAACTGTAACCACTGGCCTACGCCGCAGCCACAGCAACGCAGGATCTGAGCCGCCTCTGCAACCTACACCACAGCTCACGGCAACGCCGGATCGTTCACCCACTGAGCAAGGGCAGGGATCAAACCTGCAACCTCATGGTTCCTAGTCAGATTCGTTAACCACTGCGCCACGACGGGAACTCCTGTTTTTTTCTCAGTCTTTTACACTAATTACTTTCTTGATGTATTCTTTAGCTTGAGAACTACGGGCAGCAAGAACTTGGAGATCTTTTTGTGAACTATAATGTAAAATCCCCCATTACTGGAAATGATCTGTCCCCTCCAGTGTCTTTTAACTTAATGTTCAAGACCTTCATTGGGCCTGGAGGAAACATGCCGGGGTGGGTATGCATCACTTATTGTTTATGTAATGAATTTATTAAAATTGCTTATAATAAAAGGTAAAGATCGTTATCAGCCATGGAGGAAAAGTTTTGAAAAGTGATTTGTAGAAATTGCAGATAAACATATTAAGGTGCTAAAATGACAGGTGTATTCTTAACTTTCATTTCTTCTAATTCTTTCTGAATGTAATTTTTCTTTTAGTATATGTGATGAGTTTTGGGCCATAAAATGAAGACAAAACTCTGTGATCATCCTATCTTGTAATTATTGCTGCATAGGGCAGTAGAGACAGTTGAAGAATGATTCTGAAAATCATTGACCTTACTGTTGAAGAAGTGTAGACCAGCACTGCGCAGTGGAACTACCTGCAGTGGTGGAAATGTTCTATGTAATCTGTGCCGTCCAATATGCTACCCACTAGCCACATGTGACTGGGTGCTTCTGAGGAACAAAGTTTTAAAATGTATTTAACTTTCATTAATTTAAATTTAAATGGACATGTAACTAGTGGCTTACTATGCTGGACAGGTTATGTTTAGCTTATTGATTTTAAAAATGTGGTTTTCACAGATAAAGAAAACCTGAACACTTTACAGTGTGATCCAGAACCAGAATCTGTATTTCCAGGTTCCTTGTCCATTGTTAACAAACTTCATCAAAGTATTCCATTTCATAGCTTCAGATATTTTCCTTATGGTCTCATTTTAGAGTAAGAGAAGGTAGGGTTTGCTAGACGAAGCTAGATAGAGTATGTTTCCTGGAGTCGAAACTAAGTAATAATAAAAATTAATTGTGACATAATGTAATTATTGGAATTGTTTTAATAAGACTGAGTTGAATTAGGACATTTTGTGGAAAGAGGCCAAGGGTGAACCTGTCATTTTGGCAGTGCATACAGAGAGTCATAAAATGAGCCATACCCTCTGACCTGCCTTCCCACTCCTGTGAATTTATCTTAGGGAATAATTCAAAAGGAAAAGAAGCTATGCTTATCAAGAGCATATCAATTAAAAGTAGAAATAACCTATTTATCCAGTAATTTAAAGATGGTTAAATAAATTATAGTGAAGTAGATCGTTTTAGTACAATACTGTACGACTGTTATATATGAGAAATTTTTGATTTTTTTAAAATGGATAATTATAAAAGAGTTCATAATTTTACACATTCTATTTATAAATATGCATATAAACTATAGTTACACTTATATTGGATGAAATAAAAAAACCAAAAGAAAAGAGTTGGTGTATTAGAATAAGAAGGTAAAATTTTATTTTTTCTCTGTTTTAAAGTTGTAATCATAAAACATCTTGAAGTAGACTTTGGGAGCTCTTATGTTTTGCACAGAATATTTTCTGTAAAATTGCAAAGAGAACAATAGCTATAATGGTGCATGTGCTTGGTTATATGGAGAAATACAGAGAAGCCTCTGGCCAAAAATGTAAAAATACCACAAAGATTTGATCATTCTGCACTTCTCTATTTCTTTGTGTCTCTGGGTCCAGAGAAGAAAATGATGTCAAAAACCTTGAAAATTGCCTGACATGGCGTGATAATTGTGTTGAATGAGCTCTAATGTTCCATGTCACCGTGTACTGGCTTCTTTTGAGCTCCGCAGTTAGGCTTTAATATGTGGGTTAACAGCAGAGGTATACTTACTTTATTTTCAAAAGAATCTCAAATTGTCATCTCCCTCCAAAGTAAATGATTAGGCAGGAGAATATCAGAGGTTTTACAGACGTTGTAAGAGGTTGTGTTTCACTAGAGTGAGTAAATAAAATGACATATCTATCAGTCACCTGATACTTCTCTGTTACTTTGAAGTTTGCTACCAAGGAAAGTCTCTGTTTCTCAGATTTCATTTTAGGGCCTATAGAGTTTTGTGTGAAAAGAGTATATTGAGGACTTTTAGGATTTGTATCTAGAATTTCAGATTTGTTTGGAAAACTTAATTTCTTTCTTTATAACAGACTGATTTATTTAAATGTATAGGTACTTGAGACCAGAAACTGCCCAGGGGATTTTCCTGAATTTCAAACGACTTTTGGAATTCAACCAAGGAAAGTTGCCTTTTGCTGCTGCCCAGATTGGAAATTCTTTCCGAAATGAGATCTCCCCTCGATCTGGACTGATCAGAGTCAGGTACTGCCCATGTTATTCTTCTGGTAAAATTAGTGAATGACTTTGGCATTGAATTGGAAAGAAAACCTCACTGTTTTGAAACAACTCTGCTTCTTTCTTACATGATTATATATATATATTTTTTTCTCTTCCAAAAAAAGCTAGTTTTACATTTGTGACCTTAGACTATAATCTCTGGGACGCTAGGCAGTTTTGACTAAAGTGAACTTGAAGGGGAAAGAAGGAGGGTGAAGAATAGCTGAAGTTTCACATCCAGTGCAAAATGATTTATTCTCCTTGTTCGTCTTATGATTTGAGGATGGCAGGATCTTTTTGGGGGGGGGGAGGGAGCTGAACCTGCGGTAAATGAAGATTCCCAGGCTAGGAGTCGAATCAGCGCTGTGGCCGCTGTCCCACGCCACAGCCACAGCCACGTCAGATCTGAGCCATGTCTGCAACCTGTGCCACAGCTCACGTCAATGCCAGATCCTTAACCCACTGAGCAAGGCCAGGGATCGAACCCATTGTCCTCAGGGATGCTAGTCAGATTCATTTCCGCTGAGCCACAAAGGGAGCTCTGAGGATAGCAAGATCCTGATCGTCTACACTGGGGCATTTTCTGGCAGTGGTGATGTGGATGAGAGTAGGGTGAGGTGGGGAGGAGGTGATGGTTATGGCAGGAGGACCATGCTAGGTGTCCGGGGCAAGCAGCATTGCTGGTGTTGGGGTGAGGGTGTTTCAGTAGCCAGCTGGTGTTCCGTCAGGTGTCTGGGGCATCTTGATGACAAGAAGTCCAGCTAGCAAGTTGACCGTTATCTGCTTCCGTTCAGACACACTCCTCTCTCTCTCCTAATAACCTCCCTTTGTCAGATGTGCTAGCACGCCAGCAGCACTGAGTCACGTTTTGCTCTAGAAACTTACTGTGACTAGGCTGTTTGTTGACTGAACCGTTTCTGTGATTTCTGTCTATTTTCTTACTGATATCATCTCTTAAGGTAATATATTCCATGTAAACAATGGGCTTTGCAGGTAAAGTTAACTTTCTTAGACTCCAAAGTATTTTCCGCAGCCCCAGGGCCCCACCTGTTTTTTCTCTTTTCTTACTTGCTGAAATTAGAGACTTCAGACATAGTATATCCCTTCCTGGGACTTGCATCAGAGCACCCAGAGCACTTGTCTGATCTTGTCAGACTCCATGACACCCTCCAAGGAGATGCTCCTGTGTTCTCATCAGACTGCATCTTCAGTCCCTTCAGCAGTATGGTCTAGAAAGGGGGCACTTCTGGAGGAAGGAGCTTGCACAACCTAGAAAAACGGAGCGGGAAGAATAGCCCTGGGCCTTGGTGCAGAAAGAAGTAGGTGGAAACTTTATCCAGGTTTGGGAACGATGAAAAACCTGTCTGATTTGAATTTGTTTTATTCTCGGTGTCAGGGGTTCTTTGTATCTTTTTTCCTTTTCTTTTTGGGCTTCCCCTTTGTTCCAGTAGTGTCCGCAGCCATGCTTTCGGGATACTGAGGAGGCTGGGTCAGACTGAGCTTGTCTAAAGCCAGTGTTCTGGAAAGGATTTATTTTACATCAGGAAGTGTAGCTATTGGAAGATTATAAAGAACCACATACGGCAAAACCTGGGGCCTGTGGAATAAAACATGGTAAATAAGGAAACCCAGCTCAGAACTGGGGAAAGGCCCTTGGGGCTTCCTGACATCTTATTTCTTGGTCAATTTCACTTCAGAGCCTTCTGTCTGGATTTTGGCTGCTTTTGTCACGTGCCTCTACAAGATCATGGCTGGAGTTCCACTCATCCTTCCACCAGTCACTGTCTCCATGGCTTTTGTTCCATAGTAGGGCTAGGGTCTGTTTGTTTAGTGTTACGGTTCCTTCTTGGTGACAGAATTTCAGGTAGTAAGCCCTTGTGTAGCTGATTCCTTTGGTTTAGATTAGGAGCATTAGATTGTTCATGTGACATTTTTTATAAATTTCATTTTGATTGGCTGGTTCTGCCTTCTAGGCTTATTTCTGTTTAATGTCTCCATAGTTCCAGCTAGAATTTCCCAACTGAAAGGCAAGAGACAGCGGGTACGAGCAGTGTTCGTGTTGATTTCCATCTCCTGTCCGTGAGCTGCGCTTATTTGACAGAATAGATGGAAAGACTTCGGCAGCAGATTTTTTTGGGTTTCTGGGCAAGGCCTTTATTTCTGTCCGCCCTTCGTTTTAGATGTTTTGTTGCTGTCATCCCATTTAGCAGCTGTATGAGAACGGACCTCATACTTCTGCGTCTCTGTCTTACTTCTGTGCACACAGGAGAGGTTTGATAGTTGTTGAAAGGCAGTTAGGACATAGTGCTGCTGGATAAAATGAGAGATACCATTAAACAGTAAAATTTAAAAAAAATCAAATCTCTTTGGCAGTGCATTTCATGTATTTTTAGGACCCATTTAAGCAATTTTTTATTCTAAAACATCTGAGATAATTATGAAAGTGCACCAGTAAATGTGCATGTGTGTTTTAAAGAAGAGAGGTTTGATTTTGACTCATAAAATTAACGTAAAACACTTCCCCCCCAATAGCTACTAAATTGCCATTCAGGGAAATCTCTTTGGGAAACCACTGCTATGTACATATTTATTTCATCATTATGCAGTTAGCTTGATGTTAGCTTGTTCAATTTAGGCTTTATGTCCTCTGCCTTGAATAACACTTTATTTAAGAAGCTCTTACTCTAAAGACACCAGCTGTATGGTGCCATTACCAGTCATTTACTTGCTCAGAGCAGTTAAAAGGAAGAAATCTAACTGTTACAAAAGCTAAAGAATAATTTCAATTCCCTTTTAATTTCTCATTCTTTGAAAGGTAAATATCAGGAGCTTCGTTTAATGTACATTTATAAAGACTTGCTAATGCTTTAAGGAAAATCATTTTATCTGGAAGTCACTATTCAGTATCTCATTTTGTGTGTGTACCTGACGTTTACTTAAGTTTTCCTAATTTTAAAAACTGTATTAGGATTTCCCGCAGTGGTGCATTGGGATCTGTGGTGTCTCTGCAGCTCCAGGACACAGGTTCAGTCCCTGGCCTAGCACAGTGGGTTAAAGGATCCTGTACTTGGCATAGGTCGAAACTGCAGCTCAGATCCCTGGCTCCAGGAACCCCATATGCCATGGGGCAGTCAAAAATGAAAAAACAAAATAAAACTGTATCAATCTGTTATTTAAAAATTATTTTCCACGTGGCGTTCCCATTGTGGCTCTGCAGGTTAAGGACCTGACATAGTCTCTGTGAGGACGTGGGTTTGATCCCAGGCTTCTCTTACTGGGTTAAAGGTCCAGTGTTGCCACAAGCTGCAGTGTAGGTCGCAGATGCAGCTTGGATCTGGTGTTGCCGTGGCCGTAGCATAGGCCCTAGCTGCATCTCCAGTTTGACCCCTAGCCTGGGAACTTCCATATGCCTTGGGTGCGACCATAAAAATTAAAAAAAATATATTTTCCATGTCGTTCTGTATCACTATAGTATGAAGCTGAAAATAAAGGCCTTGCTGATTATTGTTCATAGTTAAGCATGCAGCTTTTACCCCTTATGTTTTTGCTTTCAGAGAGTTTACAATGGCGGAAATTGAGCACTTTGTAGATCCCAGTGAGAAAGACCATCCCAAGTTCCAGAATGTGGCAGACTTCCAGCTTTATTTGTATTCGGCGAAAGCCCAGGTCAGCGGACAGTCTGCTCGGAAAATGCGCCTAGGAGACGCCGTTGAACAGGTAAGATTCCGTACCTAGCTCAGTTTAGACTATGCTTATTCTGGGTTTTTAGCACTTCACAAATTCTGTGTACTAGATGACAAAGTATTTCATTTTGGCAGTCATTTTATTTTTATACAGCATGTGTAAAAACAGTCTTTATTATATAACGTCATAGTGGGAGGAACTTCCCTGAACATGCCAACGTACTGGCCATTGGGGCTAACGTGAAAAAAATGTTTAGCGGAACATTTGCAAAAAGGTTCTTGGTTTGAACTGTGCCCTATTAGCTTGACTTTTAACATTAATGTACTGCTTTGGAGAGATATTTTGACTCATAGAAAGCAAGCTGTCCGGATTTTAAACTTTTCTGAATTGCCTGTAGTGATTGATAGAAGTTTGCATGCTTGCTTGCTTGTTTATGAACTTACTTGTCAATTCACTTTGTTAGGGTGTGATCAACAACTCGGTATTAGGCTACTTCATCGGCCGCATCTACCTCTACCTCGTGAAGGTCGGAGTAGCTCCGGATAAGCTCCGCTTCCGACAGCACATGGAGAATGAGATGGCCCATTATGCCTGCGATTGTTGGGATGCTGAGTCCAAAACATCCTATGTGAGTCGAATGGAGTGGTTTTTACCGTGTGATTTCACGGCGTTAATTTTAGAGGTGTGGGTGTCAAAATTGCCTTTCATGTGTTTCATGTCAGAGCGGAACAAAAAGAAAAGAGAGCTCTTCCTGAGCAAAATAGAAAAAGCACTTGCCCCCATCCTCTCCTCAAGGGGGTGCTACTCTTGTGTTCCAGAAGGCCTTTGTAGACTCGGATGGCTTTTACACGGAGATTAAGAGTGAGAATGAGAGTGAGGGTGAGAGAGAATGCCAAGGCCAGGGATAGGGCAGGGCTGGTGTGTCCTTCCCGGGGCCCGGGGGTGTGATTGGTCACATCTCTGCGTGCAGCTAAGGTGGGGTGGCCTCCTCCCTGACAAGGACCCTGGCAAATGCTGGAAGTGGTGGGCACTGAGGAAGGAAGGTGCTTTAGTTTAGAGAGAGGTTTGGTAGATTTTGAGGATGGTCTAGTAGATTCTGATCTCTTGCTTAGGAACCACCTTTTCTCAAATTCCGTGTATGTAATAATAGTTCAGGGACGACCTCCAGGTTACCTCTGCTGTACCTTCACACCCCCATCCCCAAAACATGAATGTGAATGCTAAAGCTTAGTGTTAAAAGGCATTTGGATATAGGAGATGCTTTCTGCATTGGTGGCAGTAGGAACAAGGTGGCATCCAAAACAAGGGGCTGAGAGCCTCCGGCATGTCCCTTATTTGGTGTTAGAGGGACTTCTCACATCCAGAGACTTTAGCGCGGGAGCCTTGGTTCCTACACGCCCTTGGTTTCACTTTGTAAAGTGACTTTGTTTTAATAGATTAATTTTTTTAATTAAAAATAAAAGTTATTAAAAAATAATAACCCTTTTTTTGCAAAACAGAAAGCGAAGACTAATTCTTAAGTGTATCATTAGAAAGTGAAACTTCCAAACTGTATACCTACCTCTCCCCCCAAGGCATTTCATGTCTCTTTTCTAGATTAGGGATCAACAGACATTTTCTGTGGTAAATACAGTAAATATTTTAGGCTTTGTGAATCTCTGTTTTCTCTTGGCTGTTTTTGTTTGTTTTTCATAGCCCTTTAAAAATGTAGAAACCATTCTTAGCCCCATGAGCCTTGGATGGTCAACTGCTATTCAAGATAATTTTACATGCTTTATAAACGTGTACACATGTATACATGCATGATGATATGCATATATCTGTAGTGGCTGTTATTAATGTTTTTTGTTTGTTTGTTTGTTTGTTTTGTCTTTTTAGGGCCACAGCCACAGCATGTGGAGGTTTCCAGGCTAGGGGTCAAATCGGATCTGTAACCACTGGCCTGCACCACAGCCACAGCAACATCAGATCCGAGCTGCTTCTTTGACCTACACAACGCTGGATTCTTAACCCACTGAGTGAGGCCAGGGATCAAACCTGCATCCTAGGTTCGATCTGGTTGCTAGTCAGAGTTGTTTCCAGTGAGCCACGATGGGAACTCCTGATGCTGTTTTTAATATATTCTCTCTCCTTTGTGGAATTAGGAATGAATCTGTTAAGTTTTTCTTGTTACTTTGCTTTCTTCACAAACTTGCTTGACATACATATACTAAGATGATAGCAGTAATTATTTTTGGATTAGAGATGATCAGTAATTTCTTTATGCGTTTGAGGTTTTCGGGAATTTCTTTTTATTTTCAGATTAAACCAATGAAGTATTTTCTGTTTTGTGTGAGATTTCAGGTTAAACCAGACACAGATTCTTGTTATCTCAATTTAGATTCTGAGGCTGGCCTAGATTACATTTCATTTGTTTGTTCATTCAATATTTGTAATTGTTAAGGGTTAGATACCGTTCTGAGTGTATTTTATTATCTAATGCTCACAGTAGTTCTATTCATGGGTCCTATTTCTGAAGAGATGGAAGTGCTGAGAAGTTAAGCTATTTGCTTGAGTCTGACAGCTAGTGAGTGCTGACGCTGGGGTGTGAACCAGGGCCGAGTCTAGACCTATGCTCTTAACCATGGTGCCACATTGCTTTAATACACCTCGTTGCACTCCCGTTCATCCTTATCTGGGTATCCCGGAGCTGTGGCCAAACCCTCAAGGATGGGGGAGGGTCAGAAAATGTGGGCCTGGTACGTCCTGGGGGTGCGAGCCACAGCATGGCGACTCTAGTTAACACTGTGTTGCACGTGTGAAGTTTGCTCAGAGTAGATCTTAAAAGTTCTCATTCCAGGAAAAAACTTTTGTAACTGTGGATGTTGATGGGTGTTCATTTTGCAGTGTATACAAACATCAGATCATTACGTTCTGTGTACACCTGCAGCTAATAGAGTGCTGCATGTCAGTTATACCCAAATTAAAAAGAAAGTTAAAGAAAAACAGTTCTTAAAAGAAAATATGGGCCTAGTTTTGAGATTAGTCCAAAACATTTTGTGTAGTCATTGGAAGACTGGCCCAAACAAAACCGGAAGCTCCAAAATAACAAATTCTAAGGAGAACACCTTTTAAGACTTTAACACTTTTTTGTGTGTGCTTCATTTTAAATTTTTGTAATAAAAAAGTGACTGATACAGCTAATGCTCCATCCTTTTCCTCTCTCTCCTCAGAGATAACCCAAAGTTGTTGTCTACCAATCCCAGGCTGTTTTTATAGTTTTACCTTTTAGTACATAAATATGTTAGTTGACATCTTTAGTAAATAACAGCGAGCAAGTTTATATGTTTAAGAATATAGATATATTAGTTGGCATCTTAAGTGACTGTCAGATGATCAAGTTACATGTTTTTAGGCTTTGTTTTTATCTTTAATGACTATTTTGTTGTTGTTACGTGTTGGGATTTTTGAGCTTATCTGAGTTTTATGTTTGCGTCTTCATTTTAAGTACCCCACGTAGTGACATGTGCTTGGAAAGCTTAGTAGTTGTGATGGTTGAATTTTCTCAAATTCTTTGAATTAAAGGCAAAAGTAAGTATTCAATAGGACTAACCAGATATCTACTGAAACAGTCTTTTTCCTTCTTTTGGTCTTATTCAAATAATAGGCTCTTAAGAGTCTTTGAAAATACTTTAGATTATGTTTTTGAAAAGTGTCCTAGGCATTGACAAGAAGTAGAACCTGTCACCCATGCGATACTAATGCTGTTACAAAGTTTTATGCTGTGACCTAAACAGTGTTCTTTACTGAGTTTTCTTTTGTTGGGTAGGAACCCGAACTGAGCACAAATGCCCACGTTCGTGGCCAGCTGCAGTGTGTGTTTAGTGCAGCCATCTGATGCCAGGTTGTGAGAGCAGCAGACCGTTCATGCCAAGAGAATACAGTTGTCCCTCAGTGTCCACTGGGGCTTGGTTCCAAGACCCTTGCAGATACCAAAATCCTTGGATGCTCAAGCCTCTTAAATAAAGTGCCTTCATATCTGCACATAGACTATGCACATCCTTCCATATACTTTAAGTCATCTCTAGGTTACTTCAAATACCTACTGCAATGTAAATGCTACGTAAATAGTCACCAGTATTTGGCAAATTTAAGTTTTACATTTTGGAACTTGGAAATTTTTTTTTCCTGAATATTTTTGATTCGCAGTTGGTTGAATCCACAGATGTGGAACCCAAGGCTACAGAGGGCTGCCCGTGTTCAGGTTCGTTATTGCCGAGCCACAGTGGGAACTCCGTATTCTTGGTTGAGTTCGGTATCACTTGAATGCACGCTTCAGAAACTACTTGAAATTTTTCAGAAACTTTTTAGAGGGTGAAGGTCAGTAAAACAATGAAGTAGCAACAAAGAGAAAGTTCCTTTTTCCTCTTTATTCATCTGTCCCTTCTAAGTTTACATCTTTGTGGTCTCTCCTCTGACCTTTCCATGTCGGTAACTTCACAGAGTTCATCCGCTTGAATTAACAGGATACTAAAAAGAGGAGAAAACAGGGAAATTTAGTAAATTCATGTTCCCGTTCATTAATTCCTCCCTAATATATAAAAATTGAGTCAGGGTTCGGTATCACTGACGTTGTTAGTCTGGCAGGGTGGCATTTTTCTTAGTTTTTGGGTTTTTCCTTGGTCCTGGTATGGATATATCTCCATTGTTTACCTTTGGGGCCAATAGGATGTGTTAGCCTCTATTCATTTCCTCCTTCTTGTAATGCATCGTATTATCTTATTATTATTATGTTTTTTTAGGGTCGTTCACGGTAGCTACCTTCCTCTCTCTCTCTCTCTCTTTCTTTCTTTCTCTCTCTCTCTCTTCCTTCCTTCCTTCTTTCTCCCCCCACCTTTTTTTTTTGTCTTTTTTAGGGCCAGACCCACAGCATATGGAAGTTCCCAGGCTAGGGGTCTAATTGGAGCTGCAGCTGCTGGCTACACCACAGCCACAGCAACACCGGCACCGAGTCGCATCTGCAAACTGCATCACAGTTCACAGCAGTGCTGGATCCTTAACCCACTGAGCAGGGCCAGGGATCAAACCCTGGATACTAGCCGGGTTTGTTATCGCTGAACCACAGCGGAAACTCCGTATTCTTTTATTACTTTTCTTTTCTTTCCTTTTTAATGGTTTAGAGAAATACATACACATTATATTATTTTGTCATTTCTTGTAAGGCTCTTCTGGTGAAGAGTTCTGAACTTGAGTGACGTAGGCATGGGGCGTGCTGTGATACCACTAACTACCCAGCTGACTTCCCCGGCACGCGTTACCCTTTGTATCTTTGTCGCCTACACTCAGACTTGCCATCATCACAGCATCCTATTAACATGTTCTTATTTTTGCTGCTCATCTCTTGTAATGCCGTGATGTCTTTTGTCTCCTCTCAGATTGCTAATCCCTCTGGTGAATCCTTACCTTCCCACCAGCTGCTACTGACCTTATTTTTCTGTCTGCTGTGTTGGTCTCTGAACCCTAAAGTGATTTTTCAAGTGGCTAATTGGGTCATTCACCCACGAACTGTTGCTCCCTTTAGTGAAAACTGATGAAATTCTTCCTCCCAGCTATGTTCCGTACTGTTAAAAAGTTCTGAAAATTGTCTTCCTGTGTTTCTTCTCTGTAAATTTCTTTTGAGGGAAGCACCATGTCAGATTTGTGGGTGCATGTATTCTGTATGGACTGTCAAAAGGGACCTTTGTTGACCCCTCAGCCCTCCACGTGTAAGGTGGTAGAAAGTTTTGGGGAGTGTGCTGTTGTGTGTGTCCCATGGGATTCCGGAGATCGAATTCTGGCTGTGGATGTGATTTACTTGCAAGTATAGGGCTTTTCCGACCTAGCCATGCCCTCCTCTTTGGCCGTTCTTAAAAGTACACCGAGAGTAACAACTTTGCAGATGTGATTTCTTTGATTTGAGCCAAGGGTTTACCAACATATATGTATGGGAGACGGCGGGGGAGAACCATTGCAGTGTCATACAGAACCTTGGTATCCATGGGGGATTGGTTCCAGGATGCTGAAGTCCCTTATATAAAATCCCTGTGCTAATGGTTTCTGTCAGATTCATTTGGAATCCTGGTCACAAATTTGGAACAAGTCTATCAGTTTTGTCTAGGTTCACATTTTATTTCCATAACTACATCTTAGGAAACATTAGTTTACCCATATTTACCATATGGCAAAATAAATCTGCCCAGGAAATAAGAAGACTGCTTTGTGTACATGTGTGAGTTGTATTTTATAGGGTTGTTACTGCCTGATGTGTAAAACTATTCCCATTTCAAACACTTTTAAGTAAAAGTTGAGTGGAGATCCTATAATTGAATTATTCTTGAGTATGTGAAAGAATGACTTATAATATGCTTAAGAATGAACTTTATGTAAGTTACCCATGTTTTTCTGTTATGTCTTCTTAGGGCTGGATTGAAATTGTCGGGTGTGCTGATCGTTCCTGTTATGACCTTTCCTGTCATGCAAGAGCCACCAAAGTCCCACTTGTAGCTGAGAAACCTCTGAAAGAGCCCATATCCTTTCTGGTCACTTCAACAACTCAGTACTAAAGTGTAAAATTCACTTATCTACTCAGATAAATCCAAGTCTATACTTTGTTCTATGGAAAACTGAGACATTTTGGGTATTATAATAGCATTTATTTAAACCCATTATTTTACCCATCTCATTGCTTCTTCCCAATTCTCTTTACTTGTAATCTAACACACGCCTCTCAGTGTTTGGTCCTTGAAATAAGCATATGCAGAAAGCTGCTCTGAGTGTCTATCAGGACGGTGAACAATTTTTCTCAGCCATTTCCCACACCTGAATCTACATACCTGCTCCTAAAATGTGCCTGGTGAATACTTTATTAAAAGATGAGTGCCCTTTTATGGTAAATGAAATAATTTAGCTCACTCGATCTGTAAATCAGCAAAAGAACTTTCCTTCCTTTACCAAGCGGTGAGGTTGTGATCTGATCTAAGGGCTAGGCCGCTGGCAGGAAATAGATCCTGATGTGTTGAGGCATTTGAGAAATGACTAATTTGTTATCAGAGGTTATTATGCTGTGTGTCAGGTTATGTTGCTGATGAGGTAATAGCCCTTTATCTCACTGTAACTTTGGAAAAAGTCTTTCTTGATGATGTTTCCTTATTTGAGTGTGGTTTTCTGGAATGATCTTGCGGTCGTTGTTTCATCTAGCACTTGAAATTGGCATAGAGAGGATCTCAGATACCAGTGGGGAACCAGTATCTGTTTTAGGTCAACGATGGCTTGTTCTCAAGATCACTGCTGCGATACTGGGGCAGTTCTGTAGTTTTGTATTCCTTGACTGCTGCATACAAGACGGTCAACGTTGTTCAGTTTGAACCCAATAAGGGAGCAATTGGTAAAGCATATAAGAAGGATGCAAAGCTGGTGATGGAGTACCTTGCCATTTGTGATGAATGTTACATTACAGAAATGGAGAAACTACTGAATGAAAAAGGGTAAGATTTAATATGTGTACTTCTACATAGGCTCCAGAGTCAGCTGTGTCATCTCTGCCAGGTTTTGAGACTTAGGGTGAGATTAGTTTCTTTAGAAATTTTTGGCAGGTAAATACCATCTCTTAGGTATATTTAAGGGCTATGTTTGTTGAGATATTGGCATGATAGCCTGGAAATTGATTCAAAATAGACTCTAAAGAGCTTTTTCTTTTTCCCGCAATAACTTTTTAGAGCAAGAGTCTTGTCCAAGGTAGTGACTGAGGACAAATTAGAAAGTATATCCATCTTTCAAGTCAGTGCTCTTTTTGAACTTGGGAATGGGCTGTGTAATTGTTGTGAACATAAATGTAAAAACAACAGAGAAGGATCTTTAAAGGAATTCAACAAAATCCAGCACTTAATGTAAAATTTACTGTGTCTGGCAAACAGTGAAAAATCTCTCAACATATGAAAAAACATGAAGACATGACCCAAGGAGAAAAGTTAGTCACAGGAAATACCCAGAAGTGACAAACATGATGGAAGGATGTTAAGGGAGTTATTGTTAATGTGCTTCGTAGTTCAAGGATGTAAGAGAAAACATGAATATATGAGGTGATAAATGGAAATGTATATGGAAAAACATCCAAATCTAGAGGCCATATTTCAAGTGAAATTGTGTATACATAGCCACAGTACGATAGAATGAAATCTTTTAAAGTGCTTACAGACAAAAGTCCTGCACCCAGCAAAAAGATCTTTCAAAAATGAAGAGAAAATATTTTCAGGCAGAAGGCCCCGAGGATACATTGCCAGCAGACCTGCATTACAAGAAATGTTAAAGGAAGTTCTCCAGGCAGAACTGTGAAAATTTAGATCCACCCAAAGAAATTAAGAGTTCTAGAAATGATAAATATGTGGGTGAATATGAGTGACGTTTTCTTTCTTTTTTTTTTTTTGATAGGCAAGAAATAGATTTATTAAGATAGGACATTTGTAAGAGATGCAAGCAGGCAGGCCTGCAAGTTCTCAAGTGACATTTTCTTCCATTTAAGAGTGACATCTCTTAATTCTTCAAAATGTAATGGAACATTTAAAGCAAAAATGATAACAGTGTGTTACAAAATGTGTAGTGTATAGAAGTAAAATGTATACCATCAGTAACCCAAAGGATGGGAACAAAGAATTGGGAACATGTAAGAATAGGTGTCCTGGCGTGAGGTGTGTACATTACAATGTGGACACAGACTGTAAGGTAAAAAAGGACACATGGTAAACTCTAGAGCAATTACCTGGGGGAAAAAAACCTACAGAAACCAAAGAGAGATAAAGTAGAATAATAAAAAATACTCCAAAAAAAGACAGGAGAGGAGGAAAAACAAAAAATGGATGAGACAAATAGTAACTTGTGAAATGGTAGATTTCAACTCAATAATATTGATGATTACATTAAATTTAATTATATAAACACCCAAATTAATAGCCTTTACTTGTCAGACTGGTTAAAAAAATCAAGACCCAGTTAAATGTTTGCAGTGAACTGTATTGTAACGCAAGCGTACTTCAGAGATATTGTGGTTCCAGACACTGCAATAAAGTGAATATTAAAGCCAGTCACAAATTTTTTTCGGCTTTCCAGTGCATGTAAAAGTTTGTTTACACTATACCATACTCTATCAAGTGTGTGGTAGCATTATACCTTTAAAAAAATGTTCATACCTTAATTTAGAAATACTTTATTGCTAAGAAATGAAATACTGATAAAAAAAAGTTTGAAATATTGCAAGAATTACCAAAATGTGACTCAGAGATATGAAATGAGCAAATGCTGTTGGAAAAATAGTATTGATATACTTAATGCTTTGTTGCCACAAACCTTCAGTTTGCAAAAGAAATGCAGCATCTGTAAAGCCCAGTAAAGCAAAACACAATAAAACAAGGTCTGCCTGTACACAAGTGAGTTCAAGAATCAAAAATTATTTCCCATTCAAACATTAATCAAAAAGGTGGAGTAGCTATATTAATATCAAAGTAAACTTCAGAACAAGGAAAACTCCCGGGGACAAGTTTGCATTTCATAAGATAAAGGTATCAATTTATTTATCAAGAGAGCATAACACTTCTAACTTTGTATGTAACTAAAACAAGCTCAAAATGTATAAGGAAAACTTGACAGAACTGAAAGGAAAATTAAACAAATCCCCAGTTATAATTGGAGATTTCTACACCCCCTCTCAGTGATTGGTAGAGCAAGTAGAAAAAAAAATAGGAATTTGTAGATATAAACATTATTAATCAACATTATTAATTGCCATTTATAGAATACCTAATAACCAGAGAGTGTTGGTTTTAAGTGCATTTGAAACATCTTTCATATTGTTTTTAGTACCCCTCTCCAGCTAAGAATGATGTTTCCATTTTCAAAATGTAATTTATAAAAACAAAGAGTGTAAGATTTGCGTATGGCATGCAAATTTTGAAATATTTCATAACTGGCCCTATGCAGAAAGTTTGCCAAACCCCTGTTGTAGACATTAGGCTAAGTGAAAGATGGTTATGTATGTGTATTTGTCGAAAAAGCTGTCATAGGAGTTCCTGTCATGGCTCAGCGGTAATGAACCCAACTAGTATCCATGAAGATGCAGGTTCAATCCCTGGCCTCCCTCAGTGGGTTGGGGATCCAGCGTTTCTGTGAGCTGTGGTATCGTTTGCAGATGTGGCTTGGAATCCGGCATTGCTGTGGTTGCGGTGTAGCTGTAGCTCCAATTCAACCCCTAGCCTCTGGAACTTCCATATACTGTGGGTGCGGTCCTTAAAAAAAAACCTGCCATAAGGTGAATGCTTCTAAGTTGAAGATATAATTACCCATTTCAGTAGGAAAGTTTTAAAACATTCCTAGTATCCCAGAATTAATGTCTATTTATGCTGAAATAACATCAAATCCCATTGATATTGTCATAGATCACTAGTCAGATATCATTATCTATAAACAAGACAATTGTGGGGGGTTTTAAAAATATATTCTCAAATAATGGCTATCTCCTTGCTGATTTCAACTTTTTTTATAGCTGTTACCTACTCTACACTTAGACTGTGCTCACAGAGAGAATAGATATGATGTTGCTTATGTAATTAGGTTTTAATGCACATACACACAAACTTCAGAGTAGTAAAAATAGAGGAAATCAATGAAAAGCATTCATAGATTATCGGTGCTAGAAACTAGCGAAATGCAGTGTACCATGGACCAGCCATACAACTTCAAGGACTACCACTCGAGGGCTCTCTTTTCCCAACTCTGAGCTGCTTGTGAGATTAGACACGTTCAAATTAATCTTTATAATGTGACATACCTCTTAAGCTGAAATACAGGTATTACATGAAGCACTTTAGAAAGGTGAATTCTTATAACCTGAAACAGAGTGGGCGTGGCTTGGGATATGAACATATGGCAGCCAGTGATCTCGGAGAGACAGCATTTTATGTTGAAATAGCAAGCAAAATCATTAAACTTCTTTTAAGTTGACCTCTGTCAACATAAGTGTCAAAGTTTATTTTGGAAATAGTTTTATGTGGGAGTTTTACAATTTCTATGAGATGACAAGTTGATCATTTTTACATTTGTTGGAACAATAGTGAGAATAGTGATCTTTTTACCAGAAGGCCTGTTTCTGACAAATTTATTGTAATTATTCTAATACTGAATCTTTTGGGGGGGGTTGCTCCCTGCTTTCATATGGAGTTCCTGGGCCAGGGATCAGATCTGAGCCACAGTTGTGGGCTATGATGCTGTTGTGGCAGTGCTGGATCCTTTAACCCACCGTGCCTGGCTGGGGATCAAATCTGCACCCTGGTGCTGCAGAGACACTGCTGATCCTGATGTGCTGCAGCGGGAACTCCTAAACTGAATTTTTAAAAAATAGTTTTTATTTTTACCTTAATCTCAAGACCAAAGGAATTGGTCATTAAGTCATTTGTGAAATTTTATAAAACTGGCCACATTTTTAGGTGCTTCCCAGAATACTGTTTGATGCTATTGTTAGGATAATAATTTGATATTCCTCATGAAATAATTTAAATTTGACTATAGCTGTTATATCTGGACAGTTGACCAAGTTGTATTACTCTTCAAAACAAAAATAGCTTAGCAATCTGCGAAACTCCTTTAAATTGAGGTGTGGGGATACGCATTTCACTAATATATAATGTCTTTTGTTTCTTTGTAGGGAATTTACTATTGAGACTGAAGGGAAAACATTTCAATTAACAAAAGACATGGTCAGTGTGAAGAGATTCCAGAAAACACTACATGGTAAATTTGTGAAAATAATTAAGAAACAAACAGAAATCATTACTCCTTGAAGACCTTTTTTTTTAAGCTTTATAGCATAACCATTTTATAGAAAATTTGAAGAAAAATAAATCCTTAATGCCACAAACCTAAAATTAATGAGTATGTGTAAGGCATTATCTTGGGCTTTAAAAAAGAAACAACATAATTGTACTCTTGCTGAAGAATAATTTATAATGCTTCCTTTATATTTCCTATGACCTAAGGTATGTGAGAAGAATATCTCTTTGGTTAAAAACATCTTTTTTTTTTTCTTTAAGGAAAAGTCCTTTTGTTTCTTAAGCAAATGAGAGAGCTCGCCCCTTCTGTCTTTTTTGGCAAATTAACTTAAAAGATTTAGAATAGTGATCTTTCATGTTTTTTTAAAAGCCGAGGAGATGGTTATTATTTTGGAGAACAAATTCTGTAGGTGGGGAAATGGGGAATATTTTGGGGAGTAGTATAGGAAGCGGGCTTGTGGTTTCTGTGGCTGAATTGAAGTGCCTGGAAACTGGGAGCAGTGGGTATTTGAGACGCTGCTGGCTGCTGCCTGGAGAGAGCAGCTTCTGTTTGCATTTGTTTGGGGCCGGCCTCATTGTGCCCAGGCTGCAGTGAGCTGCACAGGAGAACTCAGGATCCTTCTTCACGCTCCAGAGCTTTTAGCCTCCATCCCGGCAGCCGGCTCAGAGCTGCACTTCACCGTTGCTCGTACGTCCCGAAAGGATGCACAGAAAATACCTCGATTATTGTTCTAAAATGTTCTTCTCACTCCTTATCACAGACAAAAGAAACAGCTTCTCTGTTCTTCCATATATATGGGTTTTGGGTTCCAGTTATTTCATGTCCTATGAAACATAAGCTCTCCAAAGTAAGGGGAGGTTATCTTAGACCTGAACAGTGCTCAGCAGTGCTTCCTTTTGAATAAAACACAATTCCTGTGTTTACCACAGGTATTGCCTCACTCGTGGGAGGAGCTGTGGGGCCCCTGGCAAATGTCATTGACTGAGTGCTGGTCCCCGAGCCAAACTCTTCTGACCCCAGAACCCTGGAAATACAATGGCAATAATTTGGCTCTCTTAAGGAGTTCTCATCAAGATAGCAAAATAAAAAGGAAAACACAAATCACATTATACTTGTTGTGTGTAGGAGTTATTCTCGCTAACTTTGCCAGCTGTGGCAATAGATGTTCCATTCTAGCAGTCTTACAGAAGCTCTGGAAGTTTTAATGCTTTCTGCAGGTGATCGAGTGTAGCTGCTGCTGTTCATAGCTTACCAACTGGGGCAGGAATACGCTGATATCTTGTTTCATTTTTATGCTATATAAACAAAGAATTAAATTTGGTAAAGAAATTTTTCACTCTAGTTTTCTCTTTAAAAGCATCGTGTTTCCTGCCAGCAAATAGTTTTGAGGAATATTCTGATTTATTTGTCCTGAATTACAGAATCAGCCACAATCCGTCTAGAATAGTTATTTTTAAGGCCGGTAAGAATTGTTTAGGGAGGACCCGAAATGCATTAATTACATGGGGTTTGAGAGAGCGTTACTGAATTTCTGTGTCTCTTGCAGTTGAAGAAGTTGTTCCGAGTGTCATCGAGCCCTCCTTTGGCCTGGGCAGGATCATGTACACGGTATTTGAACATACATTCCACGTCCGCGAGGGAGATGAACAGAGAACGGTGAGCTGTCACGTGCAGTGTACTGTTTGTTCTCTTACAGTGTCATTTACTGAGGGAACAATTAGTTGTTATTTGCTGTCATGTTAACACCTTTGTTTTACTGTTTACAAAGCAAAGCATTTTATCTCCTTTGCACTTCAGGGTGTGTAGGTTATTCTAGATGCCGTTGTTTTAGTTGCATCTGAGTTCGGAAATAGAACTTGTTACTTCGGGAAAATTGTATCAGTGGAAGGAATGATACTTTCTGGATATGCTCGCTTTTTCAGAACATTGAGGAGGAGATAATTCATAGAATTTGGCCAAACCAAAAAACTGGATTTATACACTGGTAAAGCATAAGGTTGTGTGTGGGGGGGGTGTTAAGATGTAAAATTCCTAGGTTCTACTCCAGAGATACTGATTCACTAGGTCAGAGACCCAGGAATCTGGTTTTTGGATTTGCTTTATAAGAACCCCAGGTGATTCCAGCGTGGGAGACTGACAGATGATAAATTGAGCAGCAGTCTGTGAGGTATAGCCTTTCCTAGCATTCAGGCACTGCTAAAGATAAATGTTTATAAGTCTTCGTCAACTTGCTCAGGTTTTCTTTGGGCTCTGATGCTTTTGAATCACTGCTCCATACCTTCCACGTATCTTCGACCTGCCGTACTTCACGCTCTCACTTGCCTCTGCCTGTGGGAATCAGACCGCTTTACTTTATAGCTACAGGTTTCCAGGAAACTCACTCAGAAGAAGAATGGCTAGAGAGGAGGGCTGCATAGGTCAGAGTGACTGAAAGAAGCATTCTCTGCTTGCGTGACCAGCTAAAGCTGAGTGTGTACAGAATGGGGGACATCAGCTCCGTAGTTCCTTCTAGGGCATTTAATCTTAAAAGGATGGACCAGTGAGTTCCTGGCACCAGCATTTCAGAAAGTCTGTCATGTTCTTGGTAACAGGTAGCTAATAAAGCCAGTCTTTTATTCTCTGCCCTAAAGTCACATCTTCATTTCCTGACATTTAAGGAGAAGCTTTTCATTCATTAGCAGATAGTAAGAACCTGAACCAGACACCAGACTCGCAGACGGAAAGTGTGGTTCTTCCTGAGAAATGACGCTATCTTAGCCGGATGAGTTCTTTTCAGATGTCAAATTTCCTCCAAGCTTTTCCTGCTTATTTTTCTAATGAAATGTTTTAAAGAAGGTCTTTTAGCTATTCCTTTGAATCTAACAGTATTGATAAAACTAGAGTTTTAAATAGAAATTTCCTAAAACCTAAGCAAGAATAAATTAGTTACAGTGTTTTATGAATTGCATAGATTCTAATCATGAAGAGAAGTTTGATTAAGCTGTGAGAAAACCAAAAGCGTTTCTAAATTATTAACACATAGTCCCTTGATCCGTCTGTCTATAAATTTCTCTGTTTAGTCACATTGTTTTTCATACCATATAAAAACATTGTGGGTACGATAACAAAAAATTATCTTTCTAGAAAGGCAGGTTGCTGCCTCTCTCCCACATTAAATGGAGTTACACAAATGGGGGAGAGGAGTGGATTCTGGGGGGTTCCGTGATTCAGGTGCCATATTGGTGGAGTCTAGGGCTTACTTACTGTGAGATATTCACCATTGCTTGGCCTTTAAGGCTAATTAGGCTTTGGGGGGCTAACCTGGAACCCATGTCATTCATTATTTTTATGGGACCTTTTCATTGAGTCCCATATCCTTGCCTTCAATTGAACCTTTTGTACAATATTATTAAAGAACTCTCTTCAGCCCTCATTTCCAACCCAAAAGAGTAGACTAGTTTGCCTTCCACAGGATACCTTTGCTTTCTCTTGTTTCTGAATAACTGTGAAAACTGTTTTAGGAGCAGTTTAGGAGGGCTGTACTTTCCACTGTCCGTATACAGAGCATTTGTGTTTTCTACTGTTTCTCTTGGACATGCGTTTGTGAGCTAATCAAACTTTTGTTTTACTTAGTCACGGAGCCTCAGCAGTCCTTTGGCTGTGCTGACTCTCTTAAGGGACAGAACGGGATTTTGTCTGTGGATACTACCACTCACTTGGTGCTTTGGGGATAGGTTCTTTAGGGGTCTCCACAGAAAGAAGTAAAGCTTTTGTGTAATACCAAAAATGCCCATCTTGGATGGTAACTTCCAGAGTGCTTCCACGTCATTTAACTTTTTTACAGTAGACCTGCAGAGTAAGCAGAGCAGATGGCAGAGACCTACTTCTTAGATGTTTAAGTCCAGAGAGGTAGGGTTCACTGAGCTGGTCCAGATTCAGAGCTGAAAACCAGATCTTTCTGATTCTAGTTCTGGTTATCCTGCTTTCTCTGTTTGGTCACATTGCTTTTCATATCGTATTTTTCTGGTCTTTTGAGAGTGAAGTTTGGATGTTAATGTTTAGATCTTTATACACTAATGTATTTGGATTTCTTTCTTTTTAAACCATCTAGTTCTTCAGTTTTCCCGCCGTCGTAGCTCCATTCAAATGTTCCGTCCTTCCACTGAGCCAGAACCAGGAGTTCATGCCATTTGTCAAGGAATTATGTAAGCAAATCCAGTTGGGTAATCTCCATGGGAACACTGTCAAGTGGTCTCAGTTTTAGAAAGTAGCTCTTTTTCAATAAAAACATGTATTCAGAAAGAACACATCTAAATGGTTTTAGCATCAGCTCTTATTTCTAAGGGAGAGAGAGGATGCTTGCTCAGGTTGTTTCCTCTGAGTCTTTGAGTGAGTCAAGGTAGGACCCAAGAGTTAAATTTAAAACATCCTGGAGTTCCCGTCATGGCTCAGCAGTCAACGAACCCGACTGGCATCCATTAGGATGCAGGTTCGATCCCTGACCTTGCTCAGTGGTTTAAGGATCTGTGGCTGTGGCAAAGGTCGGCAGCTATAGCTCCCATTGGACCCCTAGCCTGGGAACCTCCATATGCCGTGGGTGCGGCCCTAAAAAGACAATAAATAAATAAATAAAAGTAATGCCATTAAAAAAAAATTTTAAACGTCCTTGCTTCTGTTGTTCTGATGGAGGGTGACGACCCTAGTGGATCTACAGCCGCTGGGCCCACAGCGTTGAAGGCCCACGTAGTTCAGAGCTGGGAATCGGGGAGAGTCATTAAGCTGCTCAGCGTCATGCAAGCCTCCTGGCCTTGGCTCTTAGTCCGATACTTGTTCCCCTGCGGCCGAACAAGCTGTAGATATGAGTGATGGGCTGGGCTCCAGGAGGGAGTTAAACTTTTAGAATTTTTCTCTCTTGTGCGTACAACTTACTGTACTTTCGTGTTCGTCCCTTTTATAAGTTTCTGAGATCGTACGACGTTTAGATGACCTCAGCCCTTTCTCCATTACAATTTCTGTAACTGTTTGTTTTGGATAGCGGAAGCCTTGACCAGGCACGGCGTGTCTCACAAAGTAGACGATTCCTCTGGGTCTATCGGGAGACGCTATGCCAGGACCGATGAGATCGGCGTGGCTTTCGGCATCACCATTGACTTCGATACGGTGAACAAGATCCCTCACACGGCAACGCTGCGGGACCGAGACTCCATGCGGCAGATAAGAGCAGAGGTGGCTGCCTTCTCTTGGCCTTTTTAATTTAGAAATGTGTATGGTTCCTTCTGATTTGAAATGGATGTTGTTGTGTTTATGCTCCCCTTCCTTTTATTTTTTTAATTTTGGTCATAAATTTATATCAGACAGAGCACAGACTCCCAAATCCCCTCGGTTTAATTATGGAAATATTCATGAACACTCTCGTGTATTTGATGGCCATTTGGATCACTCCAAACTCATTCTCTGACAGTTTGCTTTTATAGCTGTTAGTTTGTTTGGAAAAGAGAAATACAGTCCCAAGCGGTGGTTGCTGTGATTATATTAGTTGGCTTTGGAGTGCTTAGACAGTTTGTCTTTAAATGTATGTGTGTGTACATATAAATTGTTCGTGTTAATCTGTTCAAAACAGTGAATAATGTTTCAGTAATTTACTTAATGGGAAAGGAATAATGGAGATGGGAAAAGTACCGGAGGGAGAGGAGAGTGGTCACTTTAATTGATAGTCGCCTAATTTATTTTGAACAGATTTTTATTTAGAGTGCCTGTCGTATGCTCTGCTTCATACAGACAGCCAACACTAGGGAAAACGAGAAAAACTGCTTTTTCCTAAATGAGTCCATAGTCTGATCCAGAAGTCGCATGTTTCTGGCTTGTCTTTTTACAAAACCAGATCTGGCTGCTCTGAACCTACGTCTCCATTGGGCAGGGATTCTCAAAAGTGTGCTCCCTGGACCGGCAGCATCTGCATCGCCTGAGAACTTATTAGAAAAGTGAAATCTTTACCCCAGAGCTACTAAATCAGAAACTGGGGTGGGGTTGGGGGGTGGAGAGGGAGAGAGAGCAGGCAGAACTGCTTCAGCAAGCCCTCCAGATGATTCCAACAGCCACTCAAATTTGAGAACCCCTCCTGTGCGGCAGCCAACACTTGGTTCTGGCTCGGGAGCAGCTGGCCCCCTTACTAGGGGCCCTCCATGTTCCCGGCTCCCTTCACTCGTGTGACTTGACCGACCCCTGGTCTGAGAGTGAAATTTAACACGTGAAGTTCGTCCGGTGGCTTGGAGGTGTGGAGTAATTTAGGGAAGGCTCTGCCGGAGAAGTGAGTTACCCAGGGGAGCTGGCAGGCTTTCTGGGCTGGAGGAAGAGTGTGAGCCCAGGCCTGGGGAGGAGGGGAGGGCGCTTAAGTGAAGAGGCGTCAGCAGGAGTCAGAGGAAACCTGCTGCAGGGACCAGTTTGTAGAGCGATCCTGTCGCTGTGAAGACACTGAGTTGGCTCTCTGTATGGTTTCCTGAGGTCAGGGCGAAGCCTTATTTTGACAGTCTGATCAAGTTGGTTGATTCTGGGACTTCTCATTCCTTTTACCCCAGGTCTCCGAACTGCCCGGTGTGGTCCGCGACCTGGCCAACGGCAGCATCACATGGGCTGATGTAGAGGCCAGATATCCTCTCTTCGAAGGTCAAGAAACTGGGAAAAAAGAGACAATCGAAGAATGAGGACATGACATTTTTGGCAACTTTTGACCATTTGCGCTAATAAAAGAGTAACTCTTATCATGTCCACTTTATAAAGAAAACAGCCTTGCAGTTCCTCCCGGGGCCTGCATTTCGTCCTCAGTGGCTGCCTGATCTTACTCCCACAATTGAAGTTGAAGGAATTCTGAACAAACCTGTAATCCACTTGCTCGTGTTTCGGCGTTTTCAGCAAAGCTGTTTCTCCTACCTTTGTTTAGACACTCGTGGCTTTATGTTAAACACAATTAATACATTGTAAAATTAACCTTATTCATAAAAACGTAAAATTCACCTGTTCTAAGTGTACAATTTGAAGTTTAGTATATTTACCAAGTTGTGCAACTGCCACCACTGTCCAATTTTAGAACATTTTCATCACTCCAAAAAGAAATCATCTCATGCACATTCCAACCCAGCCCCAAGCAACCCCTTGCCTACATTCTCTCTGCATGGATTTGCCTTTTCCGTTCTTTCTCTTTTTCTGAGGAAGTGATACATTGTGCCGAAGAGTAGGTGGACTGGCTTCTGAGAGAAGCTGAGGTGGCAGGAGTCCTGGAGGAGGAAGCAGCTGGAGTCGGGGTTCGGGCTGCTGACCCCAAAGTCCTGCTCACGGAAGGCTCTGCTCTTCAGAGTCTCCAGCAGGGGGCGCATCGACAGAAACCCTGCATGTTAAGGCTAAGGCGTCCTTGTACCTGCCTTGTCTAACTTGGCATTTCTCAACCACCACAGTGTCTTGATTCTAGCCTTGTAGGTTGGGCTCAGGTTTTGAGGGACTTGACTTCTATGACATGTTTGTATAGAACACTCAGAGCACATACGTTTATTTGTTAGGAAACAATTCAGGGATGTGTGAATTTGAATTGTTGGCAGTTAAGACTTGCCTAGCATCCCATCTTCCACACGGGGGAGGGGAGAGGCAATCTCTAGAATGTTCTCCTTTGTCTTGGGTGTGGAGAGCGGTTGAAGAGTGCCCGAGACGTCTGTCATCTTTGTCTCATCTCTGATGAGGTGAGTAGGTAGTCAGGAAATAAACTGAACAAATCTCTTGGGGAAGAAAGCCTTTCACTGAAGCTTATTTCTCTTCTGCCTGGTGCTTTTTAAAGTACGAATTATTAAATTCAAAGGACCTAGATTTCCCATAAATTGAATTTTCATTTTCTAGGAATTCCTTTCCCCTCAGATTCCTTATAATACAACTTTTGGTGTATATTCTAGCATTCTCACATTGGGGCTGGCGGGGGCAGTTGTCTTTACTTCTTCCCTTTCATTTACTTCCTTTTACAGTGGGCACCTCCACAGTGAAACAGTCGCCACCACCTCAGACACTGTTGTGAGCTCCTTAAAGGAAAAGATGCATTAAATACATAGTGGGTTTTACCTTCTTTGGATCATAAAGGGATTAACCAAAGCTTTCTTCACTTCTCATTGGCAAATACATTTGTCATCATCTAGATGCTGACATTAATCCTGCACGCCCTGCGTTTCTCTGTTCCTCCCTCCAGGTGCAATGTGTGATTTCTCCTGCGAAAACACCCTCTGTCTCTGTAAAGTGATGGATGATCTGACGGTGAAGGTGGCCCAGTAGCAGAGCTCTCTGGTCCTGTCTGTGTCATTTATGCTTGATTCTAAGCACAAGCAAGTGGGCTGTTTTCTAAATAGAGAGCCTCTTCACACGCGAGAGTTGCACACCCACACCTCGTCTGTTGAAGCCCCAGCGTGCATTTAAAGCCAAGGTCTTTCCGCTTGATGCTCTGGGAGGCCCTTTATTATTTACCAACTTGTGTGTGTCAAACTGCGGCCTAGCTCAGGAGCCGGAAGACTAGCGGTGCCTCTTAGAGAAGTTACTGCTGTTCTTCACTCTCCCCAGAAACAGGGGTGGGGAAGGGTCAGATTCTAACTGGTTTCCGTGGAATGTACCTAACACGGTAGTTTCTTTAAAATGTCTGTTGGAATTCAGGACCTTCAGTCAAATACCACGAGGCGCTGTGTCTAGAGAGGCGGTCTGTCCTGAGTTCTGCAGGAGTGCGGCACCTTTATATGGCTCCATGGCTCCTAACAGTAAAATATGGATAAAGATGAGTGGTCCAGAGAAGGAATTCATTGCCGAGCCATAGAAATAAATGGTCTTATGAACTGGGCGAGATGGTACTAGAGATGTCAGATGTCCAGAGTCTCTGACAATTTGCAGAATTAATTTGTTCAACGAGTCATTCGAGTTAGATTCATTCTAGACTTTTATCGTTCCCTTAACTAGTGTCAACTTAGGTGTTGGAAGTGACTGGCTTAGCCCGTGGAATCTGTTCATGAGAGAACCAGATGCCCTGAAAGTAAATCCAAATTATCTCTGGATATAGCTGCGCTTGACTTCCTATCACCAGGGAAAATGATTAATCTGTATCTTGGGCGGGGCTAAGTTGGAAAGGTTTTGATGGCATCACTTTAAAGAGCCTTGCACCAGCCTTTTTGCTGGCTACTGTGCTGCGTCTAAGCAGTAATTTTTTAAGACAGTGTAGAAGGAATGAATACCTGTTCTGGAAACTGGGATATCATTTGGGAGCTTCACCAGGAAATCCTGGGAGCACTAGCTGTGGCCCCGCCCTCCTGCCAGGAGCATCTGAGGCTAGTGACTGCTCTTCTCCCAGCCGGGATGGTTTACCTTCCTTGCAGGTATAAGGAGGCATCTTTTTAAACTGTTACAGCAGCGAAGGAGTTAGTGCAGTCATTTTCCGCCCCACTGCCCATTAGAATCATTGGAGATTTAAAAATGCTCATGTCTGTGCCCCTCTCAGCAATGTAATGAGTTTTGATGCCCGGGCATCAAGGTTTCGAAAGCACCTTAGGAAAACCTCTGCTCCGATGGAAACCTCAGCTCAAGTCATCAAGAGCCTGAAACCCCTGGGGGTGGGGAAGGGTCTTCTGAACGAAGTATGTAATGACAACGGGAGTCAAAAATTGTCAACGCCAAGGTTTGCAGAAGAGATGAGTTTAGCGGTCATTGTTTTTGTGTTGCTCCACTGAGGCGACTGTAAACGTGCTCTCCGGCTCACGTCCAGCTTTCTTTGCCTCGTCTTGGGGGCGCTCCCTCTCCTCTGCCCCATGGGCTGACCTGCCTGGTTCCCCGGGACCTCAGGGGCTGTAACGCAGTGTTTACAGGGAGAAAGGCACATGCACTGGGTGCCCACCCCCTGCCAGGCTGTGTCCTAAGAGGGGTCCTGCATGTTCTGTCTTTTTACCCTTACAATAACTTAAGTATCATCACCGTCCTTTTACACGAAAGTCAAAGGAAACAGAATCTTTACAGGCTCACCCAGCTAGTAGGGGCAGAACTGGTTTTGAACCAAGGTCGGAGTACGTGATCACTCACTAAGCTGCCGTCTGTGCTCTGCCAGTTTCTCCCTTTTGTGACTGGAGATGAGGATGACTCCAAAAAGGGGGGCGTGAAGGGGCTACGGAAATCTTGCCTTTGAGAAGTGCCCTGGGGTACTCAGCTTCGGTGAATGAGGAAATCCACATGTTCTCTGCCAGCCAGGGAAGCTTACCTTCCCAAGTGTCAGAGGAGCCAGAGATCTCTCGCCGCCGCGGCCGACCTTGAGCTGAGCTCGGCTCGATGCCTCAGCCCCTAGAGTCTTGGGGTTGGCTTTGCAGCTAACTGGACAGACTCCTGGGTCTGTAAGGGACGGGGCTCCTGGAGGAACCTACCATTTCCTTCCTGTCCTTGTCACCATCCTCCCTGCCCCTGAGCCTTACTCCGTCGCTTTCTACAAAGGGGAAGCATTGTGTTCCCATCAAGAAATGCTCACCTGTGCACAGCCTCGCCCTACAGCTCAAGACTTTTCCCGCTTGTCCCACACTTTGGAGTTTGTGAAAGCAGATTCTCAGCCACGTTAGGAAGTCTGGTTTTCTCAGCCCTGACTTATTTCAGCAGAAGCTGTTTCTGCAGACCTCTCTGAGGAGGGTGCCAGCTACAGAGAGGAAGATGAAAGAGGGGCAGGAAGACCGTTCGTAGATTGTTAGACTACAGGACTAGTGTTTTCTGATTCCACAGACCTGTTTCTGTTTTTAGCCACCAATTTTACTTAATGCCCTATTTAGCTAAACATTTCCTTCTCTCTCTCTCTCATCTGGTCCTTCTCATCTTCCTACTCTTTTCTCTTGTCCACTGTTCAACATTAGCCCGTTTGGAGTATTTACCCCAAAACACCTACAATTTTTACTTGGCATCATGTTCAGTGCATTCCTGTTTGCCTTGATATGTGAATTTACGAAAACCACTTAAGCGTCATTTGTGAAGATGCTTATGCCCAGGTTAGGGTGTATGTCAGAACTGAGTCAATGATCCAAACATTTAGGGCATAAACGTACTGTCTGATGTATGGGGCTGTGAGAACTAAGAAAATTATTGTATCAAGAACCATAAGGCAGGGCTCTCGCTTGGAGAGGGGACAGCTGAGTTGTCACCTGAGTCACTCAGTTCTTCTGCTGGTCTCCTTGAAGATTTGTCTCCTTTTCTGAAAGCGGGTGGAACAGAATGACTTGAGGTTTTAGTAGGTCTGCCCATGAAACAGCTGAGTAATGTCTCCCCCTCCAGCTGCCGCCAGAGTTGGTTGAGTGGGAGGTTCCCGTCCGTGGCCTGACTGCCTTCTGCTTGTTGATAGCTGCGTTCAGAATCTGTGACCATTTTCGTTTTCCTGACGATGTCATTTCCCGCTGGTGAGGTATTGTCATAGCAAAGAATAAACTCTGGAGGCAGACGTGTCCTCACGCAAATCGACTCTGACATACAGGTGGTGTCACTGTGTGCAGTTTGTATAACCTGAAGCTGATGATCCTTTACTATTAAAGAAACAATGTCCTCATTTAGGAAGGAAGGGGGCAAGGAAGGAAGGAAGAAGGAAAAAGCCCTCCATCAGCAGAACTTCAGGAATCAGACAGACCTGTGTTGGGCCCACAGGGATGGGGTGGTGGCTCTTGTGTTAAATGAAAAAGGCTTGATTTTTTATTTTTAAAATCTAAGCCTGCTCCAAGCTGGCCAGAGAGATTGCAGAACTACAGCTGCGGACCCTGGCTAGGGAGACCCGGTCTTGGATCATGTGTAGCTGGATTTCCAAGATAAGGGGTCTGCTGGAGTGAGCACACGTGCTCTGGCTCTCTGGGTGGGGACGGGGGTGGGGGGCCCAGAGTGTGTGACTGTGCGTGTTGGGGGCCGGGACACGATGGGCCCTAGGGGGTCCCTCAGAGGGTGTTTCCCCTACTTTTGCATCATCGTGCGCTTTCTTGCCACGTGAAATGCGGACTGCTTGCTCTCCTTTGAGAAAGTGAATTTATAAGAACCTTGTATCCAGAGAGAGGATGAGACCAGCGGGTGTGGAGTCGGGGAAGAAAGCAATGGGATTTCACCTTCCCGGGAGGGGGCCCTCCGTAAGGAGCCCGATCTTGCTGGACAGCGGTGGGTGTGGCCGTGCGCTCTGTGCGGGAAACCAAGTACAGCGGATTCCTGTCCTGACTTTTCTAGAGTCTAGCTGTGATAGCCCTGCTCTAACCCTAGGGATGAACCTAATGGAATCTTCTTGAGCTCGGGGCCGGGAAACTCCTCTGGGAGCCAAAGCTCTCTCCCTCCTCTTTTTTTATTTTCTTGGGCTGCACCCAAGGCACATGGAGGTTCCCAGGCTAGAGGTCCAATCAGAGCTACAGCTGCCAGCCAACACCACAGCCACAGCAACGCAGGGTCCGAGTCACGTCTTTGATTTACACCACAGCTCATGGCAACACCAGATCCCCATCCCACTGGGCAAGTCCAGGGATCGAACCCATGTCCTCATGGATACTAGTCGGGTTTGTTTCCACTGCGCCACAACGGGAACCTCTCTTTCTTCCTGTTTTAACATTCAAGCCTTGGTGCTGAGCCCGAGTAGAATTTTTCCAGCCAGTGTCTGCATTTGTTGGGTCTTAAAACTCAATCACCAACAATTAGTGCAGAAGCAGTTATGCTAACTAAAACCATCAAAGCTAATTAAAATGTCTCTTGGCTCATCAAAACCCCAAGGTTCTGCATCTAGCCTGGAACGCTGTTAAAAGCGCGAGTTCCCACCTCCCAGGATTGTGTTTCAGGGGGTCTGGAGTGGACTCAGAAACCTGTGCAGCTTTAAATCCCCAGTGCTTCTAACACATGGACCACCAAGCCAGGGGATTCTTCCTAGCTAAATGAGAACAGCATTTAAATTCTATCCTGAGCTCAGGGACTTTTAAACTTGGGATGTCTGTAGACCTTTCAGGCACTATTTAATATGTCATATTTTTGCAGGTTGTACATTTCTATTTTCCTCGGGAAAAGAATCCATCACATTTCCAAGGAAGGACCTTTTTCTCCTCAATCCTGCAGGTGCAATGACCTTAACATTGAAGAGTACACGCTGATGTTGTAGGGTAGTGCCCACGATCTGCTTCAAATGGAGGAATGAGATGGACTTGGAGACACGAGGCTGGGGGGAGTTCATTTGCTTCGGGTCTAGTGGCCCAGGACCTGCAGTGCACCCTTTGGAAAGCCCTGAAAAGACAAGGTATTTGGGTTGAGCTGGAAGAATAAGAAGGAAAGCAGGCAGCCGCCAGGTGGCTCTCAGGCCCCCCCAGCCTTCCCCAGGGAACTGGAGGCCGCTGGAACTGGAGGAGGCAGGAAGAAATGACAGGTCTTTGAATTTCTCTGCCTTCTTGGGCAGAGGGGCCTCCTTGAGGATCAATGATGCTGGATTGTTTATTGTGGTTGGGCTTCAGGGAGCCAGAGGGGGCCTTCCTCGGTGCCCGGCAGAGCTAATTAAGAATCACAATTTTCCTCATTAGGAAATCAAAATTAATTACTTGTATTCACAGCAGAGGCTGAGGGATGGTTTTCTTCTGGAGCTAGAATCAGATCCTCCTTCTGATTCTAGCCTTTGTCCAACAAGCAGATACTCAGGCTGGACTCAGCACCCAGCCTCAAAGAGTCCCTTCTATGCAGGCTTTCCTTCCAAAGTACAGTAGCCGGACTTTGTGGTCCCTTCCATGTACTCAGACAAAACTGAGGTTTAAGTAGGGTGATCATATATATATAGAATTGACCATTGAACAGTGTGGGTTTGAACTGACTGGGTCCACGTAGGTGGATTTATTTCCCCACTAAACGCGAGCTACAGAACTACATGGGCCGAGGTTGGTTGAATCCCCGAATGTGGCACAGCAGCGACAGAGGAACGACTATAAGTTATATGTGAATTTTCACACTGCCCATGGTTGGTTCCCCTACCCCCATGTCGTTCAAGCGTCAACTCTAGCTTATTGTCCAAACCAGGACCCTTTTACGAGAAAGCGGGATGTTTTAATTACACCAGGACAACAGCGTGAACCTAGATGAGCTGGGGCAGACCAGGTCTGGTCACTCCAGCTGAATTGGTGATGGATGGGTTCACTGCCCACCCAGCAGGAAGTCAGACCCGTGAAGGTGTGGGGTGCCTTGGGGTGGGAGGAGTCTGTGGACACCTGCAGGAAGGTCTTGGAAAGATGCGAAGGCTCTCCTCCTCCAGTTTTCTGTCTATGTGTCTTAGGTCCACCTTCAGTCCATTTTCTGTTCTGCTAGTCTCCTAGCACAGGAAACGAAGGGTCCAGAGGCTTCAGCTCCTGGTTAGAACCTCTACGCAGACCCTCAGTCTTGCCTTTCACTTCCCGCCATCACCTGCCACACGCGCGGGCACATCTGTCATTTACTGGCTCATACCCCAGCAGGCATTTTGTGGCCCCACCTTGATGATGAGCCAGAGGGTGGCAGCCATGCTGGGGACGGGGCTCTGCCTGCGGTCTCTCACTGGTTTGAGGACTACCCTTGAAATCTCAAGCCTTCTCTGGCTTTATAAATCAGGAGGGTGAAAGGGTTAAACAGGGGAGCCTAAGAGCATGGGGCTGGGTGGGTGGGGGGCCTGGGAACTTGCCTGCCTAAGAGGAGAGTCTGCTAATGAGGCCACTTTCCAGGAAGGTCAGCAGGTGAGGAGCTATAGTGAAGCAGATGCTAATGAGGACAACCAGGACTAACCAGCTTGGCTGCAAGGAACAGGGGCCTAATGGCTCCGGTGGCATTTTGAGGCTGGAGCTCAGCAGAGCTGTGACCAGGGGCCCTGTAATGAGGGGATGCAAGGTCGGTGCAGGACCAAGGAGGGGCCTCGCTGAACTGCAGGGGGAGCAGACAGAACTGCCTGCTGCCCAAGGGTTAGCGCCTTCCGGAGCTCCAGGGCAGGCCCTCCCGGGAACGGGCCCTCAGGGTAATAAACCGCTCGTGGCTCAGGGGCAGCATGAGTAGTCAGGCCTTGGCGCTGAGGCTTTGCCCAGGCCTGAGTTCTCCGCTCCGATGCACACTCCGCCCCGATGCACACTCCGCCCCGATGAACACTCCGCCCCGATGAACACTCCGCCCCTCCAGCAGCAAGGCTCTCTCTCCAAGTGGCCCCGTGGGGCTGAGCCATTCACAGCTCCTTGCTCTACAAAAGCCCCGGTGATGCAGCAAGACCATCTAGGACCGGCAATGGTTCTGTGTCTCCGGGACACACCAAGTCCGCGGGCGCAGGTGCATCTCAGGTGTGCATCACCTGCCTTTTAACCCCACCCATCTCCGCCCAGGGGCCAGGGTTCAGCCCAGGCGCCTGGGGAGCGGGGGTGGGGGTGGGGGTGGGGTGGGGGGTGAACCGCCACAGGAGCACAGCAAAGCCCTTGGCAGGACTGATAACTTTCATTTCATCTTTCCCAGCCAGGCTTAAAGAGGACTTAAGTGGCCTGCTGACAGACCATTTTTGATAATAAATCACTGCGCAATTTTTGGCACACATCTCAGAAGGCGTTCAGAGAATCGGGTGACATCTACTTATTTGTGTGATATCTACTTATTTATAGGAAAGGCTTCTCAGCATGTAGAGCTGTAAAAATGAAAAAAAAAGAAAAGAAAAGAAATGATGCTGAGTCCTGATTCATCTGTAGATTCATGAACGATTAATTTTCTATCTGTTTCACTATGATGTGTTTCAATATTTTCCTTTTCAGGTTTTATTTATAAACATATTTAGTATCTATGTTGTTTTCGTCAATTGTATATTTTTGTATCAAAAATAGTTGTGGTAACTCAATTCAGAAGACCTTTAAAAAAAAAACCTTAGAATCTTTAGTCACAGGGAATTAAATATTTCAATTTCTAAATGTATTTTTGTGGCAGAGAAGTACAAGGTGATCAATAAAAGACTTTCCACCATAAAAAATGCTACATTAAGATGCAAACTATGGCATTTGGAGTGGATAAGCAGTGAGATCCTGCTGTATGGCACAGGGAACTATGTCTAGTCGCTTGTGATGCAACATGATGGAGGATAATGTAAGAAAAAGAATATATATAAATCATATATAAATCAACTATAATGAAAAAAACTTAAAAATAAATTAAAAAATGCTATATTAGTAAAAAAAAAAGGTCTCTGTGGGAATGGAATGAAAATACAAGTTCAAAGAGAAAAGGAACAACCTAAAACTTTCCACTGTTAAAGAAGAGCAGGTTTTCTTTAAAAAAAATCTTTTAAATAGAGTATTAAATCACTGCTGTGTTTGGACTTCATATGATGTATTATAAAGCGTTGTGGCAGTTATATTTTAAAACGCAAATATTTACCAAGTGCCAGAAATCACATCCCTCACAAGTTTTAAAATTTACATAAGGCAGTTCCTGTTGTGGCTCAGCAGTAATGAACACGACTTGTATCCATGAGGCTGCAGATTTGATCCCTGGCCTTGCTCAGTGGATTAAGGATCCAGTGTTGCCGTGAGCTGTGGTGTAGATCACAGATGCGGCTCTGATCTGGCGTTGTTGTGGCTGTGGTGTAGGCTGGCGGCTACAGCTCAAATTTGATCCCTGGCTTGGGAACTTCCAAATGCCACAAGTGCGCCTCTAAAAAGCAAAACAAACAAACAAAAACTTGTGTAAAAAACACTAGACCTCTTCAACTTAAAAATGTGCAAGAGATACATAATTTTTAAAAACTGAGGGGGCACACCTAGAGCAAAAGCCCTTTCAAACCTAACCTGATGGTTCCCCCTACCCCTCGACTCCCACCCTCCCCGGGAGGGAAGAGGGGATGGCGGCCAGGAGGGAGATGGCCTGTTGGCTGTTACTCATGGAAACTGCAGGGGCCTGGTCCACACTTCCCTCAGATTCCGGAACCTCGGCCTTTGCACGGACTTCAGCTGCCTTCGGTAGGGGACGAGGGTCAGATAATTGGCCTGGGTCAAGATAAAGGACAGATGCGCAGGCTCAGGCGGAGAGGCAGAACCGGCCCGAGGTCCGGGCGAGAATCTCGGCAAACAAGGATGGACCCAGCCCGTCCCCCGTCCTTGGCCCCAGCACCACTTGACCTGACGGCAAGGCCGCGTTTCCACAGAGGCATGGTTTATTTCACAGACAGCAGAGACGTTGTTTCTGAAGCAGAAGCCGAAGCCCAGTCTCAGGTGGGGGCCGAGGGATGAGCTCCAGTCGCCGAGGATGTACTCGGGTACCCTGCTCCTTCTCCCGACCCGTGTCCCACGCCTCTCCCCGCTTCGTCCTGCTCTAGGCATCTGGCTGGTCCAGGAGTGTGCAGCTGCCCTGGCAGCATCTTCCTCCCCCCGCCCTGTATCCGTGTATTAGGCTCAGCAGAGGTCTCTCAGGAGAGGGAGCAGCATCCTTCCAAAGGCCCAAGGGGCAGGAGGATGGGGTCAGGGGTGGCTGTAGGGGAGGTTCCTCTAGGTGAGAGTCCCGGGATGAAGCCAGAGGAATTAATCCCTTACTCCAGCTGCTATGCTTCCCTTCAACTGCAGAGGGCACCACCGAGCGCAGAGGCAGCAGGCAGGGCCTGGGGCCAACCATTCACCCTGCTGCTGGGGGGAACACCTTTGTGGTGAGAGGAGCCGAGGAGCCCCAGGTCTACCATGAAATAGCTGTGTGACTTGGGGAGGCCCTCCCTGACGCTGGGCCTCAGTCTCCTCGTCCGTGAACGGGGCTAGAGGGAGGATCCAGCGAGAAAGGCTGCTGTGGGTAAAGGCCTGAAGACCAGCGACCCGCTCTTCCCCCCCCTCCGGCTTCCTGGGACTTCTCCCCTGGCTCCGTGTTGCACTGAGACTTGGGGCCCAGCTGGCCCTGGTTCCCGAGAGCCCCTTGGGCGGCGGCATGGCCTCTCTCCTGCCGGCCTGGAGAGCTGGTCCTCCTCTCTCTCTGCCGCCCCCAGGGCCTGTGGCCAAAGGAGCTGGAGGAGGAGGAGAAGCAGGCTGGGGTGACGGGCAGGGTGGGGGCACGGAGCGCTCACACGGCGGCCGTCTGCTTGATGCTGTGGAAGCTGATCCGTGTGGGCGACGTGGGGATGGACATGGCGCGGGCCACGGGGACGCGGAGGGAGTGATGGTCCTGCCAGCGGTGCCACCTCTTCCTCACAGCTGCGCGCACCTGCGGGGGAGGTGGAGGCTCAGCTGGGCCCGCGGAGGCCAATCCTGGGGTCCAGGACAGTCCCCTCCCCTGCTCCCTGCCCCCCTCACACTCAGGGACAGGCTGATTCCAAAAGTGGGGCCCTTCCCCACATGCTGTTGGCCCCTGCAGCTTGGATCTCCTCTCTGGAGCCTTTGTCGAGGCCCCTCCTTGCTCATCTCTCCTGGTCCACGCAGCGCTGCTTTGGGACACGCTGCCTTCCCTGCCCTGACTTGCTCTGCCACCTCTTATCTATGGGGGGGGCGGGGCGTGCGGGGGGCGGATCAGAGGACCCAGCTTCATGGCTCCGCCCCTAGAGCTCCCCGGGGCCCTGGCCAAGTGTGCGCTCCATTCCACGCTCAGCCGGCATCCTTCCCCCTCCTGAAAGGCCTCTCAGCGCCGCTGCCACCCTGACCTCCATCTCCTGAAAGACCCGCCTCGCTGACCACAGCCCCCAGCTGAATTAGAAAGAGACTCGTTTAGAAACCTGATCGCCACCAGTACTGTTCTATTCTCATTTGTGTGGCGATGAAGAATTTTTCTGCCCAGTGGATCCCGTCCCCCACATGCTGGCCTGGCACATGGCTGAACAGAAGAAGTGCCCACAGGCATTCATCGTTAGCAGTGCCTCTGTCCCTGCCCTCCAGCCCACGCCGGTCTCCCCTGCTGGACTTTCCTCTCCGGGGTCTGCTTGAATCGAAAGAGACCCAGGTGTGCAGGCCTGGCCACCGCCCTGTACACAGGAGGGTGAAGGGGCCTCAGGATGGCGCTGGCATTTCTCTAGGATGTTGGGAAGCCCTCAGGCCCTGGGGGCTGTCTGCTCTTTGCACCAGAACCCACTGTGGATCATCACCCACCACCGGCCTGACTGGGCATCTCCCCCAGGCTGGTTGGCTATGCTAGGATTCTGCATTAGGCCTCATGAGCTAGCCAGGCTGCACCGGAGCCTGGCTCCCTGGAGCCCACCCGGAGGTGCGTGGTCGTGTCTGTGGCGGTGGGGGATGGGAGGGGAGGCACAGGTGTCTTTCTGCTCCCGGGTCCATGAAAGCCTGATGCCGGGCTCACCCCCGACTTGCTCCTGGAGAGCGTGCCTCTGTCGCCACCCGTGAGAGACCCTGCGGCCTCTGGGCTCCTGCCCACCCAGTCTCCAAGTGCACTGTGGGAAACCTGCAGGTTGTTTATAGCCTGCAAAGTTGACCTTCTAAACAGGGTGGCGTCCCTCAGGCAGAACTCCTGTCTTCCTAAAGCTGAGGGGTTTCTCCAGCCTTCTCCTCCCTTCTCTAGAGCAGAGAGGAGCAGAGTCGGGAACTCCCAAAAGGCCGGGGTGCGGGAAGGCTCCTCTCAAACTGTCCTGGATGGAGTCGGGGGGCGTCTGAGGATCTCAGAGCCAGGCCACCCTCGGGCTGGGTGTCATACCTCTCCATTGAAGAAGCAGTAGAAGACAGACACGAAGAAACCCTGGGAAGGAAGACGGAGAGGTCAGTGAGCTGCTCGGGGAGCTGCTCTGCTGGGCACTGGGGAGGGGGCAGGGATCAGATGGCTCAGATCTGGGTGGGCACCCCCATCACGGAGCAGATGTACCAGGATCCACTGCGAGTGACAGGCGGCCACGGTGCATCCTCAGAGCGGGGGCTGGGCCGGCAGCAGGTGCATGGCCAGGGTGCCCCTGACCCAGTCGGGGGTGGGCCCACCTGGGCCCTGGGGTGGGAGTTGACAGGGCTGGGGCCCGGGTTCAGGGCGTGCATGCATTTGAGTGCTTTCCAAGTGAGGCACGCGTGCGCCAGTCGCAGGTGAAGCCGGCTGTGGCCCCACCTGGCCGTGTGCCCCACCTGAAATGACTGCAGGAAGGAGTTGAAATAGATGAACACGATCTGCGACAGCTCGTCCTCCCCAGGGCTGACGAAGAAGAGCATGTAGGTGATGCCCAGAAGGGGCAGGAGAACCAGGGTGGCCTTCACCGCCTTCCTGCGGGGAGAGGGTGACAAGACCCGTCTTAGCCCACGCTGTAGACAAGACCTCACTTGCTGGTGTTTGTTCTGGGAGCCTGAGCGAGCCGCCGGGGTTGAGGACGCAGAGGGCCCTGCCCGGAGGCGGGAACGGCCCAGACGGCCTCCTCCTTCCTCCCCTGCTGCGGGCCGAGGCATTCATCACTCACCTGTACTGGATTGTCTCTGAGGTGGTGGATGCTCGTAACTTTGTCATTAGGATCCTGACGATGTTGAACAGAAAGACAAAATTGATCTGGAGGGAGGGAGCGGGGAGGGAAGAAGGAATGGCCGTCAAGTGAGGATGAGCTGAGAGGCAGCCACCTCCCCTGGGAACCCACTGAACCCCACGTCCCACGCACACACCCGTCCCCCCAGCCAAGCAGCACCCGCCTGGGGCCTCAAGGCCTCTGCTCCCCCCTTATCAGGAAAGGCAGGTAGCCCACGTGCTCAGTTCTCTGTCACCCGAGGGTTCCAGGGGCTGCTTCTCCACCCCCAGAACTGAGGGAGGAAAAGCGGCCTTGGAGGCAGTGGCCCGGGGCACAAAGGCCACTCCTTCCTGAGGCGGAACCCCTCAGAAAGCCCCTTAACCCCCTGCCCTTCCCAGGGACACCAGCCGGGGCTGGGCCTGGAGCTCTGCCCGGCCCTTCCTCCTCTGCTGCGGGGCCCCCGCTTGTCCACTGAGGGTGTCCCCAAAGCCCTTCCAACTGAGGACAGCTTTGCCCCGGGGGAGCAGACCTGGCCAAATGGAATGATGGATGCCCTGGCTGCTGGGACGAGTGACTCGTCTCTCACCATGCGTCCCACGCACCCAGGAAAACTCTAGAACCTCTGCAGACCCCCCCCCCACCCCCGAGGCAACGGAGATGAAACGGCTGAGGGGCTGACTCCAAGGCTTATTTATCTTCATTCCGAGCCTCCTGTGGCATCAGAGCCTGCTGCCACCCCCCAGCCCCCGGCCTCAGCCCGGGACCAGTCTCACGCTGCTATGGTCTCTGCGGGTGTGCAGGTGTCGGCCTGGCGGTGCGCCTGCGTGCTGCCCTCTAAACGCTCCGCGCGGGTCTGGGCCCTGCACTTGTGTGAGTGTTTGCCTGGGAGTGTGTTCGTGTGTGAGCGTGCATCTGGGGACACGGAGACGCCCGGGTCTCTCTTCACCCATTGCCAGGGCCATGCAGACAGGAAAATGAGGGTGTAGGGGGGTCTCTCTCAAGAAAGCGCTCGTGACTCAGAGGGAGAGGCATATTAGCCCGGTGGGTCTGCTGGCTCGTGTGTGTGCGCACAGGTACCCCTTCCAGATCCTGGTCCTGACTCCATCATTTCTTGAGCCTCCTAAGTTCTGGGCCCAGGCTGGGAGTCTGGGGACACAGGTGGACATCGTGGGCAGACATGCCTGTGGCCTCTGGATCACCCTAAGCTCGAGGTTGCTCTGGGGGTCGGGGGTGGGGGCAGACTCCTCCTCGGCCAGCCTGCTACTCTTGTGACCCCAGTGTCACGGCCTGGTGATCCCAGGGGGAGGGCTGGGATGGGAAGCCTTCAGCCAGGGCTGCCCGTGGTCGGCTGTGCCTTGCTTCCTTTTAAGCCCCATCTAAATTCTAGCTCCTGGGTTTCCGGCATATTCTCTTGGATCATAAAGTCGTCTTAACACATAGGTCAGTCCCAATTTTCTCACACAAGCAATACAAAATCCTTGACCTTTTTTTTTTTTGTCTTTTTGGCTTCCTTTATCTAGAGCCGCACCCGCGGCATATGGAGGTTCCCAGACTAGGGGTCTAACAGGAGCTGTAGCCGCCGGCCTTCGCCACAGCCATAGCAACGCGGGATCCGAGCCGCGTCTGCAACCTACACCACAACTCATGGCAACGCCGGATCCTTAACCCACTGAGCAAGGCCAGGGATTGAACCCACAACCTCATGGTTCTTAGTCGGATTCGTTAACCACTGAGCCACAAAGGGAACTCCCTTGACCTTTTCTGATTCTTCCTGACTTCTCTCAGAGCAGAAGCTGTTGGAATCAAAAGAGATTCTCATTTCTGCCACATTTCCCTGCATGAAATTTTATACACCTATCATCCATGACCTCACTAACCAATTCACTCTATTATCTAACCACTCTTACCCGTTTGTCCATCATCCATTAGTCCATCCATCCAAATATGACTCAACCATCCATTCGTTGATTTATCCACCCACCCACTCACTTGTTTATTTAACTGTAACATCCATCCACTCACCCATCCATCCAAGTATCTACTCAACATTCCATTGATCAACTTATCCGCCCAGCCACCCACCCATCCAGTCAATAAGCATTTGCCGAGCACCTCTGGGCTGCAGGGCCCTGTTCTATGTGCCGAGGCAAGAACAGGGACAGGGGCTGGAGTGGAGGGCCTGGGACACAAGGCCTGATGCCCTCTGCCCCGCTACGCGGGAGTGGCTGATGCTGCCCGCACCCCAGCTCAGCCTGGGCCTGTGCAGCCCCAAAGTCACTCTTTCCTTTTGAGCTCGGTTCCCAGCCTCCTCCTTCACAATACCTCACTCTACTTCCTCTCTCTCCCAGGGAACCACCTGAGTCCACGTGAAGCTCTCCAGCTCTCCTTTCTTGGATCCCTCTCTTTCCCCCCCTCCCCAGATCCCACCTCTTCAGTGAGCACTGGCTCCTGTACCCTAATCTTGTCCAGCCTGGTCTCTGATTTCATTCATTTATTCACTCATTCATTCACTCAGTGAATCTACCTGCCATGTACCAGGGCTCTGAGCCTGGCACCAGAAAGGGAAGTGGACATGGGTGACCCGGGCCCTGCTGGCAGAAGGCTTGCAGTCTGGGGTTTGGGGGCACTGCCTCTTTCTTAAGGGGCCAGAAAGGCCTGGAAATGGTACATGAGTTGAGAACTAAAGGGATGTATGGGACTGTGTTGGAAGGAGAGAAAAGGCCAGGGGCAAAAGTCCTGGCTGGGGTCGGGGAGACAGAGTGCCGCCTCCTCCTACAACAATCCCTCCTCCTCCAACAATTCCTCCCAGCCCAGAATGTTTTCAGGGCAGCCAAGGGCTCCAGGGATGTTGAGGGGGTGGGGGTGTGGAGGGAAAGGTAAGGCCTGCCTTCTGGAGGAGGCTCCCAAGAAGCCCACCCTTGCATCATCCAGCCCATCCTTCCCGGGGCTCACGCTGACAGCTCACACCCCCTCCGGCGTGTTAGTTCCGCGGGGAAGCCAGCTTCACCTCTCATGAGGTTCTTTGGGGCGGAGAGTACCCCTGCCTGGTCAGAGCTCGGGCCTGGTGTGGTGGGCATCCAGCCACCGTGCAATCTGACTGGGGTTCTGGACGTTACAGGAACTAAGGGGGCGTGGAGAGGGGCGGGAAGCTGGTCCTGGCACTGGGCCCTCCATGCCTGTCTCCCTTTCTGCTCGCTTCCTCGCTGCTGTCCGACATCTTTGCCCAGGCCGGCCTTCCCCGGCTGGATCCCAGGATCGTCCGAAGCCCTCTCCCCCCCAGGCTGGGCTCTCGGCAGCAGGAGGAGAGAAGAGGGGATGGGTCTCCTGGGGTTTCTGTTCCCACTGGGGGGGGTAGTGACTCACTGCAGCTGGGACTCCAAGGACAATGCCACCCCCCCACCCCCACCCCCACCCCCACTGACTGCTGACAAGGACAGGCTTCTGCCTCTGAAATGAATGGAGCCCTGATGGTGGAATTTCAGGCCGTGGATAAAAAGAACTTCCTAGTCATCTCCAGTTCATATACATCAAGGACACTCCAAAGATGGGGGTCAAATGAATCCCAGGGGATGTCACAAAAGGGAGGAGAGCAAGGAAATAAAAAGAGATAAACAGTAATCGTCTCCCAGGTAGACCAATGATACCCCCATGGGCACCCGCTATGCGCAGGCGGCTGGCACTCCCTCTCAAGCTTCCCATAAGAGGTGGGTAGCCCTTTAAGGAAGCTGGTGCAAACAGAAGCTTGAAATTACCAAGCCTGAAATAAATCTTACGTAAATGCCAATCTCTTACGGGGCTTTTTTGTATGTCTCTCTCTCTTTTTTTTTAACGTATGATATATAATGGGTTCATTTTTTGCAGAATGCAGCCTCTACTTAAACTCTACCTTAATTAAAGCTCGCCTTGGATTAAAAACATGGCGGCAATTATACCTTAGATGTGAATACATTTGGCAAAGGGCGGGGAGCTGCATAAGGAACAATTGCTCATTACGCTGCTTAGTTCTTCGTGCTTAGCTTAGTTCGATCCCACTGCTCCAGGCTGGGGGCGGTGGGCTGGGCCCTGGAGGGGGTCGCTGCGGGTGGAGGGAGATGTAAGTCCGGGCTGAATAGAATCCCACAGACCCTTCTCCTGCCACCAGCTGGGCCCTCGCCTGGCTGTCTCAGCACTGTACCAGGCAAAGAGTCGTCAGATCTGCCATTCAGACCCATTCTCTGCCCAGAGAAGAACCTGAGGGCTGGAGAGGGGAAGAAGCCGCCTCAGGGTGTGGAGTGAAGGGAAAGGAGAGCTGGGGGCGGGGTGCCAGGCAGTGGGGTGGCGGGTACAGAGTACGTGCTAGGGGGCAGTGGGGTGGGGTGGGGACACTCCGGGCCACATCTTTCCCCAGCATCTCTGCTGGGTGGGTCCTCTGCTGTCCTCCTGGTGCCCAGCCCTGGCCCGGTTCCCACTGGGGACCTACCAGGAGCACGAGGATGATGGGGCCCTGGTAAATGTAGTCCACCAGGTCGCCAGGCTCCTTGCCAAACCAGCACCTGCAAAGAGGGGGTGGCTGTGATTGGCCCGCTGTGCCACAGCCTGGGGACCACCGCAGACCTGGGGCCAGAGTCCTCCAGTGTGACCCTTTCTGAGCCCCGATTTCCATGGCTGCTCACTCCCCCAAAGCCTGGGTGGACAGCCCTAGCCCCACTGCCCACCCCGGCTCACCCCCGGGCTGCCTTCTGCCCACATGGAGGGCCCTGGGGCTCCTCCTCCTCCGCACGCCCCACCCCATCCCCGACTGCTGGGCCCTGGGCTGGACGTGCTGGACGCTCATGAATGGAGAGCTGGGCTCCCCCGTGCTGGTCCAGGGCCCAACCACCCCTACCACCTGTTCCCGCGCTGCTTGGACCCACCGCTGGTTGTGCCAGGCACTCAGCTGCACAGAGCAGCAGGTGTGGAGGCAGGAGCCTTCTCCCGCCCGATCCCTGGCTTCATTTACCCAGGGAAGGGGGCCGCTGCTGCTAGAGTCTTGGTAATTTTCTGGGGACGCTGTGGGGTGGAAAAGCTCTAGGGTCTGGGGGAAGGCTGACTCAGGACCCAGTCTGGCCCATCCCGTAATTCCACTGGACCTCATGAAGGCCCCCCAGACTTCAGGAGATTATGACCGTGCCCTCGGCAACCTCAGGGGGCATCCAGTGCCCACTGCCCCAGGTAGGAATCTCCCCTGTGGCCTCCCAGCACCTGGGTTTCTGTTCTCTGCTTGAATACCCCCTTTGACAGGAAGCTCACTACCTCTCAGGGCAGCCCTCTCACTCTCAGGCAGCTTGTCTCATTAGAAGCTTTCTAATGGACTCCTGGACCCCTTCCCATTCTTGTCCCTGTCCCCACATGCCATCTGCCCTCTCCAGCCTCAGAGACCCTTTGAAGATTTGTATAGAGAGATGGTCATTCACTGTCCCCTCTCAGCTGGTGGCACCCAACTTCCCAGCCACTCCTTGGCTGACCCACGGCCAGAGTTACCATTATCTGGGCTCAGACTTAGTAGCTCAAAGTTTCTGATTCAGAGAGGGTCCCGGATGGGGGACCCTCTCCCCAGGCAGAGACTAGGATGCCTGAATGAAGCAAATGCACATGGCCCTGGCCTGGGCGTCTGTGAGAGGCTCAATGCCACAGCCTTGGATGTGCTCTGGGCTGAAAGCCAGGAGCCCTCGGCCTCATCCATGTACCCCAGGCCAGACTTGCCACAACCAACCCCAGGAGGAGGCCTTGCCAAAGGCCCAGGGGGTCACGCCTTGGGTGCTGAAAGAAAACACGATTCCTAACTCAGTTCAACAAAGTTGATTTGACACCTACCACAGGAGTACCTCTGGATGCCTGGGGAAATTTTTTTCAATTTAAGGACAAAGGAAGTGTCTCTTTCCTGGTGTGGCTGCAGTTCCTGCCCTTGGCTTGGCTGGAACTCAAGGCTGACCTGTCCTAACAGCCCTCTGACCCCCGTGGCTGGCCTGTCCTACTTACTGTTCATTCTCATAGTAGAGTTTACCAGTGGCCCAGGCGATGATGATGGGGCAGGGAACACCTGAAAGAACGACAGACACAGCTGCAGTGGACAAAGAGACGGTCGGGGGCCCCTCTTGCAGAACCCAGAGGCTAGGGTCATGTTTCCAATCATGGAAATCCATTCTACCTGCAGGCCATCCATGATTCCAGGGGGTCCTGTCCCCGGATTTCAGCCCCCCTCCCTCCCCTCCTCTCAGCCATCCTTCCAAGCAGGTCAGAGAGAGGAGGGGCTCGCGTGATTTTCTAAAATATTTTTGGATAGAGAAATGGAGCTGGCCAGCTTCTCTTGTGAAGCCAAGGATGATGGCCTCTGAGTTGGCCTCCCGGGCAAAAAAGAGGAGGGCTATTTGTGGAATGTCCTTTTGGAGGGACCGTTGGCTTCTTTCTCGCCAGCATGGAAGGGAGTGGCTGCATCCTTGGACTGTCCTGGGGCTGGCAGACAGGAACGCGGTCCATCCTTGAACCCAAGACGAAGGGAGGTGACCCTGTGAGCCGTCCCCTCCCCAGCAGGCCCTGCAGGTCCCCCGGGACCCTCACACCATCCAATGAAGAGGAAGAGCCACTTGCGCAGGCGCTCGGTAGAGTAGGTCATGACGATGGCCGTGTGCAGGTAGCAGCCCTCAGCGAACATCCAGAAGAAGTTCGTGACCACGAAGTAGTTGAAGATGGTGGTGATGCAGCGGCACCAGACCTGGCGACGGAAGGGAGGTGGTTTTAGCTGGGTCACGGACACGGCATTAAATACCCTCGAATCTCAGTCTGGGACGCTTCCTCCTTCATCATTTCTCTTTCACTTTTTATTTTAATTTTTTTTGTCTTTTTTTGTCATTTTAGGGCCACACCCACAGCATATGGAGGTTCCCAGGCTAGGGGTCTAACAGGAGCTGTAGCTCCGGCCTACGCCGCAGCCACAGCAACACGGGATCCAAGCCGCATCTGTGAACTACACAACAGCTCACGGCAACGCCGGATCCTTAACCCACTGAGCAAGGTCAGGGATCGAACCCGCACCCTCACGGTTCCTAGTCGGAGTCGTTCCCGCTGAGCCACGATGGGAACTCCTCTCTTTCACTTTTTAGGTTAAGTTAAGGCTCCTTTCCTGGTACCAGGGTGTGTGACTTCCCCCTAGTGCTTTCTGATCTCCCTTTTTCATAAAGACACGGGGAGTCTGGGTCTGAGATTTCCGCAGGCAGAGGCTAGAAGCGAACAGCAGTGCTGTCTTGTCACCATGGTGTTTTTGAGGGTCACCTTCAGTTCATGGCGAGTCAAACTGGTTTCCATTTAGAAACAGGATATGAAATTTCATGTAGAAAAAAGTAGCGAATTGATGAAAAGACAATGGTTGTAGAAATAGGGTCTGCAAAAGTGAGTGCCCCGGTGGAGGCGATTCTTGTAAATTTCTGGGTTTACCAGATTCTGGGCTGAGTGTCATGAGCACTGTCTCCTAAGGGAGACGCGCTACCGGGGACCCTGGCAAGTGGCCGTGCGTCTCTGAACCTGGAGGTGGAGGTGGCAAAGGCAGGCACCAAGAAATGAATGGCGCTGCCATTTGCCTTCTCGGGTGAAGGGAAGTTCCTGTCCCTCCGGGCGGGGCTGCAACCCCTCCCTCAGAGGGGAGACGAGGGTGCAGGCAGAGGTCAGGCCTGCCCAGAGCCACAGGGGACCACGGCCAGGTCTGGCCTCTAGCCGGAGGTCTTCTCGAGAAACTCTACCTAGCCGTCTTTCCCAGGGCCTCGCGCCCAGGGCCCCCTCAGAGCTGAGCCTGGGACGTGGGGAACGGTGGCCAGGAGAGCCCGGCGGTGGCCCCCACGGACCCTCACTGCCCCGGTGCTCAGCTGATCAGCTGAGGTGACCACAGCCTCCACAGCTTCCCCCCATGGTCCCAGCCCTGATCTTGGGCCCCACGTGGCCGTCTGTCCCCCTGCTTCTGAGAAAGTCCTGCTGAGGCGGGTCCTGAAAGATCGCCCTCCTCCCAACCCTGCTTTTTCTCCAAGTTAATGGTGCCTTATCAGTACCAGCCAACACCGGCGGCAGGGCACGCCAAACTGGATTGAATTCCACTGGTGCTGAGGCAGGGTTCAACGCGGGGCCAAGTTCAGGGTCAAACCAGGCTGGGCATGTGCTCAGGTCCAGCCATCCAAAGACAATGTATTGAGCAGTAGCTAATATTGGGCCAAAGGGCTCTGCGCATGGCCCCACTCTCGGCTCTGGTTTGACCACTTGGACAAAATGCAACAGCAGTGGACACAAATCTGGGGTGGCCAGCTCAAGATCCTGCTGACCTAGATGCAGAGGCTTCGTTATGGCGTCACTTAACCTCTCTGAGCCTCAGTTTCCGTGTCTGTATGATAAGGCATCGGGGAGTCCCTCCAGGTCCTCTCATTGAAATTAAGTGAGATAAAGCTCAACCGAGATTAATTTTAGCCTCCTTTTCCCTAAGGGATCTTCGGGAGGGGCTGAATTCACATGATGGGGAGAGGAACAGGATAAACCAAAGTCTGGTGTCAGGCTGGTGCTGCTCCCAAGACCCTGTCCTGGAGCCCCGTTCCCCCATCCCTGGCTCAGGAGGGACCCTGAGTTGGGTGGAGGGGAGCTCAGGTCCAGGTCTCCACCCGAGGACTCGGCAAGAGAGGGGCACCCCGGCCAGCGCCCAGAGCCCCCCAGGCCCAGCCCCAAACCTCCACCCACGACCTCGTTGCTCTCATGCACTTCGTGGTCGATGAGCTGCAGCAGGAACCACATGACATTTCGCAGGATAAAGGTGGTGATGAGGTTCCAGTGAATCACGTTCCGCAGGCAGCGGATGCTCCTACGGGAAGCCCAGGTAAGGGGTCAGCCGGCACAGGCTGCACCTGGGGTCAGGGCTCAGCCGAGGCAGGGGTCAGGGGCCGGCTGGGGTCACGGGCCATGGGTCTCCCACCACGAGGCCAGGGAGAGACCCAGCCTGGGGTGAAGGCAGGGCCGTGCCAGGAGCCAAATTCTCACTCGTGGCGGCCATGGTTGGGTCTCCCAGAGCCAGTTCCCCTTTCGCCTCCCGCAAGCCTGCCAGCGCTCAGCGCCCGGGCTCCCCGCCAAAGCCCCTTTGTCCACCGGCTCCAGGGCCCCTGGAGTGGAGGTGAGAATGTCTGGGAGAGGTGAAGGGGGTGCCACGGGAGGAGGCCAGGGAAAAAGCAGGGCGGGTTGAACTCACCGCAGGGCCAGGAAAAGCAGGAAGGCGGCCACCAGGACTGCCACAGACACACAGTGGCCCAGGTAGTTGACAACGAGGGCTATGCGGTAATGCAAGTCGTACTTCCTCTGCTGGAGAGACAGACAGACACGCGGGCAGAGGCCTGGGGCATGTGAAGGGTGGGACCAGGCACTCTGGTGACCTGACCACCCTGTGTGTCCCGACCTTGGGGGCAGAAAAGGCTGTAAGTGCCATGACCACGCCTGGCTCCCAGAGCCCTCTCCTGTCGGCCGGTGGCTCTCGGCATCCACGGCTGTGGCCAGGCCACCCTACGTGTAATTTCGGGGCCGATTTGGACACCAGGGATTCTGAGCTCTGCCAGAGGTGTGGGTATGTAGAGCCCATTTTATTTTAAATTCTGGAATGGGAGTTACTACACACCTGTGCTTCATCTCAGCTCAGCACCTAGTGGGCTGAACGATGAAAGGTATGCTGATTTCTATCTCTGGGACTCAGTTTTAACATCTGTACCACGGAGCTAACCTACAGACTCAGAAGCAGTGACCCATGGCAGGTCTGCCCTGTGGGTGCGGTAATGAGGCGGTGATTTGTCTGCAGAGATTTTAAGAACAATATGAAGACCGATATTAAATGTCTTTTTTTTTTTTTTTTTTTTGGCTGCACCTGCAGCCCATGGAAGTTCCTGGGCCAGGGATTGAACTCACACCGTATCAGAGACCTAGGCTGCTGCAGTGACAACGTCAGATCAGAGTCTAGTCCATTGCACCACAAAAGAACACTAGTCTGCTTCTTATTGTCACCACACTCTGGCGATTCTAAGCAGAGGCAGTGATGAAACTCCTTCCTGCCGGGGCAGCCTACCCCCCGCTCCCCGACTCCGTCCCATGCTGGTTTCGCTGCTGCTCAGAGCGGCGATGAGATGAGGAGGTGAGGGAAGAGGGCTGGGGGGGAGTCTCCTCTCCGTTATGACCTGCTCCACTTGCTACTCAAGTCTCATTCGCTTCAACGGGGAGTAAGCCGGAGCTGCAGGCAGTGTGGGCTCCAGTTCCAGAGCAGAGGGCGGAGGGTGGGAGGGAGGCTGCAGAGATCTGAGCGGGATCCAGCTCTGCCTGGGGATTGTCCTCCTGGGGGGTTGCACTAGTTTCCACATGGAGTCATAGAATCAGAATGTCAGACGGGGAAACTCAGGCCCAGAAGAGGAAGGACGTCACACAGCCTTGTTAGATGTCAGGACACTGGTTACACGGTCATTCTCTTCTTGCGTCAGGGGCATCCTTGCCTGTGTCCTCCACCAGCCGAGCTCTCTCAAAGGCGGGGCTCCACGTCCCGCATTTCTACCCCATCGGTGTCACTGAGAACGGGCAGGACGTGGGGGCAGGGACAAGAGGTGCAGGAAGAGGGGGTTGGATGACACCAGGACTGGTTCCGCCACCTTTGGGAGCCTCTGTGCTCAATCTGAGTCCCACTTCCTGTACCAGGGCCAGGGGTGGGGCAGGTGGGGACCACTGACCTTATCATCCAAAATGGGCTCGCACTGCGAGTAGTTGATCCGTGAGGCCCACGTCCCATTCTCCAAGCATTCTCGGTAGGCATTCCCTGCAAAAGATGCCAAGCGCCAAGAGGTGGGTCACTCCTCTCCTCAAGAACACTCCCCGGCTCCCTGGCGCCCACAGGATATAAAGTCCACACGTCTCAGCCTCTCTAGGACGGGGACTAGAACGCACGTCTGAAGGTTCCAGGGAAAGTCGTGAATGTGAAAAGTCCACCCATGGCAGCTGAAAGGCACCATTAAACCCATGTCTGATAAAATGTTTGACCAGCATTTTGTACACTTTCTTTAATTTTGTTCCAAACCAAAGCCCATTGTGAGCCCTGGGTGCAATGGACTAGAGATCTGAGTCACTGCTTTCAGTGTGTTGAATCACTGCCATCCTTCTCGTGATCACTTTATGCTCACGAGATCCATACTTTCCCCACCGGTCTCAGCACTTCCATTTTCATAACAGCCACCGTTTACACAGCAGGTGTCTGCCGCATTCCAGGTTCTCTCCCATCCACCTTATTTACACTTGCCCACTCAGTCCTCACAGCAACCCTAAGGAGTAAGTACAATATTAACCAATCCCTCCCCATTCTTTTGGTCTTTTTAGGGCTGCACCCGCAGCATGTGGATGTTCCCAGGCTAGGGGTCAAAGTAGAGCTGTAGCTGCTGGCCCATGCCACAGCCACAGGAACTCCAGATCCGAGCCACCTCTGGGACCCACACCACAGCTCACAGCAACACCGGATCCTTAACCCACTGAGTGAGGCCAGGGATCGAACCTACATCCTCATGGAAGCTAGTCAGGTTTCCGCTGAGCCATGACCAATATTAACCCTTTTTATAGATGAGGAAACTGAGGCCCAAGGGGATTAAGCGGCTTGCCAAGGATACAAAGACGAGAATATTCAAGCCCAAAAGGTCTGGCTTCAGGGTTTGTGTTCTTAACCCCTTGGCCAGGGGGCAGTGGTGCACAGGAATGACCACAATTTGGGGAAACGGCTGTGCTGCTGCCCTTGAGCTGTGGCTGCCTGGGAGACCACTGTGGGATCTCTAAATGTTTGGGAACCTGCCTCTGTGTTAAAGTTGGAATGTGATATGGGAAAAGACATTTCAGAGCATCAGTGTCTGATCTACAAAAGCATGTTTTTTTTTTTTTGGTTTTTGTTTTTTTGCTTTTTAGGGCCGCCTGTGCGGCATACGGAGGTTCCCAGGCTAGGGGTCGAATCAGAGCTACAGCCGCCGACTGACACCACAGCCACAGCAGTGCGGGATCTGAGCCACGTCTGTGACCTACACCACAGCTCACGGCAATGCCAGATCCTTAACACACTGAGCGAGGCTGGGGGTCGAACTTGCATCCTCAGGGATACTAGTTGGATTCGTTTCTGCTGCGCCACAACGGGAACTCCCCAAATCACGGGTTTTATTGAAGGGGGATGCACGAAGTTCAAGGAATGCTCATACTTTCTTTAAATCCTGGCTTGACTATCGAGATCTAGCTCCTAAGATACCCTCTCCAGTTAAACCACCACGGCCTTCAGGTAGGAGGAGCCCCTTGCTCCCGATGACTCCAAAGCCCTTTGCTGGCTGCTGCTCTGCATCGTGCATGTACCCCCACCTCCCCCCTCACTTACAAACCCTAAATGATCTATTGTTCCGGGGTGATTGGTACCAGGGTTCTGCTCTCTGGCTAATGGGCAGTTGTTTGTGGATTTTTCTTTGGGGCTTATGTTAGAATCACAATATAAAGCTAATTAAAATAAATAGTTCACAAAGCACAGAGTCACAGAGCTGGAGAGGGCAACTTTGATTGTTTCTGGAAGCAATGAGTTCTGAAATAATTGAGTTACTTAAAAAAATCCACTTCCGTGGTGCTGACAGTGAGTTAAAAGCAACGGAATTATTAAAGAGCACTTGCCAAAGAGCAGAAACAATGGGGGAGATTCTATTAGCCTAATTGTTTTTTAATTTGGTGTGCTGAGCTCATTGATATTTCATATTTGGGATTGTTATCAGCCTATTCCTGCCTCCTGGGCCCGACACCCGTCACTCACTAGGCCTGCCTTTGACAGGCCACGCTGACCCGGGTATGAGTCAATCAGGCCAACTGCAGTCTGACAAGGACTCTGACCCCGGTGTGAGGACATCAGCTTCTCGCCCCCACCATGGCACCTAATTCCCCACTTGGGTTTTCTTCCTCTACGGGTTGTTTTACTACAGAAAGGTTGTATACTCCCCCGCCTCCCCTTTGGCTCCGCCCATAACATGTGGAAGTTCCTGGGCCAGGGATTGAACCCATGCCATAGCAGTGACCAGAGCAGCGACACAGGATCCTTAACCTGCTGAGCCATCAGGGTTGTATGTTAAGAGAATTTGATGCATAGGGTCAGTGATGCTGTTGAACTACAGGACAGAATATAGGATGAACCAAAAGGACACAGGTAAAGGCAGCTTGGGGGGGATGGGTGCTTTTGTAAAATGAATAATCCCTCCCTGACAGGGGTTTAGAGTCCCTCTCAGCAGGCCGGCGTGAGGTGACACAGACCCTGATCCTGGCTGTGGTTCAAAGGGCAGAGAAATTTACCTTCTGTGGATGGGTTCAGAGAGGTTATCCAGCTTTCTCGAAGTTCAGTGCTAAGCGCCTTCCTCCAGGAAGGCCTCTTTGATTACTCCCAGCTTACTCCTGAGCCTCCTCCGATGCCCCACCCCCCATCCCCTTCAGTCCCGACAGCCTGAGCCCCACACCCCACACTGCAGCCCTTGCTCGTGATCTGACCTGCGTTGTTCAGGTGCATGAGTCTGGTCCCGGATCAGTGTGGGGCTCCCTGAGGATGGGGCCTCAGAGTCTGCACTTCCCAAGCGTGATATCTTATGGTGCTGCTGACCCCGGGGCGGGCTTGTGGACAGGAAGGCGTCAGAATAGAGATACCGCAGACCTGAGATTTTTCTGGTTCCTTACAGCAAAGCCCCTGGGGTATCAAGCTCTGCGGATTCTGCCCCCTTTTTCTTTTCCTCGAGTCCACCCCATCTCCAGCCTACACCGCCGCCCCTTCTCTGGCCGTCTTGCCTGGACTGGCACAGCAGACTCCATCTGGCCTCCCTGCTTCATCCAGTGACCCTGTATTTTCTACCACCATTGCCAGAGGGATCCTGTTGATTTCTGATTAAAAGCCATCAGCAGCTTTTTATTGCTCTTGGAAATAAAGTCCAACATTCTTGGTACGCTTTTCAAGGCCCTCGGCACTCGGGCCCCAGCCTAACTTTCCAGACCCATCTCCATCATTCTACATGGCAGATGACATCGGAACTAGCATGCCTGGCACATAACTCAGCTCCACACTGAACCAGTCCTTGAAGCACACTCCCCACGTTCACCCACGACCCTTTGACAAACTCCTACCTACCTTTCACCTCCAGCTCTAATGCCACCTCCTCCCGGAGGCTTCTCCAGCACCAAAAGTATTAAGCAAGATCTTCTTTTTTCCCCTCTAAATACCTCCTCTGTATCTTCCCATCTCTTGAAACATAGGCCTTCATATTCCATTGACCTTGAACTACAGCAACACATCTATTTCATATCATAATCCAGTACACACACACACACACCTCATATTACTGAATCATTTCACAAAGTGAAATTTATCTTGACCACAGCTATAACACTTTTCTTTCTATTCTTTTCTAATGAATTATATTTACTTTATATACAAATGCTAGTCATGACCCACCAAATTTACTTCACAATCCACTACTGTACTATATAAGTTTGAAAAAGAAAAATCTCTTTTAAAACATTTGCCATAATTCACTATGGGCTTCGTCTCTTTGGAGTTGATCCTTCTTTTTTTTTTTTTTTTTTTTTGCTACTGAACTTGAGCTCCTGGGGGACAGACAAGTAGGCAGAGACCATATTGGAGTCAACAGCTTCCCCCGCCCAGGAGTGAGCCATCAAGTACACATGGGCTGAATCAAATTTACTCAGACTTGCTGAAACCTTGGAGAGCAGGGTCTGAGATGTGGGATGTCGTGGTGAGAGGGGGCTTCTCTCTGGGGGATCAGTCATGCCTGGGAAGGAGGCTCTGGCTACAGACACTGGGTACCAGGGGACTGGAAGATAGATGTCACAGCACTTCCAGGGAGCTGGCTAATGAGGACATGGAGCCCTCAGGCACAGCCTTGGATGGGAGAAAGTAAGACAGGAAGAGTCCCCCCCACCTTCTGGAAACCACAGGAAGATGGGCACAGAAAGTCTGAGGGCTGGTGGTCAGGGCAGATTGTGGGGCGGGTGCCTGTTACCACAGCAACACAGGTGCCCCTGCTGAAGATCGATGCCAGCACTGTGCAGTGCAGCCTGCCAGGGGCACTTGGGTCTGGGTGATGCAGGCAAGGTCTTCTCTTCCAGGGCTCTGTGGTCTGGGAAGCCTGGACCCCGCAGTGTGCCAGAACTCCGACCCCAGAATGGCCCTGGCCTGCTGAAAGCCCCGTTACAATGGGCTCCCCCTTTCGGAGGCTGACACTTTGATACGAGTTTCTGGAGCCTGGCTGGGAGGAGATGCAAGCCTATATATTAGCTGTAGTTTTGTCTCTGGCTGATGAAGTAACTTTGATTAAGTCCTTCCCTCTTGGCCTCAGTTTTCCCCAAAGCACTGTAAACTGCTTCTCATTGATGCTACTGGCATCTTAGGTGGGTCAAATATTTGCTGCGGGGACTTTTTGATCCACTAAACGCCAGTAGTACCCTCAAGCCATTGTGACAACCCAAGCATGTATACATTACTTGTTAAGCACTCCCTGGGTCAGCATGTCTACTTCCCATAGTCAAAGTGGCGACACATGGCAGATGTCGACCATGAGGGGTCACTTTGGGTGGGAGTTAGGAAGGACAGAGCACAAGAGGCAGGCTGGGCACGGGTGAGTGAGGCTCTGGTGGAGGGACAACAGTGTGGTTACGGGTGTCTGGAAAGAAAGTGACGAGAAGCGAGGGTGGAAAGGCGCTGACAGCGAGATGGGAAGGGCCAGAAGCAATAATTCCTGAAAGAAGGAGGTCACTGAAGCTTTCAGTGCCACGGACAGCAGAGCAATCCCACTCCCCACTTCCCGCCACAAACGCAGGTGGGGGACCTGGGGAAGCTCCCCAGATGGAGTTAACACTCCCATCCGCACCCCACATTCAGCCCAAGGCCACGGGCCCAGCCCAAGAAGGTCACACTAATTCACATCCCTCTTTAAGGTCCAGCTTCAGTCCCAGTCCCTTCAGGTGCTTCCACGATGGCTCCAGCCCCGGGAGGGTCCAGCTAGCTGCTCGCCTCTCTTAGCTCATGCTGGGTCAGGATTGTTCTCTCACTGATTTTTCTCTGGGTCATGCTTTCCCAGCTATCTGTGTGGGGTGGGGGGAGGGTGGGCAAGGCCCAGGTCACCCTCTCCTCTGGTCCTTTCTTAAAGGCTACACACAGCCGAGGACACAGGGGCTCAGGATGGCGCAGCTGTTGAGGTTACCGGTGAACTCCAAATGAGAAGGCGAGGCTCTGAGTGAGCCGAGAGGACAGTCCGCCACCTCGGATGCCCAGGCTCTGTCAAGCTGCATGGCAGATGCAAAACAGCCCCACAGGCAGGAGGCGTCTTGAGTCTCACACTCATGCCACAGGTAGGCTGAGCCCCGCTGCCGGAACTGCTTACACAGTATGTCCAACACCTCGTGGGGTAAGGGCATCGGTCTGAAGTAGCAGATCTAGCATCCTCTAGATTCCAGGCAAGTGCCCTGGGAGCTGAGTCAGCAGGAATCTCCTTGGGAACTTAAAAGGCGGAGGCAACTGGAGTTCCTTGGCAGGTTAAGGACCTGCCATCTCTGCGAGGATGCGGATTCAATCCTCGCAGTGGGTTAAGGATCTGGCTTTGCCACAAGCTGCAGCACAGGTTGCAGATACGGCTCGGATCTGGTGTTGCTGGGGCTGTGGTGTGGGCCGGCAGCCACAGCTCCAATTCAAGCCCTAGCCTGGAAACTTCCACATGCGGTGGGTACGGCCCTAAAAAACAAACAAAGCTGTCTTTAAGCATCTGTCTCTCTCTCTAGAACAGAAACCCCTAGAAGTTTGGTTTGAGTCTTATGCCTCTTTGGAGAGCTTGTTTCTAGTGGAGAGAGGGCAACATACTCACAAACCCAGTGAGAGGTGAGCCTGGGCAGGGAAAGGGCCCTGAAGTGGCTGGAGGATTCCTGGGGAGGGGTCGCAGACGGGGGGTGGCTGCACCTCTGGTCTTCTCTGAGATGAAAGGTCCTTAGGCAGAGGGACAGCTGAGACCCCACTGTTCTGCTTCTCAGCTGTCCGGGCCCCACACCTGCAGAGGTAGAAAATTCTGGAGCACGGGTCATGAGTTCTCCAAGCCGGCAGTGGCTATTTCAGGCCCTGGCTTTCCGTGGGACCCCGGGCAAGTGCCTTTCTATCTGGGCTGGTCATTTCCCAGCCTTAAGCGGCAGGGCTGAGAGGGGAGGGCTGGGCTGAGCACGGACGGCCCCGCAGCTGGGAAGTGCTGAGGTGTTTGGGTGACCAGAGGGCTGTCCTTTTCTGCTGTCTCTCCTCCTCCTTCCCTCAGCCAGACCCGGTGATGGCATATCTGTCCCACCTTCCCTCTCTCCCGGTAGAGGACAGCTCTCACACACAGGTAACTGCTCTTTTTTTTTTTTTTTTTTTTTTTGTCATTTTAGGGCCACTCCTGAACCATATGGAGGTTCCCAGGCTAGGGGTCAAATCAGAGCTATAGCCTATGGCCTAGGCCACAGCCACAGCAATGTGGGATCCGAGCCACGTCTGCAACCTACACCACAGCTCACAGCAATGTTGGATCCTTAACCCACTGAGCGAGGCCAGGGATCGAACCCACAACCTCATGGTTCCTAGTCGGATTCGTTAACCACTGCGCCACGACGGGAACTCCATACGTGGGCAACTTCTGACACTTTGGCCTCAGGGTGTCATCGGATCTCCCTGGAGACTGGGAACTCTGACCTGTTTCTGGAGTCCCAGCTTCTATTCTTCAACTTTCTATCCAGGACCCTCTCTGAGGCTCCATTTTAGCACCAGACCTGCCCTTGGGAAATGTGATGTCCCCACTGCTTTAAGACCTTCAAAAGCAATGAGAGCCTGCTGTGTAGCACAGGGAACTACATCTAAACACTTGTGAGGGAACATGACGGAGGATCAGGTGAGAAGAATGTGCATATATGTGTGACTGGGTCACTTTGCTGTACAGCAGAAACTGACAGAACATTGTAAATCAACTATAAAAAAATTAAGTTGAATTAAATTTTAAAAAAACCTTCAAGACCCACTCCAACCCCTGCCAGGAAACCTTCCGGGAAGGTTCCAGTGCCCATCCAGCCCCTCTTTCCCATCCCTGATGGTTGGTTCCTGTGAACTTGGTTTTTCAGCAGCCTGGGCTCTGCCTTTCTCACCACGCCCATCTCCTCAGCACAAAGAAGCAGACCCTGGGGCTGGCGACCACCTCATTTACGTGTTTCCATTTTAACACAACCAGAGCTTCAGCACATCTTTAGAGTGGGGTTCGGGAAGCGGGACCTCTAGTCCTCCCCGTGGGGTTGGGTTAGGTGGGGTGACTCGTCTCCCGTCCTGGCAGATGCTGCAACCACTGCCTGCCTGCCATTTCTAGCAGGACATGGTGGGAGCCTGAGGTCAAGGAGCCGAGGCTGAGCCGGGCTGGGCTTAGCGATTCTGCAGGGGGAGATGCCCCTGTCCACGGGGCAGCAGGACCCTCCTCTTCTTTGAGGACCACGAGGACAGGGAAGGTACCAGGGAAGGTGAGCAGACAGAATGAGGGATGGGAGGAGAGGGAGACAGAGGAGAGGAAGATGCGTGGAGGGAGGGAGAGAGAGCAACGTAGAAAACAAGAGAGACACAGAGACGTACATATAGAAGGAGACAAAGAAAATACATCCAGAGACAGAGACAGAATCACACAAAAATAGCAGCAGAGACAAAGCCAGGGAGACAGAGAGCAACACAGACAGAGACACGCACATGGAGAGATGGGCAGAGGCATCAAATGGTGAGAGGTGGGAGGAAAATGGAACACAGCGCCCACTTCTGGCCAAACCAAGCACTGCTGGGCTAATCCCCTTCCCTTCTTCCTACAGACAGGGCGGCCAGGGCCAGGAATTGGGTGGGACTAGCCCCAGGTTCTACTGCGTATGGACATTATGATAATCCTGGAGGGGTCATGCTTTGAACTTGCTTCCCATATATAGGCTCGGGGAAAACCTGGGGGAGGCAGAGAGCACCTCCTGCCACAGAGCTGATGTGCCAGGCCCCCGCCTTCCAAGAGTGGGGGACCCAAAGCTCCATTTCCCCCACCCCATAGATGCACCGCCCCGAGGGAATCAGTGAGCTGTGGGCCCACACAATGGAGATGGGGAGGCTTCCTGGGGACCAAGCTTAAGACCCCATGGCAGTGGTGACAGCAGAGCTGTGGCCTATCTGGTGGCCAGGGCTCATGGCAGTGTCAGGTCCCACTCAGGGAGAGTAAGAGTTTCTCAAGGGGAACTCAGTTCTGCCCTGAGTTCCAGGCTGGGGACCCCATATTCAGTTCTCCACCCACCTAGTAATTCCATAAGCTCCCCGACACCCTTTCGACAAATCCCTTCTCTGTTTAACCCCGCAGAATTGCTTTCTGAGAGGCACCAGAGCCTGAGTTAAGTCCTTATTCTGTTTCTAGCTGTGTGACTTTGAGAAAGTCATTTAACTTCTCTGTGCCTCAGTTTCCACATGTACAATATGAGGATAAAATAGTATGTCTCTGTCATCGGGTGAGTGTAAGGATTAATGAATTAACACGGGTCAAACGACAGTCCAGACACTCGGAACCTGGGCCACTGAAGAGGTGGTGCAGGGGGTGGGGAGAGCCCTGCAAGGGACTCAGACACATGGACACAGCTTGGTGCTGCCGTGGACTAGCCCATGTGACCTTGGACAAGTCTCTTCCCCTCCCTTGGCCATCTTCGCTGCTTCTGGAAATAGTCTCTGGGCAAGAATAACAGTGCTGACCCGGCCTCCCAAACCCCCTAACCTGTAGCTGTTAGCTAACTCCTAACACCTTGTCTCCAGTCCCAGGTGCTCTCCTGGTCTTTCACCATCCAGCCAACTACGTCCTCCACGTCCTCGCTCTGATGTCCCTCCAGCTCCTCAGAGTTCACATATCCTCAACTGTGCTCAGCATTCTCCTGCTGTGGCCCCCGGCTCTTCCCTCGTCCTTGTCCCACCTCAGTCTTGACAGTTACATTTGCATCCATGCCCTTCTCTGCTCCCGCAGCCTCCACTTGACCTGGGTCAGTTAGAGTAGCCTCCTGATCCTCACTCTTCCAGAAATTCTGGGCCCCAAGGCTGAGCTCCTCTGCTCACAAGCTCCCCCAGGGTCCCCCACAACACCAAAGGTGAAGCCCTCCGCCACTCCCTGCGCCCCGCCCCCCCCCATATCCACCCATCTGGTCTCATCTGCTTCTTTCTCCTGCTTCCTGTGCTCCACACAACACCGGCCAGTCCCGAGGCGCAAAGCAGATCCCAGCTCTTCTCCCAAACTGACTACATGTCACCTGCTAAAATCCCACCGATCCCCAGAAGTCCAGCTCAGAGGGCTAAGCCCTCCCTGGTCCTGCAGGATGAAGGACCAGGTTCTTGTCCAAGTTCTACTCACAAACTGTCTCTCATGGAGGCGGTGCTGCCTGGTGGTAAGTATGAGAGCTGTGGATCCCCCTGCCTGCACTGGTGCGTGGGAGCTGATGACAACCTTGAAAAGTTCCCTCATGTTTCTGAGCCTCAGTTTCCTCATCTGCAGCATGGGCATAAGAGCAGCACAATACCCCAGGGGGCTCCGGGGAGGTGGGAATGAGGGGGATCATGTTACAAAGCTCTCCTGGTAACTGGCACCTGGACAATGACCCACTCTTGGGGGCTTTGTAGCCAATTCTCTCTGCTCAGCTCAGTGGACAAAAGTTCACAGGGACCGAAGCTTAAGCTGCTGTCCTGCTCTAGCAATGCCCACCTTCTAAAGAATGAGCTTCCGTGGCGGTCTGGCTGCAGCACAGCCAATGTGGGCGGGAGAGGAGCCGGGCTTCTTCCTCCTTTTCCCCCAGGCTTCTCCTGGGAGTTCTTTTCCTTCCTGTGTCCCTCTTTCTACAGGAAAGATTCCACTGGAAAGGCAAACAGCAGGAGGAAGCAGTGGCCAGGAGGCAGGGGAGGAGAGAAATCAATCACCGCATTGCCATCGCCATTAGCTGCCTCTGCACTTCCCACCGCGGCGGGGCTGGTGCGCACAGGTTAGTGGCAACGCCGTTCCTGCTCCCACCTGCTCCCATTCCCCAGCAGTCGGAGTGCCGGAGTGCCAGCAGCACATTGGTCCAAATGAAGAAAATTGTTCATCACTAAGAGGGGGGCTACTTGGCACTGCATTTGCCAACCTCGGGGGCTCCCTGAACTTTTTTCAGCTTCTCATTTGACATGATGGGAGTGGTGGTCTGGCGTTTGCTCTGGCACCTCCTTTGGTTGCCCCCCCCCCCATTCCACAGCCCCCTTGCACATCCTCGCTAGGGCATCTCTCACTCTGTATTCCTTTTGTCTGCTGCAGTTGTGAGTAGGGGCCGCAATGCCAATGCAGTGGCTGGCACATAGTAGCTGTTTAATAAACTAATTGAATACTGGGTTCAGGTCGGCTAGGAAGAAAAGACCCAGGCCTTGCCCTCGGGGCTCCTGGCTGGTTGGGGAGAAAGGTGACAGCCCAGGCTGGGGTAGGAAGCAGAGCAGAGCTGCCTCAGGTCCGCAGGCTGTGGGGGTGGCGGCCCCTCATTGCCTCACTTAGCAATCAGTCTCCAGGCTCAGACTGAATCAGAGACCCTGATCTGCACTGTCCCATCCCACACAGCTCACAAAATCCTAAAAATACAGTTTTATAACCTCAGGACCGGGAAGGAGCATGGAAGTCATTGCTTCGGCTTGCGAATCTCCTGGGCTGGGACCTCCCCTGCCCTCAGGGTGGTCTGTTTTAATCACGGATAGGAAGCATAGGAAGCATGGTCAGATGACGCAGAAATCGTCCTCGTCAGCCTCGCTACCTCTCCCACCTCCTTGCATTAGAAGCACCCCTGCCTTTGGATTCCTCTGAACACAGCTGCTCTCTGGGCCCCCAGAACCCTCCTTGGGTGTAGACAGGGGCTTAGCATCAGATGCCGATGCTGCCGTCTAACCCTCTCACCATCTCACTGGGTGAAGGCCTTAGCTTGGGCAGGCTTGTGTGTGTGTGTGTGTGTTTGTGTGTGTGTGTGCAGAGGATCTGTGCCACTGTTCAGACACACATTCAGAGAGAGGTTGCTACCATGTTTCCAGGATGAGGGGCTCTAGACAAACAGGTGCCCCTTCCCTGCCCACTGTCTCAGAAGGCTCTTTGCTGGTGGGGTGGGGCTGGAGGTATGAGTGGCCATTCGGGGTGGACTAGCAACTGCTGCTACCCACGGCCTCACAAGACACTCCCACTTGGCCCCCCTCAGACCTTCCACAGGGCATTCTCAGGCATCCCCTACTCCCAGAGTCCACACTGCACAACCCCACCTGCAGCCTTTTCTGCCATCTCCCCAGACTATCAAGTCAGCCAGCGATTTGCGCCGAAGGGAGGAAGGAGGGCGCAGGCTGTTCTCACAGGGAGATGGGGGGCGGCCCTGATTCAGACACTTTGCATCACCTGCCTAGCAGGAGGAACGCTGCCCACCGCCCCTGACTCACAGCCCAGAGGGCCAGTCCGGGGACATCCGGGTAGGAAAGAGGCTGCACCCCACACTCTGATCCAGAACTGTCGACGCTTTGCATACCTTTCCAACACAAGACTCACCCCACCTCTCCTGCCTCCCGTTCTCCTCTTCCCTGAAGGCTTCACTCACCCAGGCAGCGAACGTGCCCCCCACCCCCCACCCCAGCCGCCCCGGGGGAAGTGAGGGGCGGAAATTGGCTAAACAAAGAGAAGCCCTAATGGGGAAACTTGAGGCACCCAGAATATACAATGTGTGAGAGAGAGATTTGTCTTCAAAAGAAAGTATTTCCTTCTTCCTTCCTGGGCTCTCAGCGCGTGAAGCACGAGAATTGTGGGCAAATCACTGCCTTACTTAGGACTGAAGCCACAGTGGGGTAGGGGCAGAGAGAGCGCTGCCAGTATTCTAAGGGGTCTTTAACGCCAGCGGTATGAGGTGCCTTGGCCCTCGGCGGTCTTCGACGCTTGGTGGGGAGCCCTCGCCGCTCTCCAAACCTCCCTCCCGGGAGGCGGGTGTGCAGCCCAAGGCAGAGGGTCCGGGGGGCACTCACGGGTCGTGTTGTACTTGACGCCGTTGAAGTACTCGGGGCACGGCCTCTCCACCAGGGCTCCGGCCGCGCTCCGGGGCCAGCACGTTCCGATCTGGTCTAAGGTCGTGTTGCAGTAGAAGTAGGGACCTGGCGACGGGAGAGCGCGGAGCCGGACTCAGAGGGGTTGCTGGGGCGTGGGGGTGCCGCAGGACGCCAGGCGCCGGGAGCGCGGGGCCCTGGGCGCGCCCAGCGCGCCAGGGAAGGAACCCTCGCCGGCCCCGTCCTCTCGCCTCCCGCCTACCCTCGGGGTCCGGGGACATCCCCCAACCGTCCAAGAGCAGCTCTTCGGCCAGCGCCAGGCTGCAGTTGGCCTCCAGCAGGCTGTGAAGCAGTGCCGCGTCCATCGCGCCCCGGAGCCGCGCGCCCAGAGGGAGTGTGAATGCGCGTTCGGCTTGGCAGCCGGGGGCTGGGTTCGAGAGTGAGAGGTCCAGAGAGGTCTGAGTCCCGGTCCTGCCAGCCCAGCCCCGACCTGCCGGGCAGCCTCCGGGCGCTGCGCCCGATGCTGCCAAGTCCGCCCGGACCTTAGCGGAGAGGAGATGCAGAGCGCACCGAGCTGCGGGTCCACCCGCTCGGTCGCGGCCAATGGCGGCATCAGGGGGCGGGGCCGGGTGGCTCCTCTTCGCGGGGCCGAAGCTTCCGCCCCCGGCCCACCGGCCCTGTCCGGAGTCCGCCTTCGAAGGCTCCGGCAAGGTCTACGGGAAGGCGGCGGGGATAGAGAGTGTGGGCCTAAGGTTGGTCGAATGCCCTGTCCGAGGATGGCAGGTCCCGGGGCTGCAGAGGGCAGCCAAGCGCGCCCGCCCGCCGAGGAATCAGAACTGGGTGCCCACCGAGCCAGAATTGGATGGCCGGAGGCCTGAGTCTTTTTTCTCCCCTAGCGACGACACGGGAAAGGTGGGCAGGGGGAACAGAGAGTCCACGTGCAGACCTGCCCTCTAGAAAAGTTCCGGTGGCCTCTGGGAAAGAAGTGGATTGGAGGGGCTTCGTGGGAAGCAAAGGGGCCACCAGGGGAGTCTAGTGAGATCGGGGGGCCTGAATGGTGCAGACCTGGACCAGGTCTGGGATGGAGAGGGATTTGGGAGAGCCAGCCCTGGAGAGGAGGGACTGGAGAGAGGAGTGGATGGGTGGCTTCCAACAGGAGCCAGGAGGCAAGGATGAAGCCAGGTCTCTCATTTGGAGAGAAAGTGGCTGAAATTATCTGGAGGGCTTCAAATACTAGGTCTGACTGCCCTGGGCTCCAGAGGGAATAAAGTGAGAACCCCTCTTCCTCTTGGCTTGGGCAGGGACATCCGGAACTGGTTTCCACACCAGTGTGTGTGTGTGTGTGTGTGTGTGACCTTTATCTGGAATTTGTCCAGGCCCCTCAGAACTGCCTGTTCCATAGTTCGCTGAGTGCCAGCAGTGGGTCGCTGCTCATGCCTGCTGAATAGGGGAATCTGGAGAGAAGGGCTAGGGTATAGTTCGCCTCAACTCAGGCTGGGTTCTGGTCTGCCTCTGTCTGTACTCTCTGCACGTTCCCCATTTCTCACCTCTGGGGCAGTTTCTCCATCAGCAAAATGTTCTCGGAGGCGCCCCCTCCCCCAGCCCTGAGAATCTCTGGTTCCAAGTTCTGAGATGCAAAGGCTGAGGAAGATGAATGCATGTGTGAATGTGTGTGTGAGTGTGTGTCTATCTTTAGAGGGCAGGGAAAGCTGGGACCCAGTCCCAGCTGGGCTGGAGGCCCCAGGGGAGCTGGTCTTACCCCTTCTTGCCAGCCCCCGCTGGGAACAAAGCTGCCAGGAGGGCTAACATCATGACCTGAGCAGGGAGAGGGGAAGAGGCAGGCTGGGCTGCCTTTGGGTGCTCCGATCTCCACCAGCCTCTGTTTTGATGCTGCTGTCACTGTCCAGGCAAAGCCAGAGAGCCCCAAGGCCAGGGCTGAGCACAGGAATCTCTCTAGGGCCAGCTGATTGACAGGTACAGGGTGCAGACCAGCCGGCCAGGTCTGTCCTCTGCCTTTGAATGGACAGAGCCCTTGGCTCAGTTCTGGGCAGCTACAGAGGCAGAGATCCCTTAGTGTCTATAATAAGCAGTGCCAGGAGCAGGCGAGGCTCAGTTGAGTCCCAACCCCAACCCTAGGCAGATTCCCATTCATCCTTCTAATGTTCAGGTTAGCCCTCGCCTCCTTTCTCTTGTCTGGGATGGGTAGCCCTTCTTGGTGCCTCTGTCTGCTGGGGCTGGTCTATGTCACATCAAGGTTTTGGTTTTTCTACTGTCTCCTCTACCAGCCTGTGACTGCTGGAGGGCAGAGCTGGTTGTGTTTACTAACCAGTCCCCAGCTTCCATCAGAATGCTCCAGGCCCGTGCTCAGCGAGTCACCACTGAAAGAACAAACACCTGGTCAGCAGCCCTATCTCTCAACCAAGGCTCTTTTCCCATTTAACCAGCCCTGGTGTGTGTGTGTGTGCACGTGCGCGTGTGTTGGATTGGGGAGCTATTTCAAGGGACTCTCCATTCCATTTGGGCCCTTATGTTGCCTATCGACTGAAAAAATAATATCCCTACAACTTACAGTATATGCTCTCTTAGTTCCCTCCGTGAAGAATAAAATAAATAATCCATTTAATGTCTGCTTGAAGTCTCTTGTGATTATGTGAGTTTTTCCTTTATTTGGACCTCAAGGGCATACAATTTAATTGATCACAGTCTTTGATTCATGACTCCTTGTCATCATTAGCCCATATATGTCCCAACTTGATTTTATTTTAGGCTTTTACGGAAATTTGTATGTACTGGCGCATATGATGAATCTATCATCCAATCCAAAACTAGATCATTACCAGCCATTTACAAATTTATCTATATATGGATTCCTCAGAGGGAGCGTTCTTTTGAATGCTGCATTTATCATTCCTTTGCTCTTAGTCTTTTTTGGTTTTATCACATGTGGTGTGTCTAAACAACTGGTTGTTTGGTTTTACTTGTTTTTGAACTTCACGTTGGTTAATATGCATTTGCTCAGTCCGTGGACACCTAAAAGGTGACCCCTATCAAGTGGATCCATCTGAGAAACTCTTCCTGAAGTCCAAGGGCGTCCTAACAGCCTGCACATCCCACCTCAGGGCTGTGGCTAATGAAGGATGATGCTGTCCCCACAGTGGCTGCTAGGCAGCCTCCCCAGCGACGCGGTGGATGAATAATTAATGACAGGGGGACATGTTCACTCTGAGCTATCTAAGAGGAAAAAGCAGGTTACAAAACTGTGGCCACAGGGTCATCCCAGAGAAAACATGAGTCTCTATGGATTGATGAGCATGATATAAACATTTTAAAATTCCTGGGTTGTGGGATAATGAGCACTTATTTTCTTCTTTGATTTTTTAAGAATATTTTTTCCAAATTTTATATATATATATATATATATATATCCCATTTCTAAACAGATGAATGATATTATAAGTCAAGCAGGGGGGCGTTGTGTTTGGAGAAGACGCAGAGGTGGGGAGGATGGGTGTCATCTGCCAAGGGCCACGGGGAAGCGAGGGTCGTGTCAAGCACTGGCCGAGAAGGGCGGGCAGGGAGAAGGCAGTGGGTTCGCTGATAAACCAGCATTTGCCTCTGAGAGCAAAGAGCTCTGACAAGGGAAAGGTTGGGGACCTCCTGAAACGGGGGAGGGGGGCTCCATTTCCTGCCCTATGGCTGCTTGACACACCGGGTATTGCTACGGTCTCTCAGTCAGCCTTCACGGTAAGCACAGAGGGAAGACCACGTGAAGATACAGGGAGATGACGGTCAGCTACAAGAAAGGAGAGAGGCCTCAGAAGAAACCGACCCCGCTGACACCTTGATCTTGGACTTCTATGTCTGGAATCATGAGAAAATAAATTTCTGTTGTTTAAGCCACCCAGTCTGTGGCATTGCATAGCAGCCCAAGCGAATTAATACGGACGGGTCAGGTGACCGGTCCAAGGTCACACAGCTGCTAGGGGGAGGCGCTAGGACCCAGTCTCAGGTGTTTCTGACCCAACAGCGGAGCTCTTGGCCCCTCCACTATAAGGAAGGCGGTGCTCTCTGATGCATGACGCAGGCTGCGTTTGATGCTGGGTCCCTGTTTGACCAGCACTCTTGTCTCCTTGCTGACAGTAGCTCCAGATCCCAGGGGCACCGACTGGCCTCCTCCTTCCTTGCCGCATCTGTGGATGCAGCCCTCAGACGGCCCGGACACTGGGCGGGGCCTCGGGGACATCTCTCCGGAGCCCGTTAAGGCGCAGGGCTCTTCTGAGCTCTGCAGAGGCTGACCCCGAGTCTGAATCAACCGCCAGAAAACTCTAAGGGGTCAGAACTCAGGGGCTCAGCTGCTACTTCGCAGGTTCTTACCAGGAGGTGACACCTGTAGCCACGGCAACGGGAGAATGTGTTTTACACCTTCTGCCGGTCTTGCGCTCTTGCTGGAGTTTGAAAGCAGAGGGGTGCCCCCTCCTTGGGCACCTGAATGCCAGCCCAGCCAGCTTCCTTGGGTGCAGAGCTGGAGGAGGACTCCCGGCCAAGCCCTTCATCACTGGTGAAGAGCCTGAGCCCCACATGGGGAGGGGGGCTGCCCAAGCGCAGGCGTGGAACCCAGTCACCGCGCACCCTCCACTGAGCTTGGGCTGGCCTGGGAGGGCCTGCTTCTCCCCCAGGCCCTGGGCCTGCCCCTATGTCCCAGGGTCTGCCGCAGGTGGTGGCAGGGGCTGGCATACCTGAGAGGTTGGTGAGGGTCGTGGCTTCGTGGCAGTACTGCTCCAGCAGCGCCCATAGGGGCTGGTCTCTGGGTATCTGGTTGGGCCCAGCTGCCTAGAAGACAGGAGGGAGGAGGGTCAGGCCCTGGCTGGACAGTGACAACACATGTCTGCCCCCCACCCCCTCCCCTGGTCCTGTCACTTGTCCCTCTATGGTACAGAGAAGGAAACAGGAAGGAAGTGCCCAGGGTCACCCATCAGAAGAGCAGCATGGCCAGGCCTGGAATCCTGACAAGGCCTTAGAAGTGGTCCAGGGCAGCTTGGCCCCCGAGGAAAGGAGATTCTCTGCCGTTCCTCGGCCCAGAAAAGGTCTCCTCCTCAGGCTGGGATGAGCCCCATGGCCTTCTGTCAGCCACTGGTGAGGGTGTCTCCCAGTGGTTCATTTCCCCAGCAAACACTGGTACAATGACTATTGTGTTTCAGGCCCTGGCTGGGGGACCCAGTGGGTGTCCTCACTGTAGTTCCAGGTCAAGTAGGGTGCCCCTAGACTTGGAAGATGGGGAAGAGAGGGGATGATGTGACTTTGTTTCTCTGTTACATAGGTAAACAGACAGTTACAAAAGGTGTTAGCTTAACCCGGGAAAAAAGATTTCTTATTTTGACTTGGGAAGACAGGAGTCTTCCCAAGGAGACTCCTGTCCTGGAGGAGGTGGCACTTTAAGGGCAATCAGAAAGATGAATAGGGGAAAAGGAAGAGACCACTGTGCCACCGTGGACACTTGCAGAGAACGAACATGGTTGTTGCAACAATGGCAATCCCATTCAAAAGACTGAAACCACCTGGATCCCATCTACTCAAAAAAATCCCTAGAGGATGCTGGATGTGGAGGGATAAAGTCGACGTGGTTATCTACGCACTTGAGGGGACCACCTTCTGTCGTGAAAGATGGATGGGTAACCAACTTGTTACAGTGTCTACTGTACAGTGAGAATGAATGACGTAGCATCATGGAGGAGGTCATGCTGATATGGGTTTTGAAGGCCGAGTAGGAGTTTGTCCAGTGCCAGGAAGGGTGCTGTAGCTAGGGAACCAAGCATGTGCAGATGGAGAGAGGCTTGGAAATGCAGGGCATGAGACTGAACAAACTCAATGCCCTCTAAAATTCTAACCCCTGTCCCCCATTCTTCCCAAGACCTCCACTTTCCTTACCCTGTGACCATTGTGTGTGTGTGTGTGTGTGTGTGCATACACGCACGCACATTTGCCTGTGTATATGCAAGACAACTTTTCACCACCTCCTCAACACTAATAATCCAGACTCTAGGATTCTAGAAGGCACTAGTGGACAGCCTCTCCCATTTCCCCTGCCTGTCCAATATTTTCCTTCCTGGCAGCTGGGTCAATGTTAGCCCCAGGATGTCTCCAGGAGGAGAGCCTTTCAGCCCTGAGACATCACGTTCCCCACATCAGGCTTAGTCTATTTCCTGTGCTGGGGCTGGATGCTGCATGCTCAGCCTCACCGCGCCGGCCCGGAGCTCCTAATTAATGACCCCGCTTGGTCAGATGGGAGAGCCGACAGTGGCGGGCCACCCCTGCCAGGCACTCACTGCACCTGGGTTGTGTCGCTCTCTCCACGGGGCTGCAGCAGGAGGAAGTGCTGGGGATCAGAGGCGTTGTGTGTGAGATTAGCGTGTGTGTAAGGGGTCTGTGTGTGTGTGGGGGGGCTGTATAAATCTGTGTAGGGCGTGTGGCTGTGAGTGTGAGTGGTGCGTGCATAGTATGCGTAGTGTGGATCCGGGTCTGGGTGCTGTAAGGGGCTTCCTGAGCCATTGGCCCGGGAGCTCCAGCCTCCTGGCCTGCAGGGCAGACACTGGGGCCCATGGTCCTGCTGTTTGCATATTCTAGTGCTGCCGGCAACCACTCAGCATCAGCCTCCATTAGCATCTGGAAGGTTCTGCTGTCAGAGAGCCACCTGCCAGGGATGGGGTGGGGGCTGGGGCAGGGACACTCTGGATCCTGGGATGTCCCGAGAGGCATTCTGATGCCCCACCCTCAGCTGGGTCTGGGGAGAGTGTGGGCCCTAGGCCTGACCCATCACCCCTCCCCAACTCCCTTTTCTCTGTTTGAGAGGCAGCTAGTAACGCTCTCCTTGAGGGGAGTGGGGTGGGGGGTGGGTTCCCAGGGAGACACCAGCCTCTGCAGGTCACCGTAGAGGCGACGCTCAACCCAGAGGCAGGCAGTGTTGACAGTGGACCCTCTAGCTGTTTTGCATCTTAGATACAGGCTCCTTCTCTCAAAGGCCCCTAGTGGCCACACTGCGGCCCTGTCACTCAGGCACCCCGTGTTCGACTTTCCGTGGGGTCTGAACACCTGGCTCTGAGCTCCTGGACAAGGGTGGCAGGGCACCCTCCACCAGGACACAGGCATCGTGGAGCTGTCCTTGTATCAGTCGCTGTGGTCTGAGGCTGTGGCTGAGTGTTCTTGGTGAGAGAGCAGCGGGGCACGGGCTGCCCGGCTCAGTGCAGACCTGTGCTGTTCAGGCCTGTGCAAACTGGGCAGGCAGATCAGAAGTGGTTTTGGAGGAGTTCCCTGATGGTTCAGGGGGTAAAGGATCCAGTGTTGTCACTGCTGTGGCTCGAGTAACTGCTGTGGTTCAGGTTCGATCCCTGGCCCGGGACCCTCTACCCGCTGTGGGAGTAGCAAAAAAAAAAAAAGTAGTTTTGAACTAACTCTCAGATCCAGACTTCATCTCCTATAACTGCTCGGCTGGTCCCATAAGCAGGCAAAGCCAAAGATGTTCACTGTCTTCAAGGAGCTGCTTATGTGCATTTGACTCAGTGTACACTTGTACCGTACCCTGAAGGTGCCTATTCTGGACAGAGCCACTGCTGCTGGTGGCTGGTGGGTTGGAGAGGAGGAAAGAGAGCCCGCAGTCCTCAGACAGCATGTGGTGGGCCAGGGAAAGCAGAGACACAGCCATGAATAATTGCCCCCAAGGCCTGGGTGCTGAGCTCTCAGCGCTGGCAGGCTGCAAACACGCCCTCGTCCAGGGCTCTGGGGATGCTGCTTCTCAGCTCTGTAGCCTTGGCCAGGTTGCTTAACCTCTTTGAGCCTTGGCCTCCTCCTCTTTAAAACGGGAAAGAATACAAACTCCATGGGGTTTTGGGGTGCATTGAACAAATGACTAAATGTCAAGAGCTGGTTCAAAGTCATCAAGGGGAGGCCCACAGCCCAGGTAAACCCTCTGCTCTACAAAACCTTCTAGAAACCTCATGTTCTGCCTTCTAAACTCTGCAGCCAGCACAGCCGCCCGCCTCAGCCCTCAGCACCCCTTCCGTGGACAGTGGCCCCTGAAGACACAGCCCTCACCTCCCTCACTGGACCCTCTACTCGGCAGTGCTCGGCGGAGGCTGGGTAAGGAACCCGGGCATGGGAGCCGGGTCCAAGAGGAAGGGAGAACTTGGTCCAAGTAGGATGAAGGGCAAGAAGAGCACAAAGGAATTCCAGGGGCAGAAGCTGAGCAAGCAAAGGCTTGGAGGCAAGAGAGCCCGGGGGCCTGCTCAGGAAGCAGCCAGCCTCCGGTTTGGGGATGCTATTCAGAGGATGGAGGGAGACAGGTGGGAAAAAGTGATGTGAAGTCAGCATTTACTATGGACTAGATGCAGCTCTAAAGGCTTCAGGACAGCCCACCTAATCCTCACAACAGCTTTGGAGGTAGCTGTGAATAATCCCATTTTACAGGTCAGGCAACCGAGGCCCAAAGAGGCAAAGTCACCTCCCACAGCCACACGGCAGGTAAGGGGCTGAGGCAGGACAGGACAGACAGGTTGGTAGGTTACAGGTTGGTCAGATACACACAGAAGGGCTGGTTCTGGATGAGGAGGTGAAGGCTGGTGGTCCATGGGTGCTGGGAGCTCAGGTTCTGGGCTTCTGTGATTGTCAGCTCGCCTTCTTTCTGATTTTTCCCTTTGAGCATGGCCAGGTCCTGGTTCCAGTCTCTGTGTGCCTGAAGTTGGAAGCCCTCACCTTAGAAGAGGGCAAGGGAGAGGCCCTGGCGGTGGGGAGGAGGCAGTGGGTCAGAGCCAAGATGCCGGCTGCTCTTCTTCCACCTTGGGCCCTGTCCAGGCAGAAGTTCTGCCCCAGGGGCCATGTGAGCCTCAAAGGTGCCACCTCCCTGGAGCCAGGGGGTCTGGCCCAGCCCAGGGATCCTGGCTTGGCGACAAACTTCCTCTAAATTTAGCTGCTGGTCTAAGCCTGTGAGATTTGGGAGCACAGGTCCTGCGGCCAGGCTGCCAGTAACTGGAGAGGAATGGGGTGAGCTCCCCACTTGCCTCCTCCCTCTCGGCCAAGGTCAGAGAGGACTCCTCTGGGAGGAGAGGATTCCTCTCCAGGGTTTTCTTTCATTCACTGGTTTCATTGAGCCTGAGCTAGGCATAGAGGAAGGAAGAACTCAGGCCGTGGCCTGGGGAAAGAGGAAGAGATGGGGAAACTGGAGATGGAAAGGGATTGGGGGGGGGGGTGG
>PVHT020000105.1:13635197-13679999 GCA_004024745.2 Catagonus wagneri | reverse complement strand
TTTAGGGCCGCACCTGCGGCATATGAAGGTTCCCAGGCCAGGGGTCAACTCAGAGCTATAGCTGCCGCCCGGCCTATACCACAGCCACAGCAACTGTTCCAGATACGAGCCGCATCTGTGACCTGCACCAAAGCTCACTGCAACGCTGGATCCTTAACCACTGAGCGAGGTCAGGGATCGAACCTGCGTCCTCACAGATACCAGTCAGATTCATTTCCACTGGGAACTCCCAGGTGCCAGGACTTGGATCAAGGACTCCCATCCCTGAAGTTTCCAGCATTTTCCCACTTTCCATCCAGTCTGAATCCAGCCACAACTCGCCTGGAGAAACTTCCAGGTCTGTCCTTGTCGTGTGATCTCTCTCATCTCTGAAAGCTGGTGGCTCCCTCTCGCCTCTGTCCCTCTTCCCCGACCTGTGCCAAGCCCTGGGCCCTGCACACAGATGTCTGAGGGAGCGAGGAAGGAGGGGAGGAAAAGGGAAGGGGAGGGAAGGGTGGAGGCGAGGTGGGAGCTGGCCAGCAGCAGGTTCTATAACAGGTCACTAGGCCTAAAATTATCTCCTTGATGACCAACTCATCTAAAAGTCACCTCTTTCCGGCTTGTTTTGGTGTCTGAGTGTCTTACATTTTTGTAAAGGGAAGGGAATCTGGGGTTCAGGCTGCCTGGTTTGAATCCTGGCCCTGTTGCTACCAGATGAGTGACCACAGCACTTGACCTTGCTTCAGCTCCCTCATCCGTTAAATGGGGATAATGATGGTCTTATGCCCTAAGGTGGTTGCGAAGCTTAAAACAGGTAATGTGTGTCAGGGCCAGGAACGGTACCAAGCACGCGGTAAGCCCTGTGTAGATGCTATACAGAATAAACAAAATAAGCTTAATGGATACTGTTATCTGTCCCTCTGGTAGATTTGAAATGACATCTTAAAAAAATAGAATTTTGAATAAAGTGACTTCAGACAAACTGACCGAGGAGTCCTAAAAATGCTTAAAATTAGATAAAGTAGAAAATGATCGCTAAGAGGATACAGAATGGTCCTGTAATTCATAAAGTGCTACAAATTTGAGACTCACTAGGAATATGAAATGAACTAGGCAGTACCCTCAGGCAAATCAGCTTTTTTTTCAAAACATACTAAAACATTAACAAAATGGCAAAAACAGAGAGACTAAATCAACTGATTAGGTTAGAAAACATCCAGAGAGCAGTTGGATTTTGAGCAAAAGTTATTAGATGAATTAGCTTCTGGTAAATAGCCCTCGAGTGCCCCACCCCTACCCTGCAGACCCTGGGCGGGGGCGGGGGGGTGTGTGTTTGCGGGGGTGTAGGGCCTTGGCCTTGGTCTTGGGGAAGGGCTGTGGAGGTCAGGGAGGGTCCAGGCTTCTGGAGTCTGGGTCTTCTTTCTTTGCTGAGCATTCTCAGAACAGATGGCCCCACCAGAAAAAAGCAAAAACCTGGGGCAAGAGGTCACACGGAGAAGTGCTATTCTGAGACCCTGCGGGGGCATCACCTCGTTGCCCACAGGTCCGAGCCAAGATTTCTGGGGTCTTCACAGAGAGGGAGGCCAGGTTAGATCAAGGGTTCAGCAGCCACATTCCTTAGCCTTACTCGACCTCCATTTTCGTCTGGAAATAACTGTGCCAGCCTTCCCAGAGTTTTAGTAAAGGGCTTAGCACAGCACCTCGTGCCCGAGACGGCTGCATGATCACAGTCCTGCTTCCCAAAGTAGTTTCTTAAAGGTCTCACCAGGGTTGAGGTTTGGTTCCTCCAGGCTCTCTCAGCGAGTCTGGGCCAGGGTGTCCTCCCCACTCAGCTACCAGCTAGCATGTTCACGACTGCAAATCAGATCGGGCCCCTCCTCATTTTAGCAAGCCCTGAGCTCCCCATGCCCTTGGGAAGAAGCTGCAGTACATAGATGCAATGGAATATTACTCAGCCACAAAAAGGAATGAAATAATGCTATCTGCAGCAAAATGGGTCGACCTAGAGCCCTAGAGATTATCATACTAAGGTGAAGCAAATCAGATAAGGACAAATATCATATGTTATCATTTATATGTAGAATCTTAAAAATGATACAAACGAATTTATTTACAAAACAGAAACAGCAGTTCCCTTTGTGGCTCAGCAGAAATGAACCTGACCAGTATCCACGAGGACACAGATTTGATCCCTGGTCTACTCAGTGGGTTAGGGATTTGGCTTTGCCATGAGCTGTGGTGTAGGTCACAGATGCAGCTCGGATCCCAAGTTGCTGTGGCTGTGGCGTAGGCTGGCAACTGCAGCTCTGATTGGACCCCTAGCCTGGGAACCTCCATATGCCGCAGGTGTGGCCCTAAAAAGACAAAAAAAAAAAAAAAGACAAAATAACAGAAACAGACTCACAGACTCTGAAAACAAACTTATGGTTACTAAAGGGAAAACATGGGAGAGCAGGGGTCAATTAGGAATTGGGGATTAACATACACACGCTACTGTATATAAAATAGATAATCAACAAGGACCTACTGTATAGCACAGGGAACTCGACTCAGTATTCTGAAATAACCTTTATGGGGAAAGAATCTGAAAAAGAATGGATATATGTATGTGCACAACTGAACCACTTTGCCGTACACCTGACCCTACCCCAACACAACAATCTAAGTCAACTATACACCAATATAAAATAAAAATTAAATTAAAAAAAAAAAAGAAGTCAGAGCCCACCAGGACCCACCATGTCCCTGGAGCCTCAGAGCATCTCTTTTCAGGGCTGGGACTCTGGGACCCTCTCCCCCCCAGCTTGCTCAGGACCGCCCCATACCCACCTCTGCCATCCCGCCCACCTCCCAGCAGACTTCCTCCCAATCCAGGCAGAGGCTCTCCCACGGGCACGCACTCGCTTTTAGTGCCCATGACCAGAGTTTGTAAATGTACACAGTTCTCCACATTCCTTTTCTTCCTGTCAGTGTCTCCTCCAGGCTATCATCTCCGCAGGGCAGAGCCATGGGCTGGTGTCCTCACCCTTGTGTCTTTACCGCGCACAATTGTCCGTAAACACTGGCTGCATCAAGCATTACTGAATACACAAGAGGGCTGGAGGCCAGCCCCCACCCCCACCCCGTCCCGGGTCCCCTCCCTTCCCTGCCACCTGCTTAGGTCACTTACTCTCTTTTTAGAAATCTCAGAATAGTTGGGTGAAGACCCCAAAATAAATCCCGTTACCATGAAGGCCCAGAGCAAAGAAGCCTGCATTTGGGGGCCTGAGAGATCACGGCCCTCTCTCTAGCTAGGTGTGTGCTGGGTAACTTTGGGTGAATAACTGGTCTCCGGGCTCGGGTTGTCCGGGGAGTGCGAGGGGCAGGGCCTGGGCTGACTCTAAGGGGAGAGCAGACTGTTACCTCTGAGGTACCCAGGGCACCGCCCCCCCCAGACCCCTCCACCCGGCCGGGCTCTGGGGCAGCAACCAGAAGCCCTTTCCCTCTAACCAGCTTGGGCAGTTGGCATCACGGTCCCCGAAGCAGAGCGCCAAGGGGCAACCCTGGCTCTAACAGCAGGGTTAGCCTCTTGGAAGGTACCTATCCTGGGAATAAGTGGTGGGGACGAAAAGAGCTCAAAGCCCAAGACAGGGGAAGCGGGAGGTGAGGGGGGTGGGGTGGTACTGAGCCCACTCCACAGCCTCCACGCATCCCAAACGCAGCCTGCAATGTCATTAAAAGGACCTGGCATGTCTAGGAGCCACTGGGCCATCTGCCCATCGGGGTATTGACCACACATCAGCATGGTGCCCACTCCTCTTCTCCACCTGACCAGACCTCCTGGGAGGGCAGGGCCCCCGGTGTCTTCATCTCTAGTGCCTGGCACAGAACCACAGCTGCATTTACTGAGTGCTTACTCTGTGCCAGGCATGGTGCACAGAGCTTTCCTTCTATTATCTCAACTCTTCCTTGTGACAACTCTATTCAGCAAGGACCCAAATCATCCTCAGTTTACTCAGGAGGAAACTGAGGCTGAGGGAATTTGAGTAGCCTGTCCAAGGTCACCCACCAAGCAGCAAAGCAGGGATTTGAATCAGGTCTGTCGTCAAAGCCACTTTGCAGCGGACAGTGGGCGCTAATTATCTAGCTGTTGAATGAGGGCTTAAGCAGAGGAGTCCTCTGTGTGCATGTGGGCACAGGAGCAGGCCTCCTGACCTCCAGCCTGGCTCTGTCGCCTGCACCGTATGGCCTCTGAATCCTTCTAAAGTCATGGTTCTTCATGAAAAGTGTGGCCTAGGACAGATCACCCTCCCTCTCTGAGTCTCAGTTTCCCCATCTGTAAAATGGGGAGAGGATTAGAAGTGGATTCCTCGACATCCAGTTCTGGAACTTGCTCCCTCCTGGCCTCAGCCCCTCCTCTCCAGAGCTTTCTGTGCAGCTCCCCTCCATCCCTTCAACCCTGGCTCCCACCTGCAGGCCCTGAATCTGGCCAATGGGCACCGGGTGGGGGCTGGGGAGACACCCACAGCGTTGAGGCCCCCCTTCGCCATTGCTCATTCGGTATGGAGGGCTGCCTGGTTTCAGGTGCAGAGAGGAGGGTGGGGACAGGGCTGCGGGGCAGAGGGGGGTTGGACAGCTCTCTGGTGGTCCTTTGCAAGGGAGGGCCAGAACTGCTATGGGTGAGGAAGGGACTAGACGCTGCTGCAGGGGAGATGGAGGGGGATGCATGGCGGGGAGACACAGTGGGCAGGGGAGAGGGGATTTCTGGACGTGGGGCATGGCGTAGCCCAGACACTAGTGCGGCCCTAGAGCAGTCTGCGCATCCACAGGGGCTTCCGGGTTCCATCCTAGCTGGTGTGAAAAGTTTCATTTCCCCTCCACCTGGTCCCTCATCCAGGCAGGACATCTCTGTCCCATCCCCGGATGCAGGGCTGCCCAACCCCATCCTGGCCACCAAACCCTGAGACCCCCTCCACCCAGCTCCTAACAGGGCTGAAGGACACTGGGCCCGGTAACTGAGCAGTGAGACCCCTTTCGGCCTCGCGGTCAGGAGGGCACGGAGCTCCAGCTCCCGGCGCCCCCCACCCTGAGAACAGACCCTCACTCCCCGCACTTACTTTGAGCAGCGGCGGGAGGAGGCAGAGCAGGCAGAGGAGCGAGCGTGGGGCATGCAGAAGGCGAGGGGGCCCCGTGGGACCCCCCATGCCCTCAGCGGCTGCTGACAGGAGCGCACCTCCCAGCACGGCGGTCCCGCCCCGCCCCCCGCCCGCGCCCCGCCCCCCGGCCCGCCCCCGGCCCGAGCTGAGTGGGCCCCTCCCTCTCCACCGCGCCAGGCGGCCAAGGTAAGGCCTTGGCCACTGGGGATATCTCCCCAGCTCCCGGGGCTGCAGTGACACCGCCCCACAGCCCGCCCCCTCCAGGTTATTTATAGCGGTGCCCGGCAGCGGCTTCTGGCCAGGCAGCCGGGAGCCAGGCTCTGCCTCTAGCCTACAGAGAAGGGTTAATTCCTCTTAGCGGCTAACCTGCCACCTTTGCCAGGGCTGTAGCTACTCAGTCTGGTGGGGGAGAGGAATTGAGAAAGGGAGGAGGGGGGGTCTCGGCTGTGGTTGTGGCCGGAGCACACAGTGGACTGGGTGGACCTCATCCCTACCAGACTTTCCAGCCCTGCAGGTGTCTTCCAGTCGTCCCGGGAGTTTTCACCAGGCGCCACTGCCTATTGGGACAATTGAAATTTTATCTTGGAGGCCCAGGCTAAATAATAGTTTTATGTCAATGTTCAACGTCCTGATTTTGATAACCACGCTGTGGGTGGGTTCTTGTTTTGTATTATTTTAGACTAAAGGAACACAATATAGCTAACTTATTTTCAAATGGTTCAGAAATACACACAGGAGTTCCCATTGTGGCTCAGCAGGTTAAGAACCTCGGTAGTATCCATGAGGATGCATGTCCATCCCTGGCCCTGCTCAGTGGATTAAGGATTCGCTGTTGCCACAAGCTGCGGTGTACGTTACAGATGTGGGTCAGATCCCATGTTGCTGTGGCTGTGGTGTAGACCCACAGCTGCAGCTCAGATTTGACCCATACCCTGGGAACTTCCATGTGCTGCACGTATGCCCCCCCCCCAAAAAAAGAAAGAAATACCCACAGGCATTCACACCTATACACACACAACACACACAGAACACATACCACATACAGACATGTAGATAAGAGAGAGCACAAGAAAACACACGAGGTAATATGTAAATAACTGGTAAATGTGGGCGAAGGGTGTGTGGGTATACTTTGGATCGTTCTTCCAACTTCTTGGTAAATTTGAAATAAAATGCTAAAAATATATTTGAAAAAAGCAGAAAACAACCACAACAAATGCAGCAATGCCAGGCCCCACCTAGAAGTTCTGATGATATAGGTTGGGGTGGGCCCAGGCATTGGGATGTTTCAGTACATTTCACGGGGATTTGAAATGTGGGGCAGTGTGGAGCAGCTGAGCAGCGTTAGTCTCACATGGGGTGGGGTCCAGCCTGGGGCCAGTCAGGGGTCAAGAGGTGTGGCCTCTTCTCTGGGAGCCAATGAAGCAGCTGCTGGGACTGTTCTAGCAGGTGGGCCTGGTAAATAGAGTTCAAAAGCTTAAGCAGTGATTCCAGTGTTATTAGGATCTGAGCGGAAAGCATTTAAGGAATGTGATTAGTGGGGCACAGAGATTTTCCTGGAGCAGATGAGGTGAGTGCAGCACAGGTTTTAAGAAATTTAGACACTCTGTGTCCACTCTGGTCAGTGCCTGGGACATTTTTCTGTCTCTCATGTCCTCCTTCGTCCACCCCCTTCCTCCAGGCAGCCCTTTCTGACAGCATCAGCTCCTACATCTGCCTCTCCAGAAATCTCAGGGCCTCAGTCTGAGCCCCTGGCTCCTCCTTGATGTGGGCTGCTCTCTTATGGCCCCTTGAATGTGACTGGTCCCCAACCAGTTTGGTGGGGAGGTGGGGGAGCCTCTTCTGTTTTGTGTGTCTCTCTCTCCTCTGTTGCACAGAGCCTAGGTCCAGTGGCGCAGGGCATTTTTCTGAGGAAAGCAAAGGAAGAGAGGACTAGCTCTCCCCCATTCATTTGAAGGTAACATAGTAGAAACCCCATCCCAAATCTTGAGACAGGGTTTGGTTTTACTGGACCCAGTCAGATGGGCTTGGTCAGAGAGGGCTTCTGGCAGGACTTTGAAGGGTGGGTGGACTCAGAAAGAGAGTTGATGGATCATCATGAGGTTCAACAGTTCTTTTCAGCATGATTTACTGGAGCATCTCCCTAGCCAGCCTCACAGCGGGTGCTGTTCAACAGAGAGGAGAGGCTCCGACCTCAAGGCCAGCCTCACTGCCTGGCGAGGGAGTGCCAGCAGAGAGAGGGGGTGTGGAGCCTGTGATCTGGGCATGAGTAACTGTCATGGGAGTTGGGAGATGGCGCAAGGTGCAGAGCAGCTCAGGGAGCAGGGAGTTTCTGGGGGAAAGGTGCTACGGGGAGCATCTTGAATGATCTAAACGTGGAGAAGGGGGAGCTCTTTCCTCCAGATGAAGGAGCCAGAGGAGCAGGGTCAAAGAGCTGGCAAGGACAGCTGGCTGGGCTGGGGGCAGTGTAGGGCCAGGCAGCGGACAGGCTGCAAAGAAGCTAGATGCACTCTAGTTGTAGGAGGGTCTGCCGAGCAAGCATGTAAGTGCTGGATCCTTATTCCTCCCTGGCAGGGCATTCTGTGTGTGCTTCTCTGGCTTTCCTTGTGCTTCCAAATCGGTGCCCTCCCCCCAAACTGGAATAGTCATAAGAGGGCATCTCTTGGGCAACTAGAGTTGCATTTTACACCAAGGTAGGGATTGATCCCCAGGAACCCCGGCCTTTACGTCCCCCAACCCCCAAGGGCATGCCTTGCCATCGACTGGTTGGTGCTGCTTTGTCCTGGAGGTGGACCGTGTAATTAACACTCAGGCTCCCAGGCATCTCACTGCTATCAGTCCTGCTTTGCCCCTGTCTTACCCATCTCTGCTGGGGACACCTTCTGTACGAAATGCTGTACAGGAATCTTCATCGCACCTCTGGGCACCTAAGGGAGCCTACAAAATCAGGGAAGTCTGGACCTGACCCTTCTAAGTGTAGTGGGTTTAAAGACAAACAACAACAATAAAAACATATAAAACCCGGTGAGCCCCTGAGGGGTCCTCTGGGCAGCTCGTCTCCTCTTTCAGAGGATGCTGGTGGCAGAAGAAACCCTGCCTGGGCAATACTAATAATTGTCATTTATAAGCTTTCTGTTCCTAAGGGCAGACTTGGGGCCAGTTGAGCCTTTTTATTTAGGAAAATGCCTTTATGGCCTTTTCGGGTCATGAAAGACAAACCCAGGGCGCTTTAGAAGGGAAGCAGGTGGTTTGCTCTATCAAACAAAGGGGCGGAAATTCCGAGATCTAGCTTGGCATCCAAGACAGTAAAGGGGTAAGAGAACTGGGATCTGGGCTGCGGGTTGTCCCAAGGCTCAGAGAGAAAACAGGGGACGAGGACGGCGGGGCAGGCCAGGGTGAGGAGGGAGAGGCTGGAAGGTCTTCTCAGACGTGTGAAGGATCAATTGGTGTGAGCGGTGGGGCTGTAATCACCCTCCGCCACCTCCTGCCTTCAGAAGGCGTCCACCCTATGCAACAGCGTGTTTCAGTGGCGTTTGGGCAACGAGGATGAGGTGCTCTGCCCGTGTGTGTACAGAGCTGGAGAGGGGTGAGCGCCTGCAGGTGGCAGCTGTACTGGACGTTTCCAGAATGGTCCTGTCCTGAGAAAGTCGCCATCTTCTGCTTCAGTGTTTCTCGACAGTTTTTCTTTTTCCATTATCTCTGCCCACACCCCATCCAAAGGAGCTCTTTTAGACTGTTTTTTCTTAATTGCGTTTCCTTACTAGGAAATTTTAATACCCCAGACGTACTATATTCCATGTGCATACTGTGGTGCTCTGGCGGGCCACGAACCATGGTAATATCTAAGATGGTTTTGCCTTCCAAGAATTACTTGTGCCTCCTTGGGGGCACAATTCTCACTGCCTCCACCCCCCAGCAGTGATCGGATTGACTCAATGCAATTAGCCTGGCGGGACACATGTGAGGGCCTCAGCCCACTGAGCACAGCTGGTTGGTACAGGAGCGGGCAGCTGATCTGAACTGGCTTCATCAGAGTCTTTCCCTGGTATTTTCATTTTACTGTGATTTTGGCTGCACCCGTAGCATGTGGATGTTCCTGGCCTGGGGATCGAACTCATGCCACAGCCCAAACCCAAGCTGCTGCAGTGATGACACCAGATCCTGAATCTATTGCACCACAAGAGAACTCCAGAATTTTTCTTTTTGTCCTTTGGCCATTTGTGGAATTTCCCAACCAGGGATTGGACCTGGGGCCACAGAAGTGAAAGAACTGAATCCCAACCAGTAAGCCAGCGGGGAATTTTTTCCTTTTTCTTTTTCTTTTTTTCCTCACCCATGGCATGTAGAAGTTCCAGGGCCAGGGATTAAACCCATGCCACAGTTGCATCCTACGCCCAGCTACGGCAATGCCAGCTCCTTAATATACTTCGCCACCCAGGAACTTGCTCCCTGGGATTTTTAAACTTTGCATCAAAGTGAAAGACTTGCTCTCTAGGAGAAACTGACAAGTGTCAAGTGTAGCAGCTGCATGGCTATTGGTGATGTCTGGGGAAAGCCGAGCTGAGGGAACGAGTGTTCACACAGAGAGAAGCAGAGAAGAGAGGGGGAGAGCGGATCCTGGTAGACTTTGAGGCTCTGGTTCCAGTCCAGCCAGAAAAACCCACTTCGCCTCTGCCTCCAGAAAGGGAATCTACAATAAATCTTCCATGATGCCTGAGCCAGTTTGAAATGTGTTTCTGACACTTACCATCCAAGGAATTCTAAGCAACGCAGAGTGCTCAGGAATTGAACAGGAGTAGACTTTAGAGTAAAATGTCATCCGGAAAACAGAAGACACCCCATCCCCATGTGTGGGAACCGGAAGTGTTGGGGAGAGTCCAGCTTTCTGTAAAACGAATGGTCCAGGCCGTCAGGTCTCTGTGTGTGGCTGTGGAAGGAAAGGGGGACATTGGAGGTGGGGTTCTCAGGGACACTCGGGCCTCACGTGTCTGAGCAGGGGAGAGGCAGGGCTGGATCTGCCTTCGAGAATGCTTGCTTGAGCAGCAGGGTGGTCTTGGGTTAGAGACGGCAAGTCTGTAGTTAAGGAGAGAGCAGAGCAGCTGGTACAGCAGCCCAGGCAAGAGATGAGATGCCATCTCTGTCCAGAGACTGAGGGAAAAGCAGGGCCTGCAGCACGCGGAGGGCGCCAGCCAGACTCCTCATCCCGCTTTGCGGGCTACCACACTCACTCCATCTGTCCTCTGAGGCTGAGACTGCTCAGATCCAGTGCCATAGCAGATGAGGGGACCCCCGCCTTATGGCCAGATGACATCTTTCACCCCCAGGTTTATGATGCTATCGCCTTATTTTAGCTGTGGTCACACCCATTTAGCCGCAGACTGCAGAGTATGCTTTTGAGATGCGATTTCAGAACACAGTGTTACAGCCTTGCTGAAAGAACAGGCATTGACTTTGCTCATTTTTTATTTTTATTTTTTCTGTGAGTACTGTGGGATATTACTCTGATCTCTCTCTCTCTCCCTTTCTCTCTCTCTCTCTCTCTCTCCTGCGCTGTTTTTTCCCTCCAAAATCCTGGTTCAGGGAGGCCAGGTCCAAATCTGAGTTATGATCTGCTCTGTTGCCACTCGTCTCTAAAGAAAAACAAGTCATCATATTTGATTAATAGGGATTAAGTCAGCTCTGGAAGAGCTTTTACCTGCTCACCAAGGAGGCTTGAACTCGGTGTCTGGAGAACAGCTGTGGGGCTTGTATTTTCTGGCTGCTGGCTGTCCTGTCTGTGGTTTCACAGCTGCCCCCTGTCTCCTGTGCAGGCTCCTCCCAGGGGCAGGCGCCTTGGGCTGGTCTGGGCAGAAACCCTCTGAGGGGAGCGCGAAGGCTGTGCAGGCCAGGCTGCTGCTGTCCCCTGGGAAGGCTTCTGGTCCCTGGTGTCTGCCCCAGCTCCAGTGCTTGCTATGGCCCTTATGGTGCATCTCTCGCCACCATTTCTCCTCAATTGCTCCCCCTGTGAAATGAAGTAACGCCTGCCATGCAGGGCCATTATGAGGACTGGAGAATGACCGCTTCCCGGAAAGGGGAGGGAGCACTGTTATCGTCACTTTGTTTCTTCCAGGTCAAAGTCAACCAACATTGAAGACCTACTATGTGCAAAGTGTGACCGTGGGTGCCTGGAAAGAAGTAGGTTCCTAACAAATGTTTATTGAGTGAATAAATGAATGGGAATGACTATGAGAGTCTTGGGGCAAGAGGCATGGAGTGGTCAGGGACAGAGGGCTTTGAGAAGGCCCTGGCGCAATGGGCAGACTCTGGATGTTTCCACCCAAGTCTGTCTTTGCCAGACTTCTGCAAGATCGCTCCCAGGAGGGCCGAGGACAGTCAGTATGAATTCAACATTTATTGAGCACCTATTAAGTGCAGGGTGCAGAGAGAGAAGACAGAGCAGCTGCCACGGCCTGGTTGGGGTGTGGGGGCAGACCAGTGAACAGGCAAGGGCTCTGAGGGCCAATGACTGTGGGTCACCAATGCCACGCAGCGCCCGGGTGGCGGAGGATCAGCAGAGCTCAGCTGAGCGAGGGAGGGAGGGCCTCCCAGAGTAAATGAGAGAGAGACAGGCTTGGGGACCGCGGCGGGTTGTGGGGTGGAGTCAGTCACGGATGGGCAGCAGGGACCACTAAGGTGAGGCTGAGCAGGGCAGAGTCCCAGGCAGGGTGTGCGTGGGCAGCGTAAGGCAGGCACTGGAGGAATTAGTTCTGGGGGTGACATGGTCACATTAGCGCTATAGAAAGAACAGAGTGCATAAGCTGGGACATCCGCCCAGAGGCAGGTGACAAGTCAGGAGGCTCTGCAGATAAGATGTGGTGTTGGTCTGAGTTCTGGTCCTGATGCTGCTCCCCAGAGAGCACGGGAGCTAGAAGGGACCTTAGTCATTCAATTCGCATCCCCATTTTACAGCCGAGAAGCCACAGCCTGGTCAGGGCCCTGCAGGAGGACCACCCCTCAGAAGGCTGCTCCTTGGCTGCACCACCCACCTGTCCCCTCCCCACCTTTGCCTGCAGCGTGAGACAAGCCAAGGTTACAGGTCGCTTCCTCTTCTTCTGGGCCAGGCTGCCTCTGCTTTGGGGTGACTCGTGGGCACCCCAGAGACTTGGAGACTGAGACGCTGTTTCATAAAAGGTGGGTGATCCGTGAGGCTGGCAGGGCTTGAATTCAGCTCTTTGCTGGCAAAAGTCAGGCCAATGGGCTGAGTGGCTTGGGAGAATCTGATTGACCCCAAGCCTAGATGGAGAAGGGTAGTCCAGTCCCGCTGTGTGACTTACCAGCTCTCAGCCCTTGGAAAAAACTCACCCTCTGGGCCTCAGGCTTCTCATCTGTCAAGTGGGGATAAGGCGTCTCTGGCTGGGCTGCGTTACATTCCCACCATGTCATGGAAGAGGCTGGAGAGGGACAGATTCCCAGGGATCTGGCCTCCCTTTTGGGGTCCCCGATCTTTGCTTGGCCACTCTCCGTGCTGGAGGTTGATGGTCTTTTGGGCAGATACTCTGATAACTTCCCGGCCCTGTGGTGGGTGACAGCTCTGCTTTGTTTCTTGGGCTGCAGCCACCCTATCAGCGATGTGGGCCCAAATCCACTTCCTTCTGCTCTGGGCACCTCTTCTCCGGAGTCCTCCGCTGTTCCTGGAAGAAGACAAGTCTCCGAAAACTACAAATTATGGGACACGGAGGTTATGACAGCTAAAACTTGCACCCCCCGATTCACTCCCTTTCACTTCCCAAGAGACACAAAAATCATCAGCGGTGACAAAGGCTAGAAAGAAGCCAGAAAAAAAGGAGACAGTTAACTCATCAAAGCTCAAAGAAAGGCCCAAAGCAGGACGCCAGCCACTCGGCCCTGCCCTCTGGCCCAGAGAAAGGAGGGAAACTGTCCCAACTGTGGGAGGGCTGCTTTCCCCTGGGCCTGTCCCAGCCAGAGCTCTCTCTGCGTGATGACAGCTGTCCTCTGAGGTTTAGTTCAAGTTGTTGTAAGCACGCTATCCCTCATCCCAGAGGAGGTTCAGTGACCTCCCCAGGCGGCCGTGTTTTCCCGGGAGATCATGTTCTCATGGTCGCCTCTGGTCAGAGTCCCAGCTTCTGCTGACCTCTTCTCCTGCCCTGGTCTCGTCTCTGTGGCTTGCAGAGACCCACACAGGCATTTCTCCCGAGCCCACCACCATGGAGCTGGACGAGGCCACTCTTGCTGTGGGGAAGCTCAGCCATGAGACCGTCACCCTTTTGCTGAGCCAAGACCCTTCTCCCGCTGGCTCTGCCTGGGTCTTTCTCCTCCAACTTTGATTCTGTGAGGCTCGGGACCCACTCAGCCCTGCCTGGGGACAGACGATGCAGGCCAGGGCCCAGTACGTTGATTGCTGGGAAATAGGGAGGGAGAACTGTCCTCTGTTAGGGGTCCCACGGCGGGTGCTGCTGGGTTTGTGTAGTGGGACAGCTCCTGTCTTGGGTGAGTCTGCCCATGGGCCTCCAGAGAGGCGGCGTTGAGAGCCATCAAATGACAACCAGCCTGGTGCATTCAAGCCACTCTTCCTTTCCAGCCTCTGGCCCACTGTGACTTGCCCTTAAGTGTCTCAGAGCAGCTCTGCCATTTTGCTTTGTCTGTGTCTGTCAGGGGTTTCTAGAGAAACAGAACCCATAGGACACGTATATATACACAGAGAGATTTATTTTAAGGAACTGGCTCATGGGATTGTGGGGGCTGGCAAGTCTGAAATCCATAGGTGAGCTGGCAGTTTGGAAATTCGGGCTTGAGTTTGTGTTGCTGTCTCGAGTCCGAAATCTGCAGGGCAGCACAGGCAGGCTGGAAACTCAGGCAGTGTTTCCATGTGGCAGGCTTGAGGCTGAATTCCTTCATCTTTGGGGACACTTCAGTTTCAGCTGATTGGATGAGGTCCACCCATGGTAGGAAGGCAATCTGCTTTCAGTCAAAGTCTGCTGAATTAAAAAATCAGTTATATCTAAAAAATACCTTCACAGTAACATCTTGATGGGTGTTTGAATCAACAACCGGGCATCGTAGCTTAGCCAAGTTGACACATAACACTGACCGTGGCGTAGCCCTACACCTGTCTATCTCGTAGGCCTGGGTGGCTGAACCCCAAGTGCAGGCTTGATTTTGAGTTTTTCTGGGAGTCTCCTAGATCACACGTAGACCCAATGCTGCTAGTTGGGCAAAAAGGGGGTACACAACTCCCTCTACCGGGTAAGACAGAAGCTCATGCATCTAATAAGCTTTTCTGTCCTTATGAGAGGACAGAACTATTTGTTAGACAGAGATAACTCTGTGTCGTGGGAGTATCAGTGATTTCTCACTTTTTCCATTGTGCTTCTCAGAACTTTCCAGAATTTTACAAAATTGTATACGAAATTTTTATTTTAAAATGTAGGAATTGGTTATGGCTTGTTCTGGGAGATAAGAAGGGGCTTCCCCCAGCCCCTAGACTGGGTAGGTTAATTTGGGCATTTAAGCAAGTCTGCCGTGGAGGAGACCATAGGGGACCTGACCCCTGAGCCCGAGCCCTCCCCCACTGCATTGAACGAATCTCATGGTTTCCAGTTCTAGTTGGAGACCTGGGGACTGAAGGCTGCAGGGAAACCTAGGCTTCTGGATTAATTCAGGACCTGGAGTCTGGAGTACCTGCTTCCCCCCACGTGTAAGCCCCCAGGCAGTGGTGGGCGAGGGAAAGCTGAGATAGCCGATTTGGGGTCAGATGGGGAGAGAGTGCAGAAATCAAACCCCAGCCAGGCTTTGCAGAGTCTTGGCAGGCATCAGAGAAGATGCCAGCCCTTCTAGGACGGCTGGAGGCCACACTCTGTGGACAGCTTGCTGGTGAGCTGTGGCTGGCATTTCACCTCAGAATGCCTTCTCAGCAACCTTGTCCCGTGTGCTCAAATGGCCCAAGTTAGTCCTTCCCCGATCCCATCTGTGCGCCCAGCCTGCCTCGAGGAGGGTGAGAGGAGGCGACCCAGGCCGATCCAGGGGGAAGCGTAGGGGTGGGAGGAGAAGCAGAGGACAAATCCAGGCCCCTTTCTCGGGGAGGCTGACCCTCCACAGTCTAGGAAGAGTCCGGGCTGGGGTGCAAGAGGCTGTGAGCATGTTGAGGAGGGGCAGGAGGCCCTGCGCGCTGCAACAGTCAGCGAAGGAGAGGAGAGGGGAACACAAGGGTGCATGCCGCTGGCCGGCGGAGGGAAGAAGGGAAGTCATTCCTGTTGCTTTGTGTTCAGGAAAGGCCATCACAGCAGCCTTAGAAGGAAGCGTAGTTCATGAAGAAGTAAAACCCCACACTTACATCTTGATGTCTGCATTTCCAAATAGTGGGCTTTGTGAGCTATCAGAAATGATAATAATAACGGCTGAAGCATATATAGCCCAGCTCCCCGCTAGGCATGATTCTAATGCTCTCACATATACACTGTGGACTTACCGAATCCTCACAAAACCTTACCGTTGTCTGTAGTTTAGAGATGAAGAAACTGAAGCACAGAGAGATTGAGTAACCGGCCCAAGGTCACAGAGCTAAGAAATGGTGGTTCTGGGAACTGAACCCAAACAATGTGGGTCAGGAGGCCATGCTCTCAGCCACCATGCCAAAGTGTCTTTCTGCAGGAAGGAAGGTTTTGAGAAATACCACTCTTGTCTTCCCACTGTTTGCTATGAAGGGGGTCTACCCAGCCCTCCCACTGCACTTCAGAGCCCTCCTGGGCATCAGCCACCCGGCCCCCTGCCTGATCTGCCCAGGAGGCTGTTTGTACAGGGGGACTGGAATTTCACTCCAAAGCTTTTTCTTTCCTTAAGGGTAGTGCTCTCAAACTGAGCACTGCAACCATTGATTCAGTGATAATAGGAGATACTTGCCTGGAGAACTGTATCTTTTGCACAATCTGCTAATGTTCTTTTTGGCGACGACGCAGAATATTGACAAAGGGGATTCAAATTGTCCTGCATTTCCCTTGGCTACTTGGGAAGAAGGGGAAATCCGGTTTTGAACATAACATAAATACCATCGCAGATGTCTCCAAATATTGATTCTGGGCAGGATCTTATATGCACATAGTAGGGGGCTGCATAGACATTGATTAAGGCCAGACTACCTGGTTAGAACTGCCACATTCTGGCTGTGTGGCTGTGTGTGAGTTACTTTAGTTCTCCAAGTACCAATTGCTTTTGTAAAGCGGAGCCTAGAATACAACCTGTTCTAATCCCTATCTCTGCCGATTGCTCTGAAGATGACATGGGTTAATCCAGGCAGGGAGGTTACTGCAGTGCCTGGACCGTGGTTCACCGTTAATGGGTCTAGCTGCTGCGACAAGCTCTACCTGGGAAAACGAGTGGAGAGCGTGGTCAGGAAGGAGGAGGTCCCCTTGGCCATCTGCTCCTTGTCACCCAGAAGTGACATTGATATTTTACAGGTGTTTGTGTTCTGATGAAAGTCTAGTGATAATCGAGACATTAATATAAAAAATAGCTTTGCAAGGGACTTTAGAGGACATTGAGTTTAATTCCCCTCCTTGCAGATGTGGCAGCTGAGACCCAGTGAGGGGAGTGGTGTGCTCAGGCCTCCACAGCGAGGTTCTGTCTGCCAGAGGTGAGGCTCTCCTCTAAAGGGATGCTGCACTGCTTCCCCAGATTCCTTCATTTTTATTTTTATTTTTGGCTGTGCCCATGGCATGCAGAAGTTCCCAGGCCAGGGGTCGAACCTGTGCCACAGCAGTGACAAGGCCGGATACTTAACCCAAAGAGCCCATGAGGGAACTCCCAGATTTGTTCCTTTATCCATGACTGTGAACTGATCATTTGTTGGAATGTCAAAGAATCGACAGATCATCTTTGGGATAAGGCAAACACAAGTGAGCAGATTATGGTACTGTGGTTGTGCCGGGATTCACCTAGGGAGGGACAGCAGCCATCAGTTTAATAATAAGACCTAGTAACCATGTGACGAGTTACCTGGAGAATTCTCTCCAAGTAGATCTCACCACCATCTGTCCTGGCTCTCGATGTCTGAACCTACGGGGCAGTAGCTGTTATCTAGATCGAGATTATTTGCCTCTTTAGCTACTTGGAGATAGATTGAAAACCAGAACCCAGAATTGCTGACTTCCCAACCAGGAGTTTAACTGCAAGGAAGCAGTACTTCTCAGCCAGCATCCTCTTAGTGATTTTCCTGGTAGCAGTGCTTTTAAAAATATTTTAGGAAATCCTCAACCTGGCCCTTATTAAAGATGGAGTCTGTAGACCTAGGGAGGAGGTTCTGATGCTCATCCAGATTTGAGAATTGTAGACACACAGTGAGGGGAGATGACTTGTCCGGGGGGAAGGAGGAGTTAGGCTGCTGGTCATCTTTGTCTGGCTGTGACCGGCTCTGAGGGTTAGTAAGAGGGTCCATCCTCGGCTACTCAAAGTGGAGGGTCCGTGAATACAGCTGGCTTGTAAACTTCTGCCTCCTGGCCTGTAATGAGTATAGACATTAAGAGTAAGTATATGGAAAATCTTATGGCACTGACAGAGTGGTTTTATGTTTGCCAGATCTCAACAAAAATGTGAGCATATATTTTGTGTATCTTTATGGTTTACTTCTTTTTTTCCTAGAAATGTGTTTTTATTGTATTTCTCAGAAGTGTTAGTCTACAGTTGATTGACAATAACAAGGAACAAATCCTAGTCCTTCACCTTAGATGGTGTCTGAGAAGCTCTACTGCCTGGGTCTCTTCTCCAGACGTTTGGTGGTGGTTGGTCCAGGAAGCAGCCTGGGCACTGGGTGGTTTCAGAGCTCCCCAGGTGATTCAAAGGGGCAGCCAGGACTGAGAGCCACTGTGGTCCCAGAGCAGCAGCAGTAGCGTTACCTGGGCGCTTGTGAGAACTGCAAACTCCCCGCTCCACCCCAGCCTCACCAAATCAGAAAGTCTGGCAGTGAGATGCAGCAATCTGTGTTTTTAAAAGTCCTTGAGGTTGTTCAGATGCATGTTCAAATTTGAGCACTATACGCCCTTGACTAAGTTCTTGAAGGTCAGGGCCTGTTCACCTCCCAGCTTTGCTCAGGGCCTGGCTATTAGACTGCACAGACATGCACATACCGACCAAGGGAACACCTAGACCTGAAACCCGAACCTACTCTCTGATGGCCCAGACACTTTCCCCTCCCAGCCCCACTGTCCCCTGTACAGGTACATCACTTGGGCTTCAGGCAGAAGAAGAGGGACAGAAATTTCTTCTCGACACCTGTAGAAAAGACAGCCTCTCTCTTTCTTCTCTTGTCTCTCTGATGAGAAACCTGGCATTGCCTATTTTTTACTTCCTCATCATGCATTCATCCATTCATTCATTCATTTATTCCATCATTTTTTTTTTTTGAACCAAAGCATTTCGAGCTCTCTCTGCAGGTGCAGTGTGGGTGCTGGGGACAGGGTCAAAGGGAAGGGGCGGATGGACAGGGAGTTGGTGGTGGGCCAGCACACGGCACCTTCCCCATCCTGGTTCTGGCACTGCCTCTCTGTGTGACTCTGGCAAATCACACTCATTTATAAAATGGGCAAAGTTTGGATTAGGTGAACTTTGAGGGCTCTTCCATCTCTAGTGACTTAGGCTTCTAAAGAAGGGTGAAGGCAGAATGCTGGGCTTCAGGCCTACAGTGAGTTCTCAGTCATTATTGGATGGATGGGATATGTGGATGATCTGATAAAGAATATGGGAGATGACCAACAAAGGAACATGAGCATGAGTGTGAAGTCTTCCTGTAGGGCCAGAGAGGTGGTGTGCGCGTGTGTGTGTGTGTATTTGTGTGTGGTCCTGAGGCTAGAGCAATGGGGACACTTCAAGCCCTGGGTCTCTGCTGTCTCACCCCCTGGCCCTCTAGCCTCCCAGGCAGACTTCCCAGCAGCCAGGGACATCAGCGCACAAGAGAGCTGGGGCAGGACCAGCCCTCTAGGTTTCCCAGCCTCATTTCCTCTCTGGGCCAGAAAAGCACGCTATGCAGTAGTCGCACAGCTGGGTACCCAGCCTCTGCCTGGATAGCTCCTCCTCTTCGACCACCCAGGTCCCACCAGACTTTGGGGACTCCTTCCTCCAGGCTGCCTTCCCGGACCATTCCAGGCCCCAGTGGTCTCCCCACTCCTGTGCTCCCCCGAGTGTCAGCCTCATACTCCAGCCCTGGCTCTCTCCCCAGCTTGGTTCCTTCTCACTCGCACCCGTGGTAAATTAAAAAATAATAAATGCTAAATTAAAAAATAATATTTCAGGATTTCCCATCATGGTGCAGCGGAAACGAATCTGACTAGGAACCACGAGGTTGCAGGTTCGATCCCTGGCCTCACTCAGTGGGTCAAGAATCCGGCATTGCCATGTGCTGTAGTGTAGGTTGCAGACACGGTTCGGATCCTGTGTTGCTGTGGCTGTGGCTGTGGCTGGCGGCTACAGCTCCGATTGGACCCCTAGCCTGGGAACCTCCATATGATGTGGGTGGGGCCCTAAAAAGCAAAAAAAAAAAAAAAAGTTTCATAACATAAGAAACACCCAAATACATGATCATTATTACAAAATAAATATGAGAGATAAACAGCCCCGTTGGCCCTCCCGGTTCCATCAACCTCCCCAGAGAACCCTTTTTCTCAGTTTCCTGAGTTCCTTTTCACATCCTAAGTTTTGCTTTTACATTTAAATTTTTGTACTTCTATTTTTGGTGAGATTGTTTACACGGATGTCACGTTGTACAGATGCACTTTCACTTAACAACATGTCTTAAGAGATCTTTCAGTATCAGCCCTTATATGTTATGTGTCATTTATGTGTGTCATCTGAGTGTCAGCTATGGCATAAATATGGCATCAAATACCTCTTATGGTATTGGCAGCCCTGGGTAGCAGCGTGGGCTATGGGGCCATTGTCGAGGTGTGCTGCGTTTCCAGACTTTCCCAGTTATCGGCTAGACTGCAGAGGACTTTTCTGCCTCTTTGTGTAACATGTGTGGGTATTTCCCCGGGGTACAAACCCAGACGTGGGATTGCTGACCTGGAGGATACAGACGTTCTATATTTTAATAGATGTGTTAAATTGTCCTCCAAATTGCTGGCTTCGTGGCACCTGAGACCCTGAACATGTCCTACCCGTGTCTGTAGCTGTTATTATCAACCTTCATTTTGTCAGTGTGATAAACAGGAAGGTGAAGCTCATTCTTGCTTTAATTTGCATTTCCCTGATTACTCACGAGGCTGAGCATAGCGTCGTATGGTTATTAGCCAGTTGTAGCGATAACGCTCCCTGAATGAATTAGGAGCTGAGTAAAGAGACCACGAAGAGAAGAGAAGGATGACGCGGCTTGGGGCAGGTGACTCTGTGAGGTTCCAGGTCACTGGGCTGGCCCAGGAGGGGTGTTTGTAGGACCCGGCTAGCGCGCAGTTTGAGGAAGGCGCTTCTGACATTTAAAACAATAGAGTCCCACAGTCAGAAGCGACAAGACTGGGGATATAATCCAAGGCCTCCTCCGCTCGTGAGGTCTCACCCGAACTGGGGGTCCCTCACTATGGGATCTGTCCCCACCTGGACTCCGAATCTGTGGGTGGTGAGGATTGTAGCCTTTTGCCTAAAATTTGTTGCACTCACCCCTTGTGGCAAACTACCCCAAATGTGCTGTTTAAGACGACAGCAGAAATTGGTTTTCTGATACTTCTACAATTTGAGGAGGGCTCAGGGGGGGACAGCTCTCGTTGTTAATGGCCAGCTCCACGTGCTGTCTGTTGGGGCTGGAACATTCAGGAAGGCTTCTTCATTGGCAAAGCTGGAGCCAGGCTCAGGATGGCTGGACCAGCTGGGGCTTGGATGAGCGTCGTTGTGCATGGCTTTTCCAAGGTTTCCTCCCAGCATGGTGATTTCAGGGAAGTGACGTTTTTACATGGCTACTGGCTCCCCTCGGAATGCATGGAAGCTGCCAGGTCTTCTCAATGCCCAGACCTGGAAGCCCCAGAATGTCACCGAAGTTTCGTTCCACCGGCTAAATCAGTCCCGGGGCCAGGGCAGGGCAAGTAGTTTTCACCTCTAGGTGGAGGAGCGGCAAGGGTTTGCTGCAAAAGTGTGTAGTTTGAGAGAGATCATCGTAGCCTCTGAAAACGCTATCTACTACACAATTAAAATCCTCTCAAAACAGATGGAGAAAAAAGAATTTATAGAGACCTGGGGTCCTTATATAAAACCTCAGGCCAGGAAATGCAGCAGAGGGAAGGAAGACTTGGATGGGAAACCCCATCGATAACTCGGGCTTCATCCTCCTCACCTCCGGGGCCTCCCCGCTCACCAGTTTCTCTCTGCTTTTCTGTGTTCATGGGCTTGAGGAAGCTGGCTTGGCACAGCGCCCTCAGCCCCCAAGTCCTCAGGTGCCCCAGTTTTGGGGAATCCCGGTTCCAAGCTCCAGATTCGAGAGCTTGGTCTAGACTCTGCCGAGCTCTGACTGGTCTAGCCTAGGGCAGGTGTCCTCCCAAATGTGGAAAAAGGAGGCTCAGAGACTTTGAAGGTGTTTCCCACGCCGGAGAGCAGCAAAACCGGGCTGCCAGCCCGAGAGCCTCCATCTGATCCAGAGCCAAGGCTCACTCCCACCTGCCCCTGAGTGCTGCCCCTCCCCACGCCCAGCCCCTAGGGACCTGACAGCCAGGCCTCCCGCTAATCATGGCCTCCTCTGGTCCCGCTGGCTCGCTCACTCAGAAGCGGCAAAGTCCTGCTATGCAGGGTGGCTGCGGGGCCACTTGGGGATGTGATTCATCTCGAGTGAAGCCTTCAATCGCCCCAGCAGGCTTTCTGCCTTCCCACTCTAGCTCCAGCGTGGGCTGGGAACGCAGAGTTTCAGAGGTGAGATGCAGAAGGGAGCAGCCAGTAATGCTGCTGAGCCAGTAATACTTTGGAGCCCCCTCAGTGACGGCTATTCATCTTTCTGGCAGCTCTGATGAGAAGGCTTGTTATATCTCCCTGGGGTATGGCTGCCTGGCTGGGATGGGACTCCCCCCAGCTGCCTCTGCCCCCACTTCCTCCCCTACAGTCTAGGCAAAAACCTGTTTGGGGCCCCACAGTCATCTGTGTCACTTTCTTGCCCCTACCTGGGGCTGCTCCAGGTTTCCAGACCCTTCCTCTTCTCTGCAGGCCCTTCGCTGATGTCACCCCACAGCCTGAAATGTCCCTTCCCTGGGCTCTATTTAAATGTATCCTTCCCACCCTCCAAGTCTTGCAGCAAAGGTCACTTCCTTCGTGACGACTTCTTCAGGTTCCCATGAGGACTGTGTCTATCTTCCTTACATCTCTCTTTCTCTCTTTTTTTTTTTTTTTTTTGGTCTTTTGGCCATGGCATATGGAGGTTCCCAGACTAGAGGTCCAATTGGAGCTGAAGTCACTGGCCTACACCACAGCCACAGCAACATGGGATCCAAGCCGTGTCTGCACCCTATATCACAGCTCATGGCAATGCCAGATCCTTAACCCACTGAGGGAGGCTAGGGATTGAACCTGCATCTGCATGGATACCAGTCAGGTTTGTCACTGCTGAGCCATGATGGGAACTCCTGGACATCTGTCCCTTTCAACTTGGATCACTGGGATTTTGGACACAGGTAGCAAGACCTGGCACATCCTCCTAACACATCATTTATTCATTCAACCACTACTCTGTGCCAGGGAGGATTGCACATACACTTTTACGGACTGAGGGTTTGTCCTCCCCAAATTCATGTGTTGAAGCCCTAACCCTCAGATGATGGCTTAGGAGATGGGGCCTTTGGGGTGATTAGATTTAGATGAGGTCCTGAGTGTGGGGCCGCCATTGCGGGTTAGTATCCTATGTAACTACTTGTATCTACTCACAGCACTGTGATGCTTAGATGAGATACGACACAGATGACGAAGAACAGAGCTGAACGTACAGTGAACTTTCAGGAAGGGTTACTGTTTATTTTCCACTTGGCAAGCATCAGTGTTTCATGGAGCTTTTCGTTAGAAAGGCTTTCCTGGTGCAGCCTGTTGACCTGGAGCCCACACTGTGGCCGTGCAGCAAAAGTCAACCAGGAAAGGCCAGGAGCTTTTCATGAAAGCTCCTCATTCCAAGGCCCAGCATTGAGGAGACAGATGCCTGGGGTGACAGCTGGGCTCTCCCTTCCCTCGGTGGCTCTCAGTGGCCTGGAGACTAAGTCCAAACTCCTCTTCCGTGCCTTCAAGGGGGATCAGGGAATTCCCCCTTGGCACAGGGCACAGTGCATGCAACCGACTGCAGTTTCTGTGTTTTTCACGGGCTGACGGTGGTGTGAGTGACTGTAGTTTCTCTGTTTCTCAAGGGCTGATGTGGAGCGAGGGTGAGGGAGCAAATTTTGGAACTCTCATCTCTTGCTCTGTCCGCCAAATACCAGTAAGTCTCCTTGGGCATTTTTGCTAATGACAAATACCCTCTTGGAGGGGGCAGTGGCCTTCCAAGTTGAGGACCATGCATGGAGAACTGTTATGGCACACTGGATGGTGACCGCATGGTGGCTGGGTGCGTGGAGGAGCAGTGGAAGCAGGGCCTGGCGGGGTGGGCAGGACAAGAAAAGGGGCGTGACTATGAGCCAGGAAGGGAGCTGTGCTGCTGCCCTGACTCGGGTGCTCCATGGACTCTCAGAACAAAAGCAGCAGCCTTATCCTAATGGGGCTCCCCAGGGCCGGGCAGGAGGGCTTTCCCTCTTCCCTCCAGGGGCGGCTCCCCAGCCCACCCTCCTGCCCTCCTGCTGCTATCGAGGGCTGACACAGTGGGTGTCAGCCAGTGAGTCGGGGCAAAGCAGGCAGGCAAGATGCAAGGACGCCCAGGATGCAGGTGCCCCAGTGCTTGCTCCTGGGCACCCATGGGTCGTTTCTACCTCTTAAGTGTTGTTACGTGTTTACATGTGACCTATTTACATTTAATATCATTTTCAAAAACAATTTCAGAAGTTTCCTGGTGGCCCAGAAGGTTTAGGATCTGGTGTTGTCACTTCTGTGGCTCGGGCTGCCAATGTGGTGCTGATTCAGGCCCCGGCCTGATAACTTCCATGTGCTGTGGGTGTGAACATAAAAAGTAAACTAAAAAATAAAAATAATTTCAAATTACAGAAGCATTGCAAGAAAAGCACAAAGAGACCCCTTATATGATTCATTCAGATTCGTCGATTGTTAACATTTTGTCATATTAATGTTATCATTCATTCCTCTGTGTACACACACATACATGCACATGTATGCATTACATGTTACATATATACATACGTATTAACATGCATTATGCCCTGTATACTACAGCGCATTTCCTAAAAACAAGGACATCCTTTTATAACCACAGTACAACGATTAAAATCAGGGAACATTACTATAACACAGACATAGTGCTATTAGTCAATCTTTGAGCTCCATATGCAAATTTTTACCACTTATTTCAATAATGTCCTTTTTAGCTACTTTTCGCTGTCCAAGATCCAAGCCGGGGTCATGTGTTGCATTTACCAGTTGTGTCTTTGTTCTCAGCCTTCTGTAGTCTTTCATGACCTTGATGTCTTTGTAGAGCCCAGGTCCGTTATTTTGTAGGATGCACCCCCCCCATTGGAATGGTGTGATGTTTCCTCATGGTTAGATTCAGAAAATAAATCATTTTTAAAGGAAAATAAATCATTTTTAAAGAGTTGTTGAAGGCTGGGAGTCTAGGAAACGGAGGGAGCCTCAGAGAAGAGGCTTTAGAGTCCAGCTGATCAGGTTTTGAGTCTTAGCTCTGTCACTTTGGTTATTCATGCATTTATTTGCACCTTCAGGAAGTATTAATAGAACACCTGTTACGAATTAGCCACTGTTCTAGTCTCCTAGAAGACATCAGTCAACGAAAAGGCAAAATCCTTGTCCTCGTAGAGCACAGGGAGATGATTAGTGGCCCCTGGGTCCTCTGAATGTGATCATATTTAGAAATAGGTTTTTGTAGATGTCATTAAGACACAGACTTCAAGATCACCCTGGATAACAAGGTTGGGACCTAAATCCAACAACGACTCTCCTTGTAAGAGACGGCACGCAGAGGGGAAAGCCACGTGATGACAGAGGCAGGCACTGGAGTTATGCTGCCACAAGCCCGGAGCCATCAGGACCCAAAAGAAGCAAGAGAGGAGGTTTTGGAGGGGGCACAGCTCTGCTGGTGCCTTGATATTGGATTCTGCCCTCCACGACTGCGAGGCAACAAGTTTCTGTTGTCTTAAGCCACCAAGTTCATGGTAATTTGTCCCAGCAGTCCCAGGAAACCTGGAGGTTCCGTCGTGGTAATGATGACACGGGGGGTTATGGTTACATCCTAATGTGGGCAGGTCACTCGCCAGCTGTGTGAGTTTCAGCCAGTCTCTTGATTTCACCAACTTTTAGTCGCCTTGTCTGTAAAACCAGAACAAAGGCACCTAGCTCAAGTGGAAATTGATCGTGGAAAGTCCGTGCCTGGCACATACTAGGTGTTTCTTAATTGACAACTGCTGCTACTATCCCCGCCCGAAAGCACTGTTTGCCTAGAAAGCCCTCACTGGGCAGGGAGTGGGGAGCAGCTCCATCCGATGAGATCCCAGCTCCCTGGCAGGGGCACAGAGCTCTAGAGGGATCTGTCGTTTTAAGCATCTGAAAAGGGGGAAAGTCTGCCTCTGCCCCCCAGCTCAGAACACTTGAAGCAACTCCCTTTTGTGTTTTCAGGCAGGCCTCAGCGCGCCCCTGCTGCTCTGCCTAGGAGTTCAATGTCTAGGAAGAGCTGATTAATTGGGTGCTAGTAATTGCTTCGGGCTGCTGGGTTGGGGAGGTCACCGCTTTGGGGGGATGGAGTGCTCAGCGTGTGGGATGCACACAACAGGGTGGCTGGAGCCCTGAGCTGGGAGGCAGGCATGGGTCCTCTTTCCTGTGCTCGTGCACGTGTGTGGGGGGTGTTGGGGGAGCGTTCCAACTCTTTCTGTTCCCTGGGCCTCTGCCAGGACAATGTGGGGTATACTGGTTTTCAGCAAGGTGGGGCCGTCACCTGGAGAGCCTGCAGGTGAGATGGGACAGGTAGAACTGGCAGGTAGAACTTGGCTTTCTAGGCCCCAAGAGCCCTGGCTTCTTTTATGTTCTTCTTGGTCATGGAGTAGCCAGTAATCGGGCCAGAGCCATAGCCACTGGCAGGCCTGAGGCAAAGACTACTGGGTCCTGCTCTGAGGCGGGGCCCGGACCCCATGGCCTCTCTCAGGCTCACCTGGTGCCAGAACTCGTGCTAGTCCTCACCCAAACAGTCCCTCCTCCCTGAGGAAAGCTGCTGCCAAGCGGGGATAAATTTAGGACTTTAGTTTCTCAGCCGCCCAGAAGCAGGGCTCAGCCCGGCATCTCTTGCTATTTTTTGGTTACATAATATAATTCTTCCTTGAATTTGCATAGCCTTTTTTCTTTTCTCTTTGAAGCCCTGTCACATCAACCCTTTCAATGCTGGCACCTCTTCCCGCAGTGTATCAGCCAAAGCCTTCTTCCCATTTCCCAAACGGTCAGCAGAGGCCCCTCAGCAAGTCAGACGAGCTTGGGACCTACTGATCCGTCCACTCAGACAGCCCCACACCAAGAGAAACACGTCTCAGCGTGGGTGGGGTCCGGTTCTCCTCATAACTCCCTTCACCCCGAGGTGTGGACAGTGCTCGGGCCCAGTGAGTGTGAGCCCAGGGCAGGGAGACTCTGCGACCAGAAGCCGGAACGACCACCAGGGCTGCAGCCGGGGCAGAACCACTCCTGGTGCCCAGGTGGCTTCAAGGGACCCGGCAGTTCCCACACAGCCTGAGCATTGGAAGCCCGCAAGTGCTGGATGCAGTTTTAATTTATTTGCAGGTGCATCTCTCTCCTGGAGGCAGGAGGAGGGGCGCACAATCTCTTTTTATTAATTCGGGGCTTTCTTTACAAAGCCCTCTGCTCCGAGGCCCGGGCTGAGGGGGCTCTGATCTCTCTTCTCCACTGTTCTTTGTCAGTCACATGCCCAGGCTGAGCCCAGCTGCCTCCGGGAGCCCTCGGCAGGCACCTGTCCCCTCTCCCTGCAGCCTCCTGCTTCCTGTCTTGATGGGCAGAGCTTCGCCAGCACCGCTGAGCTCAGTCCTAGGCCTGGGTGTGGGTGGCACCTCGTCGGCAGCCAGAAGCCCAGGCAGAGATGTGGCCCCCCGGGGCGCTGCCTTCACACCCCCAACCCCCGCGCCCCGTCAGAGACCTTGAAGGCTAAGTCTGATCATGTCACTCTGCTCTAGTGCCTAAAATGGCTCTTAGCCCACAGAGGAAGGGCCTGGCCATCCAGTGACCCACAAAGCTCTCCACACGCATGGGCGAGTGCACGTGCGTGCACACACACGCAGACACACATACACCTGCATACCCTGTACCTGGAATTGTCAATCAAGTGCTCTCCATTAGGGTCATTATACCTGCTGTTCCCTCGGCCTGGAAGGCATCTGCCTCCACCTGTGTGGCTCCCTCCCTCACCTCCTGCCTCAAGTGTCACCTCGCCAAGAGCCACCCTGGCTGGCCTGTAATGGATACTGCTGTGCCCCACTTAGGTCCCTTGCCTTTAGGCTGGCACACCATGGAGTTGAGAGGAGTGGAGAGGCCTCAGATGCTCGGAGGAGATCCTGGGCAACCCCTTCCTTATGCTACGTTGCATGAGGGAGGGCATGGCCCACTATACACAAGGCCACTCAGCTAATGACAGGTTCAGCGGGGCCTGGAATGCAAGCTTCCTACCTCCGGACTCAAACCCCAAGGCAGAGGGTTAGCACCCAGCTTCTCAGCCTCGGGCTGCCCCCTTCTCCTGCAGTCTCAGTTTTCCCACCCGTGAACTGGGTGGCCGACTCCATGGCCCTCAGGGGCTCTGCTTGCGCTGGGACTACCCCTCCTGCCAGCTCCTGGGAAGGGTATATAGTAGCGGAGAGCCATCTCTGGTGCCTTCTCCCAAGGCTGGGCTTCTGTCAGACCTTTCCTCTCTCCCCACCCTGCAGCACTGCAATGCAGGAGCGAGGGATGTTATCTGGCTGTCTGAAAGCCAAACGCTGGGCTCTCTTAATGGATTTCAGAAGCTTTCTGCCTTTGCTGCCACAGTAGAAAAACATTTCCTTCTTTGTGGTATTGAAGGAAAAACAAGCAGTCATTCCTTTGGAGGTTTAAAATGGGCACTATAACTCAGGGTGGGGGAGGCGGAGCGAGTAATTGACTGGTCTGCGGAATTGACAGCGAACTTCTTTCTCAGATCCAGAAGTTATCATTACAAAGAGAAACCCACTGTTTTCTTTTCAGTGTATTGGGTAATCTACCAACAGCAGGAAGTGGATTTCTCCCTTAAGTATAGACGTGCCCTCCCTCGGTCTGTAGCCATGTGGCCCCTGTCAGGTCTCAGCTGGGCTGTCTTCTCCTGCAAGACTGGCTGCAGCTGCACAGAAGGATTTCTGGACCATGCTCCCTCAGGGAATGCCTCTGACCCTCCCTCCACCACAGCCACAGAGAAGCGTGTCACTCTCCACTGTGCCTGGCCGTTACCCCTTTCCCAAAGAAGAGACATCAGGAGTCTTGACGTGCCAGACCCTATTTATCCAGACCCTTCCTGCTTCTCCAACTTCTAATTCATTGATCTTGCTGATCAGTGAACCCCACGCCTGCTCACCTCCCCGCTGCCTTTGATAATACCAGTCTCTCTGCCAGCATGATCAGCCCTCTCCCCACTGCCCCACCCCAAGTTCTCAACCCCTAGCCCTGCCCCCCTGCTTGTGGCAAACGCCCCCCGCCTCCCCAAGCCCACACTAGCCCTTGCAGGAGCCCTCGATGACTCTCCCAGTGGCTGGTGCTCATTTCCCTCTCTGCTGTTGCTCACCTGGCTGCGCCCCCTCTCCAGGGCAGCCGGTCACACCCGTCACACCCCCACCCTCAGCCTGAGCATCCCGGCCCTTAGGACTAAAGGGGAGGCCAGAAGGTACCTCCTCTAGATCAACTTCCCACTGAGTGCTAGGATGCAGGAGCCACTTTTCATCCTGCAGGAGCTATCAGCCTCTGCTCGCATAGCCAACAGTGATGGGGAGCTCACTCCCTTCCCCCCACACCCATGCACACACTGGCCCACCAGCCTTTTCAGCAGATAAATGTGCTTCCTCCCAAGGGAGGACTCCTGCCACCTGAACCCCTCCTGTTTCCCCAGACATACTCACACCTGCGGGAGAGCTAGCTGGGCAGGAGGTTGTTGCCTTGTCTTGCCATGGCTGTGGGTAGGGGTGGGGTGGGATCTCAGCCAACCTGTTACTGAATGCAAGTCCATGAGCTGATGCACTGTGAGGCCAAACTATAGCAAAACTTTGGAGTCTGGAGTTGAGAAAGGCTTATTACAGGGCCATGCAAGGAGACAGGAGGCTCATGCCTTTAAAAAAACCCCCAAGCTCCTTAAAGCCTTTCAGCAAAGCCCTTTTATAGGAAAGGTGAGGGAGGGGCGTGGTTGATTGTCTCAAACTTCTTGATGTCAGGATCCTTTGTTCTCGCAGCTGTCCTCTAGGTCAGGTCACAACGCTCCTGTAACCATCAAACTAAATGTTATTCTCTGTTCTGCACGTTTTTTAATCTAAAAGTATACTATACAAGAAAGGGAAGGGGGAGGCATTAAATTCTGTCTCCATGCCTCCTTGCAGCTATAAACAAATCACAGAAGCAAAGCGACATTATTGCCCGTCATTTTACTTGTGCAAGGTTCCAAGCATTGACTTTCACCTTCCAAGGTCTAGACCCTGGCTACGAGGAGGGGGTGCTTGCACAGGCTGGTTACCCTGTCCCAGAGCATTAGTCCAGCACCCACTCTGAGTCCGCCCATCAGTGCCCAGGCCCAACTGAGGAGGCAGGTTTCAACTCAGGACCAGTCCCCCAGACCCTGCCCAGCTGTCATTACTTAGGGAGCAAGGCGCCGTGGACCCAGGGACTACGACCCAGGGTGACCGCCATCATCACTAGGTCGCGGAGGAGAGGCCTGGCCCAGCCAGTTGGTGGCCGCGGGGAAGGCTCTGGAACTCTGCAGAGCTTACCCACCCCCGCTGCCTGAGGCCAGGGGACCCGGAGGGCCCCTGAAGAAGGCTGCAAACCGCTTCTCACCCCACTACCGGCGAAGACCACTGCGAGAGTGACAGCCAGCTGGGCGGGGCTTCTCCCGGTCCCGCTGACAGTCTCGCGATAACTGCACGCACTAACCGGCTCCCGCGCTAATTGTCTCCCGCACTGGAGGTCTCGTCCTAACGCCCACCTCGCACCTATTAACAAGCCTTCACCACGCTGTCGTTTGCTCAGACCTCCAGCAGTGCAGTATAATCTGGGCTTCCCGAAGGGGCCTTTGTGCCGTACCCCGCCCCCCAAGATGGAGCTCAGGACCCGCCCGCCGCTGAGGATGTACTGGGCACCCACTGCCATCCTCCTCACCCAGGGTCCCTCTTTCCTCAGAGGAACCTGAGAACCAGACCAGGATCCTACCACACAGCCCGAATCTGGGGGAGAACTGGGCCAGCTTCTGCTCTGCCCATCTCCTAGAAGATTCCAGAATGCTCAGCTTCTGTGGACGTGGACGCTGAATTCTGAGACTCTCATCATGTGTTCCGTGATATCTGACACTCTCGGTCTGGATTCCAAGTTCAGGAATTCCCAAGGTGTGCACGCTTGTGCTTTGGTATTTGTCAGGGTGCTAGGCTCCACCTCTGGTCCACGGTCCTTGTCCCCGGAATGAAGGCCACGACGAGGCTGACCGTGGCCAGGAGGCGTGAGCCCAGGGCTGCCTGCGTGGTGCCAGCCCCCACAGGGACACCCAGCCCAGCCCTTCTGCCCAACCCGGCGGGGCTCTGTCCCCACTCACGCCTCACCTTCCTTTGCTACCGTCTCCCCGTGACGCTGCCTCATCTCCAGATGCCAGGTATCTGCCCTCCTTCTTTTTGGTTTGCTTCAGCCTGGGAATGTGACACCCTCCTCTTCTTCCTTCTTGAGGGTGACGCTCCTTGCCCTGCCCCTTGTTTTCAAGGGGCTCTGCCAGGGTCCACTGACCCCATTGGGAGCTCCCCCCAGCTCTGAATGCTGGAGCCCAGCCTCCACCACCTCTGATGAAGTCACTGTGCGGTCCCTGGGCGCCCAGCACGGAGGGGTGTGCTCACTGATCCCAAGCTGCATTAAAGGGTCAGGAGTCTTGACAATAGCCACCACTTCATAGCGCTTACCTCGGGCCAAGGGCAGTGCTGAGTACTTTCTGTACATGTACTCATTTCATTTCCACTATCACCTCGTTTTCTACACGATGAAACAGAGTAGGAGAGAGCCTAACTAACTTGCCCACGTTTATAGAGCTGAGTGTCAGGGTCAGGACTGAAACCTAGGCAGTGGTGCCTTTGACCTCTACTCTCTACTGCCCTCAGTGACACGGCGACGGGAAGGAGGGCTGGGTCCAGGAATGGTTCGGGGCACCTTTGACCAGTGCCGATCAGCCCACTGGGCAGTGGCCAACTGAGAAACGTGCTCCCTTGGGCTGACTGCAATGCTGACGCTGCTGTGTTCCAGACCTGGGAGTGCAGAAGTCCTTAAGACCTGTTCCCAAACTGATGGAGCCCACAGATTCCTGGCAAACAAGCCATGTGGCACTGGGCTGGTGGTGAAGGGGGAGGGGAAGATGCACTAAACAGAAGAGATAAACTACCCAGGTTGAGAGCTAATGAGAGGTTCTGGCAATTATGGCCACGGCCAAGGCCAAGGGCACGCACATGAGAGCAAACAGCACAGGCAAAGACCCTGATGCGGGGAGGCTTGAGGTTTGGGAGCAGTAAGATCAGTGTGGCTGGAGTGTTGGGGTATGTATGTGCGGCGACCCCTAAGGAACTTTGGAAGAATCTCTGTTGTCTGCCCATCTGGGGAGTGAGGGGCTGGGTTGGGAGACCCTCCCTTTCCAGAACACCAGCCCCTTCCACTGAAGCTTGCATTTGCCTTACTTGGATCTCCAGGTTTCCTGCTGTTTGAAGCCCTGATTTGGCTCCAGCAGAACAGAACCTGTTCCTTGTGGATGTCACAGCTAAGGAGGGCGCGAAGACCCTTGAGGTGGGGGGCAGCCCCGAGGCTGAGGGACCGAGCAGCAGTCAGGCAGCTGAGCCCACTCTGGGAAAGGCATATGCAGGAGGGCTGTCCTTGAAGTTCTGCACCAACTCGGGGTGGGATTAGTCCCCAAATGGGAGGGGACATGGGCTGGAGTGGGGAACAGAGACTGAGGATGAAAGGAGTGAATCACTTGCGCAGAGAGAGAGAGTGAGTTAGTTCCAGGGTTGAGCAAGAGGCAGGCAGAGAAGGGGAAGAGGGGAAGAGATGGAAATGGAGACAGTGATGGGAAGGAGGCAGAGACAGCAACGCACAGAGCAACACAGCACTCATTATGCCAGATAACGTGCAGAGAGCGCTCAGGGTGTGCTGGGCACTGCATTTAGTGTTTTACACGCGTGCACTCCTTCAAGGGAGAGCTGGAGCGGGGTGGGGACAGGCAGACTTAGAGTTAACAAATGCCATGTAGAGGGACCCAGAGACCTAGAGGGGACAGAGGAGAGCAGGTGTGTGTGTGTGAGTGTGGTGTGGTATGTGGGGAGTGTGATATGTATTTACCTGTGTGTTTGTATGTATGTGAAGTGTATGTAGAGTATATATGTATGTAACACTGTGTGTGTGGGGTGTGTGGTCTGTGTGCATGTGTGTGTGTGGTGTGTGTGTGTGTGTGTGGTATATGGTTGTGTGGTGTATGTGTATTGTGTGCTGTGTGTGTGTGTGTGTGTGATGTGATGTGATGTGGTATAGGGGGTGCAGGGTGGAATGCAGGGCACTCAGGGCGAGAGAAGGCTGCCTGGGGCAGGGAGTTGCTGCTTCGCCCCAGGCTTTGTGACCCGACATTGTCGGTCCTGGAGAGAAAGAAGTCAGCACCCTAGATCCGGGGCTGGGGGCTGAGACTTGCAGCAGGAGACTCGGGTCTGTGAGGGGAAGGGGGCCTTCCTGCAGCCACACCAAGTGGGAGGAGCTCAGAGGGGAGAGGACTTGCCCAAGGTCACTGCTGTCACTGAAAGAATCAGAGTTGGAACCCGGACCTCCTGACACCCAAGCCAGGTTCCACTTGTGCCTCTGCCTCACCTGTCACCTCCTCGGGTAGCAGGGTAGACACTGGATAGCTCCTCTCCTCAGCTCACACTGCCTGCCTTACCCTCTTCACCCCTCAATCTCCACCTCTAGGGCTCTGGGGCTGCCAAGTCTTCCTCTGAGCCCCTCCAACTTAGGATTTTGCCCCTTGGTGCCTTTGCAATGCTGTGTCCTCCGTGGTCGTTCAAAGGACATGAGACTGGGGCATTTATCCCCTGCTTCTCATCTCCCATGGCTTCAGAATCACCCCTGGGCTGTTGAACCCCTGCCCTGCTGGGTTGGGTCTACAGCGGGCAGAGGTGGCTGCTGCAGCTTTAGAGCTATTAGAGGTGAGGTAGGAAAGTGCAGAGACAAGGGCAGGCTCTAGTTTGAGGTGGGACACATCCTGATTATTAGGGAGCAGAGACTGGTCCACCCTAGCTGGAGAAACGTGGTAGGGGATGTGATGTAGGCACAGGCAGCCAGCCCTGTGAATCTTGTTCTTGCTTCCTGCTTGCAACATCATTTATCTCTTGGAGGATATGGATGATCCTTTTTAAAAAGTTTTCTTCTTCCAGACAATCTGTTTCTTCAATGCTGCTTTTTTTCTCTTGTTTTATTCTCTATGATTAGGCATTCCTCACACAGATCCTTGGCTGTCTGTTCATACTTGGAGGGGGCACCACAGAGGTTAGAAGTGCTCATGGAGGGGACCTGGCTGAGTTTTTTGTTGGGGACAACTTAGTAGATTTATTGGGTCAATAGAGCAATTTCTATTTATGTCAATTTCTCTTGCTCTGGTCAGATTCTGTAGAGAAGACATTTCCAGACTCCTGCTGGAGGACAACTACTTAGCAGCAGGCATTCTGGGGGCTGAGTGAGAGGGAAGAAGCCGGGGAGGAGATGGCCTTGATATTCAGCCTGTAAGTCTTCATAACCCTCTTACTTTCAGGATGGTGCTTCTCCCTCCACTTGTAGTTCTTAATCCAGATGCCCTCGGTTTCACCCTTTCTAAGGACCCACCTTGGTCCTGGGTGGGTGGGGGCAAGGAACACCAGGGGGTAAGATGATGCACCCTGGCTTTATCTGCACAGTGTTCTACAGTCCTCCTTCTGATTGTGTTCTGAGCCCACAGCCAGCCCACCCTCACCCTTTCCAGAAGGAGCCAGTCTGGTCACCTAAAGCAAATCAAGTGCTTAACAGCGTTCAGCACTGCCGGTTTATGATGTGGCAGTCTTGATCTGCTAAGTTAGAGACCACTCATGAGGCTGCTCGCCAGCTTCAAAACTGTTGCTGTTGTCTCCTCTCCCATTTGTCTTTATGTATTTACGTTGTTTTTTTTTTTTTTTTTGGTTGTTTGGTTTCGGTTTTTGGCTGCACTCGCAGCATTGCTAAGTTCCCAGGCCAGGGATCAACCTTGCACCACAGCAGTAACCCGAGTCGCCGCAGTGATAGCACTGCATCCTCAATCATTAGGCCACCAGGGAGCTCCTGAGCTTATGGTTTTAAATAAGGTTTACTGTCATTTTAGTTGGGCTCCTGGAGAGTCTGTTCTCATATCTGTGTTCCACCTGCCATCTTTAACTGACAAACAAGTGTTTTAGTTATTTTTGTGTGGTATCAACTTACCCTTAATATTGAAGGCTGCAAACAGCAAGCATTTATTATTATTTCGTAATCCTGTGAGTTAGCTGGGCAGGGCTGCTGGGCGGGGCTGGTTTGTCTACTCTCTGTGATCAGCTGGACCTTGGCTGGGCTGAAGGTCTGGGAGGGTCTCACTCACATGGCTGGCATTGGCTCAGTATCAGCTGGGGCAATAGGCATGGCAGCGCCACCAGGATCCAGAGGCCACCTGGGCTTTTCCACAGGCCAAGGGTCATAGAAACGGTTCCTCAGAGCAGCAAGAGAGGGAACGAGCTCCAGATTATGATTACGTTTTATTTACTTATTTTTCGTCTTTTATCTTTTTAGGGCTGCAGCTATGGCACATGGAGGTCCCCAGACTAGGAGTCTAATAGGAGCTACAGCTGCCAGCCTACACCAGAGCCACAGCAGCACAGCTGCTTCTGCGACCTACATCACAGCTCACGACAATGCCGGATCCTTAACCCATTGAGCAGGGCTGGGGATTGAACCTGCAACCTCATGGTTTCTAGTCGGGTTCGTTAACCACTGAGCCACGAGGGGAACTCCTATGATCACATTTTAAGAAGAGAGCCTTTCCCTTTTAGAGCAGTTTTAGGGTCACAGCAAAATTCAACAGAAAGCCAGGAGAGTGCCCATATTCCCCACTCCTTGCACAGCTTCCCCTACCAGCAGCATCCCCCCCTAGCTGGGTGTATTTGTTGTAGTCAATGAATCTATTTTGACACATGATCATCACTCAGAGGCCGCAGTTTGCATTATGGTTCTCTCTGGGGGTACATGCTATGGATTTTGACCACTGCATGTAGTGACATATATCCATCATTACAGTATCACACGGAGTGGTTTCTCTGTCCTAAAAATCCTCTGTGCCCCCTCTATCATCCGTCTTTTCCTCAACCCCTGCAAACATTGATCATCTTACTGCCTCCATAGTTTTGTCTTTTCCTGGATGCAATCATATGGTTTGAATCATGCAGTATGCATGGAGCCTTTCCCAGTTGGATTCCTTCACTTAGCAATATGATTTACGATTCCTCCATGTCTTTCAGGGCTCAAGGGGTCATATTTCTTAGTACCAAATAATGTTCCATTGTCTGGATGGACCACAGTTTATTCATTTTCCTACTGAAGAATATCTTAATTGCTTGTGAATCTTGGCAATTATGAACACAGCTGGTATAGAGATCTGTGTACAGGAATTTGTGTAGACGTAATTATTTTTTTCTTTTTAGGACCGCACCTGAGGCATATGGAGGTTCCTGGGCTAGGGGCCAAATAGGAGCTGCAGCTGCCGGCCTACACCACAGCCACAGCAACACTAGTTCCTTAACTCACTGAGCAGAGCCAGGGATCAAATCCCCATTGTCATGGATACTATTCGGGTTCTTAACCCACTGAGCTACGATGGGAACAACAAATTTTCAGATCTCTGGAGGAAATAACAAGGAGCAAGAGGTGGAACAAGCCGCACATGCACGTGCTTTTCGAGGCCCTGCTGGCATTGCTTTTGCTCATGCTGCAAGGACCAAAGCGAGATTGCATTGGCATTCTACCCCACGTTGGTACATGAATTTTGAATTATGAATGTTCTGCCTGAAGCACCAAGTTGTTGGATGGTGGCCCATTTGAAATATAGAGAAAGAGACCCAACCGCTGGAATAGGTGGCTTTAGCAGCTTTGAAGTTCAGAGTGTGAAGGTTGCAGCAGAAACAAGTCCATAATTCTGAGTTTCACATGGTCACCTTCTTTGTTCAAAGATCTTCGTGCAGCAACACCAGGTGATGGGCACTGGGGGAACCGCAAGGAAATGAGGGAGTAGAGTTTCCAGGGAGGGAGGGGGTAGAGATGAAACAATAACCTGAGCGATGAAGGTAGTAAATGGATGTGTGGCTAATAGAGGGGCTGAGGAGGGAGAATCTGGTCCTTGTGGGAAGCAGGGACTCCCAACCACTGAGCTGAGAGAAAGCTGCTGAGAAGGAGCCCAGCATCCTTATGTCTATTTCTCTATCAACTCCTCTGAGGACTTAGTATGCAGGGTAAGGCCCTGGGGTCTTGTTAAAGTGCAGATCTACTTCAGCAGGTCAGGCTGGGACCTGGCATCTGCATTTCTAATGCTTTCCCCGTGAGGTCCATTCTGCTGGCCAGAGTCTGGAGCTGGGGTAGCACTGACCTTTCTCAGACCCAGAACTCCAGGTCAGGGAAGGGCTTGCCAGGGGTGAGGAGAGAGGGAGAGAAAATGGGTGTATCAATTTACCTGTCACCCCCGTGCTCAGGAGTCCCCATGGCTGTTCTCTTCTGGGCCACTCAGCTGTCCTTCCTGGCCTTAGGTTGAGGAGAAAGCAGGACTGTGTCACATTCCCCTCACAGAGATCTCAAAAGTGATGTGTAAGAATTGCCAGGTACCTTTTTAAATGAGAAAGTGAGGCTGGGGGGTGGGGGTGAAGGTCTTGCCCAAAATCAGTGAGTGAGTGAATAGAACCAGGACTGGATACCATGACCCCTGACCTTTCTTTCATGCAAAGAACATTTCTCAAAAACCTACTGTGTGGCAGGCCCAGCACATGGTTAAGATCCACAGTGCCCAAAGGAGTTCTTTGGCTGGTGGAGAAGATGGAAACAGGCACGTAATGGCAGATATGGAGGCCAGGGCCAGTCAAGAAACCACTGGAGAATTGAAGTGAAGATAAAAGAGCTGGATTCAGTGCAGTGATGGGGTTGAGAGTAGGCGGGTGGATTTTAAAGCTGTTTAGGAGGTAACTGCAGGAGGCCTGGGTGAGCCAGGGTGGCAACAGAGTGAGAGAGGAAGGCTGGTTCTGAGATCAGAAGTGGGTGTATCACCTGGGAACAGGTTAGAAATGCAAATTCTTAGCCCACCTAAGACCTATCAAACTGGACTCTACATGTTATTGGACTCTACATTTTTTACTTGGGGTTCCTGAGTAAAATAGCATTTCAGAAGCTCTGGCCCAGGGCTGTAGTTCTCCATCTGGGGTACACGTTTGATTCACCAGGAGAGTGTTATGAAATACGGCTGCCTAGGTCCTCACGGGGCAGGTGGGGAGGCCCACTCTGCTGGAAGCTTATAGCTCCCTGGGTGATTCCTTTTTTAAATGATTTTTATTATTTCCATTGTAGTCAGCTTACAGTGTTCTGTCAATTTTCTGCTGTACAGCAAAGTGACCCAGCCACACATACATTTATACATTCTTTTTCTCACATTATCCTCCATCACAAGTGACTAGATATAATTCCCAGTGTTACACAGCAGGATCTCATTGCTTATCCACTCCAATGGCAATAGATTGCATCTTTTAACCGCAGATTCCTAGTCCATCCCATTGCCTCCCCCTCCCCCTTGGTATCCACAAGTCTTTTGTCCAAGTCCAAGAGTTTCTTTTCTGTGGAAAGGTTTGTTTGTGCCATAAATTAGATTCCACACACGAGTGATATCCTATGGTATTTGTCTTTCTCTTTCTGATTTAACTTCACTTAGTATGAGAGTCTCTAGTTCCATCCATGTTGCTGCAAATGGCATTATTTTGTTCTTTTTTATGGCTGAGTAGTATTCCATTGTACATATATACCTCATTTTTTTAATTCATTCATCTGTCCATGGACATTTAGGTTGTTTCTATGTCTTGGCTATTATGAATAGTGCAGCAATGAATATACTGGTGCATGTGTCTTTTTCAAGGAAAGTTTTGCGGATATATGCCCAAGAGTGGGATTGCTGGATCATATGGTAGTTCTATACTTAGTTTTCTGAGGTCCCTCCATACTGTTTTTCGTAGTGGTTGTACCAATTTACATTCCCACCAACAGTGTAGGAGGCATCTCTTATCTCCACACCCTCTCCAGGATCTGTTATTTGTGTACTTACTAATAACGGCCATTCTGACTGGTGTGAGGTGGTATCTCATAGTAGTTTTGATTTGCATTTCTCTAATAATCAGTGACGTTGAGCATTTTTTTTTTATGTGCTTATTGGCCATCTGTATATCTTCTTTAGAGAAATGTCTATTCGGGTCTTTTTCAGTAGGGTTGTTGTTTTTTTGTTGTTTTTTTTTGCTGTTGAGTTGTATAAGTTGTTTGTATAATTGAGAGATTAAACCTTTATCAGTTGCATTGTTTGAAACTATTTTCTCCCATTCCATCGGTTGTTTTCTTCTTCTTCTTCTTCTTTTTTATAGTTTCCTTTGCTGTGCCAAAGCTTGTCAATCTGATTAGGTCCCATTGGTTTATTTTTGCTTTTTTTTTATTTTGCTTTTTTTGCCTTGGGAATCTGACCTAAGAAAACATTTGTACTGTTAATGTCAGAGAATTTTTTTTTTTTTTTTGTCTTTTTGCCTTTATGTAGAGCCGCACCCGCGGCATATGGAGGTTCCCAGGCTAGGGGACTAACAGGAGCAGTAACTGCCGGCCTGCGCCACAGCCACAGAAACGCGGGATCTGAGCTGCATCTGCAACCTACACCACAGCTCACGGCAACGCTGGATCCTTAACCCACTGAGCAAGGCCAGGAATCGAACCCGCCACCTCATGGTTCTTAGTCGGATTCGTTAACCACTGAGCCATGAAGGGAACTCCGAGAATGTTTTACCTATGTTCTTCTCTAGGAGTTTGATGTGTCTTGCCTTATGTTTAAGTCTTTAAGCCGTTCTGAGTTTATTTTTGTGCATGGTGTGAGGGTGTGTTCCAGTTTCATTGATTTATATGCAGCTGTCTAGTTTTGCCAATACCAGTTGCTGAAGATTAATTGACCAAAGGTGTCTGGGTTTATTTCCAGATTCTCTGTTCTGTTCCATTGGTCTGTATGTCTGTTTTGGTACCAGTACCACATTGTCTTGATGACTGTAGCTTTGTGATGTTGTCTGCCTTCTGCTTGTTTTTTGTTCTTCAGTATTGCTTTGATAATTCTGGGTCTTTTATAGTTCCATATAAATTTTTGGATTGTTTGCTCTAGTTCTGTGATAAGTGTTATGGGTAATTTGAAAGGGATTGCATTGAATTCGTAGATGGCTTTGGGTAGTGTGGCCATTTTAACAATATTAGTTCTTCCAACTCACTGGGTGATTCTAACACATATCCAGGGTGAGACCCCCGCCAAACCTCTACCCGGACTTCTTTGAGGGACTAGAGCTGGGAATGTGGTAGGAGGCCCTTTGTAGAAGTCTCTTTGCATCTTTGTGCCTCAAGTTGGAAATCTGCAACACAGACCACCCTGTCCCCTCTGGCTCCTAGGTGCTGTGAAAAGAGCTAGTGATGGAGGAGAGAGGGGTCCACTGCCATGAAGAGCTGGCTGTACGGTGTCTAGCTCTGGAAATACACATCTGCCTAGGCAATATCAGGGCCCACCAGAAGATAAAGGAACCTGCTGAGTCGGGGGTTCTGGGGGCACCCCGAGTCTTTGCCCTGAGGAGTTCCATCTGCTGCAGAAGGTTGTCAGATACCAGAGTGGGAAGAGCCCATCATGCCCAGGTTAAGGGAAGGAGAGTGGGGAATGTTTTCTGGGTGGAGCACGGGGCCTCCTCCCTCTCTGGAGACAGGAGCCAGAGAACTGAGGTGTGCCCACGCCAAGGTGTGACCAGATGCCCTGCAACTTCACAGAAAATCAGAAATCAGGATGCATTTCTTGCTGCCTTGCTATTCAAAGTATGGCCCTTGGAGAAGCAGCATCAGGAGAGCCTGAGCCATGCTGGAAGGCAGCATCTCAGTCTCTACTGCGTCAGACCTACTGGGTCAGAATCCAAGTTGAACAAGCTCCCCAGGTGACTCCCATGCACGTTCGTTTGCAAATCCCCAGTACCAGGGCTCCAGCTGAAATGCAGTGTCAAGGACCCACAAAGACAGGTTTCTGGCTTCCAGGAGGCCCCGCCAGCCCAAGGGTTTCCAGGTTCCTCAGAGTGGGCTGGGCATGGCTTCTGTGCTAGTGAGTTTTCTTTGCTCAGGAGGCCTCTGACCCCTGCCCTTCCTGCACCTCTGCTGGCAGCTATCTGTCCTGCACTGCCCTCTGGTGGTCATGGGAAGCCATTGCCGCTTCATCTTGCTTCTTCGTTGAGGTCAGCACCCTAAGTCCCAGCTGAGGTTGGAAGGAGGAGGACTCTACTGGTGCCGCCCTCTGCCACGAGGCTTGAGATCCTCAGGAGCACAATGGAAGCCTTTGAAAAGCGCTAGGCTTCAGTGTCAGGCTGCCCTTTTATCTGGGCCAGGAGTCTTGGCTCAGCCTTTCTTCCCATCACTGTCCTTTACTGCCCACCTTGTTGGAAGCTGTTCAGAGCTGGAACATGGGCTGGAGGAGAGCGAAGTTGTCCTTAGTAGCAAGGACGTAGATTTGGGAGGTCACTGGACTGGTTCAGGGAGCCCTGTGTGGTGGCTGCAGGACAGGAGGCAGCAGCCAGGTTGTGGGGGGCCTCGTGGGCAGTTACGTGGGATGGCCTCAGGAAGAAAGAGCGTGGGTCACGGAGTCCATGGGCTGGGAGCAGACCCCTGCCTCCCTCTGGTTCCTCTAGGGCCCACCTTGTACCCTGTTCCTGTCAGCTCGATCTCCCCCAGGTCCATCCTAACCTGGAGCACAGCTTCAGTCCTGGCTCTGCAGGCCTGAGCCACAGTGACCAAATCTTGATTTTCCCACCTGGGGGGTGGGGAGAATAGGAGTTTGGCCTAGAAATCATCTAGTTCTTGCAGATACCTCTGGGCTTTGAGAACCTGAGGTCCTGTTCCTTGGGCAAAAAGGCCAGGCCATATAGAACTGCCCCACTTTCCAGCCAATAGGGGCATCTGTGTCTGCTGCACAAGCTCTTGGCGCCTCCTCCCCTTCCCCTCGGCCTGGGCCCAACTTCCAGGGACCAGCCCTACAAGCTCTTGCCTGAGCCCCTCTCCTCCTCCGGCCCATGAACAGGCAGGCTGAAATTGCTGGCCAGTCCGTGGCCCCAGGGGAGCCCTCAACTATGACCCCGGGAGCTGTTGGCCAAGTGCCCCAGCTCCCTGGACTGGGGTGACTCTGAGGGCCCACACAGGTGAGGTCCGCAGTGGTGATGGGCCTGATGACACACCTTTATTATCTGCCTGCCTGCCTTCCCTGACCACCCCACCCCCCACCCCGGCCCCGCTCCTGTTGATGTTCCTGGGATCCACTTTCAGATAAACTCTGTGCTCTCCAGTCCTTGACTCAGGGTCTGCTTGGTTGGGAGGGGGACCCCAATCAAGACAGCATGTAGTTGAGCTCCTTTATTTTCCTGATTTTTGGTACACCCTTGAACTAAAAAGGGGTGTGGGGGCACAAGAGAGAGACTCTGCTTTTCACTGTGACCTTGGGTAGAAGTAATAGGAGCGAAGGGGTAAAATTCCTGCTGGCCCTGCTCTAAGGGGCTGTGGCGGGAGACTCTGGAAACTCTGACCCTGAGTCCCCTCTGGACAGGCCCTCTTGCCAGGCTGGCTCAGGCACTGGGGCCCTTGCGGGCGACTGCAAAGCACATGCCCTTGCTGATGCAGAAGCCCTCCGAATAGCTTATATGGCTGTGCTGGCAGCTCAGCACCTGGCAGCCGGCGTCCTGCAAGGCTTTCTCCACTGTCTCCTTCTCTAGGTGGAGCCCAAAGAATTTCTTCTTGTCCACAATGTAGCCCTGGAAACCCAGGGTCACTCCGGTGACCAGGTGCCCACCCGGCTTCAGGAGGCTGACCAGGTTCCGAATGGCCGCCCTGTAGGCGTCCACGTCATGACAGGCACACTCCAGGGCCAGCAGGGTCAGCACGCAGTCAGCTGGTGGCACCTCGGCTGGCCCCAGTGGGTGTGGCTGGTTTGCATCACACTTCAGTAACCGCGTCACTGTCCTTCGGAGCCGGGCCTCCTTTTCCTGCCATCTGCTCCTGTGGGGGAGGGTCATGGAGGTGAGGATGAAAACTGTGACAACATCCCTCACCCTGGCCCCTATCCAGGACGCTCGCTATGGCAAGGCCAGTGACTGAACCTGCTCAGAAACTCTTTGAAGAAGATCCTAATTCCCCCATTATATGGATGAGGAAACTGAGGCCCAGACAGGTTGAGTGATTTGCTCAAGACTACACAGCTGTAGGTGACAGTGGATTTGACATTTGATTCTTCCTGCATCCTTTTCTTCCACCTGCTCTTCCTCCTTTTTCTTTCTGTCCTTTTTATGATTCAAAATAATTCCTTTTTGGTATATTACATTATTAGTGATACACACACACACACACACACAAATTTCTGTTTAAATCACGTTAAATGTACAGTTCAGGGGCATTTATTGCCTTCATTATGTGTGCAACTATAGCCACTGTCTGCTTCCAAAAATTTTTATCAGCCATATGAAATTCTGTACTCATTAGCGGTATGTCCCCAACACCCCTCGCAGCAACCTAGGCCATTTCCACATGCTTCTTTAAATACAGTCTTTCCCACAGCTGGGTCTCTGCCCTCCTGTGCCTTCTGCCTCTTTCCCCAGATCTTCAGGTCCTTTCTCCCTCACCTCACCCAGGAAATGGCTCCGAGGGCTCCTCCTTGGAGAGGCCACTGATCCCCATCTGCCACGAACTGATCCGTGCCCCCTCATGTTCATGTGGTGAAACCCGAACACGAATGTGATGGCATATGCAGATGGGGCCTTTGGGAGGTGATTAGAGTTAGATGAGGTCCCTTGAGGTCCCTCAAGAGGGCGGGGTCCCTCGGGATGGGACTCATTCTCTTTAAAAGAAGGGATATCAGGGAGCTTGCTAACTCTCCTTCCCCTCCTGGGTGGATGTAGCCAGGTGAACGCTGCCTACAAGCTGGGAAGAGGGCCCTTACCGGGAGCTGGTCTTGGACTTCCAGCCACCAGAACTGTGAGATGTGCTATGTCTTTGTTTAAACCACTGGGTCTATGACTTAGCCACCTTGCGTTGCCTTACAAAATGTGAAAGACACCAGCCCACCTGGCACAGCACCCCTGCCTCTCTAGGTCCTCCTCAGCTGAAGATTCTTCCTAAAACACTCGACTTCTCCTGAATCTCTGTGTCTATCTAGTTTGGTTGTGTTGTCTTCACTACGGGATGCAGGCTCCATGGTGCTGAGCCTGTGTCTATTTTCTGTGATATCCACAGAACCTAGAAGTGGACATGACCCAAGGAATGCTGTCCACGCTGGGCTGACAGGGATGCCCTGTGCTCAGCAACCCTGCAGCCTTGTCCCACATCACATGCCTCCACCTGTAACTGGATCAGTCCCCTGTTACTGGGTCAGTCCCCAGTAACTGACCCTGTCACCGTGGACAGGAATTTAACCTCTGGTCTTTGTCCTGGCTCTAAGGTGGCCTAGAGGTCACTCTCCAGGTCTGGGCCTGAACTTCTTGGGCTGTAGAATCAGGGCCCAAACCCTGCCTGTTCCCCCTGGGGCTCCATGGGGGGTCCATGCAGCCCCCTCTGTGAATTGAATGGGGAGGGTGCATGGGGGTGTCACACTGCTTGTGGGTCTGTGAGAATTGGCAGTGGTGGTGAGGGGTGTGCGGGATTCCCTGAAGCCCAGCTTCTCCCATAACAAGTGCCCTCCAACGTTAGATAAAGGAGGAGCTGAACCACTGGATTTCAGAGGAAAGTGAGATCAGTGAGGGCAGGAGCAATCAGGGGAGGCTACCAGGCAGAGGTGGGACTGAGGCCGGCCCTGCCGGACGGGTGGGATACAAAGTGTGGAGAGCCCAGTAGGGCAGCTGATGCTAAGAGCACAGGCAGCTCTCAGACTGCAGGTGGGACTGGCTCAGAGAAGGCTATGCTCTGGGCCTCTGTGACCCAGATGGGTGAGGAGGAGCCTGTAGGGATGGCAGGTGAAGCAGGTTGCAGGCGCAGGCTCTGTCCTGGCGGTGGGGGGGGGGGGGTGACCTGG
>PVHT020000105.1:13592625-13635097 GCA_004024745.2 Catagonus wagneri | reverse complement strand
TCAATCAGGATGTCCCCTCCCACTCCTCCTGCAGGAGACAGCACATGCCAGGTCTGGAGTGGGGGACAGCCACCTCTATGTCCACCTGGAGTAGATGGAGATGCCAGCTCTGCCCTTCCCCAGGACTTGCTACCTGGTCATGGAGGGACCGACCAGACTGCCACGCCTGCAGTTCAGGGGGGTGACAACTGGAGGGTGGGGCATAGCACGGCAGATTCCAAGTCCCCCCATGCTGCCCCCGGGGGTGGTGCCAGAGGCCTGATAGGACCAGTTCTGCACTTCTGGGTAGGGTACAGGTGGACTTCCCATAGGAACTGGTTTGTTTGTTTTTAGAAGTCTTCTGACTCTGGGTTTAAAGCAATGGTAAGAGAGACCCCTACCAGCAGTCGCCCTCCCACCTTCAGGGAACAGAGCCTTGGCTAAGGACTTGGCTGAGTTCTAACTTGGCTGAGCCCCTCAGGGAAGGCAAGTGGATCCTGTGATGAGTTGGGGGAAGGATTTTAGCTTCAGAGTAGCTCTAAGTTCACTGCCGTCTTCTTTCTGCTTCCTCCCATTCCATTCTCCTTCAGTCCCACCTGTCCACGTTTCAAGACCTAATGCCAGCCCCTGCTCTAGGAAGTCTTCTCGGATTTCTCTGTGTGAGCATTAAGCTTGCTTTCTCCTGTATTTCTGTGGATGTTGCTTGATATACCTTCCTTGGCTCTGATTACATGGTTAGGCAAGGTTTATGAGTGACTAACTCCTAGTTGTTCAGTACGCTCCCCCAAACTGTGCATGGCAACTCTGAATTAACTGGTCTTTAGTTTTGCTCTTGCCACTTGCCGTCACTCTGAGTAGTCCAGCCTCCTCATTCTCTCTGACCTCAGCATCCCCTTGTGTGCACTGAGGAACCTGGTGATCACCCAGCTTGCAGCCCCAGAGAAGGAGTTTGTAAACTGAGCTCTGTTTTGTAGCTGTGGGTATCCATGAACTTTCTTCATTCTGAGTAACAGATTAGGAGTGTATGTGTGTGCATACGTGCTTGTGTGTAATTGCACAAGCAAGTAGCAGAGCTTTCATCATATTTTCCTTTTTTTTTTGCTTTTTTTAGGGCCACACCTGGGGCATATATGGAAGTTCCCTGGCTAGGGGTCGAATCTGAGCTGTAGTTGCTGGCCTTCGCCACAGCCATAGCAACGCGGGATCCAAGCAGTGTCTGTGACCTATACTACAGCTCAGGGCAACGTCAGATCCGTAACCCACTGAGTGAGGCCAGGAATCGAACCCATCACCTCACGGATTCTAGTTGGGTTTGTGACCTGCTGATCTACAGTGGCAACTCCCTCATCATATCTTCAGAGGGATTCATGAAGCCAGACTATGAAACCTGGCTTTAAGGGAAGACAGACAGACAGAGATGGTCAGATGCAGGCAGTGTGCTCATGTCTATTGTCTCCTTTCCCTAAGCATGAGCCTGCTGCAAGCCCTCTGGTGGCAGGGAACCAGAGGTCAGGAGTCACCTTCCCATTTCCCAGGTGAAGAAACCGAGGCTGACTATCATGGACTCAAGCCTGGCTCTTGACCTCCAGGCTCAGGCCACCCTGTACTGAGTGGGCACTTAGCAGGGGCCCTCATGGGTTCACAGGCTGGGCTGCCTTTGCAGCATCTTTGGTGTGCAGGGTCCCAGAGGGCAGGTCCCCTGCCACCAGCAGCACTTCCTGTCAGGTACATTCCCATCTTGGCTTTCTAGATGGAGTCCAGCCACTCACCTGAAGAGAAGGTTTGGAAGAGGTTTCTGAGGTTAAATTTCAGGATTTCATTTTCAGCCACGGTGCCTGAGTCAAAGGCATAGTAGGTCTTTAAGTAGTCCTGGGAGTCAAACTCCTTCTTGTAGTCTTCTCCTGCATACAGCCTGCCCTCCATTCTGGCTGGGGATTTTGTTGCGTCTGCCCTTCTTACAGTCTCCCTCCTCTCCCAGCCCCTTCCTGTCAGGAGTTACATAAGATCAGACCCTCCCTCCAGGGAGGAGTTTGGATTCCACAACGTTGGAGACAGGCCATGGTGTTAGCCTTTCTGGCTGGAGTTTCTTTGGTTAGGAATTGTCAAGAACAGATCGTGCAAAAGGGTGGCCAGTATCCTCTGGGGGGTTCTAAGTCTTGCCTTCTGAGAGGTGATGTTTTGAGCATAGGTGCTGCTGGCGGGGGTTGGGTGTGGGAGAGAATGAAACAGATGGACAAGGACACAGAGAGAACAAGAAAGAAAGAGAGAAATGGGCAGAGAGAGAGAGATAGAGACAGAGATACAGAAAGAGACCAAGCTTCTAGAATAGGACAAGGATGTTTCCCATTAACAGTTTGGTGGGAAAACAAAAACCAGAGCAGAAAGACCCTAAGGGTGAAAAACAGGATTCAGGGATGGCTAATATTTCACTGACTGAGGTCAGTGGCCTTGCCCTTGAAAACAATTTGTCTTGAATCTGGTTAAATATTTCCCCTATGTTTAATCTTGTTTACTCTGTTTGCTTAACCAATCCTTTATGTTTTGAGGGCAGAAGGAAACAGAAGGCTGGGAATGCTCTGTTTACACAGACCATTTAAAAAGCATTAGCATTCATAAAGAGAACCTCTAAAATTGCATAGAACTTTGGCACACACAGAGACTCACATATAGAACATACAGGAGTGCCCGTAAAACTGAGGAATGCTAATGAGAGTGGTGGGTTGTATCAGTGACAATATCCTGATCGTGGTATTTACTATGCTTTAAAAATGCTATTACTGGAGAAAGTTGGTAAAGCACACATGGATCTCTCTGTTTTATTTCTTACAGCTGCATATGAATCTGCAAAGGTCTCAAGAAGTTTTATATAAAAAACGGTATTGCCAAATCACTTTAAAAAATATACCTAAGAGCAGAGATTTTAGGCAGAAAACTCCAGTGTGTTTTGCAAATGGGCAAGTGTGGAGCCCTGGCCTGTAATGTGTGCCAGTTGTGTCCCCCAGCCTGGGCCTCTGCCATCTTCACAGCAGTCTGTAGAGAAGAGGAAGCTGAAGGTGCAGGGCCTTATCCTCAAGGGGTGCTGAGAGCAAGTGACAGGGTCTAGGTTTGGATTCAAGGCCAGTGTCCACAGCCAAATAAAGACCATCTCCAAACCTTATTCTCTTGCTATCACACTACAGAGCCCATTTGGGTCCCTTAGCTGTACTGCTCAAACTAGTGTTCCTGGAACTCCCCTGGGGACCCAGCTAAGTGCAGAGTCTGGTGTGAGGTTTAGAAAGGGCTCCCAGGTGATACTGAGGCCCCCGCACTGTAAGCAGCACAGCCCTGGGTCCTGCTGCCCAGAATCAGCATTTGCTTTTCAGGTTCTAATTTCAACAGAATATATACTCTAATTTAGTGTCAGATTTCCGCCTTTTCTGAAAGTAATAGAATCTGTACTCTGGGATGAGAAGAGGGTCAATTATATACTAAATGGCGATGGCACAACTTCCTGCCCTATTGGAAGAAAGTGGTTAGATCTTGCTCCAATTTATTAAAAAAAAATTTTTTTTTGGCCGCTCCCAGGGTGTATAGAAGTTTCTGGGCCAGGGATCAAACCCACACCACAGTGGCGACTCAAGCCACTGCAATGACAATGGCAGGTCCTTAATTTGCTGCACCACAAGAAAACTCCTATTCAAAAGGAATTTTATATTCAAATCTGATTAAAATAAACTGTGGGAGGATTAAAATGATTGGTGACAGTGAGTGCATCCTATCTTTCCCAGGGTTTCTTATTATCAGTATGCCCTTGGACATGGGAACTTGCAATGGTTTGTAGGACTGTAGTGTCACCCTATGTGCCACCCGTGCCTGCTCGGTTGTCCTGGCACTCGTCAGCATCCCTTTTCTTTATCACTCTACATACCCTGGAAAAGTCCCTTTTAGTGCTGCCTAATAAACAGTAAGCAGAAGTTCAAGGAAGATTGACCTGACTGCTCCCCAAGTGTTGACAGGTAGAAGAGGTAGTGGTGTCCACTGTCATAAGTAACGTTGTAATTAGTATCCCTGTGCAGTAAGCTTTTTCTGCAGTTTGGATTCTGGCTTTGGACTTGATTCCTAGATTTAGGATTACTAAAGGAAGGTTTTAAAAGTCTTAGTACAGGAGCTCCTGCTGTGATGCAGTGGGATTGGCAGTGTCTTGGGAGTGCTGGGACGCAGGTTCGATCCCTGGCCCAGGACAGTGGGTTAAGGATCTGGCATTGCTGCAGCTTTGGCTTAGGTTGAGACTGTGGTTTGGATCTGATCCCTGGGCCGGGAGCTCCATATGCCACAGGGCGGCCAAAAGTGAAAAATAAAAACAAAAAGGCATCAGTACAAATAATTTAACATAGAAAATTTAGGCAAATAATGGCTCAATTGTTTTTTAATTTATTATTATTACATTTTAGGGCTACACCTGTGTCATATGAAAGTTCCCAGGCTAGGTGGCAACGCGGGATCCAAGCTGCATCTGTGACCTATGCTGCAGCTTGTGCCACACTGGATCTTTAACTCACTGAGGAAGACCAGGGATTGAATCCACATTCTCATGGATGCTAGTCGGATTCCTAACCCACTGACCCACAACAGGAACTCCTTGGCTCAATTATTTTTCCACAGTAAAAAAATGCTCTTTGCTTTTTAATTGTTTAAGGACAAATATTTGTTTTTCTTTTCTTTTCCCATTACTTAATGAATTTTATTACAATTATAGGTGTACAAAAATCATCACAACTCAGTTTTATAGCATTTCCATCCCAAATGCTCAGTGCATCTCCCCATCCCCCAGCTTGTCTCATTTGGAAACCATAGGTTTTCCAAAGTCTGTGAGTCATTATCTGTTCTGCAAAGAAGTTCATTGTGTCCTTTTTTTTTAGTTTCCACATGTCGTAAGCGGTAGCATTTGATGTTGGTGTCTAATTGTCTGACTGGTTTCACTTTGCATGATAATTTCTAGGTCCATCCACGTTGCTATAAATGTTGTTATTTCATTCCTTTTAATGGATGAGTAATATTCCATTGTGTATATGTACCAGATCTTCCCTATCCACTCCTCTGTCGATGGGCATTTAGGTTGTTTCCATGACTTAGCTATTGTATAGAGTGTTGCAATGAACACTGGAGTACCTGTGTCTTTTCAAGTCATGGTTTCCTCCGGATAGATGCCCAGGAGTGGGATTGCTGGATCAAATGGTAATTCTATTTTGAGTTTTCTGAGGAATCTCCATACTGTTTTCCACATTGGTTGCACCAATTTGCATCCCACCAACAGTGTAATAGAGTTCCTTTTTCTCCACACCCTCTCCAGCACTTATTGTTTGTAGACTTTTTGATGATGGCCATTCTGGCTGGTGTAAGGTGGTACCTCATTGTGGTTTTGATTCGCATTTCTCTAATAACGAGTGATGTTGAACATCTTTTCATGTGTTTATTTGCCATCTGTGTGTCTTCTTTGGAGAATTGTCTGTTTAGATCTTCTGCCCATTTTTTGATGGGGATGTTTGTTTTTTGGTATTGAGCTGTAGGAGGTGTTTGTAAATTTTGGAGATTAATCCCTTGTAAGTGGATTCATTTGCAAATATTTTCTCCCATCCTGTGGGTGGTCTTTTCATTTTGTTTAGGGTTTCCTTTGCTGTGCAGAAACTTTGAAGTTTAACTAAGTCCCATTTGTTTATTTTTCCTTTTATTGTCATTACTCTGACAGGTGGATCTGAGATGTTGCTGTCGTTTATGTTGGAGAGTGTTTGGCCTATGTTTTCCTCTAAGAGTTTTATAGTATCTGGTCTTATATCTAGATCTTTAATCCATTTTGAGTTTATTTTTGTGCATGGTGTTAGGAAGTGTTCTAGTTTCATTTTTTTACACGTGGCTGTCCAGTTTTCCCAGCACCACTTATTGAAGAGGCTGTCTTTTCTCCAATGTATACTCTTGCCTCCTTTGTCATAGATTAGTTGACTATAGATGCGTGGGTTTAATTCTGGGCTTTCTATCCTGTTCCACTGATCTATATTTCTGTCTTTGTGCTAGTACCATATGGTTTCAATGACTGTAGCTTTGTAGTAGAGTCTGAAGTCAGGGAGCCTGATTCCTCCAGCTCCATTTTTCTTATTCAAGATGTCTTTGGCTATTCTGGGTTTTTTGTGCTTCCAAACAAACTTTAAAATATTTTGTTCTAGTTCTTTGAAAAATGTCCTTGGTAATTTGATAGGGATTGCATTGAATGTGTAGATTGCCTTGGGTAGTATAGTCATTTTGGTAATATTGACTCTTCCAATCCAAGAGCATGGTATGTCTTTTCACCTGTTCATGTCATCCTTGATTTCTTTCATCAGCATCTTATAGTTTTCAGAGTACAGGTCTTTTGTCTCTTTAGGTAGGTTTATTCCTAAGTATTTGATTCTCTTTGATGCGATGGTAAACAGGATTGCTTCCCTAATTTCGCTTTCTGTTCTTTCATTGTTAGTATATAGAAATGCAGTTGATTTCTGTGTATTAATTTTGTATCCTGCAACTTTGCCAAATTCATTGATAAGCTCTAACAGTTTTCTGGTAGAGTCTTTAGGATTCTCTAGGTATAGTATCATGTCATCTGCAAACAGTGATAGTTTTACTTCTTCCTTTCCAATGTGGATTCCTTTTATTTCTTTTTCTTCTCTGATTGCTGTAGCTAGGACTTCCAAAACTATGTTGAATAGCAGTGGTGAGAGTGGACATCCCTGTCTTGTTCTTGATCTCAGTGGGAATTCTTTCAGCTTTTCACCATTGAGAATGATGTTAGCTCTGGGTTTGTCATAGATGGCCTTTATTATGTTGAGGTAGGTTCTCCCTGTGTCCACTTTCTGAAGAGTTTTTATCAGAAATGGGTGTTGGATTTTGTCAAAGGCTTTTTCTGCATCTGTGGAGAGGATCATATGGCTTTTATTGTTCAATTTGTTAATGTAGTGTATCACACTGATTGATTTGTGGATACTGAAGAATCCTTGCATCCCTGGGATAAATCCCACTTGATCCTGATGTACAATCCTTTCAATGTATTGTTGGATTCAGTTGGCCAGTATTTTGTTGAGGATGTTTGCATCTATGTTCATCAGTGAGATTGGCCTGTAATTTACTTTTTTTATGGTATCTTTGTCTGGTTTTGGTATCAGGGTGATGGTTGCCTCATACAATGAGTTGGGAGTGTCCCTTCCTCTGCAATTTTTTGGAAGAGTTTCAGAAGAATAGGTGTTAGCTCTTCTTTAAATGTTTGATAGCATTCACCTGTGAAACTATATGGTCCTGGACTTTTGTTTGTTGGAAGTTTTTTAATCACAGTTTCAATTACAGAACTTGTGATTGGTCTATTCATATTTTCTATTTCATCTTGGTTTAGTCTTGGAAAATAGTACTTTTCTAAGAATTTGTCCATTTTTTCTAGGTTTTCCATTTTATTGCTGTATAGTTCCATATAGTAGTCTCTTATGATCCTTTGTATTTCTGTGAAATCCATTGTTACTTCTCCTTTTTCATTTCTAATTTTATTGATTTGTGTCCTCTCTCTTTTTTTCGTGATATGTCTGGCTAGAGGTTTATCAATTTTGTTGATCTTTTCAAAGAGCAAGCTTTTAGTTTCATTGATCTTTTCTATGGTTTTCTTCATTTCTATTTCATCAATTTCTGCTCTGATCTTTATGATTTCTTTTCTTCTACTGACTTTAGGTCTTGTCTGTTCTTCCCTCTCTAGCTGCTTTAGATGTAAAGTTAGGTTGTTTATTTGAGCTTTTTCTTGTTTCCTGAGGTAGGCTTGTATTGCTATAAACTTTCCTCTTAGAACTGCTTTTGCTGCATCCCAGAGGTTTTGGAGTGTCGTATCTTTGTTGTCATTTGCTTCAAGGTATTTTTTAATTTCCTCTTTGATTTCTTCAGTGATCCATTGGTTGTTTAGTAGCATGTTGTTTAGTCTCCACGTGTTTGTATTTTTTTGCCATTTTTTTTCTTGTTGATTTCCAGTCATATAGCATGTGGTCAGAAAAGATTCTTGATATGATTTCAATTTTCTTAAAGTTACCGAGGCTTGATTTGTAGCCCAGAATGTGATCAATCTTAGAGAAAGTTCTGTGTGCACTTGAGAAGAATATGTATTCTGTTGCTTTTGGATGGAATGTCCTATAAATATCTATTAAGTCCATCTGATCTAATGCTTCGTTCAGGGCCTGTGTTTCCTTATTGATTTTGTGTTTGTATGATTTATGCATTGCTGTAAGTGGGTTGTTAAAGTCCCCCACTATGATTGTGTTATTGTTGACTTCTCCTTTTAATGTTTTTAGCGGTTGCCTTATATATTGTGGTGATCCTATGCTGGATGCATAGATATTTAAAATTGTTCTATCTTCTTCTTGGATTGATACTTTGATCATTATGTAGTGCCCTTCCTTGTCTCTTAAAATGTTCTTCATTTTAAAGTCTATTTTGTGGAGTTCCCGTCGTGGTGCAGTGGTTAACGAATCCGACTAGGAACCATGAGGTTGCAGGTTCGATCCCTGCCCTGGCTCAGTGGGTTAATGATCCGGCATTGCCGTGAGCTGTGGTGTAGGTTGCAGACGCGGCTCGGATCCTGCGTTGTTGTGGCTGCGGCACAGGCCAGTGGCTGCAGCTCCAATTAGACCCCTAGCCTGGGAAACTCCACATGCCGCGGGTGCGGCCGTAAAATGACAAAAGGCAAAAAAAAAAATAAAGTCTATTTTGTATGGTATGAGTATTGCTACTCTGGCTTTCTTTTAATTCCTGTTTGCATGGAATATTACTTTCCATCCTCTCACTTTCAATCTGTATGTGTCCCTAGAAGTGAAGTGGGTCTCTTGAAGACAGCATATATATGGGTCTTGTTTTTGTATCCATTCAGCTAGTCTATGTCTTTTGGTTGGGGCATTCAGTCCATTAACATTTAAGGTAATTATTGATATGTATGTTCTTATTGCCATTTTATTAACTGTTTTGGAATTTTGTTGCTCTTTTTTCTTCCCTGAGTCTCTTGTCTCCTCTTGTGGTTTGATGACTATCTTTCGTGTTGTATTTGAGTTGATTTTTCTTATTTGTGTATCAGTTGTAGATTTTGGTTTGCAGTTACCCTGAAGTTTTGATATAGGAGTCTATATATAAATGAGATTGTTTTAAGTTGTTGGTTTCTTAATTACATGTGCATCTCCAGTGTCCTGCATTTGTGCTCTCTTCTCATGATTTCTGATTTTGGTAGCACAATTGTACATGGATAATTTAGTATTTTTACTGTATATATGCCTTTACTGGTGAGCCTTGTCATTTGTGGTGTTTTTGTTTCTGGTTGTGGTGCCTTTTCTTTTTTGCCTAGAGAAGTTCCTTTAGTATTTGTTGTAAGGCTGGTTTAGTGTTGTAGAAATCTCTTAGCTTCTGCTTATCTGTAAAGGTTTTGATCTCTCCTTCAAATCTGAATGAGAGCCTTGCTGGGTAAAGTAATCTTGGTTGGAAGTTTTTCCCTTTCATCACATTTAGTATATCATGCCACTGCCTTCTAGCCTGCAGAGTTTCAGCTGAAAAACCTGCTGATAACATTATCGGGGTTCCCTTGTATGTCATTTGTTTCTTTTCCCTAGCTGCTTTCAAAATTTTCTCTTTGTCTTTAATTTTGGTCATTTTGATTAATATGTGTCTCGGAGTGTTCCTCCTTGTGTTTATTTTATATGGTACTCGTTGTGCTTCCTGGATTCGAGTGAGTGGTTCCTTTCCCATGTTAGGGAAGTTTTTGGCTATTATGTCTTCAAATATTTTTTCTGTCCCCTTCTCTCTCTCTTCTCCCTCTGGCACTCCTATAATACAGATGTTGGTGCATTTAACGTTATCCCAGAGTTCTCTGAGACTCTCCTCATTTCCTTTCAATCTTTTATCTCTTTTCTCTTCTGCATTAGTGATTTCCACTAATCTGTCCTCCACATTGCTAATTCATTCTTCTGCTTCCTGTATTCTACTGTTGGCTGCTTTTAATGAATCTTTCATTTCAGTTATTGTATTTTGCATCTCTTCTTGTTTAATTTTTACATCTTGTATTTATTTGCTTAGTGTTTCCTGTAAATTATCAGTCTTTGCGTCCAGTTTATTTCCAATGTCTTATATTATCTTCAGCATCAACAGTCTAAAGTCTCTTTCCGGGAGACTGATAATCTTCTCATCACTGAGCTGTTTTTCTGGGCTTTTCTCTTTCTCCATTATCTGAGTTATAGCTTTCTGTCTTTTCATTTTTATAGGTTTTTGGTGTGATGACCTTTTTGCAGACAATACAGTTGTAGCCTCTCTTACTTCTGGTGTTTGCCTCCCCTGTGGCTGAAGTTGGTAGGGGGTGGGGCTTGCTATAGGCTTCCCGATGGGAGGGACTGGTGCCTGCCCAGTGATAGGTGGTATTGATTCCTCTCCCTCTGATGGGTGGGGCTTTGTCTCTGGGTGAGATTAGAGGTTGGCTGTGTGCCTGAGGGGTCTTTAGGCAGCCTGTTTACTGATGGGTGGGGCTGAGGTCCCACCTGGATTATTGTTTGACCTCGAGCTTCTCAGTGCTGATGGGAGGGACCAGATTTTCCCAAAAATGGTCACCTCCAGTGACATACAGCCTGATGAATGTTCCCGAGAGCTTCGCCTCCAATGCCCTTCCCCCAAAACAAGCCATGGTCACCCCTGTTTTTCCAGGAGAGCCTCCAATAATTTCAGTCAGGTTTGACCCAGATTCCTATGGAGAGTTTTCTTTGCCCTGGGGCCCAGTGCACGTGAAAGTCTGTGTGCACCTTTCAAGAATGGGGTCTTCTTTTCCCCCAGTCCTGTGGCACTCCTGCATGCAAGCCCTGCTAGCCTTCAATGCCAGTTGCTCCTGGGGCTCTTTCTCCCTGTTCCAGATCCCCAGGCGTGGGGATTTGACATGGGGCTCAGAACTCTCAGTCCTGTAGGTGAGTCTCTGTGATACAGTTACTTTCCAGTCTGTGGGGCTTCCCACCCTGGAGGTGTGGGATTTCTTATATCACATAATCGCCCCTCCTACTTCCTGATGTGGTCTCCTCTTTGTCTTCTGGAGTAGAATATCTTTTTGAAAGTTTCCAGTCCATTTGGTTGAAGGTTGCTCGGCATTTGGTTGTAATTTTGTTGTTTTTATGAGAGAAGTTGAGCTCCAGTCCTTCTATTCCACCATCTTAATCCAATCTCTTCTTTTCTTTTTTCTTTTTTTTTTGGGGGGGGGCCTTATTTCTATCTAAGCTTTGAAAACCCTGTTTATCCAGAGATTTGATAGCTATTGAGTTGTGCTAATTTCAGGGGCTGACTTTTTAAAAAGCTGTTTAGCCTTTATTTTGGTGTTTGGAGTAAGGTGAGGGTCTTCATGGCTGCTGACAACTCACCTGAGAAAAATATTGTTTACACTTGCAAGTTCTGGCCTGGCTTCTTCACCCTACAGGATCTTGCAGGAAGAGAGAGAACAGGGGTGTGGGGGCACACGATGCTGAGGTGGTGGTTTTCCTAATCTGGAGAATGAGATTGCTTCTTTTCCCCTCTGGTGGACTCTCAAGAAGCTTATTTTCTTGGTAGGTACCTTGAGATGTACTCAGTGTGTTTGAAATTAAGGCAAAGTCTCCTTGAATGGAAATTTCCTTGAGTTATTTAAAAACCACACTGGAAAGATATTTAAGATGATGCAGACATTCTTAAAAGGGACTGAGACTGCCCTGACATGAACAACATGTGTCAAATAGACAAAGGCAGCCTTCGAACAGTGGTTCCCAGCTGGGAGTAGGGCGGCTTTGTCTCCCTGGGAACCCCTGGCTGTGTCTAGAGACAAGTTTGGTTGTCACACTGGAGACTGGGTGCTCCTGAAATCTGGTGGATAGAGGCCAGGGGTGCTGCTAGGGACTCTCCAGTGTGTGACTGGACCCTCCCATACCCCCCCAATAAAGAATTATCTGTCCTGAAATGTCAATGTGTTGGGGCTGAGAAACCCTTCCTTAGCAAATATCCGCAAAGGTCTTGACTTTGAGCACATTATCCTAGCACCCTGAAGACCCGTGGCCAGGCCAGAGTCAGGCTGTGTGTTGGGATGGAGAGGGTAGAGTTGGTGGAGAGGTGGCGGAGCCAGAGAGTAGCAGGTGTGGAATGCCAGGGGGTTTGGATTCATTCCTGTGGGCAGCAGGAGCCACTGGAAGCCCTGAGTTGGGGTGGCCTTGTCTGTCCATCCAAGGACATCCAAGAGCAGCAAGGTGATGGAAGAGTGATCTCCCTTCCCACTGCCTGGGCAGACCCCTGGATGCCTATGCCCCACTGTGCAGGCTTTGGATATAGAGATGTCCACAGTTCACTGCTATAATTATTTTTTTTGTCTTTGCCCACGGTATGTGGAAATTCCTGGGCCAAGGATTGAACTCACACCACAGCAGTGACCTGAGCCATGCAGTGACCACACTGGGTCCTTAATCTGCTATGCCACAAGGGAACTCCCACTTCTATAACTATTCTTGGATGCTAATCTATGTATCTTCTGTGTTTCCCTTGGTATGTACCCTCCATCCTTCCCTCTCATCTTGTTAGCCCTAAGAGCCTGACTTATGGGGACTATAGTGGTAGCTCCCTTGCTCTGCAAATTTTTAGGATTTTGGAAGGAAGTAGGAGAGGGAGATCTGGGAATTTATTCTTCAGCTCCTTTGTTGTTGGCAGCTATAGGAGGCCCTTTACATACAACTCTGTCTCAGGTCTAGGCTGGATAATGGCTCTTTCCTGCTACTCACCCTGGAGTACCACGGTGGTTAATCTTGTGTGTCAATTTAGCTGGACCCCAGTGCTCAGATATGTGGTCAAACATTATCCTGGATGTTTCAGGGAGTGTATTTTTGGATGAGATTAACATTTAAGTAGCTGGACCTTCAGTAAAACAGATTGCCCTCCATAATATGGTGGGCCTCATCCAATCAGTTCATGTTTGACTAGACCAAATAACTAACTTCCCCTGAGCAAGAGGAAGTTCTGCCAGAAGATGGTTCAGATTTGAACGGGCATTTGAATTGACTCTTTTTGGCTCCGCTGCCTTAACTGCAGCTTTAGCTCTTCCTGGGTCTCCAGTCTCCTGGCCCACCCTGCAGATTTTGGACTTGTCCTCTTCCATAATTGTGGGTGCCAGTTCCTGGATTCTGCTCTGCCACTCATCAGCTGAGTGCACTTAGGTGAGACTTTTCCCTTCTCTGGGTCTCACATTTCCCTTCTGTGAAGTTGGGGCAGTGGGACTTATTTAATAATCTATAAGAAAGTTCTGGGAGTAGGAGACCATTGAAAAGTAAACCTTTGAAAAGTAAAAGGTTTGGTACAAGTTGACTATTGACATTGTATCCCCAAATTAAGAGTTGGAACAACCCTTAGAAATTCCTTAGTACAATCCCTTTGTTCTACAGTCCAAGAAGGGGGTCCTGAGAGGCCCAGAGACACACAGAAAACTGTGACGGAGTTGGAGTGAGATAGGTTTCCTGACTCCCTCTGCCCCAGTAGCTGCCCCCACAGGCTTGGAAGGGCACAAAAGTACCTCTTCACCTTGGCTCTCTCCTGGTGCTGGCTTGGTCAGTCCTGGCAGTCCTAGCTCTTCCCCAAGCGTGTGTCTCACTGAGTAGACCCCTCTTTGGACTGGGCTGGACAGGCTCATACTCATAAGGGCAGGTTTTAGAGGTACTCATGGCAGGATAATCAACAGGTAGAGGAAGTTGGGGTGCCCATGGGAACCTGCATCCAGGGGTAGGGGAGGGGCAGTGACTAAAAATGAGGTATAGTAGAGAAAATGGACCTTGACAAGAGGGATGTTTGAGCACATAGGAAGTTTCTGCTGAGGCAGCCAAAAAGGGGATGGTTTCTGCAGGGAAGGGACAATGATTTTTATACCCACACATGCATGTACACACATGTGTGCATGCACATATGCTCATAGAAGGACCCTTTTGGTGTTACAACACCTCTAAATTGTCCCTTCAATGTCAATTCCATTGAATTTCCCTTCACTTCCCTTTTTTCCCCCACTTCCTTCTGGATCTCAGGGGCATAGAGCTGATTAATAATACACCTTGGTCATGACATCCTTTCATCATTGGTCCCTGCAAGGCCATCTTTCATTCACTAATGAATCAACAGAAATGCTTTAGCAAACACGTATGAGACAAATGTTTTCCCCATGACACCCAGAACACCAAGGATTACTTATACTTACCTACGTGGTTCTCCCCTTCCCTGTTCCTTCCCTTCCCATCGAGAGGCAATCACTGTCCTGAATCGTGTGGTCTACATTCTCTTCACTTTATTTTTATAAGGCTTTGCTGAAGCTATATTTCCTATAAAGTATGATTTTTGGTTTACATTTTAGGTTTAGACAGAGATCTTCTGTATATAATCTTTGGTGGGTGAACTTTTCACTCACAATTCCATTGCTAAGCCCAGTAGTAGTCCATAGAATTTCTGAGTAGGCAAATAAAATGACTGCCAATCACTAGTGGTGAGGCCAACGCTCATCTCGGCTGAGGCTGGTTTTAGGCAGTGTGTGGCATGGAGATAGTTGTGTTTGCATGCTCTACAGCTCTTGTTTATTCAGTGCCCTATGGGTGGATCCCCATTTTATGGAACTTGGAAAAGCATTAAAAATTATTATAGGTATTTATAATGATCGGGTCTTTATTTTGATGATGCTGTTGTCACACCTCTGCGTGTTCATTATTAGGAATCATTTTTGAGAACCCAAATCACCATTCACATTTTGGCAATAGAGCTGGATTCTTCAACTCACAGGAGCACAATGCAGAAAAATTAGGATGACTGGCTGGGATCTGTTGCAAGAAATGGGACATAGGGTGCAATCTGCTCCTTCTACCAGATTGCTGGAATGACACCATTCACCCTTAATACTGACCAGATTGTCCCCTTTTATGTGGCATCATAAAAGTTATCTCAATGTTATTATATCCCTAGGAGCTATGTGTCTGGAAAAAGAATGCACTCCTGTGCTTCTCCTGCTTAACCATTCCATTCCAATGTGGTTTAAAAAAAAGTCCACAGTCAGGAAAGTGTAATACACATGCGTCTAGCATAAAATTTACCAGATTACAGATTGTTGTAATTTCCTCCTAACTCATCTTTCTGTTTCCACACTTGCCCTTCTCTAGTCTATTTTCAACCCCAAAGCCAGAGAGATCTTGTTAAAACCTAGCTCAGAGCCTGTCTCTCTTCTGCTCAAAACCCAGCTGAGGGTAAAAGCCCAGGTCCTTCCAAGAGCCAGGTCCTGCTGCTTCATTGCCTTCTGACTTCCCTGTTTCACAACTACTCAGGCATGATGCTATCTCAGGACCTTTGCACCTGCTCCTTCTTCTACCTGGTGTATCTGCATGGCTCTTATCTTTTCTTTCCTCAGGTTTTTACTGAAATATTACTGAGCAATTGGTATGGTCTAATGTTTGTGTCCTATCAAAATTCATATGTTGAAATCCTAACTGCTAGCACGAGGGTATTAGGAGATAGGGCTTTTGGAGGTGCTTAGGTCATCAGGGTGGAGCCCTTGTGAATAGGATTGTAGTGCCCTTATAAAGGAGGCCCCACCGAGCTCCCTCGCCCATCATGCCATGTGAGGACACAGTGTGAAGATAGCCATCTATGAACCAAGAAATGGGCCCCCCTCAGACATTGAATCTGCTGTTGCCTTGATCTTGGATTTTCATTCTTTCTTTTGAAATAGATTTAGAAACATGTATTCCAGGTTAAAGGCAATGATGTATAAGTAACAGAATAGGTTTTATGGACTGAATCATGTCCTTCAAAATCCATTTTGAAGTTCTAATTCCCAGGACCCCAGAAAGTACCTCTGTTTGGAGGATGGGCCATTAAAGAGGTAATTAACTTAAAATGAGGTCATCAGAGTAGGCCCTAATCCAATTGACTAGTATCCTTTTAAGAAGAACAGATTAGGACACAGACATGCAGAGAGGAGACTAGGGGAATACAGCCGTTTACAAGACAAGGAGACCACAGAAGGAACCAACTCTACTGACACCTTGATCTTGGACTTCTAACCTTCAGAACTGTGAAAGACTGCATTACTGTTATTTAAGCCACCCAGTCTGCGGTACTTTGTACACCAGCCTTAGCAAACCAATACTCTGGGTAGTGTGCAGATGTGTGTGTGGGGGTAAGACTGTGAAGGTGGTCCTCTTGTTATTCAGTCTGGGATGTTAGTACTGGGCAAAAGCATGGGTTTAGCTGGAATCCCATCTGTGTCCGTTTCTAGCTGTGTTGCCTTTAGCACAATCTTAACCTCTCTGAATCTCAGTGTCTTGTTTTAAAGAATAGGTCAATTGTAACCACCTGCCTGGAGGATTAAAGATGTGATAATGTGTGTAAATTCTTGGTGCTCAATAACTGTCCAATTATTTTAAGAAAGCAGGCACCAGGGGCATCAGGGACATCCTTCAATTTTAGCACTAAATCAGCAAAGAGTCCTGGGCCTCCTTACCCTTGCGGCCCAGGCCAACCAAAGTCAGTCAACCCAGGAGCAGCTGAGGTGCTGGGGGAGGATATCTCTAAGGGCCACTAACTGTGTTCACTCCTCCAGGAACCAGGAGCCGGGCATTCTCCCCAGTTTACACCTTGCAAGATGGAGACTCAGACTGGAACAGTGACTTGTTCTAGGCCACCCAGACCGAAGCCAGGAGCCCTTGGCCTGACTCCAGGGCTGTGCGGGCTTGTGCTTCTGGGTCGTGCCTCCCGCTCTCACAGCAAGTTTAAGGATGCTCCTCCCCTTCCCTGCTGCCTTTCCCGTCCACTGGCTCCTAGGAAAGGGGCGGGGTTCTCCAGCTCTGATGACACCGTCGCCACGGCAACGCGGCCATACTGGCCCCAACGAACAGCTCCAAAGGCCTGGAGCTGCGGTGCGGCGACCTCGTGGGCAGGAATCAGAGCATGGAGAGCCTCTTCGTGGAGGAAGTGGCGGCCTCACTGGTCAGGGAGTTCCTCAGCAGAAAGGTACGCGGCGCCGCCCTCACAGCTCTGGGAACTTGCTGAGATCGGGGGTCGGGAGAAGCCTGGGGGCTCTCCTGCCACCTCTGCACCTTCGGGGAAGGGAGCCCTTAGCTGCCCGCTGCCTATCCCCGAGATGCCCGATGCGGGCGCCACCGTCCCAGGCCTGGAGAACTACATTTCCCAGGAGCCATTTCTGTCACGGCGGTCTTCTCGCAAAGTGGGCCAGGACCGCGGCCGCCCTCCTCGAGCATCTCCCCTCCGGGGCATGTCCCCATCCCGGGCGCTCGAACTAGGAGGACTGGACCACCCCATGTTTTTCTAAAGTTCCCGCGGCCCTGGGAGCCCAGCAGGCCGGCCTGGCTGCCCGACTCCATAACCAATCTCAATATTTATATCCTGCCAGTAACGAACTACACCCCCGCTCAAAGGAACCAAAGGGCCAAAAAAGTTCTTCCCAGTCGAACTCTTCAGTTATGTTCATCTGTGGGAAGTTCAGTTGCTGAGACCATTTTTGTTTTTAAGTTCTCCTAGCGTCCTGTCCCAGGAGAGCTGAGAACTCAAAAGTTGGGAAGGACCTTGGCTCTCATCTGCCCTTGGGGTGGAAATGATAACCCGCTGGGGAAGAGGTCACCGCCTCCCCAGCTATGGGAATGTAGGGAGAGCACCCATTACTCCTACACAAGCTGGCCACCTGCTGCCTGTTTGGTGCCCTCATGGTGTTATGTTGGGTGGGGATGGTGCGCATTTGTCTGGCACTAAAAGATACGCAAAATAAGCAATGTTTTGAGTGGCGGAAAGGGGGAGGACTTGGGAATCAGAGGGAGTTCAATATTCACTGCTAGTTAGCAGCTCCAGCTTGGCTGTGCTACTCGATGCCTCATTTCCCTATCTGTACAACAGGAGTAATAAGACCTACCCTAGAGTTCCTGAATGCCCTGGGATCGGCAGTGTCTCTGCAGCACCAGGACGCAGGTTCCATCCCTGGCTCAGTGCAGTGGGTTAAAGGGTCTGACGTTGGCACAGGTCGCAACTGTGGCTGGGATCTGATCCCTGGCCTGGGAACTCCACAGCCATGGGGCGGGCCCCCAAAAGAAAAAAAAAAAGACATACCCTTGACAGATTTATAATGACAATTAATAATAATGTACTGACAGGTCCCCACCATTGTTTCTGGCACAGAGTAGGCAGTCACTATTGCCTCCTCTGCCCATCTCTGGTGTGCACCTGTTTTGAAAGTTTTTCTTTGCTTTTTAAAAATGTGTTTATATTTAAAATATAATATGGCTTCACTTTATCCATTTTGTTTTTATGGCAAATTGACTTTCCATCACCAAGTCCTGGCTTCACACAGGATATTGATGACACACCCTGTGAGGTGGACTGCTGCTGTCATTTCTTTTAAATCTCGGCTACCAAGCAAAAACTCTTAGAGAGTTTTCCTCATGCCTTTCATTTCTTGAGTACAAATGAAGTCCCAAGTCCTCATCTAATAGCCAAGGCTCCCCTGTAGTTTGACCCCAGCTTATCAGCCCCATCTCAATTCCGGTTTCTCCCACAGGCTTTCCCCTCTTCCATCCTTGGCCCATTCCGAGTTCCGTTTCCTTCAAGAGGTCTCAGGTGACTCCAGTTGGAATAACTGACTCATCTGCCTGTGGTTTGCTCACTGGCAGTCATGTTAATGGTTTACACACCCGCCTGTCTCATTCACTGGACAGGTCCATAGAGCAGACACCTGAACTTGGCAGAACTTTGGCAGTCCTCTGGTTCACCTGGCCTCCTCTCCTGCCCATCTTTCATCTGGGCACACTATGCTCTGAGAGGAGAAAGGGTTGCCCACAGTTACTCAGAAAGTTGTGGAGAGCTGGATCGTCTGCTTTGCTCATCACCTTCTGCTCTGGGGTGGAGACCGTGTGCTCCCCTCAGGGCTTGGCACGAGGCAGGTGCCTGGCGGTTATAACCAAGAGAGTTCCCGTCGTAGTGTGAGGTACCTTCCAGGTGCTTGTTCTTTTTCTCAAATCCTCACAACACTCCTGAAAGGTATAATTATTCCCTTTCCCGAAAGACTGTCGTGAGGCTAGGATGTGAAGAGACGTGCCGGGGGCCTGGGGGAGAGAAAGCAGGTCAGATCAAGTTACTCTTTAACCCTCAGGAGCTTCCTTTTACAATTAGAATAAAATCTAAGAGAAGGCCTTACTAGGGCCTAACAGGCTCTCCATGACCTGCCTCCCTGCCCCTCCTTGGACCTCATCTTCCACTACTGCTTCCTCTGCCCTCCACCCTGCGGCATACCTGACTACGCTGGCCTCCTCCGAGCGAGATCCCCCACGGGGAGAATCATGACAATCTCTGGAAGTGTCAGGGTCCACCGAGGTGACTCTTGCAGTGCCCCGGCCCCCCTCCTGCAGTGTCCTGTCTTAGCCTCTCTCCGATGCCCCTTCCAAATGGCCAGGCCCTAGGCTTGTCGTTTCCACAGTCTCAGTTCCAAGCATCCCATCTGCCTCTCTCTGTTGTGTCACACCCTTTGCATTCTCTACTGGGTTATTCTTATTGGCTCCTACAAATTCCCTCTTGACCCCCAACCCCTCTAGCTACTGGTCTATTTGTCCCTTTTATAGCGAAACTCATGAAAGGGCTATGTTTACTCTGATTCTAATTCTTCTCTGTTTTCTCAAACTTACTGTAATCAGGCTTTTGTCCCCACCAATCCATGGAAACAACTCTTTGTCAAGTTCATCAGTGACTTCTGATTTTCAGCCCTTACACTTACTGATCCAACAATTATGTTTGACTCAAGTGATTTGAAAATCATTCCGCTTGGCTTCTGGAGAGCACCTCCTCTTGGTTTTCCTTCTATACATTTCTAGTCACTCCTCAGGTTCTTGGCAGGTGCCCCCCGATCTCCTGGGCTGTGCATGCTAGTGGGCTTAAAGACTTCATCTCTGATCCTCTGCTCCATTCATTTTTCAGGTGCTCCTGCTAGTCTTGTGGCTTCCAGTACCACTGTTATGCTGACAGTTCCCAAATGTCTATCTCCAGCCAAGATCTCTCCTTGAACTCTTGCATTCTTTCCAACTGCCTATTTTACATTTCCACTTGGATATCCAGTAAACATCTCAATATGTTCAAAACTCAATTCCTGATTCCCTTTACAACTCCTACAGTTTTTCCCACTTCAACAGGTAGCGTAACTTTCTGTCCGGTTGTTGGGGCCAAAACCTTTGGAACCATTCCTGGCTTTTTTTCCTTCTTGTATACCCCACATGTACTCCGTCAGTGTATCTGCAGGCTTTACACTCAGAGCACGTAGAGGATGTAGCTACTTATTTCCACTTCTGCTGCAACCACCCTGGTCCAAACCACCTCCATCTTTCATGTGAATTGTTCAGTAGTCTCCTGATCTTAATGCTTAACCCCGTCTCCTACAATCTGTTCTCAACCTAGCAGCCAAGTGATCCTTTACAAATATAAGTTAGTCCAGGATGCTCCTTTTTTCAGATCTTCTAGTAGCCTCCTCATTTCACAAATGTAAGTAAAGCCTTTCCTTAGCAGGCCCTGGACAACCTCTCTGACATCATTTCCTGCCATTTTTCCATGGTTATTTGGCTCTAGCTCTACTGGCCTCCTTGTAGCTGTCATAGGATCCTTGCACTTGTTGTCATTTGCCTCAAGTATTGATGTGATCCGCTCAACACAGATATGATTTGCCTCAAGTGTTGATATGATCTGCTCCCTTAGTTCCCTCATATCTTGGCTCTAGTGTTGCTTAATCATGAAGCCTTTCCCGATCGTCTTTTATAAAGTAGCAACCCTTCCCCATGCCCCATCCCGGCCCTCTCTGTCTCCTGACTCTGCTATATTTTTTCCCCATAGCACATTCTATTTGTTGTCTTTTCCCTGATAACAGGTACGCTCCATGAGGGCCAGGACTTTGATTTGTTCATTCCTCTGCCTCTAGCAGATAAACTAGTGGACTAGTGGTTTGTTCCTTTCATTTCACACATGGGGAAACCAGAAGAGAGGAGTGAGCACATAGATGATGTTCAGTAAATAGCTAACTAATATAATGTCTTTCAAGTTTGTCTCCTCTCCCCCTGTTTTCTTTGTCTCTATAATAGTGCGTATTAGCAGCTGCCTCTTTGTTTATGCTTTGCTTCCCCAGCAGAATGTCAGTTCCATGAGGGCAGGGCTTGGTCATGTTCCATCTATATCCCCTGCATCTACAGAGCCCAGCACGTAGTAGTTGTACAAGTGTTCACTGAGGAAATGATGGAACCAAGGCCTGGCTGGTTCTTGAGGGCATCCCTATCCATTGCCCCCGTGGTTTTCGTGCCCAGGTTCACAACGGCCCTGGAGAGTTTGTTCTGGTGTGCCAGGGCTCGCTGCTCTGAACTGTGGACAAACATCAAGAGTTACTCAGCAGAGAGGGACCCTTTTATAGAGGTTTCTGCATCACTTTGGTGGGAAAGCCATGGTTAAGCCTAGATGAAATGCAGGTGCCTTAAGTCCCACCTCTCCTTCCAGCCGCACCGAGGCATGTCCCTAACTTTTCCCCAACGAAACACCCTTTTTTGTTGTTTCCCCCATCCCTAAGACTTCCTTTTCATTCTCTTTTGTTCAGAATTGTGTTCATATGTCTTATTTCACAAATTCTTCTTACTCCAATTCATGGCAGGCAGCAGGTTTTATCTTGTTTTCCCATCACCGAGAGCCTCTAAAATTCTGAACACAATGCCTAGGGGAGGTGCTGAGGCTGGCTAGCCCTGGGGTCTGGATCCATCAAGAGCAAGGGCTACCTTAGTGCCAGCTGAGCTGTGGGTGAGGCATCTCATCTTCCGCCCTTAGGTGGTCACAGTGATTTGTGAGGTGGGCACACTGCAGCTGCTGTGGTTGTTTTCAGTGAAGAAGCCAGACTCTTAGGGGAACAGCCCTTCCCATGGATGGCTCTCCTGGGAGTTCAGGGCTGGATAAAGAAAAGCAGCTGAGCTGGGGCACAGCAGTGCTTAGCATGTGCTTCCCCGCACCACCGCCTCACAGCCCGGGAAAATCATAACCCCCACTATGGGATGGCACTGTGTTATGTCGGGCAAATCAACCCTGGTGCCCCCTCTGAGAAAAGGAGGGAATGGATATTGGCCTTTCATTTATGTTTTTCCTTTTGTTTATTTTTAAAGCTTCAAATTCTGTGGCCACCAGTCTGGGCCAAACCCAGGGCTCCTGAGCCAGCTTTGGGCGAGACAGTTACATGGATCTCACTTTCCTTTTCTATAAAATGTGCTGACAATTCCAGCCTGAGCTCAGCCCACAGGGTGGTTGTAAGATTCAGAATAATAATTGTGAAGATGATGTCAAGTGTAAAGGTTATATAAAAATAAGTTCTTAAGTCGGTTTTCGGTCCTCCCGCTACCTGGGAGGAAGGCAGGACAAGATGATCATGATGAACACCGGCAGTCTTTTGTTTATTTTCTGCGTCAGGGAGCGGAAGGTTTGGATTTAAAATGGTAAATAATGATTCAGAGTTTGTCTTTCAGGGCTTAAAAAAGACATGTGGGACCATGGACCAGGAACGCCCACGCTCTGATCTCAGCATAAACAGCAGAAGTGTTCTCCGAAAGGTTTTGCATCTTGAATTTCTCTACAGGGAGAATAAGGTACATGCTTTTAAGGTGTGATATGGAGTTCTGGAACCGAGTTTGGCAATGTCTAAGAACTCACGAGCCCTGCCAGGTCATCAGAGACCCCTGGCCAGAGGCTTGCCATACCTGCGATCAGGGAGAAACAGACACAACAGCTCAGTGTGGACAAACCAAATCCCAACTGTGTGTCAGGTTTCCAGCCTCAGTTGGCCCCGACCCACTGGCATGTTGCGCATGTGCAGCTGTGAGGCTTATTTATTTATTTATTTTTTGAACCCGAGCTTGTAATAGTTATTCCCTGTCCTGTGTTCCCTCCTCCACATTGAGGCTATTCTTAGTAAGACTGTACTTAAGATTATAGCATTCAGTTGTGTTAAAAATTTCCATTCTCTGCCAGCATATGGTTTGCCTTCTTCAGTTCTGAGTAATACCATTTTCTTAAGGCCACTGCGACATTTAAATCAGGCTGATTTGAGTCTTGAGTTCAGCTAACCCGGGTGAGTTGGTGCTGAGATACCACATGGAGCGGTGTCTCCTTAGGTGGTGGTGAGGTTGATTCTCTTATCTCTCAGCCTTCATCCCTCCATCTTCTGTTAGAAGCCTTCAGGGTACGCTGCAGTTTTCCTTTGTTTTGCTTATTATGCTTATGATACGGGACTGTGTGGTCCTTTAATTAGGCTTTGGCTCTCCCACTACCTTGGGCACTGCAGGGTACTGTTGTATCCCCATGCTTAGTAGGTTGCCTGATGACACAGTAAATAGTCTTTATTTGTGGACTGTATGAATGAATAAATGAATGAATAAAGCCACCATTCTGACTTAATTGCTCTTTCTGTTAGGAAGAGAAAATCTGATAATTTGATTCAAGAATGGGCTCTCTAGCAGATGTTGCCTTGTGGGAGGGCATAGTGTCTGAGCTGGAATGAACCTCATGATCGTGTTGTTCAGCATTTATCGCAAATGGCAGCCAGGTGAAGCCCTACTAGAGGCTCAGGAAAGACCTTTGTTCTCTGGGTCCTGGAGTGACACTAGAGCCCCTCCATCTCCTGTGTGGATTTGGTTGAAGCTTTGTAGACAGAAGACTGTGGCCCCAGGCAGCAGATCCTCAGCAGTCCTCCACTTGCTGTCTTTTTAAGGCAGGAGAGTGGACTGTACATTTGAGAAAGTTTTTCCACAGAGAGTGAGACAGCTCAGCAGAAAATTCTATTAACCATTGTGGTACAGTGGGATTTTTATGTAAATGCACCTTTACCTAATTTCCCAGAAGCATCTTTGCCATTCAAGTTATTTTTATTTCTTCACCACAGGATGCTAATTTCCCTAAGGTAATTATTATCTTAAGATACTTAAGGTATTTTCATCAGGTCTTGATATGTACCCTGATTATTTTATTTATACAGTAGTTATTAGCTGTTATACAATGAATTGGAGCTTATATTTTACAGGAAAGTATATTCATAATCTATCTATGGCACTATAATTTTGACATTCACTCTGCAAAAGCTAGAGTGATTCTGGGAAAGCCCTGCAATTTAATGTTAATTCCAGTAACTTGTTTTTCCCTATTAAGTATGCAATAGATAAAAATGTCTGTGTAACACTGAGATTTTGAAAAATGTTACCCAGGCCATGAAAGGACCGTATCTATTATAAACAAAGTGATATGAAAAGCCACAAAGTATAGTTCAAGTATTCAGAATCTTAAATCTCTCGTATTGAAAGAAAAATAAGGTTGAAATAAAGTATATAATAGCTCCTCCCACCTCAGCTCTCTTTCTTGTTTCATTTAGATTCAGACACATGGTGTTTTGGGGTCCCATTCTAAAAAAATAAAACTGCCCCCTGATTTTGACTGCCTCAGAAATCTTTTGAATGTGATCATAACCCATTTGGCTGTAGGCCTTTGTCCCATAGTTCTGCTGCTTAGGTCAGGGGAATAGAAATGGGGAAAGGCTAGATATACCTAGGGGTTCTCTTGGTGCCAGCCAGGCTCTTTGCCGTGTGCTTTACACCTCAGCTGCAACTCACCACATGCCCCATGCCTGGGTGCAGTTCTGAAGCACCTAGGTGTTCCTGGGTAGGTGGGATGTGGACTGACACATGGTCCAATCCCTAAGATCAGCTCATATATATTGGACGGACTGTGTCTGTCCAAGTTGCTTAGGAGAATTTCTAAAGGAAATCAAAGCTCTAATTTTGGTGATGCTGGCTTAATAAGGCTCTTTGGGGCCTGGGAATCTTTTTAAAAAACCTTCAACCTGACGTAGCATCTGGGAGGATGTGGGTTCGACCCTTGGCCTTGCTCAGTGGTTAAGGATCCAATGTTGCTGCAAGCTACAGCATAGGTCACAGATGTAGCTTGGCTCTGGTGTTGCTGTGGCTGTGGTATAGGCCAGCAGCTGCTGCTTCTGATTCCATCCCTAGTCTAGGAACTTCCGTATGCTGCAGGTGAGGCTGTAAAAATAAAATTAAATAAATAAATCTCCAAAGGTGATATTTAGTGCCATAAAGATTGGGAAATGCTGATACAGTTTATTTCTAAAATGCTCACTGAAGAGCATTGTTTTATCTTTTTAAAAGATTGGGGTGTAAACTGGTCACTCCTGACTGCCTGGCTCTGCTGTGTAATAACCATCTGCTGCATTGCCTCTGTAACCCTGTGTCAAGTGTTAAGTGCAGAGTACACAAACTAAGAAGTCCTTCAGGTCCCAGATGTTTATGACTTTGTAGAGTTAGTGATTTTTTTTTTTTAAATGAAAGGATGTATATTTTATAAAGTTACTTCCTGGAGGAAAAAAACACGAGGAAATTTCCTTGGGTATTCCTCTGTTCCTATCACATTTTTTTCCAGTTGTTTATTGAATCTTTTGACTGATGTGTTGGATGCTTGTTCTTTTTTTCTCTCTTTTGGGCCACACGCATAGCATATGGATATTCCCAAGGTAGGGGGTCAAATCAGAGCTACAGCTTGCTGGCCTATACCACAGCCACAGCAATGCGGGATCTGAGCCGCATTTGCAACCTACATCATAGCTCATAGCAATGCCGGATCCTTAACCCACTGATTGAGGTCAGGGGTCAAGCCCGAGTCCTCATGGATACTAGTTGGGTTCATTACTGTTGAGTCACAGTGGAACTCCTGAATGCTCGCTCTTTTAGGGCATTGATTTTGTCTTCATCCCTGTGTTGCTACTTAATACAGTACCTGACATATAATAGGAAGGCAGTGAATGTTTGCTGAATGAATGTATGAATGAATGAGTCCTTTATAAACCATGTCAAAGAAATGGAATAGCCATCTTTTTCACCCTTTCCCTGAAGCTCTACATAAAGTCAATAACTTTTTTTCTTTCCAATGATAGGCAAAGGAAAATCCTCTAAAAACAAACCTTGAACTCATTACCAGATATTTTCTGGATCACTTTGGAAATACTGCCAACAATTTCACTCAAGAAACACCAATCCCTGCACTCTCAATTTCAAAGAAAAATAGCAAATTACCATTGAGGTGCTCAGAGACCACGCTGGTAAATATATACGACCTTGCAGATGAAGATGCAAGTTGGAGAACATCATTGTCAGAAACGAGCAAAGCTAGGTACCTCTTCTCATTTATAATGTGGATTTGTTTCCTATTTCTGCTGTAACAAATTACTCTAAACTCAGTGGCTGTAACAGAGTTCTCCAGAGAAATAAAACCAAAAAGAACCAATAGGATATATGTGTGTGTACGTATAAATATGTATATGTGTGTATAAATATTATATATCTAAACAAATAGATTTATTTTAAGGAATTGACTCATGTGATTGTAAGGTCTGGCAGGTCTGAAATCTGCAGGGCGGACTAACATGCTGAAAACAGGCAGGATTTCTGTGTTAGTCTTGAGGCAGAATACTTCTTTGGGAAACCTTTGGTTTTACTCTTAAGGTCTTCAGCTGGTTGAATGGGGCCTACCCATGTTATCTGGAGTGATCTCCTTCGCTTAAAGTTAACTAATTGTAGACGTTAATCACATTTAAAAAATACCTTCATGGCAACATCTAGACTAGTGTTTGACCAAACAGCCTGGCACCATAGCCTAGCCAAGCTGACATATGAAATTTAACCATCATGGTGTCTTAAAGTGACATCAATTTGTTATCTTACAGTTTTGAAGTCTGAAGTCCAAAACTGGTCTCACTGAGCTAATGGTAAGATGTCAGTAGGGCTAGTTCTTTCTAGAGGCTTTGAGGGGAGAATCTGTTTCCTTTCCTTTTTCAGGTTGTAGAAGCTGCCTGTATTCTTTGGCTTGTGGCCGCTTCCTGCATCTTCAGAGCACATCACTACAGCCTCTGCTTCCATTGTTTCATCTGCTGCCACTGACTCTATCCTTCTGTCTCCCTCTAATAAGGACCTTGTGATTGCACTGGGCCCATGCAGTCAGTTTAGGGTAAAGTGCCTCTCTCAAGACTCTTGACATAATTATGTCCGCAAAGTCCCTTTGGCCACATAAGGTAACATATGCACAGGTTCTGGGCATTAGGGTGTGGCCATCTTTGGGATGCCGTTACTCAGCCTCCCACACTCTGTACTTTCAGAACCCCGGTCGTGGAGCACTGCTGTTTTTCTCTAGAGGCCATGGAAACGGACCACTTTGCGATAGAGGACACTTATAATTAAAAATTTTTAAATTCCATGATCCATAAGGTTCAGGGGCTTGCTTTCTTTGCATTTTCTTAAAAATGGGTATAGAATTCTAGAAGGCCACAGAACACTGGAGAGATGGTAAAATCTGAAAAACAAGGCCGTTTGGAATGCAAGAGGAAAATGAGCTGGCATTCTTGACTGAACTTCTATTATTTGGAAAAAAAACAGTTATTTTTTTCTTCCACTTTTATTAAGATATAGTTGCCATACAGCACTGTTTACGTTTAAGGTGTATAGCATAATGATTTGACTTATATAGGTCATGAAATGATGACCACGGTAAGTCTAGTGAACATCCACTGTCTCATATAGATACAAAAGAACAGAAAAAAAAATGGTTTTTCCTTGTGATGAGGACTCTTAGGATTTACTCTCCTAACAACTTTTATGTATACTACACAGCGGTGTTCATTATATTTATCATGTTGTACTTTGTATCCCTAGTACTTATTTATCACATAGTTGGTTTGTACCTTTTGACCACCTTTATCCAATTCGCCCTCCTCCTACCCACCCCTGCCTCTCGTATCCACAAATTTGATAATTTTTATTCTTTTTTCTTGCCTTTTTTAGGGCCACCCATGGCATATGGAAGTTCCAAGGCTAAGGGTCGAATTGGAGCTATAGCCGCCAGACTGAAGCATAGCCATAGCAACGCCAGATCCGAGCTGCGTCTGTGACCTACACCAGAGCTCATGGCAATGCTGGATCCTTACTGCACTAAGCGAAGCCAGGGATCGAACCTGCATCCTCATGGGTGCTAGTCAGATTCGTTTCTGCTGAGCCACAACGGGCACGCCTACCATACTGTGTTATCTCCTGTTACCCAGCAGAGTGATTTGATGTTATCTCTACATTACAAAATGATCACCAATGCAAAGTGGTTGTGTTAAGTTACAAACTTTGCACATTGCATGTGGTTACCAGTGAGTCTAACTTCCTGGGAATGGGTGTTTTCTCCCAGCTCTGTTGAAAAGCATTTTCTTCCCATGGGTAGCCAAAGCTTAGGATCTGGATGTCAAGCTGCTAAAAGATGGGGACCACTAAAAAATTAAATCAAGGCTTAAGATATGAAAGGTAATGAGGGTGGTATGAAAAAGGTGATTCCTCCTGCAAAGGCACTTACTACCTGGCTAGGAAATTAAATATTTCTGAAATAATAAAAAAACAGCAGTACAGACGCTGAAACTTCTGAGTTCTGGCCAGTTGCCCAAGCTGCTAACTTGGATGTTATCCTTGACTCCTCTTTGTCTATCATTTTTGCATTTTTGTGTTCTTAATGATGCTGGCCTCTTCCCTCCTTTCCCTGCCCTGATGGCAGTGGCCTCTGTTCATCCCTGGCTAAGTCCCAGGGTCACTTTGCTCATCTCCAGGGCCTTGTTCATCTTCTCCTCAGATCTACCTTTGACCTAAGATAGAGTGAGATTTCCACAAAACGATTCCGACCGTGCTGCTCCCATGCTGAAATGCTCCCTGTAGCTTTTAGGATAAAGTCCAAACTCCTTAGGATAACTTGCAAAGCCCCTTCCACCATAGCCTCCCTGCTAACCTAAGCATGTCCTGCTTTTACCTGCAATGCTAGTACCTGGTTCTTTCTCCTGGTTACCTCCTGCCTAATTCATTCTTCCAGACTGAGGTGCAGCCTTCTCTGAAAGCCCTTCTAGATTTCCTGGTATTGGTTACAGATCTTTCCTCTGCTTGGCATGCCCTGATCATAGCACACATGACTGCTTCTGTCATGCATGAGCCCATGCTTGGTAAGCAGTGTGGTACGGAGTAGAGGTCGATGCCCCTTCAGGCCAGAGTCCAGTGGTAGAGCCTAGCCCAGCCTGTGTCGGAGGAGTGCTGGGCTCTCAGTGACCACAGGTGATTCTGGCTGGGTCTCTTTTTCTTATTCTTCCTCATTCCTTGCTTGCTGTCATTGCCTCTCACCCTCTTTTACTGTCTCTTGCTCTTTCACTTTTCACACACACACACATTCACACCCTCTTTTTCTTTCTTATTCTTTCTCTCTTTCAGTTCCAGGCAACCCAAGAAAAGAAGCTATTTGCATGCCTATCTTTACTGCACCTTAGCTGAACAGGCGGGGACACCAAGTTTGCCAAAGGTCTCTATCCACTGCTCCCAGTGGTGTGCAGTAACTGGGCTCCATCCATCTCATGACCATACTGTAGTCCCCCCTTGTCCTCAAGACCCCCATAGGGTGCCTGGCACTGTGGACAGTTCTGAACCCCGTATCTGTGGTAAGAGAGGGGTTGACTGTATTGACAGGCTACAGTTATCCTTAATCGCTGGGGTGTGGAAGAAACAAAGATGCTCTTTATATTGAGGAACTGAGGGATCCTGTCACCCATCATCAACTCTGTTTCTTGTTCCTTGGTTTCATTTTGTAGGCCAGACTTGCCCTGAGACGAAAGTATTTTTTGTTCCTTACCTTTAATAATAAAGCACTATTTGGTTAGAAATCACCACGGATTTGTGAATAGGCTTGCTGTAGGTGCTTGATGAATGTAGAGTTTGTTATCATTGCTAGCAAGTCCTTTTGGGGAATCTGTTTTAATGGAAATATCCCTTTTTTGCAGACACAATAATCTCGATGGGGATGTACTTGGTAATTTTGTATCATCACACAAAAGTAAACCTATGCAGACTCTCCCAGGTGAAAGGCCCGCTTTGGCTCCTGCTTGGGAGAAGATGGACAAGCTTCAGTCATCAGAGCCTGTCTTGGACACGAAGAGAATGGGTGAGAAGATCAGGTCCAAGTCTGGCCTGATTTTCAGAGGCATGATGGCTGGGCCCATCGCCAGCTCCCCACAGGTGGGTTGGTGCTTTTATTGTTATTATGGGAGCAAAAAGACCTAGGCAGAGCTTAAGGGGCTGTGGGGTTTACTTCTGCAAGAAGAAGGGAGGACCTGTGTAATGGGATGGGAAGAACACTTCTTTTTTCTCCCTGGCTCTATTGTCAACTCCTGGCTGGGCCATGGGCAGCTGTCATCACCTTCTCTGCTCTCGGTTTACCATCTTGTCACCAGGTGGTTGTCATGGTTTTATATTCCTTCGCTGAATGAGAACACATCTACCCAGCTTTATCTTGTGATTCAGGAGTGTGGAACCCATCTAAGTCTGGAGAACTTTTTTATTTTTTAAAATATGAGTTAAAAGGGAGAAAAAAGTCCCAATCCTTATAGTTTTGTTTTGCTTTACAAAAATTCTAAAAATGTAACACCAGTGTTTTATAGTCTCCCTTAAGGAGGAACTGTGGGGGTAGGATCCCATCAGGTGGGAAACTAGACCAGAGGAGAGAATGAACATAAAAGGGGTTTGTAAACAGAAAAACAAAGGAAAATAAGACATCAGACTGTGGTATCAGTCAAACCAGGAAGTCTAAGCAAGCCAAAAATAGGTCTTGTGTGTCCGTGACTGGTCACTGCTACCCTCTTGAGCTGCATGTTTAGATGTGGATGTGGCTGTAGGTACAAAGTTCCTGGCTGTTCTCCCAGTTCATTTGGAGTTAGAACAGCAAACAGTGGACCTTGTCCCTGCCTCTGCCTGCATTTTGTGAGATTTTTGGACAAGGTCTTTATTCCTTTTGGCTGTGGTCTCATTTGTTAGACCAGGTGTCTGATATCCATTTAAGATCTGGAATTTTATGGCTCGGAGATGGTCATGTAGTTGGAAAAGGGAAAAGTATTTTAATAGCCTTCTCAGAAAACTCAAGGTATTCTTTAAGGCTACTCCAAAGCTGGACAAGTTTCTAAATGGGGAATCTGAACTTTTTGTACTTTATCAGTTTCCATAGGTTTGTCTTGCACTCTGAATGAATTTTTTTACCACCGAATGGTTTAGTAATATGATGCATCAGTCATGTGGAAATTGTGGTTTTACTAATAAGTTACCTAGATCATCCGAATGTTGATACATGTCATTATATGAAAAAAATACATAAAGTAATCACATTTATTGATGTTACCACTCGACTCATCAGAAAGTTTTTAAGTATTGAGAAGCCCTCAAGTTCATAGTGGCAAACATAAGTTTTTCCCAATTCTGATTTTTACCTGTACGTTTGTATTTAATCTGCAACTACATATTATTTGTTTCCCTTGGCATGACAGGCTCAGTTTATTTTCAAGAAAATGCCTGCAAGATGCCCAAGTTGGAATAACCATAGTTCATCTGTCAGTGGTTCCGTGAAAAAAACAGCAAGTTTAGCTACAACTCAGATGGCTTCACAAACGCTTTTTTAGTGAAAACCTTCATCCTCTGTGTCCCACAGAGTGTTTATATACGCTACCTATTCTGTCACAAAGAATATTAAAGAGGTGTATACTGTAGGGTCAGGGTCGAATACCATTAATATTTGTTATGCTGTGGCATAGACATTCTTAAGTGACATTAGTGTTTTACTTATTTATTTATTTATTTTTTGGCTGCATGTGTGTCATGCAGAAGTTCCCAGGCCAGGGATCGAACCTGCACCACAGCAGCAACCGGAGCCACTGCAGTAACAGTGCCGGGTCCCTAACCCACTAATCCACACAGGAACTCCTAGTTGTTTATTTTTATTGCAGGTGATGTTGAATATCTCAGGTATTAGTAAAGTTCGGTGCAGCTCTCTCGATTCATGCTAAGGATGAGCAGTTTTTCCCACCAGTGCTTTTATACCATCAGGGCAAATGTTGACACAGTGCAAAAGGCAAATCATATTATATTATTATTATGATGAGGAGAGTTTTGAGCTCTCTGAAAGGGTTTGGGGACGGACCCCCAAAGCTGATGGCCCGCACATTGAGAACTGGTAGGCCAAATTAACGCTAGGGTCCTATCTTACGGAGACTTTCTAATCGTCAGTCCCATGGCTGAGGTGGGAGAGAGATGACTTGGACCTGCTTTACTGCCAAGAGGTTGCTGCAAACTTCTCCCCAAAGGAAAAGAGATTGTCCTCAGTGGTGACCTTTCCCCTGGTGTTTCTGAATCCTGTGAATAACATCGAAGTAGAAAGTCCCCAGGTTTTCTGGAAGGTGTTCTGTGTGCCTTTGAGTACCTTGGCCATACTTATTGGTTGCTCAAAAGAAAAGAGCAAGGTTTGCTAGGTATTGCATCATGTTTTACTGCTTGAGCATCTCTGCACTTCTGAAGGATGAGTAAGAGGCTGGGTTCCCTGCCCTTGGCCGGAAATTTGGGTCTCCTTGGGAATGGTGACTAATGTTTTCCTCGCTCTGTGGCAAGGGATACCCTGGGTGACTTTTGGAGGAGGTTTATAGTGCCTAGTAATTTTCCCCAGTGGGAACATGATGGAATTAGCTGTTCTTTTTCCAGCTTAGGCTTTACCATTTGGCTTGGGATTATTTCTGGAAATGTGGAGAGGCCTAAAATTTTAAACCCAGGAAAAGCCCAGCAGGTGTATTTTTGTGCCCTCCCCCGAGTCCCTCACCTCACTGGTAATGATGTCAGTTCCCATTTCAACAGTTAATGTTTGATAGTGAGAGAGGACATTTCGGTTGACTCTTCTGGAATTCCTTCATTTCAAAAAACAAACAAGTCGTGATTGCTTACTAGATGTAGGTGACTGAGGTGAGAGCTCTGTGGACACCAGGGATGAAGGAAGAATGGCCTCCACCACCTGGTCTACTGGCCGGAAGGGTTAAGGCCAGTAAGTGGGGACAGGGGCAAAGATGCACAGCAGTAACTAATATTTGTTGGCTGCTGCGAGGGGTCTGGCTCTGTGCTAGTGCCTTACACAGGTCTTTCCTTTAATCTTCACTGTGGCCTTGAGGGAGAAGGGCAGTGCAGGTCCCCAATCCCTCATCCAAAACCTTTGTATCAAATGTGTATTAGAATTTAGATTTAAAATAAAAATTTCGGAAAGGAAATACAGTACCTAAACCACATACCACAGCATGCCTGCAGTAGGGTTTAGAGTAATACCCTTTAGGCAGAACATTTTTGCAACTAAACATACGAATATTTACACTTAAAAAAGACCGCAATCAACCTCATAATAGTTAAAAAGAATTTAGCACAGGATTTGAAAAGAAACATTCATTTTTAGAGGTTTTGGAATTTAGAAGTTACAGATAGTGGATTGTGGACAGGTTGTATTATAGGTGACAGAAGTGAGGGCAAAGGAGTTCAATGGCTTGCCACAGTGGACACTGCTGGCAGATGATGATGCAGAAGTAAGAACACAGATCTGCCCTGGAGCAGTGGTCCTGCCTGTAGCTGGGACCTGCTCTCTCTGAGGGGTGTGGGAAGAGGGGTTAGGCATTGAGCTTGGGGTTTGTGAAGGTGGGGTCCCCTGAAAGCATTACAGAAGTGATAGCCCCTGGGCGTCTCATCAAAGGGTAGGTAGGATTTTAAGACTTGGGATGGGGAGTGACATTGCTGGGGCAGGGAACATGATGGGTAAACGCTTGAAGTGGGATGTTTTCTCACCTCCCTCCAAGGGGATCCTCATTGCTTTTGTCCTTGCCCCTTCCAGGATTCCCTCCGCAAACGCTCGCTGAGGCGGTCCTCAGCCTCAAGCAGCTCAACCGAACCCCCCGAGGAAGGGAGCCCACCAGTTCCCGACACCCCAGCCTGTCCTGCCCCTCAGGAGGGCCTGGCTTCCAGCACCGGCTCCACCCCCAGGAGTCCCCTGGGCCTGCTCAGCGAGCTGCCCTCAGAAAAGCAGAGAACCTCACCCAGCAACCCCCCTCACCTGTCAAGCAGAGGGCTGCCCCAGAGGGGGAGCGGCAGGTGTAGGGATCTTTCGGAGGACAGTGCAGCCGTGGACAGTGGCCCAGAAGCTGACAGGTCTGCTTTGAAGTTATCCTTGTCCGGTGGGAATACCCTGACAACGCAGGAGAGGCTGGAAAGAGCATTCAAACGGCCCCTCAGGTGAGTGTGCTGTGCCAGGGGATGGTTTTGCAGAGAACCCTCTAGTCCAGAGAGGCTCCTTGGGCTCTCAGAGCAAGGCTGTAAAGAAGGGAAAGTGGTGATGGTCATTCTACCAGGAAGAAAACGGCCCAGAGCACATACACCAGGAGGCTTTGGAAAGGTTTTTTTGGCCTTTCTTACTTTTCTTTCTTAATTTTTCCCAATAGTCAGGATGCTATGGTACAAGACATGTGTCAAAGCCAGAGGTTTGGTGATGAATCAGCTCCCACAAGGTTCCTTTGGGGCAATTTTTTTGACCCTATCCTAACTCCTTCTCTTTTATTCTTTCACAGTAAACTTTGATGATTCCTACACTGACTGATTTTTGAATGTTAAACCAACCTTAGGTTTCTGAAATAAACCACATTTGGCTATGATATATTATCTTTTTATATACTGTGTGATTTGATTTATTAATATTTTGTGTAAGATTTTTGTGTATAAATTCATGAGGGAGATTGGCTGGCAAATCTTCCTTGCAAGAATAGCCTTGTCAGATTTTGGTATCTATGATACTGCTAGAAATGATCCCTTTTTTTTTTGTTTAATTGTCTTGTTTGTGTAATATTGGTATTATTTCTTCCTTAAATATTTGGGAGAATTTACTGGAGAAGCCTTCTGAGCATTGAGTTAAAAGGCTTTAAATTATGGATTCAAGTAAAAATTTTTTGGTTTTTTTTTGGGGAGAGAAGTTGAGCTCCAGTCCTTCTATTCCACCATCTTAACCCAATCTCCCAGTCATTTAATTTTTTATTGATCTGGTGCCTGGACTTACTGACGTTCAGGTTCTTTGTGCCTCAGTGAGAAGAAATTCAGCAAGAGAAAAGGTGATAGGCAAGAAATAGATTTTTCAAAATAGGATGCTTGTGAGAGATGAAAGCAGGCAGGCAAGGAGGCTCAAGTAAAATTTTTTTAATTCAAATTTTCTATTTCTTGTGTCTGTTTTGGTAAGTTGTATTTTTCCAAGGAATCTAACCATTTAATCTACATTTTAACTTTATTGACAGAAAATTGTGTAATTATCATATCCTCTTTTGTCACTTTAAAGTCTGTTAGATCTATAGCGATATCTGTCTTTCTGTTCCTGATACTAGTAATTGGTGTTCTGTTTCTTGGCAAGTTTTATTAGGGGCTTATGAATTATAAAGTATTTTCAAAGAGCTAACTTTTGGCTTTGTAGGTTTGTTTTCTAATTTATTTTATTTATTTTTGGGGGGTGGGGTGCCGCACCCATGGCATATGGAAGTTCCCAGGCTAGGGGTCTAATTGGAGCTGTAGCTGCCAACCTACACCACAGCCACACCAATACCAGATCTGAGCCATTTTTGCGACCTACACCACAGCTTGTGACAACACCAGATCCTTAACGCACTGAGTGGGGCCAGGGATCAAACCGACATCCTCATGGGTAGTAGTCGAACTACAACAGGAACTCCTGTTTTCTAACTTATTGATTTTCACTCTTTTATTCTTTCATTCTGCTTTCATTGAGTTTAATTTGCTATTGTTTTCTATTTATTGTTATGTAGCTTAAATCATTGATTCTCAACCGCCTTCTCCTTCTTCTCCTCTTCCTCCTTCTTGTTTTGTTCTTCTTCCTCTTATTCTTTTGTCATTTCTGATTCCAATTTTTAGGGGTTTCTTGATTTCTATTCTGGGATTATTTTCAATAATTCTTACATATAATTATGAATATTAATTTCTACCATTAATAGACTGTTTACTTAGTGCCTGACACTACTAAGCATTTCTCATATATTATTCTTTTTCATACTTGAAAAACCATACTCATGTATTATTCTATTTCATACTTGAAAATAAGGAAGAATTATTTCTCCTCAATTTACAGATGAGGAAATACAGACTTAACAGAGATTATCACTCCTGAGGTTACGTAGCCAGTAAGTGAAGGAGCTAGGATATGAACCCAGGCCTTTCTGAATCCAAAGTCCATCATGCCTGTAGGTACTATTTCATATTGGTTAGGTTCTTATGTTTTGTGTGTAAGTGCTGTGTATGTTTTAAGCATTAGTAATTTTCTTGTAGAATTTCTGCAGGGGTGAGCATAAGAAATATTAGGCATCCTAGTTTGTAACACTGGCTTTTTTCGGTCATTTACTGTGCGCCTAATACATACCAGATGCTTGGGCACTGGTAGTACAAGGCAAGCTAAGCAGATATAGTACATTAACTCCCTTTGTGACCATAGATAAGCTGTTCCTATTTTGCTTATACATTTTGTGGCCATGTCATTTGATGCATATACATGTAGAATTATTACAGCTTCCTGTTGGTTAGATTTTTCTATCATTTTGAAATTTCTTTATCTCTAGTAATGCATATTATTGTCTTAATGTCTATTTAGGTATAGTTACCCCAGCTTTAGTGTTTTCATAGTATCTTTCTCCATGTTTTTACTTTCATCCATTCTGTAGCCTTATATTTAAAGGTGCCAATCAAAAGCCTGTGGGGTTTATCAGGATTCTTCCCCCTCTTGAAAAATAATTATTACAATTTATTTAAACTAAACTAAAATAAAACAAAAGCAGTTCACCTATTTTTCCCATCTTCTACCCACCTCTGCCTTCTTCTTTTATAATATCTTTTAAGGCTACAGGTTTTGCTCTAAGTAATGCTTTGTCTGTATCCTGCAAGTTAATACATTGTGTAATCATATAAATTAGTTTAAACATTGTCTAATTACCATTGTAATTTATTCTTTTGACCCATGGGTTATTTAGACATGTATTGATTAATTCGAAGCATTTGGGCTATTTTTCTGGTTATCTTTTTGTTTTTGACGTCTAGCTTATTTCCACATTTGTTACAATATATTCTCTATGATTTCAGTCCTTGGACTTAGTTTTTTATTTTGGCTTAGGGAAGGTTTCATAGGAATGCTTTATTTTTGGGTAGTCGGGGAAACTTGTACGTAGTAGAGTTCATAGGATTTGCCCATGGATTAGATGTGCTGTATTAGAGAAAGAGAAGAGGCAAGGATGATTTGAAAGTTTTTAGCTGAACAACTGCAAGATGAGGTTGCACACCCTGAAATGAAGAAGATGGTGGGGGAAGCAGGTTTGAGCCACGACACTGGGCCACAGTCCATAGCCCTCCCTGCCGTGATACTTCGTATCAGGCCAGTCATGTTTCTTTGTTGACTGACCTCACTGTGGCCTGTGAGTCAGGCCCATGTGTCTGGAATCCTCAAATGTGAGCAGTCAACTGTCCTGTGGTTCTCATTTCAGGCCCTGTTGATGATGTTGTGATGGGATAGTTCTCTTCCGGCCTTGGGGTCTTATTGAAGCTGTGAAGGGATTGTTTCTCATACCAGGACTATTACTAGAGCCCACGTAATAGGATTGCTCACAGCTGTTCTCTGAGGACAGTAAAAGCAATTGTTTTGCCTTTAAATTGGGCACTTATTTTTCCGGTGTTTGCAGATTAAAAGTCTGCCCTTGACAGATCTCCAGCCCTTCTCTGGGGCTCTGTGCTCCTGTTTGTAAGGGAAGGGGTTGGATGGACTGTTCTTTCGGGCCCTTCCACTGCTGACATCCTCCCCTCCATCCTACATATACATGGCATTGGGTGAGACCAGACCAAACTTCTGTCTTCTCTGTTATCTGAGAATCACAGTCTATTTGGCTGACTTCTGAGGTTCATCTTGTGTAAAGAATGAGCATATATACCGGGGCCTTGTGCCTTTAGAGTCTCTCCTAGACTGTGGGCTCCTCTGAGCTCCTATAGTAAAATGATATAGGGCTCAGCAACCTGGATTCTCCCCCAGCACTGAGCACAAGGGTCTAGTGCCAGAGGCCTGATGATCTCCTGTTCCAACTCCAGGATTTTGAGCTGGGAGGCAGACTGACTGCTGAGTGGTTAAATCCTGCCATCTCCAGCCTCTTTGCCTATGACTTGTTGAATGATTTCTCTCTTAGGTCAAAGTCCCAAGAACAGGTATTCTCAAATTATGATCCCTGGACCAGCGGCATCTGCATCACCTGGGAGCTTGTTAGGAATACAACTTGTTTGACCTGCTGAATTGGAACTTTGGGGGTAAAGCCCAAGAGTGTGTTTTGACAAGCCCTGAAGGTGATAGGCTGTAGGCCAAGTTTTAGGAGCCAGTGCCCTGGAAGTTAAGCCTGAGAAGAGCATCCGCTGGGGGTGTGCTCTCAGGAGACAGGCAGTGAGGGAAGTAGGACAGGTCAAGGGAAGGTCTCAGCAAGGAAGTGGGGTCTCAGGCTGCCCCCCACAGGGAGATGAGAGTGTGAGCTGACCCAGAGCTGGTTACATCTTTAAGCCAGGAGTGGGCTTATTTTTCTTGTGTCAGTCATTGGCTATGAGTTGCCCATCCTGAGGTGGGGTGGGCAGTGCCATTGCCTAGGTAAGTTTTGTGAAGGATGGTTTTCTGGAGAAGGGTGCAGCCGTGAGCCTTTACCAGCTGGGGTGGGTATGCCCAGTCCAGGGCACAGGTGGGGGAGACACCTGCATCTTCTATGTCAGTTCCCACGGTTCCTTCTACACACCCAGCTCCCAGAGGGATAATAAAAACAGACAGTCTCATAGTTCCCATTGTGGCTCACTGGGTTAAGAACCCAACATAGTGTCTGTGAAGATGTGGGTTTAATCCCTGGCCTCCCTAGTTAAGGATCTGGCATTGCTCTGAGCTGTGGTATAGGTTGAGGATGCAGCTCACATCCCCTGTTGCTGTGGCTGTAATGTAGGCCAGCAGCTGCAGGTCCAAGTTCCTCTAGCCTGGGAACTTCCATATGCGACAGGTACAGCCCTAAAAAGAAAAAAAAAAGGCTTAGTTAAACAAAAAAAAGACAATCTCCCTGACTGCTCATGGCCATCACCTGTGGTGCACAGGTGCAGGCCAGGCAGGGGTCATTTACAGATGAGGAGACAGGCCCCAGAGGGGGAGATTAGAATGAAGCCTGACATGGCCTACATACGGCCCCTCCCGCACGACACCTGCAGCCCTCAGGGTGCGAGTGCTGTATTCACCCACCACTAGCTTCGGCTGTAAGGCCATGCTCTCAGTCAGACAGGAGGTGTCTCTCGAGCTTTCATGGTGCCCAGATCAGTCCTGGGGTTGTGGAAGGATGGGATGGCTTCCTGCTCCGAAGGCTCTATGTGATCGGGTGCTAAACTGTGGCTTTCACAGGAATAGAAGATCCAGGAACCGATGGGGGCACTGCTGACAGGGCGGGAGAGGCTAGGGCTTAGAGCCCAAGGGTTTAACACACAGACTTCATGGTGAACTTGTAACACGGGGCAGGGAATAGCTGTAATCAGCCCGTATATTCTGCCTGGGTCTCTGTGGCCTGAGAACAACCATGGCCCGCAAAGAATCAGTATCCCTGCCTCTGTGTCAAAGCCAGCAGTTAATTCCAGGGAGCCAGTGACTCTGACGTGGGGGTTGCCCCCTCAGGTTTTCAGGTTTTGCAAGAGACTGGACAGTAGGTGGCAGCAGATCTGCAGCAGTCTTCAGGACCCCAGCCACTTTGGTTGGCCTTGTTGCGATTTCATTCAGCAGATACTCACCAGGCCCCTACCAATGATGATGACAGCACACTCAGGTGGGAGAGAGATGAATGAGATCCAGTCCCTCCTGGTCCTCACCCTCTCTGGGCTCCCAGTCACCAGCACAGGCCTGTTTGTGTCCTCAGAGGAACTGAATGAAGCCATCTGGGGCCTAGTGGAGGCTGAGTGGAGGATGTGGCATTTGAGGTTTATTGACTGTTCCCCACGTCCGAGCATCCCGAGTCTGAAGACATCTGTACCACATGGGACAAGTCATGGGCAGAACTGTCATTTTAATTTGTCTCTGCATGTTATTTAGATTTTGTGTCAGACTAGGAAGGTTCAAAATTAATGGACTCTGGAAACACACAGCACAGAGTTGCTCTCCTGTGGGCCAGAAGCCCTCTGACAGGTGGCCTGGGCTCCTGTGCTGACCCAGCTGCCCCTTCATAACTGACTCCAGGGCCCTGTCCTCTGTGGCAGTTCGGCCACTCTCCTCACCCCCATCGGTGCCCTGTGCCTGGTTGGTTCTCCTTCCCACCTCATATCCACATTTGCCCCACAGGTGCGCCCTGTCCACCGGGGAATGCCACTTCTCTTCCCCGACTGCTGGCCTCTCCCTAGCATGGCCAGGAGAGGAAACATGAGAAACAGCTCCAGCACACGTCACAGGCCACTCGGAACCCTCCAGGAGTGGGGCTGATGCTCTCACCCCTGTGTGGTATTTGTAACTGCTATGCACCTTCAGTCCCAAGGTTTCTGAGTCTTTGACCCAGTGCATCCTGCAGGGAAAAGAGGCTTCTCATGATTCAGATTTCCTTTGAGATCAAAGAAGTGTAGGTAAAGAGGTAAGAGTGACCCCATGTCTCCTAAGAAGGCTGAATGAGCTCACATTGTCCATCTCTGGACATCAGAATGACGGCTTCGAGATCCTTCTCTGCCCACATCCAGGTCTTGGCAGCTCTACCCTAGGCCCAGGTCCATAACATGCAGACCAGGAAGATGTCGCATGCGGGGGGATGCTGTTGCTGCTAGTGGAAAGAGGCTGTTGACGCTCAGGGATGATTTTGGTAGATGAGTGTCAGAGAGCTGGTGAGGTGGATGGAGTGTCTTCTTTCGTGGATGCTCCTTCCCCCTCATTCCAGGACAGTTAGCTGGGCTAAGAGCCAGCTTCCAGCAGACACTGGCTGCCAGAACCCCAAAGAGAGGCCCATGGAGAGATCGGCAGCAGGGTCAGGATGGAATGAAGCAAGTGAGGTATCTGGGGTGCACAATTTAAGGAGGCACTCGCTCTTAAGGTGTTTCAGCTGTCGTTTTGGCACCTCTGTGAACCTGAAAGTGAGTCCTCCTTGAAATTTTCATCTTAGGTACCTTGTCTGCTTCACCCTAATCCTGGCCTGGTCCACAGAGTCTGGCTACTTGTCTTCTGCTCCTCAGTAGCATGGATAACCCTCAATAGAGCATGATTTGATAGCTCATCCTTACTTCTAAGAACTCTTTGAGGACTGCAGTGGCCTTATTTCTTTGTTGTTGTTGTTTTTGTTTTTCCTAGCTCTATTCCTGGACCTGGCAATTTATATTTAACAAATGAGAGAATGTACACAGTAAGGAAAATGAAAGGGAAAATTTTGTTGATCTGTTTGGGACAGAGTCATGAAACTTAAACTGATAATCTTTAACAGGATTGGAACAATTCAAACTTTATCTTCAAGTTTAATTGTTGACATTTATTCATTGACTCGTTTATTTCTTTTTTTTCTTTTTTTTTCCTTAATGGATTTTATTTCAATCATAGGTGTACATAAATCATCACAAGTCAATTTTACAGATTTTGTATCCCAAACCCCCAGTGCATCCCCCCACCCCCCAGATTGTCTTATTTGAAAAACCAAGGTTTTCCAAAGTCTGTGAGACATTGTTCTGCAAAAAGGTTCATTGTGTCTTTTTAGTTTCCACACGTAAGCGGTTGCATTGGGTGTTGCTGTCTAATTGTCTGACTGGTTTCACTTCGCATGATAATTTCTAAGTCCATCCATGTTGCTATAAATGTTGGTAATTCATTTCTTTTAATGGCTGAGTAACATTCCATTGCGTGTATGTACCATATCTTCCCTATCCAGTCTTCTGTCGATGGGCATTTAGGTTGTTTCCATGACTTAGCTATTGCATAGAGTGCTGCAATGAACACTGAAGTACCTGTGTCTTTTCGAGTCGTGGTTTCCTCTGGATAGATGCCCAGGAGTGGGATTGCTGGATCAAATGGTAATTCTACTTTGAGTTTTCTGAGGAATCTCCATACTGTTTTCCACAGTGGCTGCACCAATTTGCATCCCACCAACAGTGTAATAGGGTTCCTTTTTCTCCACACCCTCTCCAGCACTTATTGTTTGTAGACTTTTTGATGATGGCCATTCTGGCTGGTGTAAGGTGGTACCTCATAGTGGTTTTGATTTGCATTTCTCTAATGAGGAGCGATGTTGAACATCTTTTCATATGTTTATTTGCCATCTGCATGTCTTCTTTGGAGAACTGTCTGCCTAGATCCTCTGCCCATTTTTTGATGGGGTTGTTTGTTTCTTTGGTGTTGAGCTGTAGGAGCTGTTTGTAAATTTTGGAGATTAATCCCTTGTCAGTTGAATCATTTGCAAATATTTTCTCCCATTCTGTGGGTTGTCTTTTCGTTTTGTTTAGGG